>CM059789.1:30181304-30856304 GCA_030435695.1 Brachymystax lenok tsinlingensis | reverse complement strand
GAATGCCGCAGGGTGTGTCAGGAGCACCAGCAACCTTTCAACGTGTTATGGAACAGACCATTGGGAGACATGAACCTGCTTGAAGTTATAGTGTACTTAGACGACCTGATAGTGTTCGGAAAGACACTGGAATAACACGAAGAGAGGCTTCTCAAAGTGTTGGATCGCTTGAAAGAAGGAGGACTGAAGTTGTCTTTGGACAAGTCAGTCAACTGTGTGGGACACATAGTATCCCAGGATGGAGTGGGTACAGATCCATCGAAGATCGAAGCAGTAACCACATGGCCGAGACCAGACACTCTGCGTTCTTTTCTCGGATTCTGTGGGTATTATAGAAGATTTGTGAAAGACTACTCAAAATTGAGTTACCCTTTGAACCAACTCCTGCATGATTACCTTCCCTCAGCCAAGAAAGGAAGAAAGCCCAAGGAAAGAACAGACAACGTGTACTTCAAGCCCTCTGAACCCTTCAGATCTAAATGGGATGAGAAAGGTGAAATGAGATCTGAAGGAAAGCCTCACTAAAGCTCAGGTGCTGGCTTTTGCAAACCCTCAACAGTAATATGTACTACATGTTGATGCAAGCGGTGAAGAGTTAGGTGGAGTATTGTACCAAGAAGACAAGGATCAACATCTGCATCCAGTTGCATTCGTCAGCCAAAGTTTATCCCTGTCTGAGTGTAATTACCCTGCTCAGGATTTACAATATCTAGCATTAAAGTGGGCCGTCGTTGATAAACTGCACGATTGCCTGTATGGAGCAAAGTTCGAGGTGAGAACAGACAACGATCTGCTTACATACAGTACCAGTCAAAGGTTTGGACACCAACTCATTCAAGGGTTTTTCTTTATTTTTACTCTTTTCTATATTGTAGAATAATAGTGAAGATATCAAAACTATGAAATAACATATGGAATCATGTAGTAACCCACAAATTGTTAAACAAATCAAAATATATTTTATATATGAGATTCTTCATTGTAGTCACCCTTTGCCTTGATGACGGCTTTGCACACTCTTGGCATTCTCTAAACCAGCTTCACCTGGAATGTTTTTCCAACAGTCTTGAAGGAGTTCCCACATATGCTGAGCACCTGTTGGCTGCTTTTCCTTCACTCTGTAGTCCGACTCATCCCAAACCATCTCAATTGGGTTGAGGTCGAGTGATTGTGGAGGCCAGGTCATCTGATGCAGCACTCCATCACTTTCCTTCTTGGTCAAAAAGCCCTTACACAGCCTGGAGGTGTGTTGGGTAATTGTCCTGATGAAAAACAAATGATAGTCCTACTAAGCCTAAACCAGATGGGATGGCGTATTGCAGCAGAATGCTGTGGTAGCCATGCTGGTTAAGTGTGTCTTGAATTCCAAATAAATCACAGACAGTGTCACCAGCAAAGCACCCCCGCACCATCACACCCCCTCCTCCATGCTTCACAGTGGGAACCACAAATGCGGAGATCATCCGTTCACCTGCTCTGCGTCTCACAAAGACATGGCGGTTGGAAACAAAAATCTAAAATTTGGACTAATCAGACAAAGGACAGATTTCCACTGGTCTAATGTCCATTGCTTGTGTTTCTTGGCCCAAGCAAGAATCTTCTTCTTATTGGTGTCCTTTTAGTAGTGGTTTCTTTGCAGCAATTCGACCATGACGGCCTGATTCACCCAGTCTCCTCTGAACAGTTGATTTTGAGATGTCTGTTACTTGAACTCAGTGAAGCATTAATCTGTTATTCAATGTGTTTGTAAGGGCTAATAGAAGTAAGGCAATTTTTTTTTTTAATCTAATATTACTATTTAGAAAAATATTAAAAAAATAGCTAAATGCCCCCAGCTTAGACAGGGCTTATGGGTTAATTACAGATTTCTTGATTTATCTTAATTCATTCTGAGTATTTTAAGGAAGTGACTATTTTGAGGAAGTGGCTATGTTGTTGCTACAGTGACTCAGGAGGGACAAACAACAGTACCTGCCAGGGTACGATATGCGAACATAGCACATCCACATCAAACCACACCCCCGAGACAACTCTCGTTTGACTTCAGTCCTGGCCGCTAGCATTTCTTAATGAGCGATCTTCAAAACGAGGCCAAATCAGGAAGTGCAGTCACCCTTTAAGGACTTTAATGAAATTAATCTGGTTAAAAAAACTTGTGTGGGTGGAACCATATGGAATCTATAGGTGTACATTAATTTTAAAGTTTTGCCATTGCAAGATGGAGGCAATGAAGAACTGTAAACAACTCTTTCCTCCCATTCCACTGCTGTTGCTGAGGGCATTGTCGTTTCCACTCTCATATGGGGGTTCACATTTTTGGAATCCCGCCTCGTGGCATTTAGCTCAGGAGAGAAACTAATTATAGATTTGGGACGAGCGGGGACCAGGTTTTTGGGAGGTGGCCTTCTTAAAACCATTCTAAAACCCTTAATTCTTCCCTTTTTTACAGCCAATCCTCAATTAAATCTCGCTCTATTCCCATCCATACTTCGGATATCAACTAGGGGTGATTTAAACCCCTTCATTTCACAATTTGCTCTATGTCAAGTCTTCTATGAGCAGGCTGAATTATCAGTGTAGTGACAATTTATCATGTTGGCATGGTAATGAAGTCTAAGTGAGGGGATGACACGCGCTGGCAACTGCTGTGGGCGGAGAGGTGTAGTGGAGTCATTGATGACAGAGGGGCAGATGGGTTTGGCTCTACATGGAGGATGGAGGATCAGAGAGGAGGGTGTTACACTACAGTAGGCATGCTATGCTGTGTCCCTCAGTGGTCTGTGTGTGTAGCCTGTTGTGCTCTGTGAAGTAATGGAGAGTGTGTTTTCTCTGTGTGTTGTTGCTTTTGTTGGTCAGTGTGTTAGCTAAGTTTTGATGTGGCCAGAATAATCTATATATGCTTTGATTTGATGATTATTTTAATCAATATATACTTTGCGGTGTTCAGTGGGTTCAGTACGCTGAAACATTTGTCCTCCCACATTCTGAGCTGGCTACTGAGGCCATAACGCAGAGAGGAGAGTCGAGGAGAGGTGAGCAGGGCAGAGAAAAGAGCAGTGAGGAGAGGAGCCTCGTTCCCCTGGAGAACTCTCAATCCAGCACGCCTCCTCGGCCATGATACACACACACACACATTCACACATTAATTACGCTGCTTTGGCTGAGCCGGGACGAGACTCCAGGGAAATCAACGTTTTAATGCATCTCTGATGCACACTTAATGAGAATTTTACACATTACGGATTCTCCTTTATTAGCCTGACTTTTTATCCCATTTTTCTGCACGTCTCTGGAATGCCGGAATGGCTTTGGAACATTAGAACCGCAACAGGTCCTCTGACAAAGTCACCACGCTCACTGGCCACTATCAGCTTCCTCTTTCTCTGTTTGTGCTTTCTGCAGCAGTTTATATACGACTTCTTCAAGGGTAATTTTAAGTGAATATGTCATTACCTTGTAATAAGTAGCCTACAGTATGTTTATATAGGCAATTTTATGTAGTGCTAGATAATAGCCTTTTACAGACAAACAAACAGGAGAACAAACAAACATAAGTTACTCTGGTATGATGTTCCTATGTTCTTCCTTCCGTAGGCCCCAGGTAAGCTAGCCATCGAGGTATCGCACTTCCTGGAGTGGATGAGTCTGGAGCCCCAGTCTGTAGTGTGGCTGGCTGTTCTGCAGCGTGTGGCTGTGGCCGAGTCCGCCAAGCACCAGGCCAAGTGTTACATCTGTAAACAGTGTCCCATCAAGGGATTCAGGTGGGTCTATTGTACCTCTATCAGAGATGAATAAAGGTGGATGTGTGACACACATACTGTATGCACACACAAAAAACAACATCTAGGTTGAGGATAGAGCTATTGCTTATACCTCTCTAATGTTACTGACTGTGGCATGGTCTTCCGTTCTGCTGATCTATCCTGACAGGTACCGCAGTCTTAAACAATTCAATGTGGACATCTGCCAGACGTGCTTCCTCACAGGACGCACCACCAAGGGAAAGAAGCTCCACTACCCCATCATGGAGTACTACACCCCAGTAAGAAGGAGTACTACACCCAGGCTGCCACACGAATGGCACCCTATTAATATAAAAAAAGTAGTGCACTATGTAGGGAATAGGGTGCACATAGTACTGCATAGTAGTGCACTGTACAGGGAATAGGGTGCCATTTCAGACGCAGCCTACACTACGCTCTACACTACCATCTTATAGGGACAATCTGCAGTTCAAACAATAACAAAGCGTCACCACTCCGCTGTTTCGGTAAAAAGCTGAGGGATGGGGTTGGGGAAACGTAACCCCTCTTAAATCCATAGACATAGCTATTGATGCAAGGACTGACCATCCAATATATAAAAATGATAGTTTTAACCATGGATTGAGGCTATAGGGGAAAGTGTGGTAAGTTGAGACAAGGGGTTACCCCTTGTTTCTAGGAAACTATACACCAAATGTAATGTGACCAAATATTTAGGAAGAGGTTAGCCGGGGCTGACGGTGGCCAACAGCACACCACCGATGTTTTCACTGCCAGAACATTCACACCCAGTCAATAGATCAGGGTTTGGCTTCTTAGCTACATGTACTGTATACGGTTTTCCAAGAACTCATTTCAAAACTAGATCAGGATTACCCATGTTATAAGTGTCCTGAGGAGAAGCAATACAGATCATAGGAAGTGTGATCTAGAAAGTTACACCTGTATTGGAAAACAAAGCATTACAGCCAAATACAACAGTAAAACATTGATAACTCTTGCATTATATTTCCTGTAGGGCCTTGCTATCCTAATGGAAAAGTACCACAGAACTGAATCTTCCTCGGTTATCAAACAAACTATGAGGGTTGGAGGCCGCTCCGCTCGGGGATCACATACCAACTGACTGATCTAGCACATTTTGACAGATGGCACAGAACCACCATTCTCTCTGACTCCGGCCCAGTGCAAACACCTCCGACAAGACCGACCGGAGAGGGAAAAGCTGCTTAATTGCTAAAAAATTACTTGTAGCTGACGGGTGGCCGCTAGCGCACTAGAGTGATTTAAGACCCTTTCAGTGAATGCAGGGAGGTCTGGATAATCTTTCCCTCCACAAAGTTTTGTGGGGCTAATCCAGGCCGCTTTGCTGAGCTGTGGATCAAATCCTACAGGGAGTGTGGGAAGGCCAGCAGGACAGCCAACGCTCCAGCCCTCTTGGTGCCCAGGGTGGCCTATCCCAGGGTGCTTTGCACCAGTATAGGCCTGCTTGCTTGCTCCATAGCTCTGCTGTAATTGTGTTGGACAGAGGGAGTGTGCTGGGATGCCAAGAAGCAAGGTCTCAGACTAACTCATAATTGAACTGACTGGAATGGTTTTGCATAATAGATTTGTGTGTGTGTGTGTGTGTGTGTTATAAGGAGTAAGGAATTACATCCACATGGACTCAATCCCTTTAAGTATCTTACTTCCTAACAGCAGCAATAACTAAGCAGAAACCTGAAGGAAACCTTTTCTGTGTATGAGTATGAGTCGGTTTCATATTCAAGCGATTTATTCAGTTTGTTAAGTCACATTCAAAACAAGAATATGACTAATTCCAGTATATCATATTTAAATGATTTAATTTAATCTAATACTTTTCTGCTTTTGAATATTCTGACCCCCAAAATATTGTAAAAATAATTGTCTGGAAATGAATGATTTCAAAAAGCTTAATGAAGCCTATACTTTGTCAATAGAATGTGTAGACCTATGAATTCCTACATGAATAGTATCTTTTGCTTGTTAATTAATTTATGAAAAAAGTATAGACTAATCCTATATGATATGCCTATTCACACTCATTATCCAACCAATTGAACATGTTGATGATAAACCGTGTGCAACAAAGAAATGGATTTACAGGTATAGGCCTAGATCCACATTGGCATCTGATATGATTGTAGGGGATTGTGGGGTAAATTGAGCCGAAGGGGTAAATTGAGCTACCGTTTTTTCTAGGAGACCATACATAAAGTTAATCATATGACCAAATATTTAGGGAGAAGTCCTGATTTTATGGAGTCTGAAGGTTGAAACCACATGGAAGTTAGGAAACAATTAAAAAAGATTTTCACAAAGTCAGATTAATGTATTGGGTTATAGGTTTCATGATGCTTATATCTAAACCAAAGTAGATCATTTTAAGATTGTTTTATACATTATTTGTGTTGTCCAAATATACAATATGAGGTCTTAAACCTATCATGAAAGTATGTCCTTGTAGCTCTGTGGGCTAATATAGTCAACATGTTTGCCTTGGGGTAAGTTGAGCCAATGGCCACTATGCGTAATATAAGCAGTATTTTTGCAATGTGTCGTGCATATGAACTCAAGATAGTGAATTTGTATTGTTACAGAATAGATATCATCATGCCCTACAGTGGCTTGCGAAAGTATTCACCCCCCTTGGCATTTTTCCTATTTTGTTGCCTTACAAACTGGAATTAAAATAGATTTTCTTTATCATTTGATTTACCACTTTGATCATTTGATCATGTCTACCACTTTGAAGATGCAAAATATTTTTTATTGTGAAACAAACAAGAAATAAGACACAAAAATGTGAGCGTGCATAACTATTCACCCCCTCCAAAGTCAATATTTTGTAGAGACACCTTTTGCTGCAGTTACAGCTGCAAGTCTCTTGGGGTATGTCTCTATAAGCTTGGCACATTGAGCTACTGGGATTTTTGGCCATTCTTCAAAGCAAAACTGCTCCAGCTCCTTCAAGTTGGATGGGTTCCGCTGGTTTACAGCAATCTTTAAGTCATACCACAGATTCTCAATTGGATTGAGGTCTGGGCTAGGCCATTCCAAGACATTTCAATGTTTCCCCTTAAACCACTCAAGTGTTGCTTTAGCAGTATGGTTAGGGACATTGTCCTCCTGGAAGGTGAACCTCTGTCCTAGTCTCAAATCTCTGGAAGACTGAAACAGGTTTCCCTCAAGAATTTCTCTATATTTAGAGCCATCCATCATTCCTTCAATTCTGACCAGTTTCCTAGTCCCTGCCGATGAAAAACATCCTCACAGCATGATGCTGCCACCACCATGCTTCACTGTGGGGATGGTGTTCTCTGGGTGATAAGAGGTGTTGGGTTTCCGCCAGACATAGCGTTTTCCTTTATGGCCAAAAACCTACATTTTAGTCTCATCTGACCAGAGTACCTTCTTCCATATGTTTTGGGAGTCTCCCACATGCCTTTTGGTGAACACCAAATGTGTTTGCTTTTTTCTGGCCACACTTCCGTAAAGGCCAGCTCTGTGGAGTGTATGGCTTAAAGTGGTCCTATGGACAGATACTCCAAGCTTTGCAGCTCCTTCAGGGTTATCTTTGATCTCTTTGTTGCCTCTCTGATTAATGCCCCCCTTGCCTGAGTTTTGGTGGTCGGCCCTCTCTTGGCAGGTTTGTTGTGGTGCCATATTCAATTTCGACTATTTTGTGTATGTCCATTACAAATAAAAATCAATTTAAATTACAGGTTGTAATGCAACAAAATAGGAAAAATACCCAGGGGGATGATTACTTTTTCAAGGCACTGTATGTATACAAACGTAAAACAAGCAGAGGTCTATCCCCCCTTGAGGTTCTTGAGAGAGCAGCCAAGGAAGTGAGAGAAGGGAAGAAGTCCATCCGAGCAGCAGCAAGGATTTAAATAATATACTGAATGACACTGAAAAGGTACTTTGATAAAAAAGAAAATGAACATGTACCTGTGCGAGAGGGGAATGATAGAGTAGCAGAGGCACACAAGGTCTTATCTGATGCTAAACATATCAAGAATCTTGAGGACCAGTTTCATGGGCTTAGAAGCCTCAAAT
The DNA here is from genome assembly GCA_030435695.1 of Brachymystax lenok tsinlingensis. NCBI lineage: Eukaryota > Metazoa > Chordata > Actinopteri > Salmoniformes > Salmonidae > Brachymystax > Brachymystax lenok. Next base: position 30,848,454 of record CM059789.1, on the reverse strand, counting down.
GCAGATAACTTGCCTACGAATTGGTACATCGAAACAACATCCCTGTCCCAGACAACTGGTCAAGAAATGGAAGGGTACGTGATATTGAACAGAGAGCTTTATATCTGAATGTAGGCATACATTTAGGATATACAATACACCACACCCCAATTCCATTAATTCAACTTTACCTACCAGCACCATCACCCACTGTCACAGGACATCGTCACTCACGGCATACGTTTTTTGGACAAACTATGCTTTCCAATCTGTTATGTTTACATGAATTCTGATTATTTCCAGGGATACACAACATCTTGAAATATATGTAGATATCTTTGTTAGAAAGAATACTAATCTCAGCAAAAAAAGAAACGTCCTCTCACTGTCAACTGCTTTTATTTTCAGCAAACTTAACATGTGTAAATAGTTGTATGAACACAACAAGATTCAACAACTGAGACATGAACTGAACAAGTTCCACAGAAATGTGACAGACAGAAATTGAATAATGTGTCCCTGAACAAAGGGGGGTCAAATTCAAAAGTAACAGTCAGTATCTGGTGTGGCCACCAGCTGCATTAAGTACTGCAGTGCATCTCCTCCTCATGGACTGCACAAGATTTGCAGTTCTTGCTGTGAGATGATACCCCACTCTTCCATCAAGGCACCTGCAAGTTCTCTGACATTTCAAGGGGGAATGGCCCTAGCCCTCACCCTCTGATCCAACAGGTCCCAGACGTGCTCAATGGGATTGAGAACCGGGCTCTTCGCTGGCCATAGCAGAACACTGACATTCCTGTCTTGCAGGAAATCACGCACAGAACGAGCAGTATGGCTGGTGGCATTGTCATGCTGGAGGGTCATGTCAGGATGAGCCTGCAGGAAGGGTACCAAATGAGGGAGAAGGATGTCTTGCCCGCAATGACAACAAGCTCAGTCCGATGATGCTGTGACACATCGTCCCAGACCATGACGGACCCTCCACCTCCAGAGTACAGGCCTCGGTGTAACGCTCATTCTTTTGATGATAAACGCGAATCCGACAAAACTGCGACTCATCAGTGAAGAGCACTTTTTGCCAGTCCTGTCTGGTCCAGCGACGGTGGGTTTGTGCCCATAGGCGACGTGATGTCTGGTGAGGACCTGCCTTACAACATGCCTACAAGCCCTCAGTCCAGGCTCTCTCAGCCTATTGTGGACAGTCTGAGCACTGATTGAGGAATTGTGTGTTCCTGGTTGTAACTCAGGCAGTTGTTGCCATCCTGTACCTGTCCCGCAGGTGTGATGTTCAGATGTACCGATCCTGTGCAGGTGTTGTTACACGTGGTCTGCCACTGCGAGGACGATCAGCTGTCCGTCCTGTCTCCCTGTAGCGCTGTCTTAGGTGTCTCACAGTACAGACATTGCAATTTATTGCCCTGGCCACATCTGCAGTCCTCATGCCTCCTTGCAGCATGCCTAAGGCACATTCACGCAGATGAGCAGGGACACTGGGCATCTTTCTTTTGGTGTTTTTCAGAGTCAGTAGAAAGGCCTCTTTAGTGTCCTAAGTTTTCATAACTGTGACCTTAATTGCCTACCGTCTGTAAGCTTTTAGTGTCTTAACGACCGTTCCACGGGTGCATGTTCATTAATTGTTTATGCTTCATTGAACAAGCATGGGAAACAGTGTTTAAACCCTGTACAATGAAGATCTGTGAAGTTATTTGGATTTTTACGAATTATCTTTGAAACACAGGGTCCTGAAAAATTGCTGTTTCTTTTTTTGCTGAGTTTTTATATTTCCCTTGACGTAGTAATGCGGAATGTAAAAATTGGCTCAACATACCCCACTCTCCCCTACAGTGTTGGTTAAGAATGACATTGTTTACAAACAATGGACTAAAACAAGCTTATATTTCGGGTTCTGATGGGGTACGACAGTTGAACTAAGCCCAAGAGGCATTTTTAAGTTAGATTCTTCAAGAATCAATGCGTATATTTAATTAATTTAAAAGTCCAAATATGGATTTAGCAATCGCAAGTTGCTCCTTTTAAGAGAGTGTGGATGTTACACTAGCTCACTATTTCAGCTCCAATCAATGCGGGGCTGTGGGATATGGCAGGGAGTTATGTGCCAAATGATTTCTTCCAGGGCAGTATTTCAACCAGGGGAAGGTTTAAGTGCAGCTAGGCTGGAGTTTTTTTTTCAGTGCTCTGACTCCTGTGGTGCTGGGTTGTATGATGGAGTGGGGGTGGGTACAAGACTGTAAGACTGTAGTCCAGTGAGGTCAGAGGGAGATAGAGGGGGGCAGGACAACTGGACTAGCAGCAGGGCACTATAAGAAAGTTTAGTTCAAGACAAGGCTCGCTCTCTCTCTCTTGTGTGCGTGTGTGCGTGTGTAGTATAGAGAATTCTAAAGTGGTGCACTTTGTCTTCTTGTCCCCCCACCCATCCCCTTTCCTCTCCTCCATTCCTGTCCCCTCATCTAAATCATGTGGCAGACCACCTCAGGAGAAAAGATGCGGGACTTTGCCAAAACGCTGAAGAACAAGTTCCGGTCGAAGCAGTACTTCAGCAAGCACCCTCAGCGGGGCTACCTGCCTGTCCAGTCGGTGCTGGAGGCCGAGAACTCTGAGACGTGAGTCATACACCTATAGACACAGATGGCTAGACAGACTGGCACAGAGAAGACACAAACAATTATTTGACAGAGAGAGGGAAACTGCTAATATGTATGATAGCAATACATTTTCCAATAATATTACGATGTAAGCTGTGTAGGCAATATTCTATGATGTTGAGGGGAAGGGAGCACTTCTGTTTTGATGCGGTTGGTTGTACATGTACATGAGTGGGATTCAATACGTTTTTAAGAAGTAGACACCACGAAGTACCAGTAGTAGAGGTATTGATCATGTTTTTCTGTGTTTTACCAGGCCGTGCTCTTCTCCCAAGCTACCCCATGCAGACACACACAGCAGAATCGAGCACTTCGCTAGCAGGTCGGGTGTTATACGCACACACACACACACACACGCAGCCCAAAATAAATACTCCCAACCTACCCTACCACCTTACTTAACTCCTCTGCATACTCCAGTCCTGAACCATCTGTCTCATTCCCTCCTTCCATTCTCCTCACACTCCCCAGTTCTCTCTCCACAATCTGATTAAGATATTGATCTGGCTGCATCTTGGTCTGAGCTTTGACTTGAGTGGAGACTGTTGTGCCCAATGGGTATCCTCTCTCTCTCTCTTTCTCTTTCTCTTTCTATTTCTCACACACACACACACACATTGAGAAGGGTGCAGTATGTTTGGTCTGGGGTGAGCAGGGGTCACCTGGCTGTGGATGCCTGGTGGCATGGTAGAGCATTGTGACAGGGCACTGGGTCCATTGGGCACCTGGTGAATGCCAGGGCAGATCAGCGTCTGTCTGACAGGGTTACAGAGAGGGCACAGCCAGGGCATGGCAGAGCAGTCCCTCACCCAGGGCAGTCATGCCAATAGCAGAGCAAAGGATAGATCACTGCACTCTGTGTGTACAGTACAGTATGTTTTATGTGTGTGTGTGTGTGGGGGATACCACAGGGCACAGATCACCTTGTGTGAGAGGGCTTCTTAGTATTGATCCTCTCTCTCTCTGAACTTCCCTTTAAGTCTCTCTCACACATTTTGTTTAGTCATTGCATTCACTCTCTTTCTTCTCTCCCAGTCATTCATATCCATTATTTCTATTGACTGAAATGATATGCTTCTGTTCCCAAGTCCGCTCACATTTACACTGCATTCAGAAAATGTTCAGACCCTTTTACTTTTTCCACATTTTGTTACGTTACAGCCTCATTCTACAATGGATTTAAAATCCTCATCAATCTACACACAATACCCCATAATAAAAAAAAACAGGTTTATAGAAAAAACTGAAATACCTTATTTACATAAGTATTCTTAGTAGTCTTTTTTTTCCAAATTTGTGATTGGATATGATTTGGAAAGGCACACACCTGTCTATATAAGGTCCCACAGTTGACAGTGCATGTCAGAGAAAAAAACAAGACATGATGTCAAAGGAATTGTCCATAGAGCTCAGAGACAGGATTGTGTCGGGGCACAGATCTGGTGAAGGGTACCAAAAACTGTCTGCAGCATTGAAGGTCCCTAAAAACACAGTGGCCTCCATCATTCTAGCAAATTGCACCTAAAGGACTCTTAGACCAAGAGAAACAAGATTCTCTGGTCTGATGAAGCCAAGATTGAACACTTTGGCCTGAATGCCAAGTGTCATGTCTGGAGGAAACCTGGCTCCATCCCTATGGTGAAGCATGGTGGTGGCAGCATCATGCTGTGGGATGTTTTTCAGCGTCTGGGACTGGGAGACGTCAGGATAGATGGAAAGATGAACGGAGAAAAGTACAGAGAGATCCTTGATGAAAACCTGCTCCAGAGCGCTTAGGACCTCAGACTGGGGTGAAGGTTCACCTTCCAACAGGATAACGACCCTAAGCACACAGCCAAGACAACGCAGTAGTAGCTTCAGGACAAGTCTCTGAATGTCCTTGAGTGGCCCTGCCAGAGCCTGGATTAGAACCCAATCGAACATTTCTGGCGAAATCTGAAAATAGCTGTGTAGCGACGCTCCCCATCTAACCTAACATAGCTTGAGAGAATCTGTAGAGAAGAATGGGAGAAACTCCCCAAATACAGGTGTGTCAAGCTTGTAGCGTCATACTCAAGAAGACTCAAGGCTGTAATCACTGCCAAAGGTGCTTCAACAAATTACTGAGTAAAGGGTCTGAATACTTATGTAAATGTGATATTTCATTTTTTTAATTGTTATACATTTACAAAAATGTCTAAAAACCTGTTATTGCTTTGTCAGTATTTGTTTTATTTAACCAAGCAAGTCAGTTAAGAACAAATTCTTATTTAGAATGACGGCCTACGAACAGTGGGTTAACTGCCTTGTTCAGGGGCAGAACGACAGATGTTTACAGGGGCAGAACGACAGATTCGATCTAGAAACCTTTCGGTTACTGGCCCAATGCTTTAGCCACTACGCTTCCTGCCGCCCCATTATGGGGTATTATGTGTAGAATGATGAGGGGGAAAAAACTATTTAATACATTTTAGAATAAGGCTGTAATGTAACAAAATGTGGAAAAAGTCAAGGGGTCTGAATACTTTCCGAATGCACTGTATTAGTCTTCTGACAATTAGAATCATTAATGTTGTCTCTCTCTCTCTCTCTCTCTCTCTCTCTCTCTCTCTCTCTCTCTCTCTCTCTCTCTCTCTCTCTCTCTCTCTCTCTCTCTCTCTCTCTCTCTCTCTCTCTCTCTCTCTCTCTCTCTCTCTCTCTCTCTCTCTCACTCTCTCTCTCACACTCTCTCTCTAGCTCTCTCTCCCCCTCACTCTTCAAAAACCCATCAAATGAGGGACTATATATATATATATATATATATATATATATATATATATTTATTCCCCCTCCCCATCATTGTCCTGTCACAAAGTAATGAAAAATCTCATTAATATCAGAACTGTCAGAACTGCCATACAGCTATATTATAGGTCCCTGAGGCTGTCCTGATAGAAGAGTGTTTGTCTGTCCATTCAGTCAAATGAGGGGGTGTTCATGTTAATCCAGGTTAATAATATTGTGTCCCAGAGGAGGATTGTGGGTATTTGATGTTTTGGTTGTCTCTTAAGGGCCAGATTTTCTGCCGTGCCACACACATGCATCGAGGTGCCAGTGGATAGCTCTCCTTTCGTCATCAGTACAGACTCCAGTTCTGAGAGAGGGATGGAGAGAGGGGAGGGGTTGAGGGAGAGGCAAATGGAGGGAGAGAGATGGCCGGGGGAAGCGAGGGAGGGAGGGAGGGAGTGAGAGAGAACGCTCCACATAGGACTCTTATAGGAATTGACTCACTCACAAATTCCCTCATCTTCATGAGGACAGGAGCCAAGTCTACGGCTCTCACACAGAATACACACATGCGCACATACATATTTAATTCTCACAGTTTCACACTCACAACTCACATATGGATTCACACACACACAAACACACACACCTTGGGGGTTAGTGACCCTATCCATCCCCCCCTGCTGTAATGCCTAACTGGGGTGCGGGTCACTCTCCTCTCTACCCTGCCTTCTGGTCCTATGAATGGATGACCTGACTGATTGAATAAAGGGCTATCAGCCATAGAGGCCAGGTCTGGCCACAGTGAGAGTAGATGTCCTGTACTCTCTCTTTCTTGGTGGGAGGGGCATAAGGATGCAATATGGATCCTTCTGACAAGCGTCACTCGATTCTCATCCTTCTTTCCTGTCCCTCCAGCCGTCCATTAGTAGATTCGTTTTGGTGGTGGTGGTTTGTGTGTGTGTGTGTGTGTGTGTGTTTGGGGAACTGGAGTAGCATGAGGCACTTAGCACATTTCATTAGTATCTCTGGCGGAGTCTGTATGTGTCTGATGGTTCCAACACAGCCCTCCTGGCAGCTCCCTCAGAAGGCCATTCCCACTGCTGAGAGACTGAAGTGCACTAAAAGCAAACTTCTCCCTATTCAGCTGCCTGATAAAATGGGAGGAGGAGGATAACGGTTTGTAGAAGTGTGGGAGCTGGCCATAGTGCTGAAAAAGTTAGTCCCTATCCATGGTGCTGAACTGCCAATCGTCTCAACCCCGTTGTAACAGGGTAGAAGGAGAAGGGCAGTGTGGTAGCTGTTCAAGGTGCTGAAATACCGCACTACAGCACTGTACTGAATAGCTCTTCTTGGAAGGGAAAACCTCTCCTCTCTCTGTGTGTGTGTGTGTTTTCCTGTGGTCCAGGTTGGCGGAGATGGAGAACCAGAATTGCTCCTTCTTCACGGACAGTCTGTCGCCTGATGAGAGTCTGTGAGTACACTGCTACCTCCCCCACACACTGAACCCTTTCATTACAGCCGAGGCCCTGCTCTGAAATATGTAATGTGTGTGTGTTTATGAATGAGTGTGTGTGTGTGAGGGAGTGTGTCGGCATGTGTGTACCTGTGTGTATGCCCCTGAGTGTGTGCACATGCATTCAGGGGAGGCTGGGCAATCACATAAAGAAATCAGTAAGTTAATGAAAATGACCCATGGCAATGCATACTCCCCCTTCATCATATAAAAGTCTTTGTGATTAAAGACTGTGGCAGTGGGAACAAATAGAAGGGCTGCTGCACAGGAGACCAGAGGAAGAGGAGAATGGAGGGAGGCCCATTGAAATACCACAGAACATGATGTTAAGAGCCAGAGGCTGGCTGAAACAAAAACTGGAGGGTGGGGGAAGAAGGGGGTAGCTTTGAAAATGAATGGTTGAGTCAATCAGGTGAACCCCTCACTAAGGAATGCTATAAACCAACTCAATTCATGAAAGGGCCTGGTCGCTGAGGTGTTGGCCCTGATCAAAGGCTTTGGCTGAGAGAGAGAAAGAGAGGGTTTTGGGGGTGAGGCAAGTGTGTGTGTGTGTTTTCATGATGTGCACTCACTTACTGCTGTAAAAAATGCATTTTCTCACCAAGGTAGTGGCCTTGATCAAAGGGTTTACTGTGTGTGTTTTCGTGTCTAGAGAAAGAGCGAGAGAGTGTTTGTATTTACGTGTGTGTGTGTTCATCTGTGTGTCTTTGTTTAAGTCAGTGTGTGTATTCATTTCTGTGAATATGTGTGGGTGTGTTCCTGTCTGTGTGTGTATGTGCGTTTGTGTGTGGGTGTGTGTGCATGTGCACGTGTATTTGTTAAATAGAGAGGGTAATGGCATGGTGTGTGAGGCTGCTAGTTTAATGTGACTGTTTGTATAGTTGCTCAGTGTGCTGCTGCCTGCGAGTTCTTAGCTCTGTGTGTCTCTGTGCTGTTGGAAGACTATTCTCTTTGCCACCGTGGCTGTGTGCTGCAAGTGTTTTGGGTGCTTTGTTCTTATCAGTAGGGCTACTACTCTGTCTCTGCTGCTGAGTCCCCTCTTTCTTATGTCACTCTGTTAGCTTGCTGCCCTGTACTGGTGTATGTCTGGCTTTGCTCTGGCTTCATTGTTGTCCTTTATTGCTGCATGCCTTTGTCTATGCCACTACTTTTTCGTAGAATTTCTTAAGACTGTCTTGATTTTCCTAAAACTGTCTTGACTTTCTTAAGACTGCCGGTGTGCTTGTGCTGATGTGTGTCTATCCTGTCCGAGTGTCTATTGTTGTCTGTGTGTCTGTTGCTGTCCGTGTGTCTGTTGCTGCCCGTGTGTCTGTTGCTGTCCGTGTGTCTGTTGCTGTCCGTGTGTCTGTTTCTGTCTAAGTTGCTGTCAGTGTGTCTGGTGCTGTCAGTGTGCCTGGTGCTGTCAGTGTGTCTGGTGCTGTCCGTTTGTCTGGTGCGTGCTGTCCGTGTGTCTGGTGCTGTCCGTGTGTCTGGTGCTGTCCGTGTGTCAGTTGCTGTCCATGTGTCTGTTTCTGTCTAAGTTGCTGTCAGTGTGTCTGGTGCTGTCAGTGTGTCTGGTGCTGTCAGTGTGTCTGGTGCTGTCCGTGTGTCTGGTGCTGTCCGTGTGTCTGTTGCTGTCAGTGTGTCAGTACTGCTCCTCTATACCCATGTGTCTGTGGCACTTTGCTACTGCTTTGCTGCCTGTGCTGCTGTGTGGCTGTGCTGTCTGTCTGCTCTGTACCAGTGTGTCAATGGCTCGGTGCTGCTCTGTGCTTTTCCTGTCCTGTCCTGTGCTGTCTTGTCTGTGGCTGTGCTGCGGCTCAGTGTGCTGAGTGTCTCCTTTGCTGTGTTATGTGGGGGACTCAGGGATGAAGATCAGTACCTCCTGCGTCACTCCAGCCCCGGTGCCCTGGACCAGGACTCCCCCAGCGGACAGCAGATGCTGCTGATCCACCTGGACTGTCAGGACAAGGACGAGCTGCAGAGAACGCTGGCCCGCCTGGAGAATGAGAATCGGTGAGAAAACATAACGTTCTAGGTTTTAGAACCGTTTGGTCTTATAATCTTTAGAACTGGAACCTTTCGGCCTCATTTCAGTCCTAGAAACATTTGGTCTTAGAACCTTTAGGACCTATAACTTTTTGGTCTTAGAACCTTTAGGACTTAAAGCTGTTAGGTCTTAGAAGCTTACAGGGCAACTACCAAGGCCATCATCTTATGCTTCTGGCACCAAATGTGAGAACTACACATTAGTAGTGGATGACATGAGTTTCCCGCCAGACAATGTTAAGTGCTTTGAGACCTAGTTAAAAGTGCTATGTAAATGTAACCATTGTTATTATGATCATAGTTTACAATGCCCTTCCAAAGTCATAAACACACCACACACAGACTACAAAGTGCACCTGTTAAAGCAGTGGCCCATAAAAGACCCGGCTTTTTCATGTCCTCAAAGCATCCACATAATCACAACACAAACGGAACACTGCTGGGAGTTTATCGACCAATATCACCAACACAATCAACACCCAAACATGTCAGAGAGTAAGCATGGAGAACCAACCCCCAAAAGAAAACGAGACTCCTCGATGCACATAGACAATTTATGCTTTTCACCACCGGGAATGGTAAGTGCAGAAACTTGCTGAAGTCGATAAATTATAAACTGGGCATACATAAACTAATCAGTAAAGATACTACAGTGCCTTCTGGAAGTATTCAGACCCCTTGACTTTTTCCACATTTTGTAGTGTCACAGCCTTATTCTAAAATGAATAAAACAAAACAATAAAACCCTTATTTACATAAGTATTCAGACCCTTTGCAATGAGACACGAAATTGAGATCAGGTGCGTCCTGTTCCCATTGATAATCCTTGACATGTTTCTACAACTTGTTCTGTGGTAAATTCAATTGATTGGACATGATTTGGAAAGGCACACACCTGTCTATATAAGGTCCCACAGTTGACAGTGCATGCCAGAGCAAAAACCAAGCCATGAGGTCGAAGGAATTGTCCGTAGGGCTACGAAACAGGATTGTGTCGAGGCACAGATCTGGGGAATGGTACCAAAACATTTCTGCAGCATTGAAGGTCCCCAAGAACACAGTGGCCTCCATCATTCTTACATGGAGGAAGTTGGGAACCACCAAGACTCTTCCTAGAGCTGTCCACCTGGCAAACTGAGCAATCGGGGGAGAAGCTCCATGGTCAGGGAGGTGACCAAGAACCCAATGGTCACTCTGACAGAGCTCTAAGAGTTCCTCTGTGGAGATGGGAGAACCTTCCAGAAGGACAACCATCTATACAGCACTCCACCAATCAGGCCTTTATGGTAGAGTGGCCAGGCAGAAGCCACTCCTCAGTAAAAGGCACATGACAGCACGATTGGAGTTTGCCAAAAGGCACCTAAAGAACTCTCAGACCATGAAAAACAAGATTCTCTGGTCTGATGAAACCAAGATTGAACTCTTTGGCCTGAATGCCAAGCGTCACGTCTGGAGGAAGCATGGGACCATCCATACGTTGAAGCATGGGGGTGACAGCAGCATGCTGTGGGGATGTTTTTCAGCGGCAGGGACTGGAAGACTAGTCAGGATCGAGGGAAAGATAAACGGAGCGAAGTACAGAGAGATCCTTAATGAAAACCTGCTCCAGAGCGCTCAGGACCTCAAACAGGACAACAACCCTAAGCACACAGCCAAGACAACATAGAGTGGCTTCGGGACAAGTCTCTGAATGTCCTTGAGTGGCCCAGCCAGAGCCTGGACTTAAACCCGATCAAACATCTCTGGAGAGACCTGAAAATAGCTGTGCAGTGACACTCCCCATCCAACCTGACAGAGCTTGAGAGGATCTGCAGAGAAGAATGTGAGAAACTCCTCAAATACAGGTGTGCCAATCTTGTAGCGTCATACCCAAGAAGACTCGAGGCTGTAATCATTGCCAAAGGTGCTTCAACAAAGTACTGAGTAAAGGGTCTGAATACTTATGTAAATGTGATATTTCCATTTTTTTTTAAGTTTCTAAAAACCTGTTTTTGCTTTGTCATTATGGGGTACTGTGTGTAGATTGATGAGGGGAAAAAACGATTTAATCAATTTTAGAATAAGGCTGTAACGTAACAAAATGTGGAAAAAGTCAAGGGTCTGCTTCTGTTCTGTGGGTGGCTCTGTGTGCTCTTTTTGAAGGATGGGTCCCGATCTCTCGGGGACCCTTTGATCCGGGGGCATGGGGGTGGTCAGCCAGTCACTGGGACGACAACCCAACTTGGGATGGGGGGGGAGGTTTTAGCAGGTGGAATAGTGCAGAACAATTAGAGGGTTTACTTAGTAGCAATGCAAATATCATGGTACAGCTATATGGACACTCAAGCATCATGGTACTTTTTAATGGTAAGTTACAAACATATATTATGATAAATATTATTGAAACTTGTATTTCGTTATGGTAAATGGTGAAATAAGTATAGCCAGTTATAATTGTAATGGCTTAGCAGAGAGTAAGAAAAGACAATCAGTATTTACCTGGCTAAAAGAGAAGGAATATAATATATATTATTTCCAGGAAACTCATTCAACAATTTTAGATGAAGTGGTGTGGAAAAAAGGACTGGGGAGTGCGAAATACTTCTCCCATGAGCAACTCAAAAGGGGTGGTGATATTAATTTGGTCCGAATATGCACATTTTCCAAACAGATCCGCAAGGTAGATGGATGATTTTAAATATGTTACTGGGCCATAAACAGATTTGTCTCATTAATCTATACGGTTCAAATAATGATGATCCATGCTTTGAAAATATATATAATAATTTATAAAACCTACAAGCAATACAAGACTATGATGGAGGGAGACTATAATACGGTTTTAAATACCCTAATGGACTGTAAAGGAAATAACACTACAAACTATCACCATCATGCACTTAAGGAAAATCACAAATATCATGGATATATTGAAACTAGTTGATATATGGAATCTTAAATATCCTGACCTAGTGAGATATTCATGGCGGAGGCTCAATCAAGCTAGTCGTCTTGACTACTTTCTTATGTAATTCTCGCTGGCACCAAAAGTTTAAAAAGTGTTGCTAGGGGACAGAATGTGGTTGGACCATCAAAGAATTGGCATGTACATTACTCTTACAGAATTTCCACGTGGGCGAGGATATTGCAAATTTGGTCAAAGCCTATTGAATTATAACTTGTTTTTAACTAGGACAGAAGAATTCATAACAGACTTTTCCGACGTAACATAGGTAAAGCAGATCAAATCAAATCAAATTTTATTTGTCACATACACATGGTTAGCAGATGTTAATGCGAGTGTAGCGAAATGCTTGTGCTTCTAGTTCCAACCATGCAGTAGTATCTAACAAGTAATCTAACAAATTCACAACAACTACCTTATACACACAAGAGTAAAGGAATGAATACGAGTATGTACATATAAATATATGGATGAGCGATGGCTGACCGGCATAGGCAAAATGCAGTAGATGGTATGGAGTACAGTATATACACATATATATGAGATGAGTAATGTAGTATATGTAAACATTATATAAATGGCATTGTTTAAAGTGGCTAGTGATACCTTATTTCATCCAATTATAATTATTAAAGTGGCTAGAGATTTGGGTCGATGGCCGAACGGCATAGGCAAGATTCAGTAGATGGTTTAGAGTACAGTGTATACATTTGATATGAGTATGTCGGATACGTAAACATTATATACAAAATTGTTTAAAGTGGCTAGTGATACATTTGTTACATCCAATTCCTATGTTTAAAGTGGCTAGAGATTTAAGTCAGTATGTTGGCAGCAGCCACTCAATGTTAGTGATGGCTGTTTAACAGTCTGATGGCCTTGAGGTAGAAGCTGTTTTTCAGTCTCTCGGTCCCAGCTTTGATGCACCTGTACTGACCTCGCCTTCTGGATGATAGGGGGTGAACAGGCAGTGGCTCGGGTGGTTGTTGTCCTTGATGATCTTTTTGGCCTTCCTGTGACATCGGGTGGTGTAGGTGTCCTGGAGGGCAGGTAGTTTACCCGGTGATGCGCTGTGCAGTCCTCACTACCCTCTGGAGAGCCTTACGGTTGTGGGCGGAGCAGTTGCCGTACCAGGCGGTGATACAGCCCGACAGGATGCTCTCGATTGTGCATCTGTAAAAGTTTGTGAGTGATTTTGGTGACAAGCCGAATTTCTTCAGCCTCCTGAGGTTGAAGAGGCGCTGTTGCGCCTTCTTCACCACGCTGTCTGTGTGGGTGGACCAATTCAGTTTGTCCGTGATGTGTACGCCGAGGAACTTAAAACTTTCCACCTTCTCCACTACTGTCCCTCGATGTGGATAGGGGGGTGCTCCCTCTCCTGTTTCCTGAAGTCCACGATCATCTCCTTTGTTTTGCTGACATTGAGTGAGAGGTTATTTTCCTGACACCACACTCCGAGGGCCCTCACCTCCTCTCTGTAGGCCGTCTCGTCGTTGTTGGTAATCAAGCCTACCACTGTAGTGTCGTCAGCAAACTTGATGATTGAGTTGGATGCGTGCTTGGCCACGCAGTCATGGGTAAACAGGGAGTACAGGAGAGGGCTGAGAACGCACCCTTGTGGGGCCCCAGTGTTGAGGATCAGGGGTGGAGATGTTGTTTCCTACCCTCACCACCTGGGACCGGCCCGTCAGGAAGTCCAGGACCCAGTTGCACAGGGCTGGAGTCGAGACCCAGGGTCTCGAGCTTAATGACGAGCTTGGAGGGAACTATGGTGTTAAATGCTGAGCTGTAGTCGATGAACAGCATTCTTACATAAGTATTCCTCTTGTCCAGATGGGTTAGGGCAGTATGCAGTGTGATTGCGATTGCGTCGTCTGTGGACCTATTGGGACGGTAAGCAAATTGGAGTGGGTCCAGGGTGTCTGGCAGGATGGAGGTGATATGATCCTTGACTAATCTCTCAAAGCACTTTATGATGACGGAAGTGAGTGCTACGGGCGATAGTCATTTAGCTCAGTCACCTTAGCTTTCTTGGGAACAGGAACAATGGTGGCCCTCTTGAAGCATGTGGGAACAGCAGACTGGGATAGGGACTGATTGAATATGTCCGTAAACACACCAGCCAGCTGGTCTGCGCATGCTCTGAGGACACGGCCAGGGATGCCATCTGGGCGGCAGCCTTGCGAGGGTTAACACATTTAAATGTTTTTCTCACATTGGCTGCGGTGAAGGTGAGCCCGCAGGTTTTGGTAGCGGGCCGTGTCGGTGGCACTGTATTGTCCTCAAAGCGAGCAAAGAAGTTGTTTAGTTTGTCTGGGAGCAGGACGTCATGGTCGCGCGACGGGGCTGGTTTTCTTTTTGTAGTCCGTGATTGACTGTAGACCCTGCCACATTCCTCTTGTGTCTGAGCCGTTGAATTGTGACTCTACTTTGTCTCTATATTGACGCTAGCTTGTTTGATTGCCTTACGGAGGGAATAGCTGCACTGTTTGTATTCAGTCATGTTTCCGGTAGCCTTACCCTGGTTAAAAGCAGTGGTTGGCGCTTTCAGTTTCTTGCGAATGCTGCCATCAATCCATGGTTTCTGGTTGGGGAAGGTTTTAATATTTGCTATGGGTACAACATCACCAATGCACTTGCTAATAAACTCGCTCACCGAATCAGCGTATACATCAATGTTGTTGTCAGATGCTATTCGGAACATATCCCAGTCCACGTGCTCGAAGCAATCTTGCAGCATGGAATCAGATTGGTCGGACCAGCGTTGAACAGACCTGAGCACGGGCGTTTCCTGTTTTAGATCTCCTTATTGTATAGGATACTTTTAAATGTGCCTTTAGAGGCCATGCAATTCCAGACTTATCTCTAAAACAAAAGCAATTGAGGTCAAAAGAGTCCATATTAACAAAGGAAATAGAAGGACTAACAGTACAGATAAATAGCAATAAACTTTACCATAGAGGCACAGAATACGTTAAAGGAAAAACAAAAAGAAATGGAGGAACTTATTCAAGAAAGAGCAAGTGTAATATATTATAAAAATAATGCGAACTGGATGGAATATGGGGGAAAATGCACCAAATGATTTTTTAATCTTCAACATAGAAATGCTACCAAAAAGTATTTACTGAAACTTGTTACAAATGATGGAGTCACCCATGATTCACCAAACTATATTTTGAAAGAGGAAGCAGAGTACTTTAAGCATATGTTCTTGTTTCAGTCTCCTCCATCTCCACTAACCAAAGTTATGGATTTCATGGATTTTTTTTTCTATTAATAAGATGAAATGAACATCTGTACAGAAAGACTAATGTGAAGTCCAAATTACAGAGGAGGAACTTCTTGATGCAATTAAGTCCAGGAAAACTCCAGGGCTTGATGGCATACCAGTTGAGGTATACCAGTTTTTTTTTTATGTACTCAGAGGACCATTATTAGTATGTTTTAACCACTCCTATAAAAATGATAAATGATCTGATACTCAACAAAAGGTTCTTATTTCATTATTACTAAAACAGGACCCAAGTGGTAAATATAAAAATTCAAGGCGCATAGAATAAAAAAATATATTGTCGGATATTATTCATCCTAATCAGACAGGTTTTTTACATGGATGATACATTGGAGATAATATAAGACAAGTAATGGAAACAATAGAAAACCAGGCCTGGTATTCATAGCTGACTTTGAAAAGGCTTTTGATAAAGTACGACTGGAATTTATACATAACATTTTGGAGAATCTCTTGTAATCTCAATGGGTTAAAGTTATGCATAGTAACCCTTTGTCTAAATTAGTAAATAATGGCTACTTCTCAGAAAGTATAAAACTGTCAAGAGGAGTAAAACAAGGTTGTCCATTATCCGCACACCTACAGTTGAAGTCGGAAGTTTACATACACCTTAGCCAAATACATTTAAACTCAGTACATTTAAACAAATTTTTCTGAGGTCTTGGCTGATTTCTTTTGATTTTCCCATGATGTCAAGCAAAGAGGCACTGAGTTTGAAGGTAGGCCTTGAAATACATCCACAAGTACACCTCCAATTGACTCAAATGATGTCAATTAGCCTATCAGAAGCTTCTAATGCCATCATTTTCTGGAATTTTCCAAGCAGTTTAAAGGCACAGTCAACTTAGTGTATGTAAACTTCTGACCCACTGGAATTGTGATACAGGGAATTATTATAAGTGAAATAATCTGTCTGTAAACAATTGTTGGAAAAATTACTTGTGTCATGCACAAAGTTATGTCCTAACCGATTTGCCAAAACTGACGATTCATGTTTTATTTTAAATCCACAATTTGGATCCCAGCACAGCCTCATAGAGGATCTATATACTTGTTCTAACCTCTCTGAATTACAACCAAATTCTGATAAGTGTACTATATTAAGTATTATGTAAACAGAGCCAACATTAGATAGAATATTGCCTTTTCCCATCCACTTAATTTGACATCAGAGGCAACCTTCATAGGTATAATTAATCTAGGTATATTATCATAGGTATATTATCTTTTTGTATTTTCTGCATGTCCCTGACCTTTTGGCCAACACACACACACGCGCACAAACACATGCACACACACACACACACACACACACACACACACGTTAATTTGCTTTCCGTTTGTCCTTGGTGAATAATACGTTAATAATGCTAGATTAATAACATATATACACACAGCCCTTGGATGACTGAAACCTTAACCCAGTTTGGTATTATTTCTGTATTTCCCATTTTATGATTTGGTATATCCTGTGTGTTCCTCATCTAGCACTAGGAGTTGTCCTCCTTTATTCGAATTGGCCTATAGGACCCCAAGTCATATGTTGTAAACTGGGCCTGACCCCCAAAAATCAGACAAAAACATGTTTGCTCACCGTGAGTGTGGAGGTCGTGACTGTCTACTTTGTACGAATGCTCCTGTGGTGGAATTAGTACCGTCATCCCAAGCCTCAACTTTCTTTGCACTGGGAAAATTGATAAGGACATAGAATACCACACAATACCGCTGCTCCGAAAACTTCGACCAACAGTTCAATTAAATCGAAACTCAATTAAATATCTGTTTGCATACAGTGTACATTATGTTTAGTGATTGTTAACACAAATACCATGTCGGGTGATAATTATCTTTGCTCATTATTTGAGTTGACAATAAACATGTGCACAATGAGCAGACAGTGAACATATGGACTATGAAAAGACAGTGAACATATGGACTATGAGCAGGCAGTGAACATGTAGACTATGAGCAGACAGTGACCATATGGACTATGAGCAGACAGTGAACATATGGACAATGAGCATATGGACTATGAGCAGAGAGTGAACATATGGACTCTGAGCAGACAGTGGACATATGGACTATGAGCGGATAGTGAACATATGGACTATGAGCAGGCAGTGAACATGTGGACTATGAGCAGACAGTGAACATATGGACTATGAGCAGACAGTGAACATATGGACTATGAGCAGACAGTGGACATACGGACTATGAGCAAACAGTGGACATATGGACTATGAGCGGACAGTGAACATATGGACTATGAGCATATGGACTATGAGCAAAAAGTCAACATATGGACTATGAGAAGACAGTGAACATATGGACTATGAGCAGGCAGTGAACATATGGACTATGAGCAGGCAATGAACATGTGGGCTATGAGCAGACAGTGAACATATGGACTATGAGCAGACAGTGAACATATGGACTATGAGCAGACAGTGAACATATGGACTATGAGCATATGGACTATGAGCATATGGACTCTGAGCAGACAGTGAACATATGGACTATGAGCAGACAGTGAACATATGGACTATGCGCATATGGAGTATGAGCATATGGACTGTGAGCAGACAGTGAACATATGGACTATGAGCAGACAGTGAACATGGACTATGAACCGACTGTGAACATAAGGACTATGAGCAGACAGTGAACATATGGACTATGACTAGACAGTGAACATATGGACTATGAGCAGACAGTGAACATATAGACTATGAGCACATGGACTATGAACAAACAGTCAACATATGGACTATGAGAAGACAGTGAACATATGGACTGTGTGCAGACAGTGAGCTTATGGACTATGAGCAGACAGTGAACATATGGACTATGAGCAGACAGTGAACATATGGACTATGTGCAGACAGTGAACATATGGACTATGAGCAGACAGTGAACATGTGGACTATGTGCAGACAGTGAACATGTGGACTATGTGCAGACAGTGAACATATGGACTATAAGCATATGGACTATGAGCAGAAAGTGAACATATGGACTATGACCAGACAGTGAACGAATGGACTATGAGCATATGGACTATGAGCATATTGACTGTGAGCAGACAGTGAAAATATGGACTGTGTGCAGACAATGAGCTTATGGACTATGAGCAGACAGTGAACATATGGACTATGAGCAGACAGTGAACGAATGGACTATGAGCATATGGACTATGAGCATATTGACTGTGAGCAGACAGTGAACATATGGACTATGAGAAGACAGTGAACATGTGGACTATGAGCAGACAGTGAACATATGGACTATGAGCAGACAGTGAACATATGGACTATGAGCAGACAGTGAACATATGGACTATGCGCAGACAGTGAACAAATGGACTATGAGCTGACAGTGAACATATGGACTGTGTGCAGACATTGAACATATGGACTATGAGCAGACAGTGAACATATGGACTATGAGCAGACAGTGAACAAATGGACTATGAGCAGACAGTGAACATATGGACTGTGTGCAGACATTGAACATATGGACTATGAGCAGACAGTGAACATGGACTATGAACAGACTGTGAACATAAGGACTATGAGCAGACAGTGAACATATGGACTATGACTAGACAGTGAACATATGGACTATGAGCAGACAGTGAACATATGGACTATGAGCACATGGACTATGAGCAAACAGTCAACATATGGACTATGAGCGGACAGTGAACATAGGGACTATGAGCAGGCAGTGAACATATGGACTATGAGAATACAGTGAATATATGGACTATGAGCAGACAGTGAACATATGGACTGTGTGCAGACATTGAACATATGGACTATGAGCAGACAGTGAACATATGGACTATGACTAGACAGTGAACATATGGACTATGAGCAGACAGTGAACATATGGACTATGACTAGACAGTGAACATATGGACTATGAGCAGACAGTGAACATATGGACTATGAGCACAAGGACTATGAGCAAACAGTCAACATATGGACTATGAGCAGACAGTGAACATATGGACTATGAGCAGACAGTGAACATATGGACTATGAGCAGACAGTGAACAAATGGACTACGAGCAGGCAGTGAACATGTAGACTATGAGCAGACAGTGAACATATGGACAATGAGCATATGGACTATGAGCAGAGAGTGAACATATGGACTCTGAGCAGACAGTGGACATATGGACTATGAGCGGACAGTGAACATATGGACTATGAGCGGACAGTGAACATATGGACTATGAGCAGGCAATGAACATATGGACTTTGAGAATACAGTGAACATATGGACTATGAGCAGACAGTGAACATATGGACAATGAGCATATGGACTATGAGCAGAGAGTGAACATATGGACTATGAGCAGACAGTGAACATATGGACTATGTGCATATGGAGTATGAGCATATGGACTGTGAGCAGACAGTGAACATATGGACTATGAACAAACAGTGAACATGGACTATGAACAGACTGTGAACATAAGGACTATGAGCAGACGGTGAACATATGGACTATGACTAGACAGTGAACATATGGACTATGAGCAGACAGTGAACATATGGACTATAAGCATATGGACTATGAGCAGAAAGTGAACATATGGACTATGACCAGACAGTGAACGAATGGACTATGAGCATATGGACTATGAGCAAAAAGTCAACATATGGACTATGAGAAGACAGTGAACATGTGGACTATGAGCAGGCAGTGAACATATGGACTATGAGCAGGCAATGAACATGTGGACTATGAGCAGACAGTGAACATATGGACTCTGAGCAGACAGTGAACATATAGACTGTGAGCAGACAGTGAACATATGGACTATGCGCAGACAGTGAACAAATGGACTATGAGCAGACAGTTAACATATGGACTGTGTGCAGACATTGAACATATGGACTATGATCAGACAGTGAACAAATGGACTATGAGCAGACAGTGAACAAATGGACTATGAGCAGACAGTGAACATATGGACTGTGTGCAGACATTGAACATATGGACTATGAGCAGACAGTGAACATGGACTATGAACAGACTGTGAACATAAGGACTATGAGCAGACGGTGAACATATGGACAATGACTAGACAGTGAACATATGGACTATGAGCAGACAGTGAACATATGGACTATGAGCACATGGACTATGAGCAAACAGTCAACATATGGACTATGAGAAGACAGTGAACATATGGACTATGAGCAGACAGTGAACATATGGACTATGAGCAGACAGTGAACAAATGGACTACGAGCAGGCAGTGAACATGTAGAATATGAGCAGACAGTGACCATATGGACTATGAGCAGACAGTGAATATATGGACAATGAGCATATGGACTATGAGCAGAGAGTGAACATATGGACTCTGAGCAGACAGTGGACATATGGACTATGAGCGGATAGTGAACATATGGACTATGAGCAGGCAGTGAACATGTGGACTATGAGCAGACAGTGAACATATGGACTATGAGCAGACAGTGAACATATGGACTATGAGCGGACAGTGAACATATGGACTATGAGCATATGGACTATGAGCAAAAAGTCAACATATGGACTATGAGAAGACAATGAACATATGGACTATGAGCAGGCAGTGAACATATGGACTATGAGCAGGCAATGAACATGTGGGCTATGAGCAGACAGTGAACATATGGACTATGAGCAGACAGTGAACACATGGACTATGAGCATATGGACTATGAGCATATGGACTCTGAGCAGACAGTGAACATATGGACTATGAGCAGACAGTGAACATATGGACTATGTATATGGAGTATGAGCATATGGACTGTGAGCAGACAGTGAACATATGGACTATGAGCAGACAGTGAACATGGACTATGAACAGACTGTGAACATAAGGACTATGAGCAGACAGTGAACATATGGACTATGACTAGACAGTGAACATATGGACTATGACTAGACAGTGAACATATGGACTATGAGCAGACAGTGAACATATGGACTATGAGCACATGGACTATGAACAAACAGTCAACATATGGACTATGAGAAGACAGTGAACATATGGACTGTGTGCAGACAGTGAGCTTATGGACTATGAGCAGACAGTGAACATATGGACTATGTGCAGACAGTGAACATATGGACTATGAGCAGACAGTGAACATGTGGACTATGTGCAGACAGTGAACATATGGACTATAAGCATATGGACTATGAGCAGAAAGTGAACATATGGACTATGACCAGACAGTGAACGAATGGACTATGAGCATATGGACTATGAGCATATTGACTGTGAGCAGACAGTGAACATATGGACTGTGTGCAGACAATGAGCTTATGGACTATGAGCAGACAGTGAACATATGGACTATGAGCAGACAGTGAACATATGGACTATGAGCATATGGACTGAGCAAAAAGTCAACATATGGACTATGAGAAGACAGTGAACATGTGGACTATGAGCAGACAGTGAACATATGGACTCTGAGCAGACAGTGAACATATGGACTATAAGCAGACAGTGAACATATGGACTATGCGCAGACAGTGAACAAATGGAATATGAGCAGACAGTGAACATATGGACTGTTTGCAGACATTTAACATATGGACTATGAGCAGACAGTGAACATATGGACTATGAGCAGACAGTGAACATATGGACTATGAGCAGACAGTGAACATATGGACTATGAGCAGACAGTGAACATATGGACTATGAGCAGACAGTGAACAAATGGACTACGAGCAGGCAGTGAACATGTAGACTATGAGCAGACAGTGACCATATGGACTATGAGCAGACAGTGAACATATGGACAATGAGCAAATGGACTATGAGCAGAGAGTGAACATATGGACTCTGAGCAGACAGTGGACATATGGACTATGAGCGGACAGTGAACATATGGACTATGAGCAGGCAGTGAACATATGGACTATCAGAATACAGTGAACATATGGACTATGCGCATATGGAGTATGAGCATATGGACTGTGAGCAGACAGTGGACATATGGACTATGAGCGGACAGTGAACATATGGACTATGAGCAGGCAGTGAACATATGGACTATGAGCAGACAGTGAACATATGGACAATGCGCATATGGAGTATGAGCATATGGACTGTGAGCAGACAGTGAACATATGGACTATGAGCAGACAGTGAACATGGACTATGAACAGACTGTGAACATAAGGACTATGAGCAGACAGTGAACATATGGACTATGACTAGACAGTGAACATATGGACTATGAGCAGACAGTGAACATATGGACTATAAGCATATGGACTATGAGCAGAAAGTGAACATATGGACTATGACCAGACAGTGAACGAATGGACTATGAGCATATGGACTATGAGCAGACACTGAACATATGGACTATGAGCAGACAGTGAACATATGCAAAATGAACATATGGACTATGAGCATATGGACTATGAGCAAAAAGTCAACATATGGACTATGAGAAGACAGTGAACATGTGGACTATGAGCAGGCAGTGAACATATGGACTATGAGCAGGCAATGAACATGTGGACTATGAGCAGACAGTGAACATATGGACTCTGAGCAGACAGTGAACATATAGACTGTGAGCAGACAGTGAACATATGGACTATGCGCAGACAGTGAACAAATGGACTATGAGCAGACAGTTAACATATGGACTGTGTGCAGACATTGAACATATGGACTATGATCAGATAGTGAACAAATGGACTATGAGCAGACAGTGAACAAATGGACTATGAGCAGACAGTGAACATATGGACTGTGTGCAGACATTGAACATATGGACTATGAGCAGACAGTGAACATGGACTATGAACAGACTGTGAACATAAGGACTATGAGCAGACGGTGAACATATGGACAATGACTAGACAGTGAACATATGGACTATGAGCAGACAGTGAACATATGGACTATGAGCACATGGACTATGAGCAAACAGTCAACATATGGACTATGAGAAGACAGTGAACATATGGACTATGAGCAGACAGTGAACATATGGACTATGAGCAGACAGTGAACAAATGGACTACGAGCAGGCAGTGAACATGTAGAATATGAGCAGACAGTGACCATATGGACTATGAGCAGACAGTGAATATATGGACAATGAGCATATGGACTATGAGCAGAGAGTGAACATATGGACTCTGAGCAGACAGTGGACATATGGACTATGAGCGGATAGTGAACATATGGACTATGAGCAGGCAGTGAACATGTGGACTATGAGCAGACAGTGAACATATGGACTATGAGCAGACAGTGAACATATGGACTATGAGCGGACAGTGAACATATGGACTATGAGCATATGGACTATGAGCAAAAAGTCAACATATGGACTATGAGAAGACAATGAACATATGGACTATGAGCAGGCAGTGAACATATGGACTATGAGCAGGCAATGAACATGTGGGCTATGAGCAGACAGTGAACATATGGACTATGAGCAGACAGTGAACACATGGACTATGAGCATATGGACTATGAGCATATGGACTCTGAGCAGACAGTGAACATATGGACTATGAGCAGACAGTGAACATATGGACTATGCGCATATGGAGTATGAGCATATGGACTGTGAGCAGACAGTGAACATATGGACTATGAGCAGACAGTGAACATGGACTATGAACAGACTGTGAACATAAGGACTATGAGCAGACAGTGAACATATGGACTATGACTAGACAGTGAACATATGGACTATGACTAGACAGTGAACATATGGACTATGAGCAGACAGTGAACATATGGACTATGAGCACATGGACTATGAACAAACAGTCAACATATGGACTATGAGAAGACAGTGAACATATGGACTGTGTGCAGACAGTGAGCTTATGGACTATGAGCAGACAGTGAACATATGGACTATGTGCAGACAGTGAACATATGGACTATGAGCAGACAGTGAACATGTGGACTATGTGCAGACAGTGAACATATGGACTATAAGCATATGGACTATGAGCAGAAAGTGAACATATGGACTATGACCAGACAGTGAACGAATGGACTATGAGCATATGGACTATGAGCATATTGACTGTGAGCAGACAGTGAACATATGGACTGTGTGCAGACAATGAGCTTATGGACTATGAGCAGACAGTGAACATATGGACTATGAGCAGACAGTGAACATATGGACTATGAGCATATGGACTGAGCAAAAAGTCAACATATGGACTATGAGAAGACAGTGAACATGTGGACTATGAGCAGACAGTGAACATATGGACTCTGAGCAGACAGTGAACATATGGACTATAAGCAGACAGTGAACATATGGACTATGCGCAGACAGTGAACAAATGGAATATGAGCAGACAGTGAACATATGGACTGTTTGCAGACATTTAACATATGGACTATGAGCAGACAGTGAACATATGGACTATGAGCAGACAGTGAACATATGGACTATGAGCAGACAGTGAACATATGGACTATGAGCAGACAGTGAACAAATGGACTACGAGCAGGCAGTGAACATGTAGACTATGAGCAGACAGTGACCATATGGACTATGAGCAGACAGTGAACATATGGACAATGAGCAAATGGACTATGAGCAGAGAGTGAACATATGGACTCTGAGCAGACAGTGGACATATGGACTATGAGCGGACAGTGAACATATGGACTATGAGCAGGCAGTGAACATATGGACTATCAGAATACAGTGAACATATGGACTATGCGCATATGGAGTATGAGCATATGGACTGTGAGCAGACAGTGGACATATGGACTATGAGCGGACAGTGAACATATGGACTATGAGCAGGCAGTGAACATATGGACTATGAGCAGACAGTGAACATATGGACAATGCGCATATGGAGTATGAGCATATGGACTGTGAGCAGACAGTGAACATATGGACTATGAGCAGACAGTGAACATGGACTATGAACAGACTGTGAACATAAGGACTATGAGCAGACAGTGAACATATGGACTATGACTAGACAGTGAACATATGGACTATGAGCAGACAGTGAACATATGGACTATAAGCATATGGACTATGAGCAGAAAGTGAACATATGGACTATGACCAGACAGTGAACGAATGGACTATGAGCATATGGACTATGAGCAGACACTGAACATATGGACTATGAGCAGACAGTGAACATATGCAAAATGAACATATGGACTATGAGCATATGGACTATGAGCAAAAAGTCAACATATGGACTATGAGAAGACAGTGAACATGTGGACTATGAGCAGGCAGTGAACATATGGACTATGAGCAGGCAATGAACATGTGGACTATGAGCAGACAGTGAACATATGACCTCTGAGCAGACATTGAACATATGGACTGTGAGCAGAGAGTGAACATATGGACTATGCGCAGACAGTGAACAAATGGACTATGAGCAGACAGTTAACATATGGACTGTGTGCGGACATTGAACATATGGACTATGAGCAGACAGTGAACAAATGGACTATGAGCAGACAGTGAACAAATGGACTATGAGCAGACAGTGAACATATGGACTGTGTGCAGACATTGAACATATGGACTATGAGCAGACAGTGAACATGGACTATGAACAGACTGTGAACATAAGGACTATGAGCAGACGGTGAACATATGGACAATGACTAGACAGTGAACATGTGGACTATGAGCAGACAGTGAACATATGGACTATGAGCACATGGAATATGAGCAAACAGTCAACATATGGACGATGAGAAGACAGTGAACATATGGACTATGAGCAGACAGTGAACATATGGACTATGAGCACATGGACTATGAGCAAACAGTCAACATATGTACTATGAGTCACAGTGAACATATGGACTATGAGCAGACAGTGAACATATGGACTATGAGCAGACAGTGAACAAATGGACTACGAGCAGGCAGTGAACATGTAGAATATGAGCAGACAGTGACCATATGGACTATGAGCAGACAGTGAATATATGGACAATGAGCATATGGACTATGAGCAGAGAGTGAACATATGGACTCTGAGCAGACAGTGGACATATGGACTATGAGCGGACAGTGAACATATGGACTATGAGCAGGCAGTGAACATGTGGACTCTGAGCAGACTGTGAACATATGGACTATGAGCATGTTGTGAACAAATGGATTATGAGCAGCCAGTGAACAAATGGACTATGAGCAGACAGTGAACATATGGACTATGACTAGACAGTGAACATATGGACTATGAGCAGACAGTGAACATATGGACTATGAGCACATGGACTATGAGCAAACAGTCAACATATGGACTATGAGAAGACAGTGAACATATGGACTATGAGCAGACAGTGAACATATGGACTATGAGCGGACAGTGAACAAATGGACTACGAGCAGGCAGTGAACATGTAGACTATGAGCAGACAGTGACCATATGGACTATGAGCAGACAGTGAACATATGGACAATGAGCATATGGACTATGAGCAGAGATTGAACATATGGACTCTGAGCAGACAGTGGACATATGGACTATGAGCGGACAGTGAACATACGGACTATGAGCAGGCAGTGATCATATGGACTATGAGAAGACAGTGAACATATGGACTATGAGCAGACAGTGAACAAATGGACTACGAGCAGGCAGTGAACATGTAGACTATGAGCAGACAGTACCATATGGACTATAAGCACACATTGAACATATGGACAATGAGCATATGGACTATGAGCAGAGAGTGAACATATGGACTATGAGCAGACAGTGAACATATGGACTATGCGCATATGGAGTATGAGCATATGGACTGTGAGCAGACAGTGAACATATGGACTATGAGCAGACAGTGAACATGGACTATGAACAGACTGTGAACATAAGGACTATGAGCAGACAGTGAACATATGGACTATGACTAGACAGTGAACATATGGACTATGAGCAGACAGTGAACATATGGACTATGAGCACATGGACTATGAGCAAACAGTCAACATATGGACTATGGGAAGACAGTGAACATATGGACTGTGTGCAGACAGTGAGCTTATGGACTATGCACATATGGAGTATGAGCATTTGGACTGTGAGCAGACAGTGAACATATTGACTATGAGCAGACAGTGAACATGGACTATGAACAGACTGTGAACATAAGGACTATGAGCAGACAGTGAACATATGGACTATGACTAGACAGTGAACATATGGACTATGAGCAGACAGTGAACATATGGACTATGTGCAGACAGTGAACATATGGACTATGAGCAGACAGTGAACATGTGGACTATGTGCAGACAGTGAACATATGGACTATGAGCACATGGACTATGAGCAAACAGTCAACATATGGACTATGAGAAGACAGTGAACATATGGACTGTGTGCAGACAGTGAGCTTATGGACTATGAGCAGACAGTGAACATATGGACTAAGAGCAGACAGTGAACATATGGACTATGTGCAGACAGTGAACTTATGGACTATGAGCAGACAGTGAACATGTGGACTATGTGCAGACAGTGAACATATGGACTGTGACCAGACAGTGAACGAATGGACTATGAGCATATGGACTATGAGCATATTGACTGTGAGCAGACAGTGAACATATGGACTGTGTGCAGACAATGAGCTTATGGACTATGAGCAGACAGTGAACATATGGACTATGAGCAGACAGTGAACATATGCAAAATGAGCATATGGACTCTGAGCAGGCAGTGAACATATGGACTATGAGCATATGGACTATGAGCAAAAAGTCAACATATGGACTATGAGAAGACAGTGAACATGTGGACTATGAGCAGGCAGTGAACATATGGACTATGAGCAGGCAATGAACATGTGGACTATGAGCAGACAGTGAACATATGGGCTCTGAGCAGACAGTGAACATATGGACTATGAGCAGACAGTGAACATATGGACTATGCGCAGACAGTGAACAAATGGACTATGAGCAGACAGTGAACATATGGACTGTGTGCAGACATTGAACATATGGACTATGAGCAGACAGTGAACATATGGACTATGAGCAGACAGTGAACAAATGGACTATGAGGAGACAGTGAACATATGGACTGTGTGCAGACATTGAACATGGACTATGAACAGACTGTGAACATAAGGACTATGAGCAGACAGTGAACATATAGACTATGAGCACATGGACTGTGAGCAAACAGTCAACATATGGACTATGAGAAGACAGTCAACATATGGACTATGAGCAGACAGTGAACATATGGACTATGAGCAGACAGTGAACAAATGGACTACGAGCAGGCAGTGAACATGTAGAATATGAGCAGACAGTGACCATATGGACTATGAGCAGACAGTGAACATATGGACAATGAGCATATGGACTATGAGCAGAGAGTGAACATATGGACTCTGAGCAGACAGTGGACATATGGACTATGAGCGGACAGTGAACATATGGACTATGAGCGGGCAGTGAACATGTGGACTATGAGCAGACTGTGAACATATTGACTATGAGCATGCAGTGAACAAACGGATTATGAGCAGGCAGTGAACATATGGACTATGAGCAGACAGTGAACATATGGACTATGAGCACACAGAGAACATATGGACTATAAGCATATGGACTATGAGCAGAAAGTGAACATATGGACTATGACCAGACAGTGAACAAATGGACTATGAGCATATGGACTATGAGCAGACAGTGAACATATGGACTGTGTGCAGACAGTGAGCTTATGGACTATTAGCAGACAGTGAACATATGGACTATGAGCAGATTGTGAACATGTGGACTATGTGCAGATAGTGAACATATGGACTATACGCATATGGACTATGAGCGGACAGTGAACATATGGACTATGAGCAGGCAGTGAACATGTGGACTATGAGCATGCAGTGAACAAATGGATTATGAGCAGGCAGTGAACAAATGGACTCTGAGCAGTCAGTGAACATATGGACTATAAGCATTTGGACTATGAGCAGAAAGTGAACATATGGACTATGACCAGACAGGCAACAAATGGACTATGAGCATATGGACTATGAGCATATGGACTATGAGCAGACAGTGAACATATGGACTGTGTGCAGACAATGAGCTTATGGACTATGAGCAGACTTTGAACAAATGGACTATGAGCAGACAGTGAACATATGGACTATGAGCAGATTGTGAACATGTGGACTATGTGCAGACAGTGAACATATGGACTATAAGCATATGGACTATGAGCAGAAAGTGAACATATGGACTATGACCAGACAGTGAACGAATGGACTATGAGCATATGGACAATGAGCATATTGACTGTGAGCAGACAGTGAACATATGGACTATGAGCATATGGACTATGAGCAAAAAGTCAACATATGGACTATGAGAAGACAGTGAACATGTGGACTAGTAGCAGGCAGTGAACATATGTACTATGAGCAGGCAATGAACATGTGGACTATGAGCAGACAGTGAACAAATGGACTATGAGCAGACAGTGAACATATGGACTGTGTGCAGACATTGAACATATGGACTATGAGCAGACAGTGAACATATGGACTATGAGCAGACAGTGAACAAATGGACTATGAGCAGACAGTGAACATATGGACTATGCGCAGACAGTGAACAAATGGACTATGAGAAGACAGTGAACATATGGACTATGAGCAGACAGTGAACATATGGACTATGAGCAGACAGTGAACAAATGGACTCTGAGCAGACAGTGAACATATGGACTATGAGCAGACAGTGAACACATGGACTATGCGCAGACAGTGAACATATGGACTATGAGCAGACAGTGAACATATGGACTGTGTGCAGACAGTGAACATATGGACTATGAGCAGACAGTGAACATATGGACTATGAGCAGACAGTGAACAAATGGACTATGAGCAGACAGTGAACATATGGACTATGAGCACATGGACTATGAGCAAACAGTCAACATATGGACTATGAGAAGACAGTGAACATATGGACTATGAGCAGACAGTGAACAAATGGACTCTGAGCAGACAGTGAACACATGGACTATGCGCAGACAGTGAACAAATGGAATATGAGCAGACAGTGAACATATGGACTGTGTGCAGACATTGAACATATGGACTATGAGCAGACAGTGAACAAATGGACTATGAGCAGACAGTGAACACATGGACTATGAGCAGACAGTGAACATATGGACTGTGTGCAGACATTGAACATATGGACTATGAGCAGACAGTGAACATGGACTATGAACAGACTGTGAACATATGGACTATGATCATGCAGTGAACAAATGGATTATGAGCAGGCAGTGAACAAATAGACTATGAGCAGACAGTGAACATATGGACTATAAGCATTTGGACTATGAGCAGAATGTGAACATATGGAGTATGACCAGACAGTGAACAAATGGACTATGAGCATATGGACTATGAGCATATGGACTATGAGCAGACAGTGAACATATGGACTGTGTGCAGACAATGAGCTTATGGACTATGAGCAGACAGTGAACATATGGACTATGAGCAGACAGTGAACATATGGACTATGAGCAGACAGTGAACAAATGGACTATGAGCAGACAGTGAACATATGGACTATGAGCACATGGACTATGAGCAAACAGTCAACATATGGACTATGAGAAGACAGTGAACATATGGACTATGAGCAGACAGTGAACAAATGGACTCTGAGCAGACAGTGAACATATGGACTATGAGCAGACAGTGAACACATGGACTATGCGCAGACAGTGAACAAATGGAATATGAGCAGACAGTGAACATATGGACTGTGTGCAGACATTGAACATATGGACTATGAGCAGACAGTGAACAAATGGACTATGAGCAGACAGTGAACACATGGACTATGAGCAGACAGTGAACATATGGACTGTGTGCAGACATTGAACATATGGACTATGAGCAGACAGTGAACATGGACTATGAACAGACTGTGAACATATGGACTATGATCATGCAGTGAACAAATGGATTATGAGCAGGCAGTGAACAAATAGACTATGAGCAGACAGTGAACATATGGACTATGAGCACACAGTGAACATATGGACTATAAGCATTTGGACTATGAGCAGAAAGTGAACATATGGAGTATGACCAGACAGTGAACATATGGACTATGAGCATATGGACTATGAGCAGACAGTGAACATATGGACTGTGTGCAGACAATGAGCTTATGGACTATGAGCAGACAGTGAACATATGGACTATGAGCAGACAGTGAACATATGGACTATGAGCAGATTGTGAACATGTGGACTATGTGCAGACAGTGAACATATGGACTATAAGCATATGGACTATGAGCAGAAAGTGAACATATGGACTATGACCAGACAGTGAACGAATGGACTATGAGCATATGGACAATGAGCATATTGACTGTGAGCAGACAGTGAACATATGGACTGTGTGCAGACAATGAGCTTATGGACTCTGAGCAGACAGTGAACATATGGACTATGAGCATATGGACTATGAGCAAAAAGTCAACATATGGACTATGAGAAGACAGTGAACATGTGGACTAGTAGCAGGCAGTGAACATATGTACTATGAGCAAGGCAATGAACATGTGGACTATGAGCAGACAGTGAACATATGGACTCTGAGCAGACAGTGAACATATGGACTATGCGCAGACAGTGAACATATGGACTATGCGCAGACAGTGAACAAATGGACTATGAGCAGACAGTGAACATATGGACTGTGTGCAGACATTGAACATATGGACTATGAGCAGACAGTGAACATATGGACTATGAGCAGACAGTGAACAAATGGACTATGAGCAGACAGTGAACAAAAGGACTATGAGTGGACAGTGAACATATGGACTGTGTGCAGACAATGAACATATGGACTATGAGCAGACAGTGAACATGGACTATGAACAGACTGTGAACATAAGGACTATGAGCAGACGGTGAACATATGGACTATGACTAGACAGTGAACATATGGACTATGAGCAGACAGTGAACATATGGACTATGAGCACATGGACTATGAGCAAACAGTCAACATATGGACTATGAGAAGACAGTGAACATATGGACTATGAGCAGACAGTGAACATATGGACTATGAACAGACAGTGAACAAATGGACTCTGAGCAGACAGTGAACATATGGACTATGAGCAGACAGTACACATATGGACTATGAGCAGACAGTGAACATATGGACTATGCGCAGACAGTGAACAAAAGGACTATGAGCAGACAGTGAACATATGGACTGTGTGCAGACATTGAACATATGGACTATGAGCAGACAGTGAACATATGGACTATGAGCACATGGACTATGAGCAAACCGTCAACATATGGACTATGAGAAGACAGTGAACATATGGACTATGAGCAGACAGTGAACATATGGACTATGAGCAGACAGTGAACAAATGGACTCTGAGCAGACAGTGAACATATGGACTATGAGCAGACAGTGAACACATGGACTATGCGCAGACAGTGAACAAATGGACTATGAGCAGACAGTGAACATATGGACTGTGTGCAGACATTGAACATATGGACTATGAGCAGACAGTGAACATATGGACTATGAGCAGACAGTGAACATATGGACTATGAGCAGACAGTGAACAAATGGACTATGAGCAGACAGTGAACAAATGGACTATGAGCAGACAGTGAACAAATGGACTATGAGCAGACAGTGAACATATGGACTGTGTGCAGACATTGAACTTATGGACTATGAGCAGACAGTGAACATGGACTATGAACAGACTGTGAACATATGGACTATGAGCATGCAGTGAACAAATGGATTATGAGCAGGCAGTGAACAAATAGACTATGAGCAGACAGTGAACATATGGACTATGAGCACACAGTGAACAAATGGACTATAAGCATTTGGACTATGAGCAGAAAGTGAACATATGGAGTATGACCAGACAGTGAACAAATGGACTATGAGCATATGGACTATGAGCATATGGACTATGAGCAGACAGTGAACATATGGACTGTGTGCAGACAATGAGATTATGGACTATGAGCAGACAGTGAACATATGGACTATGAGCAGACAGTGAACATATGGACTATGAGCAGATTGTGAACATGTGGACTGTGTGCAGACATTGAACATATGGACTATGAGCAGACAGTGAACATGGACTATGAACAGACTGTGAACATAAGGACTATGAGCAGACGGTCAACATATGGACTATGACTAGACAGTGAACATATGGACTATGAGCAGACAGTGAACATATGGACTATGAGCAGACAGTGAACATATGGACTGTGTGCAGACATTGAACATATGGACTATGAGCAGACAGTGATCATATGGACTATGAGCAGACAGTGAACAAATGGACTATGAGCAGACAGTGAACAAAAAGACTATGAGCGGACAGTGAACATATGGACTGTGTGCAGACATTGAACATATGGACTATGAGCAGACAGTGAACATGGACTATGAACAGACTGTGAACATAAGGACTATGAGCAGACATTGAACATATGGACTATGACTAGACAGTGAACATATGGACTATGAGCAGACAGTGAACATATGGACTATGAGCACATGGACTATGAGCAAACCGTCAACATATGGACTATGAGAAGACAGTGAACATATGGACTATGAGCAGACAGTTAACATATGGACTATGAGCAGACAGTGAACAAATGGACTCTGAGCAGACAGTGAACATATGGACTATGAGCAGACAGTGAACACATGGACTATGCGCAGACAGTGAACAAATGGACTATGAGCAGACAGTGAACATATGGACTGTGTGCAGACATTGAACATATGGACTATGAGCAGACAGTGAACATATGGACTATGAGCAGACAGTGAACAAATGGACTATGA
Source organism: Brachymystax lenok tsinlingensis (assembly GCA_030435695.1). NCBI lineage: Eukaryota > Metazoa > Chordata > Actinopteri > Salmoniformes > Salmonidae > Brachymystax > Brachymystax lenok. Next base: position 30,814,335 of record CM059789.1, on the reverse strand, counting down.
GCAGACAGTGAACAAATGGACTATGAGCAGACAGTGAACAAATGGACTATGAGCAGACAGTGAACATATGGACTGTGTGCAGACATTGAACTTATGGACTATGAGCAGACAGTGAACATGGACTATGAACAGACTGTGAACATATGGACTATGAGCATGCAGTGAACAAATGGATTATGAGCAGGCAGTGAACAAATAGACTATGAGCAGACAGTGAACATATGGACTATGAGCACACAGTGAACAAATGGACTATAAGCATTTGGACTATGAGCAGAAAGTGAACATATGGAGTATGACCAGACAGTGAACAAATGGACTATGAGCAAATGGACTATGAGCATATGGACTATGAGCAGACAGTGAACATATGGACTGTGTGCAGACAATGAGCTTATGGACTATGAGCAGACAGTGAACATATGGACTATGAGCAGACAGTGAACATATGGACTATGAGCAGATTGTGAACATGTGGACTGTGTGCAGACATTGAACATATGGACTATGAGCAGACAGTGAACATGGACTATGAACAGACTGTGAACATAAGGACTATGAGCAGACGGTGAACATATGGACTATGACTAGACAGTGAACATATGGACTATGAGCAGACAGTGAACATATGGACTATGAGCACATGGACTATGAGCAAACAGTCAACATATGGACTATGAGAAGACAGTGAACATATGGACAATGAGCATATGGACTTTGAGCAGAGAGTGAACATATGGACTCTGAGCAGACTGTGAACATATGGACTATGAGCATGCAGTGAACAAATGGATTATGAACAGGCAGTGAACATATGGACGAAGAGCACATGGACTATGAGCAAACAGTCAACATATGGACTATGAGAAGACAGTGAACAAATGGACTATGAACAGACAGTGAACAAATGGACTATGAGCAGACGGTGAACATATGGACTATGACTAGACAGTGAACATATGGACTCTGAGCAGACAGTGGACATATGGACTATGAGCGGACAGTGAACATATGGACTATGAGCAGGCAGTGAACATATGGACTATGAGAAGACAGTGAACATATGTACTATGAGCAGACAGTGAACATATGGACTATGAGCAGACAGTGAACAAATGGACTACGAGCAGATAGTGAACATGTAGACTATGAGCAGACAGTGACCATATGGACTATGAGCAGACAGTGAACATATGGACAATGAGCATATGGACTATGAGCAGAGAGTGAACATATGGACTCTGAGCAGACAGTGGACATATGGACTATGAGCGGACAGTGAACATATGGACTATGAGCATGCAGTGAACAAATGGATTATGAGCAGGCAGTGAACATATGGACTATGAGCACATGGACTATGAGCAAACAGTCAACATATGGACTATGAGAAGACAGTGAACAAATGGACTATGAGCAGACAGTGAACAAGTGGACTATGAGCAGACAGTGAACATATGGACTATGAGCAGACAGTGAACATATGGACTATGAGCAGATTGTGAACATGTGGACTATGTGCAGACAGTGAACATATGGACTATAAGCATATGGACTATGAGCAGAAAGTTAACATATGGACTATGACCAGACAGTGAACGAATGGACTATAAGCATATGGACAATGAGCATATTGACTGTGAGCAGACAGTGAACATATGGACTGTGTGCAGAGCATGAGCTTATGGACTCTGAGCAGACAATGAACATATGGACTATGAGCAGACAGTGAACATATGGACTATGAGCATATGGACTATGAGCAAAAAGTCAACATATGGACTATGAGAGGACAGTGAACATGTGGACTATTAGCAGGCAGTGAACATATGTACTATGAGCAGGCAATGAACATGTGGACTATGAGCAGACAGTGAACATATGGACTCTGAGCAGACAGTGAACATATGGACTATGAGCAGAGAGTGAACATATGGACTATGCGCAGACAGTGAACAAATGGACTATGAGCAGACAGTGAACAAATGGACTATGAGCAGACAGTGAACATATGGACTGTGTGCAGACATTGAACATATGGACTATGAGCAGACAGTGAACATGGACTATGAACAGACTGTGAACATAAGGACTATGAGCAGACGGTGAACATATGGACTATGACTAGACAGTGAACATATGGACTATGAGCAGACAGTGAACATATGGACTATGAGCACATGGACTATGAGCAAACAGTCAACATATGGACTATGAGAAGACAGTGAACATATGGACAATGAGCATATGGACATTGAGCAGAGAGTGAACATATGGACTCTGAGCAGACAGTGGACATATGGACTATGAGCGGACAGTGAACATATGGACTATGAGCAGGCAGTGAACATGTGGACTCTGAGCAGACTGTGAACATATGGACTATGAGCATGCAGTGAACAAATGGATTATGAGCAGGCAGTGAACATATGGACTATGAGCACATGGACTATGAGCAAACAGTCAACATATGGACTATGAGAAGACAGTGAACAAATGGACTATGAGCAGACAGTGAACAAATGGACTATGAGCAGACAGTGAACATATGGACTGTGTGCAGACATTGAACATATGGACTATGAGCAGACAGTGAACATGGACTATGAACAGACTGTGAACATAAGGACTATGAGCAGACGGTGAACATATGGACTATGACTAGACAGTGAACATATGGACTATGAGCAAACAGTCAACATATGGACTATGAGAAGACAGTGAACATATGGACTATGAGCAGACAGTGAACATATGGACTATGAGCAGACAGTGAACAAATGGACTACGAGCAGGCAGTGAACATGTAGACTATGAGCAGACAGTGACCATATGGACTATGAGCAGACAGTGAACATATGGACAATGAGCATATGGACTATGAGCAGAGAGTGAACATATGGACTCTGAGCAGACAGTGGACATATGGACTATGAGCAGACAGTACACATATGGACTATGAGCAGACAGTGAACATATGGACTATGCGCAGACAGTGAACAAATGGACTATGAGCAGACAGTGAACATATGGACTGTGTGCAGACATTGAACATATGGACTATGAGCAGACAGTGAACATATGGACTATGAGCAGACAGTGAACAAATGGACTATGAGCAGACAGTGAACAAATGGACTATGAGCAGACAGTGAACATATGGACTGTGTGCAGACATTGAACATATGGACTATGAGCAGACAGTGAACATGGACTATGAACAGACTGTGAACATAAGGACTATGAGCAGACGGTGAACATATGGACTATGACTAGACAGTGAACATATGGACTATGAGCAGACAGTGAACATATGGACTATGAGCAGACAGTGAACATATGGACTGTGTGCAGACATTGAACATATGGACTATGAGCAGACAGTGATCATATGGACTATGATCAGACAGTGAACAAATGGACTATGAGCAGACAGTGAACAAAAGGACTATGAGCGGACAGTGAACATATGGACTGTGTGCAGACATTGAACATATGGACTATGAGCAGACAGTGAACATGGACTATGAACAGACTGTGAACATAAGGACTATGAGCAGACATTGAACATATGGACTATGACTAGACAGTGAACATATGGACTATGAGCAGACAGTGAACATATGGACTATGAGCACATGGACTATGAGCAAACCGTCAACATATGGACTATGAGAAGACAGTGAACATATGGACTATGAGCAGACAGTTAACATATGGACTATGAGCAGACAGTGAACAAATGGACTCTGAGCAGACAGTGAACATATGGACTATGAGCAGACAGTGAACACATGGACTATGCGCAGACAGTGAACAAATGGACTATGAGCAGACAGTGAACATATGGACTGTGTGCAGACATTGAACATATGGACTATGAGCAGACAGTGAACATATGGACTATGAGCAGACAGTGAACAAATGGACTATGAGCAGACAGTGAACAAATGGACTATGAGCAGACAGTGAACAAATGGACTATGAGCAGACAGTGAACATATGGACTGTGTGCAGACATTGAACTTATGGACTATGAGCAGACAGTGAACATGGACTATGAACAGACTGTGAACATATGGACTATGAGCATGCAGTGAACAAATGGATTATGAGCAGGCAGTGAACAAATAGACTATGAGCAGACAGTGAACATATGGACTATGAGCACACAGTGAACAAATGGACTATAAGCATTTGGACTATGAGCAGAAAGTGAACATATGGAGTATGACCAGACAGTGAACAAATGGACTATGAGCATATGGACTATGAGCATATGGACTATGAGCAGACAGTGAACATATGGACTGTGTGCAGACAATGAGCTTATGGACTATGAGCAGACAGTGAACATATGGACTATGAGCAGACAGTGAACATATGGACTATGAGCAGATTGTGAACATGTGGACTGTGTGCAGACATTGAACATATGGACTATGAGCAGACAGTGAACATGGACTATGAACAGACTGTGAACATAAGGACTATGAGCAGACGGTGAACATATGGACTATGACTAGACAGTGAACATATGGACTATGAGCAGACAGTGAACATATGGACTATGAGCAGACAGTGAACATATGGACTGTGTGCAGACATTGAACATATGGACTATGAGCAGACAGTGATCATATGGACTATGAGCAGACAGTGAACAAATGGACTATGAGCAGACAGTGAACAAAAGGACTATGAGCGGACAGTGAACATATGGACTGTGTGCAGACATTGAACATATGGACTATGAGCAGACAGTGAACATGGACTATGAACAGACTGTGAACATAAGGACTATGAGCAGACATTGAACATATGGACTGTGACTAGACAGTGAACATATGGACTATGAGCAGACAGTGAACATATGGACTATGAGCACATGGACTATGAGCAAACCGTCAACATATGGACTATGAGAAGACAGTGAACATATGGACTATGAGCAGACAGTTAACATATGGACTATGAGCAGACAGTGAACAAATGGACTCTGAGCAGACAGTGAACATATGGACTATGAGCAGACAGTGAACACATGGACTATGCGCAGACAGTGAACAAATGGACTATGAGCAGACAGTGAACATATGGACTGTGTGCAGACATTGAACATATGGACTATGAGCAGACAGTGAACATATGGACTATGAGCAGACAGTGAACAAATGGACTATGAGCAGACAGTGAACAAATGGACTATGAGCAGACAGTGAACAAATGGACTATGAGCAGACAGTGAACATATGGACTGTGTGCAGACATTGAACTTATGGACTATGAGCAGACAGTGAACATGGACTATGAACAGACTGTGAACATATGGACTATGAGCATGCAGTGAACAAATGGATTATGAGCAGGCAGTGAACAAATAGACTATGAGCAGACAGTGAACATATGGACTATGAGCACACAGTGAACAAATGGACTATAAGCATTTGGACTATGAGCAGAAAGTGAACATATGGAGTATGACCAGACAGTGAACAAATGGACTATGAGCATATGGACTATGAGCATATGGACTATGAGCAGACAGTGAACATATGGACTGTGTGCAGACAATGAGCTTATGGACTATGAGCAGACAGTGAACATATGGACTATGAGCAGACAGTGAACATATGGACTATGAGCAGATTGTGAACATGTGGACTGTGTGCAGACATTGAACATATGGACTATGAGCAGACAGTGAACATGGACTATGAACAGACTGTGAACATAAGGACTATGAGCAGACGGTGAACATATGGACTATGACTAGACAGTGAACATATGGACTATGAGCAGACAGTGAACATATGGACTATGAGCACATGGACTATGAGCAAACAGTCAACATATGGACTATGAGAAGACAGTGAACATATGGACAATGAGCATATGGACTTTGAGCAGAGAGTGAACATATGGACTCTGAGCAGACTGTGAACATATGGACTATGAGCATGCAGTGAACAAATGGATTATGAACAGGCAGTGAACATATGGACGATGAGCACATGGACTATGAGCAAACAGTCAACATATGGACTATGAGAAGACAGTGAACAAATGGACTATGAGCAGACAGTGAACAAATGGACTATGAGCAGACGGTGAACATATGGACTATGACTAGACAGTGAACATATGGACTCTGAGCAGACAGTGGACATATGGACTATGAGCGGACAGTGAACATATGGACTATGAGCAGGCAGTGAACATATGGACTATGAGAAGACAGTGAACATATGGACTATGAGCAGACAGTGAACATATGGACTATGAGCAGACAGTGAACAAATGGACTACGAGCAGATAGTGAACATGTAGACTATGAGCAGACAGTGACCATATGGACTATGAGCAGACAGTGAACATATGGACAATGAGCATATGGACTATGAGCAGAGAGTGAACATATGGACTCTGAGCAGACAGTGGACATATGGACTATGAGCGGACAGTGAACATATGGACTATGAGCGGACAGTGAACATATGGACTATGAGCATGCAGTGAACAAATGGATTATGAGCAGGCAGTGAACATATGGACTATGAGCACATGGACTATGAGCAAACAGTCAACATATGGACTATGAGAAGACAGTGAACAAATGGACTATGAGCAGACAGTGAACAAGTGGACTATGAGCAGACAGTGAACATATGGACTATGAGCAGACAGTGAACATATGGACTATGAGCAGATTGTGAACATGTGGACTATGTGCAGACAGTGAACATATGGACTATAAGCATATGGACTATGAGCAGAAAGTTAACATATGGACTATGACCAGACAGTGAACGAATGGACTATAAGCATATGGACAATGAGCATATTGACTGTGAGCAGACAGTGAACATATGGACTGTGTGCAGAGCATGAGCTTATGGACTCTGAGCAGACAATGAACATATGGACTATGAGCAGACAGTGAACATATGGACTATGAGCATATGGACTATGAGCAAAAAGTCAACATATGGACTATGAGAGGACAGTGAACATGTGGACTATTAGCAGGCAGTGAACATATGTACTATGAGCAGGCAATGAACATGTGGACTATGAGCAGACAGTGAACATATGGACTCTGAGCAGACAGTGAACATATGGACTATGAGCAGAGAGTGAACATATGGACTATGCGCAGACAGTGAACAAATGGACTATGAGCAGACAGTGAACAAATGGACTATGAGCAGACAGTGAACATATGGACTGTGTGCAGACATTGAACATATGGACTATGAGCAGACAGTGAACATGGACTATGAACAGACTGTGAACATAAGGACTATGAGCAGACGGTGAACATATGGACTATGACTAGACAGTGAACATATGGACTATGAGCAGACAGTGAACATATGGACTATGAGCACATGGACTATGAGCAAACAGTCAACATATGGACTATGAGAAGACAGTGAACATATGGACAATGAGCATATGGACTTTGAGCAGAGAGTGAACATATGGACTCTGAGCAGACAGTGGACATATGGACTATGAGCGGACAGTGAACATATGGACTATGAGCAGGCAGTGAACATGTGGACTCTGAGCAGACTGTGAACATATGGACTATGAGCATGCAGTGAACAAATGGATTATGAGCAGGCAGTGAACATATGGACTATGAGCACATGGACTATGAGCAAACAGTCAACATATGGACTATGAGAAGACAGTGAACAAATGGACTATGAGCAGACAGTGAACAAATGGACTATGAGCAGACAGTGAACATATGGACTGTGTGCAGACATTGAACATATGGACTATGAGCAGACAGTGAACATGGACTATGAACAGACTGTGAACATAAGGACTATGAGCAGACGGTGAACATATGGACTATGACTAGACAGTGAACATATGGACTATGAGCAAACAGTCAACATATGGACTATGAGAAGACAGTGAACATATGGACTATGAGCAGACAGTGAACATATGGACTATGAGCAGACAGTGAACAAATGGACTACGAGCAGGCAGTGAACATGTAGACTATGAGCAGACAGTGACCATATGGACTATGAGCAGACAGTGAACATATGGACAATGAGCATATGGACTATGAGCAGAGAGTGAACATATGGACTCTGAGCAGACAGTGGACATATGGACTATGAGCGGACAGTGAACATATGGACTATGAGCAGGCAGTGAACATGTGGACTATGAGAAGACAGTGAACATATGGACTATGAGCAGACAGTGAACATATGGACTATGAGCAGACAGTGAACAAATGGACTACGAGCAGGCAGTGAACATGTAGACTTTGAGCAGACAGTGACCATATGGACTATGAGCAGACAGTGAACATATGGACAATGAGCATATGGACTATGAGCAGAGAGTGAACATATGGACTCTGAGCAGACAGTGGACATATGGACTATGAGCGGACAGTGAACATATGGACTATGAGCAGGCAGTGAACATGTGGACTCTGAGCAGACTGTGAACATATGGACTATGAGCATGCAGTGAACAAATGGATTATGAACAGGCAGTGAACATATGGACGATGAGCACATGGACTATGAGCAAACAGTCAACATATGGACTATGAGAAGACAGTGAACATATGGACTATGAGCAGACAGTGAACAAATGGACTATGAGCAGACGGTGAACATATGGACTATGACTAGACAGTGAACATATGGACTCTGAGCAGACAGTGGACATATGGACTATGAGCGGACAGTGAACATATGGACTATGAGCAGGCAGTGAACATATGGACTATGAGAAGACAGTGAACATATGGACTATGAGCAGACAGTGAACATATGGACTATGAGCAGACAGTGAACAAATGGACTACGAGCAGATAGTGAACATGTAGACTATGAGCAGACAGTGACCATATGGACTATGAGCAGACAGTGAACATATGGACAATGAGCATATGGACTATGAGCAGAGAGTGAACATATGGACTCTGAGCAGACAGTGGACATATGGACTATGAGCGGACAGTGAACATATGGACTATGAGCAGGCAGTGAACATGTGGACTCTGAGCAGACTGTGAACATATGGACTATGAGCATGCAGTGAACAAATGGATTATGAGCAGGCAGTGAACATATGGACTATGAGCACATGGACTATGAGCAAACAGTCAACATATGGACTATGAGAAGACAGTGAACAAATGGACTATGAGCAGACAGTGAACAAATGGACTATGAGCAGACAGTGAACATATGGACTGTGTGCAGACATTGAACATATGGACTATGAGCAGACAGTGAACATGGACTATGAACAGACTGTGAACATAAGGACTATGAGCAGACGGTGAACATATGGACTATGACTAGACAGTGAACATATGGACTATGAGCAAACAGTCAACATATGGACTATGAGAAGACAGTGAACATATGGACTATGAGCAGACAGTGAACATATGGACTATGAGCAGACAGTGAACAAATGGACTACGAGCAGGCAGTGAACATGTAGACTATGAGCAGACAGTGACCATATGGACTATGAGCAGACAGTGAACATATGGACAATGAGCATATGGACTATGAGCAGAGAGTGAACATATGGACTCTGAGCAGACAGTGGACATATGGACTATGAGCGGACAGTGAACATATGGACTATGAGCAGGCAGTGAACATGTGGACTCTGAGCAGACTGTGAACATATGGACTATGAGCATGCAGTGAACAAATGGATTATGAACAGGCAGTGAACATATGGACGATGAGCACATGGACTATGAGCAAACAGTCAACATATGGACTATGAGAAGACAGTGAACAAATGGACTATGAGCAGACAGTGAACAAATGGACTATGAGCAGACGGTGAACATATGGACTATGACTAGACAGTGAACATATGGACTATGAGCAGACAGTGAACATATGGACTATGAGCACATGGACTATGAGCAAACAGTCAACATATGGACTATGAGAAGACAGTGAACATATGGACTATGAGCAGACAGTGAACATATGGACTATGAGCAGACAGTAAACAAATGGACTACGAGCAGGCAGTGAACATGTAGACTATGAGCAGACAGTGACCATATGGACTATGAGCAGACAGTGAACATATGGACAATGAGCATATGGACTATGAGCAGAGAGTGAACATATGGACTCTGAGCAGACAGTGGACATATGGACTATGAGCGGACAGTGAACATATGGACTATGAGCAGGCAGTGAACATATGGACTATGAGAAGACAGTGAACATATGGACTATGAGCAGACAGTGAACATATGGACTATGAGCAGACAGTGAACAAATGGACTACGAGCAGGCAGTGAACATGTAGACTATGAGCAGACAGTGACCATATGGACTATGAGCAGACAGTGAACATATGGACAATGAGCATATGGACTATGAGCAGAGAGTGAACATATGGACTCTGAGCAGACAGTGGACGTATGGATTATGAGCGGACAGTAAACATATGGACTATGAGCAGGCAGTGAACATGTGGACTCTGAGCAGACTGTGAACATATGGACTATGAGCATGCAGTGAACAAATGGATTATGAGCAGGCAGTGAACAAATGGACTATGAGCAGACAGTGAACATATGGACTATGAGCACACAGTGAACATATGGACTATAAGCAGAAAGTGAACATATGGACTATGACCAGACAGTGAACGAATGGACTATGAGCATATGGACTATGAGCATATGGACTATGAGCAGACAGTGAAAATATGGACTGTGTGCAGACAGTGAGCTTATGGACTATGAGCAGACAGTGAACATATGGACTATGAGCAGATTGTGAACATGTGGACTATGTGCAGACAGTGAACATATGGACTATAAGCATATGGACTATGAGCAGAAAGTGAACATATGGACGATGACCAGACAGTGAACGAATGGACTATGAGCATATGGACTATGAGCATATTGACTGTGAGCAGACAGTGAACATATGGACTGTGTGCAGACAATGAGCTTATGGACTATGAGCAGACAGTGAACATATGGACTATGAGCAGACAGTGAACATATGGACTATGAGACGACAGTGAACATATGGACTATGAGCAGGCAGTGAACATATGGACTATAAGCATATGGACTATGAACAGAAAGTGTACATATGGACTATGACCAGACAGTGAACGAATGGACTATGAGCATATGAACTATGAGCATATTGACTGTGAGCAGACAGTGAACATATGGACTGTGTGCAGACAATGAGCTTATGGACTATGAGCAGACAGTGAACATATGGACTATGAGCAGACAGTGAACATATGGACTATGAGCAGACAGTGAACATATGCACAATAAGCATATGGACTTTTAGCAGACAGTGAACATATGGACTCTGAGCAGACAGTGAACATATGGACTATGAGCATATAGACTATGAGCAAAAAGTCAACATATTGACTATGAGAAGACAGTGAAGATATGGACTATGAGCAGGCAGTGAACATATGGACTATAAGCATATGGACTATGAGCAGAAAGTGAACATATGGACTATGACCAGACAGTGAACGAATCGACTATGAGCATATGGACTATGAGCATATTGACTGTGAGCAGACAGTGAACATATGGACTGTGTGCAGACAATGAGCTTATGGACTATGAGCAGACAGTGAACATATGGACTCTGAGCAGACAGTGAACATATGCACAATGAGCATATGGACTCTGAGCAGACAGTGAACATATGGACTCTGAGCAGACAGTGAACATATGGACTATGAGCATATAGACTATGAGCAGACAGTGAACATATGGACTCTGAGCAGACAGTGTACATATGGACTATGACCAGACAGTGAACGAATGGACTATGAGCATATGGACTATGAGCATATTGACTGTGAGCAGACAGTGAACATATGGACTGTGTGCAGACAATGAGCTTATGGACTATGAGCAGACAGTGAACATATGGACTATGAGCAGACAGTGAACATATGGACTATGAGCAGACAGTGAACATATGCACAATAAGCATATGGACTTTTAGCAGACAGTGAACATATGGACTCTGAGCAGACAGTGAACATATGGACTATGAGCATATAGACTATGAGCAAAAAGTCAACATATTGACTATGAGAAGACAGTGAACATATGGACTATGAGCAGGCAGTGAACATATGGACTATAAGCATATGGACAATGAGCATATTGACTGTGAGCAGACAGTGAACATATGGACTGTGTGCAGAGCATGAGCTTATGGACTCTGAGCAGACAGTGAACATATAGACTATGAGCAGACAGTGAACATATGGACTATGAGCATATGGACTATGAGCAAAAAGTCAACATATGGACTATGAGAGGACAGTGAACATGTGGACTATTAGCAGGCAGTGAACATATGTACTATGAGCAGGCAATGAACATGTGGACTATGAGCAGACAGTGAACATATGGACTCTGAGCAGACAGTGAACATATGGACTATGAGCAGACAGTGAACATATGGACTATGCGCAGACAGTGAACAAATGGACTATGAGCAGACAGTGAACAAATGGACTATGAGCAGACAGTGAACATATGGACTGTGTGCAGACATTGAACATATGGACTATGAGCAGACAGTGAACATGGACTATGAACAGACTGTGAACATAAGGACTATGAGCAGACGGTGAACATATGGACTATGACTAGACAGTGAACATATGGACTATGAGCAGACAGTGAACATATGGACTATGAGCACATGGACTATGAGCAAACAGTCAACATATGGACTATGAGAAGACAGTGAACATATGGACAATGAGCATATGGACTTTGAGCAGAGAGTGAACATATGGACTCTGAGCAGACAGTGGACATATGGACTATGAGCGGACAGTGAACATATGGACTATGAGCAGGCAGTGAACATGTGGACTATGAGCAGGCAGTGAACATGTGGACTATGAGAAGACAGTGAACATATGGACTATGAGCACATGGACTATGAGCAAACAGTCAACATATGGACTATGAGAAGACAGTGAACAAATGGACTATGAGCAGACAGTGAACAAATGGACTATGAGCAGACAGTGAACATATGGACTATGAGCAAACAGTCAACAAATGGACTATGAGAAGACTGAACATATGGACTATGAGCAGACAGTGAACATATGGACTATGAGCAGACAGTGAACAAATGGACTACGAGCAGGCAGTGAACATGTAGACTATGAGCAGACAGTGACCATATGGACTATGAGCAGACAGTGAACATATGGACAATGAGCATATGGACTATGAGCAGAGAGCCAACATATGGACTCTGAGCAGACAGTGGACATATGGACTATGAACGGACAGTGAACATATGGACTATGAGCAGGCAGTGAACATATGGACTATGAGAAGACAGTGAACATATGGACTATGAGCAGACAGTGAACATATGGACTATGAGCAGACAGTGAACAAATGGACTACGAGCAGATAGTGAACATGTAGACTATGAGCAGACAGTGACCATATGGACTATGAGCAGACAGTGAACATATGGACAATGAGCATATGGACTATGAGCAGAGAGTGAACATATGGACTCTGAGCAGACAGTGGACATATGGACTATGAGCGGACAGTGAACATATGGACTATGAGCAGGCAGTGAACATGTGGACTCTGAGCAGACTGTGAACATATGGACTATGAGCATGCAGTGAACAAATGGATTATGAGCAGGCAGTGAACATATGGACTATGAGCACATGGACTATGAGCAAACAGTCAACATATGGACTATGAGAAGACAGTGAACAAATGGACTATGAGCAGACAGTGAACAAATGGACTATGAGCAGACAGTGAACATATGGACTGTGTGCAGACATTGAACATATGGACTATGAGCAGAAAGTGAACATGGACTATGAACAGACTGTGAACATAAGGACTATGAGCAGACGGTGAACATATGGACTATGACTAGACCGTGAACATATGGACTATGAGCAAACAGTCAACATATGGACTATGAGAAGACAGTGAACATATGGACTATGAGCAGACAGTGAACATATTTACTATGAGCAGACAGTGAACATATGGACAATGAGCATATGGACTATGAGCAGAGAGTGAACATATGGACTCTGAGCAGACAGTGGACATATGGACTATGAGCGGACAGTGAACATATGGACTATGAGCAGGCAGTGAACATGTGGACTATGAGAAGACAGTGACCATATGGACTATGAGCAGACAGTGAACATATGGACAATGAGCATATGGACTATGAGCAGAGAGTGAACATATGGACTCTGAGCAGACAGTGGACATATGGACTATGAGCGGACAGTGAACATATGGACTATGAGCAGGCAGTGAACATGTGGACTCTGAGCAGACTGTGAACATATGGACTATGAGCATGCAGTGAACAAATGGATTATGAACAGGCAGTGAACATATGGACGATGAGCACATGGACTATGAGCAAACAGTCAACATATGGACTATGAGAAGACAGTGAACAAATGGACTATGAGCAGACAGTGAACAAATGGACTATGAGCAGACGGTGAACATATGGACTATGACTAGACAGTGAACATATGGACTCTGAGCAGACAGTGGACATATGGACTATGAGCGGACAGTGAACATATGGACTATGAGCAGGCAGTGAACATATGGACTATGAGAAGACAGTGAACATATGGACTATGAGCAGACAGTGAACATATGGACTATGAGCAGACAGTGAACAAATGGACTACGAGCAGATAGTGAACATGTAGACTATGAGCAGACAGTGACCATATGGACTATGAGCAGACAGTGAACATATGGACAATGAGCATATGGACTATGAGCAGAGAGTGAACATATGGACTTTGAGCAGACAGTGGACATATGGACTATGAGTGGACAGTGAACATATGGACTATGAGCAGGCAGTGAACATGTGGACTCTGAGCAGACTGTGAACATATGGACTATGAGCATGCAGTGAACAAATGGATTATGAGCAGGCAGTGAACATATGGACTATGAGCACATGGACTATGAGCAAACAGTCAACATATGGACTATGAGAAGACAGTGAACAAATGGACTATGAGCAGACAGTGAACAAATGGACTATGAGCAGACAGTGAACATATGGACTGTGTGCAGACATTGAACATATGGACTATGAGCAGACAGTGAACATGGACTATGAACAGACTGTGAACATAAGGACTATGAGCAGACGGTGAACATATGGACTATGACTAGACAGTGAACATATGGACTATGAGCAGGCAGTGAACATGTGGACTCTGAGCAGACTGTGAACATATGGACTATGAGCATGCAGTGAACAAATGGATTATGAACAGGCAGTGAACATATGGACGATGAGCACATGGACTATGAGCAAACAGTCAACATATGGACTATGAGAAGACAGTGAACAAATGGACTATGAGCAGACAGTGAACAAATGGACTATGAGCAGACGGTGAACATATGGACTATGACTAGACAGTGAACATATGGACTATGAGCAGACAGTGAACATATGGACTATGAGCACATGGACTATGAGCAAACAGTCAACATATGGACTATGAGAAGACAGTGAACATATGGACTATGAGCAGACAGTGAACATATGGACTATGAGCAGACAGTAAACAAATGGACTACGAGCAGGCAGTGAACATGTAGACTATGAGCAGACAGTGACCATATGGACTATGAGCAGACAGTGAACATATGGACAATGAGCATATGGACTATGAGCAGAGAGTGAACATATGGACTCTGAGCATGCAGTGAACAAATGGATTATGAGCAGGCAGTGAACAAATGGACTATGAGCAGACAGTGAACATATGGACTATGAGCACACAGTGAACATATGGACTATAAGCAGAAAGTGAACATATGGACTATGACCAGACAGTGAACGAATGGACTATGAGCATATGGACTATGAGCATATGGACTGTGTGCAGACAATGAGCTTATGGACTATGAGCAGACAGTGAACATATGGACTATGAGCAGACAGTGAACATATGGACTATGAGACGACAGTGAACATATGGACTATGAGCAGGCAGTGAACATATGGACTATAAGCATATGGACTATGAGCAGAAAGTGTACATATGGACTATGACCAGACAGTGAACGAATGGACTATGAGCATATGGACTATGAGCATATTGACTGTGAGCAGACAGTGAACATATGGACTGTGTGCAGACAATGAGCTTATGGACTATGAGCAGACAGTGAACATATGGACTATGAGCAGACAGTGAACATATGGACTCTGAGCAGACAGTGAACATATGCACAATGATCATATGGACTCTGAGCAGACAGTGAACATATGGACTCTGAGCAGACAGTGAACATATGGACTATGAGCATATAGACTATGAGCAGACAGTGAACATATGGACTCTGAGCAGACAGTGTACATATGGACTATGACCAGACAGTGAACGAATGGACTATGAGCATATGGACTATGAGCATATTGACTGTGAGCAGACAGTGAACATATGGACTGTGTGCAGACAATGAGCTTATGGACTATGAGCAGACAGTGAACATATGGACTATGAGCAGACAGTGAACATATGGACTATGAGCAGACAGTGACCATATGGACTATGAGCAGACAGTGAACATATGGACAATGAGCATATGGACTATGAGCAGAGAGTGAACATATGGACTCTGAGCATGCAGTGAACAAATGGATTATGAGCAGGCAGTGAACAAATGGACTATGAGCAGACAGTGAACATATGGACTATGAGCACACAGTGAACATATGGACTATAAGCAGAAAGTGAACATATGGACTATGACCAGACAGTGAACGAATGGACTATGAGCATATGGACTATGAGCATATGGACTATGAGCAGACAGTGAACATATGGACTGTGTGCAGACAGTGAGCTTATGGACTATGAGCAGACAGTGAACATATGGACTATGAGCAGATTGTGAACATGTGGACTATGTGCAGACAGTGAACATATGGACTATAAGCATATGGACTATGAGCAGAAAGTGAACATATGGACTATGACCAGACAGTGAACGAATGGACTATGAGCATATGGACTATGAGCATATTGACTGTGAGCAGACAGTGAACATATGGACTGTGTGCAGACAATGAGCTTATGGACTATGAGCAGACAGTGAACATATGGACTATGAGCAGACAGTGAACATATGGACTATGAGACGACAGTGAACATATGGACTATGAGCAGGCAGTGAACATATGGACTATAAGCATATGGACTATGAGCAGAAAGTGTACATATGGACTATGACCAGACAGTGAACGAATGGACTATGAGCATATGGACTATGAGCATATTGACTGTGAGCAGACAGTGAACATATGGACTGTGTGCAGACAATGAGCTTATGGACTATGAGCAGACAGTGAACATATGGACTATGAGCAGACAGTGAATATATGGACTCTGAGCAGACAGTGAACATATGCACAATGAGCATATGGACTCTGAGCAGACAGTGAACATATGGACTCTGAGCAGACAGTGAACATATGGACTATGAGCATATAGACTATGAGCAGACAGTGAACATATGGACTCTGAGCAGACAGTGTACATATGGACTATGACCAGACAGTGAACGAATGGACTATGAGCATATGGACTATGAGCATATTGACTGTGAGCAGACAGTGAACATATGGACTGTGTGCAGACAATGAGCTTATGGACTATGAGCAGACAGTGAACATATGGACTGTGTGCAGACAGTGAGCTTATGGACTATGAGCAGACAGTGAACATATGGACTATGAGCAGATTGTGAACATGTGGACTATGTGCAGACAGTGAACATATGGACTATAAGCATATGGACTATGAGCAGAAAGTGAACATATGGACTATGACCAGACAGTGAACGAATGGACTATGAGCATATGGACTATGAGCATATTGACTGTGAGCAGACAGTGAACATATGGACTGTGTGCAGACAATGAGCTTATGGACTATGAGCAGACAGTGAACATATGGACTATGAGCAGACAGTGAACATATGGACTATGAGACGACAGTGAACATATGGACTATGAGCAGGCAGTGAACATATGGACTATAAGCATATGGACTATGAGCAGAAAGTGTACATATGGACTATGACCAGACAGTGAACGAATGGACTATGAGCATATGGACTATGAGCATATTGACTGTGAGCAGACAGTGAACATATGGACTGTGTGCAGACAATGAGCTTATGGACTATGAGCAGACAGTGAACATATGGACTATGAGCAGACAGTGAATATATGGACTCTGAGCAGACAGTGAACATATGCACAATGAGCATATGGACTCTGAGCAGACAGTGAACATATGGACTCTGAGCAGACAGTGAACATATGGACTATGAGCATATAGACTATGAGCAGACAGTGAACATATGGACTCTGAGCAGACAGTGTACATATGGACTATGACCAGACAGTGAACGAATGGACTATGAGCATATGGACTATGAGCATATTGACTGTGAGCAGACAGTGAACATATGGACTGTGTGCAGACAATGAGCTTATGGACTATGAGCAGACAGTGAACATATGGACTATAAGCATATGGACTATGAGCAGAAAGTGAACATATGGACTATGACCAGACAGTGAACGAATGGACTATGAGCATATGGACTATGAGCATATTGACTGTGAGCAGACAGTGAACATATGGACTGTGTGCAGACAATGAGCTTATGGACTATGAGCAGACAGTGAACATATGGACTATGAGCAGACAGTGAACATATGGACTATGAGACGACAGTGAACATATGGACTATGAGCAGGCAGTGAACATATGGACTATAAGCATATGGACTATGAGCAGAAAGTGTACATATGGACTATGACCAGACAGTGAACGAATGGACTATGAGCATATGGACTATGAGCATATTGACTGTGAGCAGACAGTGAACATATGGACTGTGTGCAGACAATGAGCTTATGGACTATGAGCAGACAGTGAACATATGGACTATGAGCAGACAGTGAATATATGGACTCTGAGCAGACAGTGAACATATGCACAATGAGCATATGGACTCTGAGCAGACAGTGAACATATGGACTCTGAGCAGACAGTGAACATATGGACTATGAGCATATAGACTATGAGCAGACAGTGAACATATGGACTCTGAGCAGACAGTGTACATATGGACTATGACCAGACAGTGAACGAATGGACTATGAGCATATGGACTATGAGCATATTAACTGTGAGCAGACAGTGAACATATGGACTGTGTGCAGACAATGAGCTTATGGACTATGAGCAGACAGTGAACATATGGACTATGAGCAGACAGTGAACATATGGACTATGAGCAGACAGTGAACATATGCACAATAAGCATATGGACTTTTAGCAGACAGTGAACATATGGACTCTGATCAGACAGTGAACATATGGACTATGAGCATATAGACTATGAGCAAAAAGTCAACATATTGACTATGAGAAGACAGTGAACATATGGACTATGAGCAGGCAGTGAACATATGGACTATAAGCATATGGACTATGAGCAGAAATTGAACATATGGACTATGACCAGACAGTGAACGAATCGACTATGAGCATATGGACTATGAGCATATTGACTGTGAGCAGACAGTGAACATATGGACTGTGTGCAGACAATGAGCTTATGGACTATGAGCAGACAGTGAACATATGGACTCTGAGCAGACAGTGAACATATGGCCTCTGAGCAGACAGTGAACATATGGACTATGAGCATATAGACTATGAGCAAAAAGTCAACATATTGACTATGAGAAGACAGTGAACATATGGACTATGAGCAGGCAGTGAACATATGGACTATAAGCATATGGACTATGAGCAGAAAGTGAACATATGGCCTCTGAGCAGACAGTGAACATATGGACTATGAGCATATAGACTATGAGCAAAAAGTAAACATATGGACTATGAGAAGACAGTGAACATGTGGACTAGTAGCAGGCAGTGAACATATGGACTATGAGCAGGCAATGAACATGTGGACTATGAGCAGACAGTGAACATATGGACTCTGAGCAGACAGTGAACATATGGACTATGAGCAGACAGTGAACATATGGACTATGCGCAGACAGTGAACAAATGGACTATGAGCAGACAGTGAACATATGGACTGTGTGCAGACATTGAACATATGGACTATGAGCAGACAGTGAACATATGGACTATGAGCAGACAGTGAACAAATGGACTATGAGCAGACAGTGAACAAATGGACTATGAGCAGACAGTGAACATATGGACTGTGTGCAGACATTGAACATATGGACTATGAGCAGACAGTGAACATGGACTATGAACAGACTGTGAACATAAGGACTATGAGCAGACGGTGAACATATGGACTATGACTAGACAGTGAACATATGGAATATGAGCAGACAGTGAACATATGGACTATGAGCACATGGACTATGAGCAAACAGTCAACATATGGACTAGTAGCAGGCAGTGAACATATGGACTATGAGCAGGCAATGAACATGTGGACTATGAGCAGACAGTGAACATATGGACTCTGAGCAGACAGTGAACATATGGACTATGAGCAGACAGTGAACATATGGACTATGCGCAGACAGTGAACAAATGGACTATGAGCAGACAGTGAACATATGGACTGTGTGCAGACATTGAACATATGGACTATGAGCAGACAGTGAACATATGGACTATGAGCAGACAGTGAACAAATGGACTATGAGCAGACAGTGAACAAATGGACTATGAGCAGACAGTGAACAAATGGACTATGAGCAGACAGTGAACATATGGACTGTGTGCAGACATTGAACATATGGACTATGAGCAGACAGTGAACATGGACTATGAAAAGACTGTGAACATAAGGACTATGAGCAGACGGTGAACATATGGACTATGACTAGACAGTGAACATATGGAATATGAGCAGACAGTGAACATATGGACTATGAGCACATGGACTATGAGCAAACAGTCAACATATGGACTATGAGAAGACAGCTAACATAGGGACTATGAGCAGACAGTGAACATATGGACTATGAGCAGACAGTGAACAAATGGACTATGAGCAGACAGTGAACAAATGGACTATGAGCAGACAGTGAACATATGGACTATGAGCAGACAGTGAACAAATGGACTATGAGCAGACAGTGAACAAATTGACTATGAGCAGACAGTGAACATATGGACTGTGTGCAGACATTGAACATATGGACTATGAGCAGAAGGTGAACATATGGACTATGAGCAGACAGTGAACAAATGGACTATGAGCAGACAGTGAACAAATGGACTATGAGCAGACAGTGAACATATGGACTGTGTGCAGACATTGAACATATGGACTATGAGCAGACATTGAACATATGGACTATGAGCAGACAGTGAACATATGGACTATGAGCATATGGACTATGAGCAAAAAGTCAACATATGGACTATGAGAAGACAGTGAACATGTGGACTAGTAGCAGGCAGTGAACATATGGACTATGAGCAGGCAATGAACATGTGGACGATGAGCAGACAGTGAACATATGGACTCTGAGCAGACAGTGAACATATGGACTATGAGCAGACAGTGAACAAATGGACTATGAGCAGACAGTGAACAAATGGACTATGAGCAGACAGTGAACATGGACTATGAACAGACTGTGAACATAAGGACTATGAGCAGACGGTGAACATATGGACTATGACTAGACAGTGAACATATGGACTATGAGCAGACAGTGAACATATGGACTTTGAGCACATGGACTATGAGCAAACAGTCAACATATGGACTATGAGAAGACAGTGAACATGTGGACTATGAGCAGACAGTGAACATATGGACTCTGAGCAGACAGTTAACATATGGACTATGAGCAGACAGTGAACATATGGACTATGCGCAGACAGTGAACATATGGACTATGAGCAGACAGTGAACATATGGACTGTGTGCAGACATTGAACATATGGACTATGAGCAGACAGTGAACATATGGACTATGAGCAGACAGTGAACAAATGGACTATGAGCAGACAGTGAACAAATGGACTATGAGCAGACAGTGAACATATGGACTGTGTGCAGACATTGAACATATGGACTATGAGCAGACAGTGAACATGGACTATGAACAGACTGTGAACATAAGGACTATGAGCAGACGGTGAACATATGGACTATTACTAGACAGTGAACATATGGACTATGAGCAGACAGTGAACATATGGACTATGAGCACATGGACTATGAGCAAACAGTCAACATATGGACTATGAGAAGAAAGTGAACATATGGACTGTGTGCAGACATTGAACATATGGACTATGAGCAGACAGTGAACAAATGGACTATGAGCAGACAGTGAACATATGGACTATGAGCAGACAGTGAACATATGGACTATGCGCAGACAGTGAACAAATGGACTATGAGCAGACAGTGAACATATGGACTGTGTGCAGACATTGAACATATGGACTGTGTGCAGACATTGAACATATGGACTATGAGCAGACATTGAACATATGGACTATGAGCAGACAGTGAACATATGGACTATGAGCATATGGACTATGAGCAAAAAGTCAACATATGGACTATGAGAAGACAGTGAACATGTGGACTAGTAGCAGGCAGTGAACATATGGACTATGAGCAGGCAATGAACATGTGGACTATGAGCAGACAGTGAACTTATGGACTATGAGCATATGGACTGTGAGCAGACAGTGAACATATGGACTCTGAGCAGAAAGGGAACATATGGACTATGAGCATATGGACTATGAGCAGACAGTGAACATATGGACTCTGAGCAGAAAGTGAACATATGGACTCTGAGCAGAAAGGGAACATATGCACTATGAGCAGACTGTGAACATATGGACTATGAGCAGATTGTGAACATGTGGACTATGTGCAGACAGTGAACATGGACTATGAACAGACAGTGAACATATGGACTATGAGCAGACAGTGAACATATGGACTATGCGCAGACAGTGAACAAATGGACTATGAGCAGACAGTGAACATATGGACTGTGTGCAGACATTGAACATATGGACTATGAGCAGACAGTGAACAAATGGACTATGAGCAGACAGTGAACAAATGGAGTATGAGCAGACAGTGAACATATGGACTGTGTGCAGACATTGAACATATGGACTGTGTGCAGACATTGAACATATGGACTATGAGCAGACATTGAACATATGGACTATGAGCAGACAGTGAACATATGGACTATGAGCATATGGACTATGAGCAAAAAGTCAACATATGGACTATGAGAAGACAGTGAACATGTGGACTAGTAGCAGGCAGTGAACATATGGACTATGAGCAGACAGTGAACAAATGGACTGTGAGCAGACAGTGAAAAAATGGACTGTGTGCAGACATTGAACATATGGACTCTGAGCAGACAGTGAACATATGGACTATGAGCAGACAGTGAACATATGGACTCTGAGCAGACAGTGAACATATGGACTATGAGCAGACAGTGAACATATGGACTATGCGCAGACTGTGAACAAATAGACTATGAGCAGACAGTGAACATATGGACTGTGTGCAGACATTGAACATATGGACTATGAGCAGACAGTGAACATATGGACTATGAGCAGACAGTGAACAAATGGACTATGAGCAGACAGTGAACAAATGGACTATGAGCAGACAGTGAACAAATGGACTATGAGCAGACAGTGAACATATGGACTGTGTGCAGACATTGAACATAGGGACTATGAGCAGACAGTGAACATATGGACTGTGTGCAGACATTGAACATATGGACTATGAGCAGACAGTGAACATGGACTATGAACAGACTGTGAATATATGGACTATGAGCAGACAGTGAACATATGGACTATGAGCACATGGACTATGAGCAAACAGTCAACATATGGACTATGAGAAGACAGTGAACATATGGACTATGAGCAGACAGTGAACATATGGACTATGAGCAGACAGTGAACAAATGGACTACGAGCAGGCAGTGAACATGTAGACTATGAGCAGACAGTGACCATATGGACTATGAGCAGACAGTGAACATATGGACAATGAGCATATGGACTATGAGCAGAGAGTTAACATATGGACTCTGAGCAGACAGTGGACATATGGACTATGAGCGGACAGTGAACATATGGACTATGAGCAGGCAGTGAACATATGGACTATGAGAAGACAGTGAACATATGGACTATGAGCAGACAGTGAACATATGGACTATGAGCAGACAGTGAACAAATGGACTACGAGCAGGCAGTGAACATGTAGACTATGAGCAGACAGTGACCATATGGACTATGAGCAGACAGTGAACATATGGACAATGAGCTGATGGACTATGAGCAGAGAGTTAACATATGGACTCTGAGCAGACAGTGGACATATGGACTATGAGCGGACAGTGAACATATGGACTATGAGCAGGCAGTGAACATATGGACTATGAGAAGACAGTGAACATATGGACTATGAGCAGACAGTGAACATATGGACTATGAGCAGACAGTGAACATATGGACTATGAGCATATGGACTATGAGCAAAAAGTCAACATATGAACTATGAGAAGACAGTGAACATATGGACTGTGTGCAGACATTGAACATACTGTATGGACTATGAGCAGACAGTGAACATGGACTTTGAACAGACTGTGAACATAAGGACTATGACTAGACAGTGATCATATGGACTATGAGCAGACAGTGAACATATGGACTATGAGCACATGGACTATGAGCAAACAGTCAACATATGGACTATGAGAAGACAGTGAACATATGGACTATGAGCAGACAGTGAACAAATGGACTACGAGCAGGCAGTGAACATGTAGACTATGAGCAGACAGTGACCATATGGACTATGAGCAGACAGTGAACATATGGACAATGAGCATGTGGACTATGAGCAGAGAGTGAACATAGGACTCGGAGCAGACAGTGGACATATGGACTATGAGCGGACAGTGAACATATGGACTATGAGCAGGCAGTGAACATGTGGACTCTGATCAGACTGTGAACATTTGGACTATGAGCATGCAGTGAACAAATGGATTATGAGCAGGCAGTGAACATATGGACTATGAGCACACAGTGAACATATGGACTATAAGCATATGGACTATGAGCAGAACGTGAACATATGGACTATGAGCAGACAGTGAACATATGGACTATGAGCAGACAGTGAACATATGGACTATGAGCAGACAGTGAACATATGGACTATGAGCATATGGACTATGAGCACATGGACTCTGAGCAGACAGTGAACATATGGACTATCAGCAGACAGTGAACAAATGGACTATGAGCAGACAGTGAACATATGGACTGTGTGGAGACATTGAACATATGGACTATGAGCTGACAGTGAACATATGGACTATGAGCAGACAGTGAACACATGCACTACGAGCAGGCAGTGAACATGTAGACTATGAGCAGACATTGACCATATGGACTATGAGCAGACAGTGAACATATGGACTATGAGCAGACAGTGAACATATGGACTATGATCATATGGACTATGAGCACATGAACTCTGAGCAGACAGTGAACATATTTACTATGCGCATATGGAGTATGAGCATATGGACTATGAGCAGACAGTGAACAAATGGACTATGAGCAGACAGTGAACATATGGACTGTGTGGAGACATTGAACATATGGACTATGAGCTGACAGTGAACATATGGACTATGAGCAGACAGTGAACAAATGGACTACGAGCAGGCAGTGAACATGTAGACTATGAGCAGACATTGACCATATGGACTATGAGCAGACAATGAACATATGGACAATGAGCATATGGACTATGAGCAGAGAGTGAACATATGGACTATGAGCAGACAGTGGACATATGGACTATGAGCGGACAGTGAACATATGGACTATGAGCAGGCAGTGAACATGTGGACTCTGAGCAGACTGTGAACATATGGACTATGAGCATGCAGTGAACAAATGAATTTTGAGCAGGCAGTGAACAAATGGACTATGAGCAGACTGTGCACATATGGACTGTGTGCAGACATTGAACATATGGACTATGAGCAGACAGTGAACATGGACTATGAACAGACTGTGAACATAAGGACTATGAGCAGACAGTGAACATATGGACTATGACTAGACAGTCAACATATGGACTATGAGCAGACAGTGAACATATGGACTGAGCACATGGACTATGAGCAAACAGTCAACATATGGACTATGAGCACATGGACTATGAGCAGACAGTGAACATGGACTATGAACAGACTGTGAACATGGACTATGAACAGACTGTGAACATATGGACTATGAGCAGACAGTGAACATATGGACTATGAGCACATGGACTATGAGCAAACAGTCAACATATGGACTATGAGAATACAGTGAACATATGGACTATGAGCAGACAGTAAACATATGGACTATAAGCAGACAGTGAACAAAATGGACTACGAGCAGGCAGTGAACATGTAGACTATGAGCAGAGAGTGAACATATGGACAATGAGCATATGGACTATGAGCAGAGAGTGAACATAGGGACTCTGAGCAGACAGTGGACATATGGACTATGAGCGGACAGTGAACATATGGACTTTGAGCAGGCAGTGAACATGTGGACTCTGAGCAGACTGTGAACATATGGACTATGAGCATGCAGTGAACAAATGGATTATGAGCAAGCAGAGAACAAATGGACTATGAGCAGACAGTGAACATATGGACTATGAGCACACAGTGAACATATGGACTGTAATCATATGGAATATGAGCAGAAAGTGAACATATGGACTATGACCAGACAGTGAACGAATGGACTATGAGTATATGGACTATGAACATATGGACTATGAGCAAACAGTGAACATATGGACTATGAGCAGGCAATGAATATGTGGACTATGAGCAGACAGTGAACATGGACTATGAACAGACTGTGAACATAAGGGCTATGAGCAGACAGTGAACATATGGACTATGACTAGACAGTCAACATATGGACTATGAGCAGACAGTGAACATATGGACTATGAGCACATGGACTATGAGCAGACAGTGAACATGGACTATGAACAGACTGTGAACATAAGGACTATGAGCAGACAGTGAACATATGGACTATGACTAGACAGTGAAGATATGGACTATGAGCAGACAGTGAACATATGGACTATGAGCACATGGACTATGAGCAAACAGTCAACATATGGACTATGAGAAGACAGTGAACATATGGACTATGAGCAGACCGTGAACATATGGACTATGAGCAGACAGTGAACCAATGGACTACGAGCAGGCAGTGAACATGTAGACTATGAGCAGACAGTGACCATATGGACTATGAGCAGAGAGTGAACATATGGACAATGAGCATATGGACTATGAGCAGAGAGTGAACATAGGGACTCTGAGCAGACAGTGGACATATGGACTATGATCGGACAGTGAACATATGGACTTTGAGCAGACTGTGAACATATGGACTATAAGCATATGGACTATGAGCAGAAAGTGAACATATGGACTATGAGCAGACAGTGAACATATGGACTATAAGCAGACAGTGAACATATGGACTATGAGCAGACAGTGAACATATGGACTATGAGCAGACAGTGAATATATGCACAATGAGCATATGGACTATGAGCAGACAGTGAACATATGGACTCTGAGCAGACAGTGAACATATGGACTATGAGCATATTGACTATGAGCAAAAAGTCAAAATATGGACTATGAGAAGACATTGAACATATGGACTATGAGCATGCAGTGAACATATGGACTATGAGCAGACAATGAACATATGGACTATGAGCAGACAGTGAACATATGGACTATGACTATACAGTCAACATATGGACTATGAGCACACAGTGAACATATGGACTATGAGCAGACAGTGAACATGGACTATGAACAGACTGTGAACATAAGGACTATGAGCAGACAGTGAACATATGGACTATGACTAGACAGTGAACATATGGACTATGAGCAGACAGTGAAAATATGGACTTGAGCACATGGACTATGAGCAAACAGTCAACATATGGACTATGAGAAGACAGTGAACATATGGACTATGAGCAGACAGTGAACATATGGACTATGAGCACACAGTGAACAATTGGACTACGAGCAGGCAGTGAACATGTAGACTATGAGCAGACAGTGACCATATGGACTATGAGCAGACAGTGAACATATGGACAATGAGCATATGGACTATGAGCAGGCAGTGAACATATGGACTCTGAGCACACAGTGAACATATGGACTATAAGCATATGAACTATGAGCAGACAGTGAACATATGGACTGTGTGCAGACAGTGAGCTTATGGACTATGAGCAGGCATTGAACAAATGGACTATGAGTGACAGTGCACATATGGACATTGTGCAGACATTGAACATATGGACTATGAGCAGACAGTGAACATGGACTATGAACAGACAGTGAACATATGGACTATGACTAGACAGTCAACATATGGACTATGAGCAGACAGTGAACATATGGACTGAGCACATGGACTATGAGCAAACAGTCAACATATGGACTATGAGCACATGGACTATGAGCAGACAGTGAACATGGACTATGAACAGACTGTGAACATGGACTATGAACAGACTGTGAACATAAGGACTATGAGCAGACAGTGAACATATGGACTATGACTAGACAGTGAACATATGGTCTATGAGCAGACAGTGAACATATGGCCTATGAGCACATGGTCTATGAGCAAACAGTCAACATATGGACTATGAGAATACAGTGAACATATGGACTGTGAGCAGACAGTGAACATATGGACTATGAGCAGACAGTGAACAAATGGACTACGAGCAGGCAGTGAACATGTAGACTATGAGCAGACAGTGACCATATGGACTATGAGCAGAGAGTTAACATATGGACTATGAGCAGAGAGTGAACATAGGGACTCTGAGCACACAGTGGACATATGGACTATGAGCGGACTGTGAACATATGGACTTTGAGCAGGCAGTGAACATGTGGACTCTGAGCAGACTGTGAACATATGGACTATGAGCATGCAGTGAACAAATGGATTATGAGCAGGCAGTGAACAAATGGACTATGAGCAGACAGTGAACATATGGACTATGAGCAGACAGTGAACATATGGACTATGAGCAGGCAATGAACATGTGGACTATGAGCAGACAGTGAACATATGGACTATGAGCAGACAGTGAACATATGGACTATGAGCAGACAGTGAACAAATGGACTATGAGCAGACAGTGAACATATGGACTATGAGCAGACAGTGAACATGGACTATGAACAGACTGTGAACCTAAGGACTATGAGCAGACAGTGAACATATGGACTATGACTAGACAGTCAACATATGGACTATGAGCAGACAGTGAACATATGGACTATGAGCACATGGACTATGAGCAGACAGTGAACATGGACTATGAACAGACTGTGAACATAAGGACTATGAGCAGACTGTGAACATATGGACTATGACTAGACCGTGAACATATGGACTATGAGCAGACAGTGAACATATGGACTATGAGCACATGGACTATGAGCAAACAGTCAACATATGGACTATGAGAAGACAGTGAACATATGGACTATGAGCAGACAGTGAACATATGGACTATGAGCAGACAGTGAACAAATGGACTACGAGCAGGCAGTGAACATGTAGACTATGAGCAGACAGTGACCATATGGACTATGAGCAGAGAGTGAACATATGGACAATGAGCATATGGACTATGAGCAGAGAGTGAACATAGGGACTCTGAGCAGACAGTGGACATATGGACTATGATCGGACAGTGAACATATGGACTTTGAGCAGGCAGTGAACATGTGGACTCTGAGCAGACTGTGAACATATGGACTATAAGCATATGGACTATGAGCAGAAAGTGAACATATGGACTATGAGCAGACAGTGAACATATGGACTCTAAGCAGACAGAGAACATATGGACTATGAGCAGACAGTGAACATATGGACTATGAGCAGACAGTGAACATATGCACAATGAGCATATGGACTATGAGCAGACAGTGAACATATGGACTCTGAGCAGACAGTGAACATATGGACTATGAGCATATTGACTATGAGCAAAAAGTCAACATATGGACTATGAGAAGACAGTGAACATATGGACTATGAGCAGGCAGTGAACATATGCACTATGAGCAGACAATGAACATATGGACTATGAGCAGACAGTGAACATATGGACTATGACTAGACAGTCAACATATGGACTATGAGCAAACAGTGAACATATGGACTATGAGCAGGCAGTGAATATGGACTATGAACAGACTGTGAACATAAGGACTATGAGCAGACAGTGAACATATGGACTATGACTAGACAGTGAACATATGGACTATGAGCAGACAGTGAAAATGTGGACTATGAGCACATGGACTATGAGCAAACAGTCAACATATGGACTATGAGAAGACAGTGAACATATGGACTATGAGCAGGCAGTGAACATATGCACTATGATCAGACAATGAACATATGGACTATGAGCAGACAGTGAACATATGGACTATGACTAGACAGTCAACATATGGACTATGAGCAAACAGTGAACATATGGACTATGAGCAGACAGTGAATATGGACTATGAACAGACTGTGAACATAAGGACTATGAGCAGACAGTGAACATATGGACTATGAGCAGACAGTGAAAATGTGGACTATGTGCACATGGACTATGAGCAAACAGTCAACATATGGACTATGAGAAGACAGTGAACATATGGACTATGAGCATATTGACTATGAGCAAAAAGTCAACATATGGACTATGAGAAGACAGTGAACATATGGACTATGAGCAGGCAGTGAACATATGCACTATGAGCAGACAATGAACATATGGACTATGAGCAGACAGTGAACATATGGACTATGAGCAGACAGTGAAAATGTGGACTATGAGCACATGGACTATGAGCAAACAGTCAACATATGGACTATGAGAAGACAGTGAACATATGGACTATGAGCAGACAGTGAACATATGGACTATGAGCAGACAGTGAACAATTGGACTACGAGCAGGCAGTGAACATGTAGACTATGAGCAGACAGTGACCATATGGACTATGAGCAGACAGTGAACATATGGACAATGAGCATATGGACTATGAGCGGACAGTGAACATATGGACTATGAGCAGGCAGTGAACATATGGACTCTGAGCACACAGTGAACATATGGACTATAAGCATATGAACTATGAGCAGACAGTGAACATATGGACTGTGTGCAGACAGTGAGCTTATGGACTATGAGCAGACCGTGAACATATGGAGTATGAGCAGACAGTGAACATATGGACTATGAGCAGACAGTGAACATATGGACTGTGTGCAGACAGTGAGCTTATGGACTATGAGCAGACCGTGAACATATGGACTATGAGCAGACAGTGAACATATTGACTATGAGCAGACAGTTAACATATGGGCTATGAGCAGATTGTGAACATGTGGACTATGTTTAGACGGTGAACATATGGACTATAAGCATATGGATTATGAGCAGAAAGTGAACATATGGACTATGACCAGACAGTGAACGAATGGACTATGAGCATATGGACTATGAGCATATGGACTATGAGCAGACAGTGAACATATGGACTGTGTGGAGACATTGAGCTTATGGACTATGAGCAGACAGTGAACATATGGACTATGAGCAGACAGTGAACATATGCACAATTAGCATATGGACTACAAGCAGACAGTGAACATATGGACTATGAGCAGGCAGTGAACATATGGACTCTGAGCACACAGTGAACATATGGACTATAAGCATATGAACTATGAGCAGACAGTGAACATATGGACTGTGTGCAGACAGTGAGCTTATGGACTATGAGCAGACCGTGAACATATGGAGTATGAGCAGACAGTGAACATATGGACTATGAGCAGACAGTGAACATATGGACTCTGAGCAGACAGTGAACATATGGACTATGAGCATATTGACTATGAGCAAAAAGTCAAAATATGGACTATGAGAAGACAGTGAACATATGGACTATGAGCAGGTAGTGAACATATGCACTATGAGCAGACAATGAACATATGGACTATGAGCAGACAGTGAACATATGGACTATGACTAGACAGTCAACATATGGACTATGAGCAAACAGTGAACATATGGACTATGAGCAGACAGTGAATATGGACTATGAACAGACTGTGAACATAAGGACTATGAGCAGACAGTGAACATATGGACTATGACTAGACAGTGAACATATGGTCTATGAGCAGACAGTGAAAATGTGGACTATGAGCACATGGACTATGAGCAAACAGTCAACATATGGACTATGAGAAGACAGTGAACATATGGACTCTGAGCAGACAGTGAACATATGGACTATGAGCATATTGACTATGAGCAAAAAGTCAACATATGGACTATGAGAAGACAGTGAACATATGGACTATGAGCAGACAATGACCATATGGACTATGAGCAGACAGTGAACATATGGACTATGACTAGACAGTCAACATATGGACTATGAGCAAACAGTGAACATATGGACTATGAGCAGACAGTGAATATGGACTATGAACAGACTGTGAACATAAGGACTATGAGCAGACAGTGAACATATGGACTATGACTAGACAGTGAACATATGGTCTATGAGCAGACAGTGAAA
This sequence comes from Brachymystax lenok tsinlingensis, assembly GCA_030435695.1. Lineage (NCBI taxonomy): Eukaryota > Metazoa > Chordata > Actinopteri > Salmoniformes > Salmonidae > Brachymystax > Brachymystax lenok. Next base: position 30,781,411 of record CM059789.1, on the reverse strand, counting down.
ATGTGGACTATGTGCACATGGACTATGAGCAAACAGTCAACATATGGACTATGAGAAGACAGTGAACATATGGACTATGAGCATATTGACTATGAGCAAAAAGTCAACATATGGACTATGAGAAGACAGTGAACATATGGACTATGAGCAGGCAGTGAACATATGCACTATGAGCAGACAATGAACATATGGACTATGAGCAGACAGTGAACATATGGACTATGACTAGACAGTGAACATATGGACTATGAGCAGACAGTGAAAATGTGGACTATGAGCACATGGACTATGAGCAAACAGTCAACATATGGACTATGAGAAGACAGTGAACATATGGACTATGAGCAGACAGTGAACATATGGACTATGAGCAGACAGTGAACAATTGGACTACGAGCAGGCAGTGAACATGTAGACTATGAGCAGACAGTGACCATATGGACTATGAGCAGACAGTGAACATATGGACAATGAGCATATGGACTATGAGCGGACAGTGAACATATGGACTATGAGCAGGCAGTGAACATATGGACTCTGAGCACACAGTGAACATATGGACTATAAGCATATGAACTATGAGCAGACAGTGAACATATGGACTGTGTGCAGACAGTGAGCTTATGGACTATGAGCAGACCGTGAACATATGGAGTATGAGCAGACAGTGAACATATGGACTATGAGCAGACAGTGAACATATGGACTGTGTGCAGACAGTGAGCTTATGGACTATGAGCAGACCGTGAACATATGGACTATGAGCAGACAGTGAACATATTGACTATGAGCAGACAGTTAACATATGGGCTATGAGCAGATTGTGAACATGTGGACTATGTTTAGACGGTGAACATATGGACTATAAGCATATGGATTATGAGCAGAAAGTGAACATATGGACTATGACCAGACAGTGAACATATGGACTCTGAGCAGACAGTGAACATATGGACTCTGAGCAGACAGTGAACATATTGACTATGAGCAAAAAGTCAAAATATGGACTATGAGAAGACAGTGAACATATGGACTATGAGCAGGCAGTGAACATATGCACTATGAGCAGACAATGAACATATGGACTATGAGCAGACAGTGAACATATGGACTATGACTAGACAGTCAACATATGGACTATGAGCAAACAGTGAACATATGGACTATGAGCAGACAGTGAATATGGACTATGAACAGACTGTGAACATAAGGACTATGAGCAGACAGTGAACATATGGACTATGACTAGACAGTGAACATATGGACTATGAGCAGACAGTGAAAATGTGGACTATGAGCACATGGACTATGAGCAAACAGTCAACATATGGACTATGAGAAGACAGTGAACATATGGACTCTGAGCAGACAGTGAACATATGGACTATGAGCATATTGACTATGAGCAAAAAGTCAACATATGGACTATGAGAAGACAGTGAACATATGGACTATGAGCAGGCAGTGAACATATGCACTATGAGCAGACAATGAACATATGGACTATGAGCAGACAGTGAACATATGGACTATGACTAGACAGTCAACATATGGACTATGAGCAAACAGTGAACATATGGACTATGAGCAGACAGTGAATATGGACTATGAACAGACTGTGAACATAAGGACTATGAGCAGACAGTGAACATATGGACTATGACTAGACAGTGAACATATGGACTATGAGCAGACAGTGAAAATGTGGACTATGAGCACATGGACTATGAGCAAACAGTCAACATATGGACTATGAGAAGACAGTGAACATATGGACTATGAGCAGACAGTGAACATATGGACTATGAGCAGACAGTGAACAATTGGACTACGAGCAGGCAGTGAACATGTAGACTATGAGCAGACAGTGACCATATGGACTATGAGCAGACAGTGAACATATGGACAATGAGCATATGGACTATGAGCGGACAGTGAACATATGGACTATGAGCAGGCAGTGAACATATGGACTCTGAGCACACAGTGAGCATATGGACTATAAGCATATGAACTATGAGCAGACAGTGAACATATGGACTGTGTGCATACAGTGAGCATATGGACTATGAGCAGACCGTGAACATATGGAGTATGAGCAGACAGTGAACATATGGACTATGAGCAGACAGTGAACATATGGACTGTGTGCAGACAGTGAGCTTATGGACTATGAGCAGACCGTGAACATATGGACTATGAGCAGACAGTGAACATATGGACTATGAGCAGACAGTTAACATATGGGCTATGAGCAGATTGTGAACATGTGGACTATGTTTAGACGGTGAACATATGGACTATAAGCATATGGATTATGAGCAGAAAGTGAACATATGGACTATGACCAGACAGTGAACGAATGGACTATGAGCATATGGACTATGAGCATATGGACTATGAGCAGACAGTGAACATATGGACTGTGTGGAGACATTGAGCTTATGGACTATGAGCAGACAGTGAACATATGGACTATGAGCAGACAGTGAACATATGCACAATTAGCATATGGACTATGAGCAGACAGTGAACATATGGACTATGAGCAGGCAGTGAACATATGGACTCTGAGCACACAGTGAACATATGGACTATAAGCATATGAACTATGAGCAGACAGTGAACATATGGACTGTGTGCAGACAGTGAGCTTATGGACTATGAGCAGACCGTGAACATATGGAGTATGAGCAGACAGTGAACATATGGACTATGAGCAGACAGTGAACATATGGACTGTGTGCAGACAGTGAGCTTATGGACTATGAGCAGACCGTGAACATATGGACTATGAGCAGACAGTGAACATATGGACTATGAGCAGACAGTTAACATATGGGCTATGAGCAGATTGTGAACATGTGGACTATGTTTAGACGGTGAACATATGGACTATAAGCATATGGATTATGAGCAGAAAGTGAACATATGGACTATGACCAGACAGTGAACGAATGGACTATGAGCATATGGACTATGAGCATATGGACTATGAGCAAACAGTCAACATATGGACTATGAGAAGACAGTGAACATATGGACTATGAGCAGGCAGTGAACATATGCACTATGAGCAGACAATGAACATATGGACTATGAGCAGACAGTGAACATATGGACTATGACTAGACAGTCAACATATGGACTATGAGCAAACAGTGAACATATGGACTATGAGCAGACAGTGAATATGGACTATGAACAGACTGTGAACATAAGGACTATGAGCAGACAGTGAACATATGGACTATGACTAGACAGTGAACATATGGTCTATGAGCAGACAGTGAAAATGTGGACTATGAGCACATGGACTATGAGCAAACAGTCAACATATGGACTATGAGAAGACAGTGAACATATGGACTCTGAGCAGACAGTGAACATATGGACTATGAGCATATTGACTATGAGCAAAAAGTCAACATATGGACTATGAGAAGACAGTGAACATATGGACTATGAGCAGGCAGTGAACATATGCACTATGAGCAGACAATGAACATATGGACTATGAGCAGACAGTGAACATATGGACTATGACTAGACAGTCAACATATGGACTATGAGCAAACAGTGAACATATGGACTATGAGCAGACAGTGAATATGGACTATGAACAGACTGTGAACATAAGGACTATGAGCAGACAGTGAACATATGGACTATGACTAGACAGTGAACATATGGACTATGAGCAGACAGTGAAAATGTGGACTATGAGCACATGGACTATGAGCAAACAGTCAACATATGGACTATGAGAAGACAGTGAACATATGGACTATGAGCAGACAGTGAACATATGGACTATGAGCAGACAGTGAACAATTGGACTACGAGCAGGCAGTGAACATGTAGACTATGAGCAGACAGTGACCATATGGACTATGAGCAGACAGTGAACATATGGACAATGAGCATATGGACTATGAGCGGACAGTGAACATATGGACTATGAGCAGGCAGTGAACATATGGACTCTGAGCACACAGTGAACATATGGACTATAAGCATATGAACTATAAGCAGACAGTGAACATATGGACTGTGTGCAGACAGTGAGCTTATGGACTATGAGCAGACCGTGAACATATGGAGTATGAGCAGACAGTGAACATATGGACTATGAGCAGACAGTGAACATATGGACTGTGTGCAGACAGTGAGCTTATGGACTATGAGCAGACCGTGAACATATGGACTATGAGCAGACAGTGAACATATTGACTATGAGCAGACAGTTAACATATGGGCTATGAGCAGATTGTGAACATGTGGACTATGTTTAGACGGTGAACATATGGACTATAAGCATATGGATTATGAGCAGAAAGTGAACATATGGACTATGACCAGACAGTGAACGAATGGACTATGAGCATATGGACTATGAGCATATGGACTATGAGCAGACAGTGAACATATGGACTGTGTGGAGACATTGAGCTTATGGACTATGAGCAGACAGTGAACATATGGACTATGAGCAGACAGTGAACATATGCACAATTAGCATATGGACTATGAGCAGACAGTGAACATATGGACTATGAGCAGGCAGTGAACATATGGACTCTGAGCACACAGTGAACATATGGACTATAAGCATATGAACTATGAGCAGACAGTGAACATATGGACTGTGTGCAGACAGTGAGCTTATGGACTATGAGCAGACCGTGAACATATGGAGTATGAGCAGACAGTGAACATATGGACTATGAGCAGACAGTGAACATATGGACTATGAGCAGACCGTGAGCTTATGGACTATGAGCAGACCGTGAACATATGGACTATGAGCAGACAGTGAACATATGGACTATGAGCAGACAGTTAACATATGGGCTATGAGCAGATTGTGAACATGTGGACTATGTTTAGACGGTGAACATATGGACTATAAGCATATGGATTATGAGCAGAAAGTGAACATATGGACTATGACCAGACAGTGAACGAATGGACTATGAGCATATGGACTATGAGCATATGGACTATGAGCAGACAGTAAACATATGGACTGTGTGGAGACATTGAGCTTATGGACTATGAGCAGACAGTGAACATATGGACTATGAGCAGACAGTGAACATATGCACAATTAGCATATGGACTATGAGCAGACAGTGAACATAAAGACTCTGAGCAGACAGTGAACATATGGACTATGAGCATATGGATTATGAGCAATAAGTCAACATATGGACTATGAGCAGGCAGTGAACATATGGACTATGAGCATATGGACTATGAGCACATGAACTCTGAGCAGACAGTGAACATATGGACTATGCGCATATGGAGTATGAGCATATGGACTATGAGCAGACAGTTAACATATGGACTATGAGCAGACAGTGAACAAATGGACTATGAGCAGACAGTGAACATGTGGACTGTGTGCAGAAATTGCACATATGGACCATGAGCAGAAAGTGAACATGGACTATGAACAGACTGTGAACATAAGGACTATGAGCAGACAGTGAACATATGGACTATGACTAGACAGTGAACATATGGACTATGAGCAGACAGTGAACATATGGACTATGAGCACATGGACTATGAGCAATCAGTCAACATATGGACTATTAGAAGACAGTGAACATATGGACTATGAGCAGACAGTGAACATATGGACTATGAGCAGACAGTGAACATATGGACTATGAGCAGACAGTGAACAAATGGACTACGAGCAGGCAGTGAACATGTAGACTATGAGCAGACAGTGACCATATATACTATGAGCAGATTGTGAACATATGGACAATGAGCATATGGACTATGACCAGAGAGTGAACATGTGGACTCTGAGCAGACAGTGGACATATGGACTATGAGCGGAAAGTGAACATATGGACTATGAGCAGGCAGTGAACATGTGGACTCTAAGCAGACTGTGAACATATGGACTCTGAGCAGACAGTGAACATACGGACTGTGAGCACACAGTGAACATATGGACTATAAGCATATGGACTATGACCAGACAGTGAACGAATGGACTATGAGCATATGGACTATGAGCATATGGACTATGAGCAGACAGTGAACATATGGACTGTGTGCAGACTGTGAGCTTATGGACTATGAGCAGACAGTGAACATATGGACTATGAGCAGACAGTGAACATATGGACTATGAGCAGACAGTGAACATATGGACTATGAGCAGACAGTGAACATATGGGCTATGAGCAGATTGTGAACATATGGACTGTGTGCAGACAATGAGCTTATGGACTATGAGCAGACAGTGAACATATGGACTATGAGCACACAGTGAACATATGGACAATGAGCATATGGACTATGAGCAGAGAGTGAACATGTGGACTCTGAGCAGACAGTGGACACATGGACTATGAGCGGACAGTGAACATATGGACTATGAGCAGGCAGTGAACATGTGGACTCTGAGCAGACAGTGAGCTTATGGACTATGAGCAGACAGTGAACATATGGACTATGTGCAGACAGTGAACATATGGACTATGAGCAGACATTGAACATATGGGCTATGAGCAGATTGTGAACATGTGGAATATGTGCAGACAGTGAACAAATGGACTATAAGCATATGGACTATGAGCAGAAAGTGAACATATGGACTATGACCAGACAGTGAACGAATGGACTATGAGCATATGGACTATGAGCATATTGACTCTGAGCAGACAGTGAACATATGGACTATGAGCACACAGTGAACATATGGACTATAAGCAGGCAGTGAACATGTGGACTCTGAGCAGACTGTGAACATATGGACTCTGGGCAGACAGTGAACATACGGACTGTGAGCACACAGTGAACATATGGACTATAAGCATATGGACTATGAGCAGAAAGTGAACATATGGACTATGACCAGACAGTGAGCGAATGGACTATGAGCATATGGACTTTGAGCATATGGACTATGAGCAGACAGTGAACATATGGACTGTGTGCAGACAGTGAGCCTATGGACTATGAGCAGACAGTGAACATTTGGACTATGAGCAGACAGTGAACATATGGACTATGAGCAAACAGTGAACATATGGACTATGAGCAGACAGTGAACATATGGGCAATGAGCAGATTGTGAACATATGGACTGTGTGCAGACAGTGAACATATGGACTATGAGCAGACAGTGAACAAATGGACTACGAGCAGGCAGTGAACATGTAGACTATGAGCAGACAGTGACCATATATACTATGAGCAGATTGTGAACATATGGACAATGAGCATATGGACTATGACCAGAGAGTGAACATGTGGACTCTGAGCAGACAGTGGACATATGGACTATGAGCGGAAAGTGAACATATGGACTATGAGCAGGCAGTGAACATGTGGACTCTAAGCAGACTGTGAACATATGGACTCTGAGCAGACAGTGAACATACGGACTGTGAGCACACAGTGAACATATGGACTATAAGCATATGGACTATGAGCAGAAAGTGAACATATGGACTATGACCAGACAGTGAACGAATGGACTATGAGCATATGGACTATGAGCATATGGACTATGAGCAGACAGTGAACATATGGACTGTGTGCAGACTGTGAGCTTATGGACTATGAGCAGACAGTGAACATATGGACTATGAGCAGACAGTGAACATATGCACAATTAGCATATGGACTATGAGCAGACAGTGAACATATGGACTATGAGCAGGCAGTGAACATATGGACTCTGAGCACACAGTGAACATATGGACTATAAGCATATGAACTATGAGCAGACAGTGAACATATGGACTGTGTGCAGACAGTGAGCTTATGGACTATGAGCAGACCGTGAACATATGGAGTATGAGCAGACAGTGAACATATGGACTATGAGCAGACAGTGAACATATGGACTGTGTGCAGACAGTGAGCTTATGGACTATGAGCAGACCGTGAACATATGGACTATGAGCAGACAGTGAACATATGGACTATGAGCAGACAGTTAACATATGGGCTATGAGCAGATTGTGAACATGTGGACTATGTTTAGACGGTGAACATATGGACTATAAGCATATGGATTATGAGCAGAAAGTGAACATATGGACTATGACCAGACAGTGAACGAATGGACTATGAGCATATGGACTATGAGCATATGGACTATGAGCAGACAGTAAACATATGGACTGTGTGGAGACATTGAGCTTATGGACTATGAGCAGACAGTGAACATATGGACTATGAGCAGACAGTGAACATATGCACAATTAGCATATGGACTATGAGCAGACAGTGAACATAAAGACTCTGAGCAGACAGTGAACATATGGACTATGAGCATATGGATTATGAGCAATAAGTCAACATATGGACTATGAGCAGGCAGTGAACATATTTACTATGAGCATATGGACTATGAGCACATGAACTCTGAGCAGACAGTGAACATATGGACTATGCGCATATGGAGTATGAGCATATGGACTATGAGCAGACAGTTAACATATGGACTATGAGCAGACAGTGAACAAATGGACTATGAGCAGACAGTGAACATGTGGACTGTGTGCAGAAATTGCACATATGGACCATGAGCAGAAAGTGAACATGGACTATGAACAGACTGTGAACATAAGGACTATGAGCAGACAGTGAACATATGGACTATGACTAGACAGTGAACATATGGACTATGAGCAGACAGTGAACATATGGACTATGAGCACATGGACTATGAGCAATCAGTCAACATATGGACTATTAGAAGACAGTGAACATATGGACTATGAGCAGACAGTGAACATATGGACTATGAGCAGACAGTGAACATATGGACTATGAGCAGACAGTGAACAAATGGACTACGAGCAGGCAGTGAACATGTAGACTATGAGCAGACAGTGACCATATATACTATGAGCAGATTGTGAACATATGGACAATGAGCATATGGACTATGACCAGAGAGTGAACATGTGGACTCTGAGCAGACAGTGGACATATGGACTATGAGCGGAAAGTGAACATATGGACTATGAGCAGGCAGTGAACATGTGGACTCTAAGCAGACTGTGAACATATGGACTCTGAGCAGACAGTGAACATACGGACTGTGAGCACACAGTGAACATATGGACTATAAGCATATGGACTATGACCAGACAGTGAACGAATGGACTATGAGCATATGGACTATGAGCATATGGACTATGAGCAGACAGTGAACATATGGACTGTGTGCAGACTGTGAGCTTATGGACTATGAGCAGACAGTGAACATATGGACTATGAGCAGACAGTGAACATATGGACTATGAGCAGACAGTGAACATATGGACTATGAGCAGACAGTGAACATATGGGCTATGAGCAGATTGTGAACATATGGACTGTGTGCAGACAATGAGCTTATGGACTATGAGCAGACAGTGAACATATGGACTATGAGCACACAGTGAACATATGGACAATGAGCATATGGACTATGAGCAGAGAGTGAACATGTGGACTCTGAGCAGACAGTGGACACATGGACTATGAGCGGACAGTGAACATATGGACTATGAGCAGGCAGTGAACATGTGGACTCTGAGCAGACAGTGAGCTTATGGACTATGAGCAGACAGTGAACATATGGACTATGTGCAGACAGTGAACATATGGACTATGAGCAGACATTGAACATATGGGCTATGAGCAGATTGTGAACATGTGGAATATGTGCAGACAGTGAACAAATGGACTATAAGCATATGGACTATGAGCAGAAAGTGAACATATGGACTATGACCAGACAGTGAACGAATGGACTATGAGCATATGGACTATGAGCATATTGACTCTGAGCAGACAGTGAACATATGGACTATGAGCACACAGTGAACATATGGACTATAAGCAGGCAGTGAACATGTGGACTCTGAGCAGACTGTGAACATATGGACTCTGGGCAGACAGTGAACATACGGACTGTGAGCACACAGTGAACATATGGACTATAAGCATATGGACTATGAGCAGAAAGTGAACATATGGACTATGACCAGACAGTGAACGAATGGACTATGAGCATATGGACTTTGAGCATATGGACTATGAGCAGACAGTGAACATATGGACTGTGTGCAGACAGTGAGCCTATGGACTATGAGCAGACAGTGAACATTTGGACTATGAGCAGACAGTGAACATATGGACTATGAGCAAACAGTGAACATATGGACTATGAGCAGACAGTGAACATATGGGCAATGAGCAGATTGTGAACATATGGACTGTGTGCAGACAGTGAACATATGGACTATGAGCAGACAGTGAACAAATGGACTACGAGCAGGCAGTGAACATGTAGACTATGAGCAGACAGTGACCATATATACTATGAGCAGATTGTGAACATATGGACAATGAGCATATGGACTATGACCAGAGAGTGAACATGTGGACTCTGAGCAGACAGTGGACATATGGACTATGAGCGGAAAGTGAACATATGGACTATGAGCAGGCAGTGAACATGTGGACTCTAAGCAGACTGTGAACATATGGACTCTGAGCAGACAGTGAACATACGGACTGTGAGCACACAGTGAACATATGGACTATAAGCATATGGACTATGAGCAGAAAGTGAACATATGGACTATGACCAGACAGTGAACGAATGGACTATGAGCATATGGACTATGAGCATATGGACTATGAGCAGACAGTGAACATATGGACTGTGTGCAGACTGTGAGCTTATGGACTATGAGCAGACAGTGAACATATGGACTATGAGCAGACAGTGAACATATGGACTATGAGCAGACAGTGAACATATGGACTATGAGCAGACAGTGAACATATGGGCTATGAGCAGATTGTGAACATATGGACTGTGTGCAGACAATGAGCTTATGGACTATGAGCAGACAGTGAACATATGGACTATGAGCACACAGTGAACATATGGACAATGAGCATATGGACTATGAGCAGAGAGTGAACATGTGGACTCTGAGCAGACAGTGGACACATGGACTATGAGCAGACAGTGAACATATGGACTATGTGCAGACAGTGAACATATGGACTATGAGCAGACATTGAACATATGGGCTATGAGCAGATTGTGAACATGTGGAATATGTGCAGACAGTGAACAAATGGACTATAAGCATATGGACTATGAGCAGAAAGTGAACATATGGACTATGACCAGACAGTGAACGAATGGACTATGAGCATATGGACTATGAGCATATTGACTCTGAGCAGACAGTGAACATATGGACTATGAGCACACAGTGAACATATGGACTATGAGCACACAGTGAACATATGGACTATAAGCAGGCAGTGAACATGTGGACTCTGAGCAGACTGTGAACATATGGACTCTGGGCAGACAGTGAACATACGGACTGTGAGCACACAGTGAACATATGGACTATAAGCATATGGACTATGAGCAGAAAGTGAACATATGGACTATGACCAGACAGTGAACGAATGGACTATGAGCATATGGACTTTGAGCATATGGACTATGAGCAGACAGTGAAGATATGGACTGTGTGCAGACAGTGAGCCTATGGACTATGAGCAGACAGTGAACATTTGGACTATGAGCAGACAGTGAACATATGGACTATGAGCAAACAGTGAACATATGGACTATGAGCAGACAGTGAACATATGGGCTATGAGCAGATTGTGAACATATGGACTGTGTGCAGACAATGAGCTTATGGACTATGAGCAGACAGTGAACATGTGGACTCTAAGCAGACTGTGAACATATGGACTATGAGCACACAGTGAACATATGGACAATGAGCATATGGACTATGAGCAGAGAGTGAACATGTGGACTCTGAGCAGACAGTGGACACATGGACTATGAGCGGACAGTGAACATATGGACTATAAGCAGGCAGTGAACATGTGGACTCTGAGCAGACAGTGAGCTTATGGACTATGAGCAGACAGTGAACATATGGACTATGTGCAGACAGTGAACATATGGACTATGAGCAGACAGTGAACATATGGACTATGAGCAAACAGTGAACATATGGACTATGAGCAGACAGTGAACATATGGGCAATGAGCAGATTGTGAACATATGGACTGTGTGCAGACAGTGAACATATGGACTATGAGCAGACAGTGAACAAATGGACTACGAGCAGGCAGTGAACATGTAGACTATGAGCAGACAGTGACCATATATACTATGAGCAGATTGTGAACATATGGACAATGAGCATATGGACTATGACCAGAGAGTGAACATGTGGACTCTGAGCAGACAGTGGACATATGGACTATGAGCGGAAAGTGAACATATGGACTATGAGCAGGCAGTGAACATGTGGACTCTAAGCAGACTGTGAACATATGGACTCTGAGCAGACAGTGAACATACGGACTGTGAGCACACAGTGAACATATGGACTATAAGCATATGGACTATGAGCAGAAAGTGAACATATGGACTATGACCAGACAGTGAACGAATGGACTATGAGCATATGGACTATGAGCATATGGACTATGAGCAGACAGTGAACATATGGACTGTGTGCAGACTGTGAGCTTATGGACTATGAGCAGACAGTGAACATATGGACTATGAGCAGACAGTGAACATATGGACTATGAGCAGACAGTGAACATATGGACTATGAGCAGACAGTGAACATATGGGCTATGAGCAGATTGTGAACATATGGACTGTGTGCAGACAATGAGCTTATGGACTATGAGCAGACAGTGAACATATGGACTATGAGCACACAGTGAACATATGGACAATGAGCATATGGACTATGAGCAGAGAGTGAACATGTGGACTCTGAGCAGACAGTGGACACATGGACTATGAGCAGACAGTGAACATATGGACTATGTGCAGACAGTGAACATATGGACTATGAGCAGACATTGAACATATGGGCTATGAGCAGATTGTGAACATGTGGAATATGTGCAGACAGTGAACAAATGGACTATAAGCATATGGACTATGAGCAGAAAGTGAACATATGGACTATGACCAGACAGTGAACGAATGGACTATGAGCATATGGACTATAAGCATATTGACTCTGAGCAGACAGTGAACATATGGACTATGAGCACACAGTGAACATATGGACTATGAGCACACAGTGAACATATGGACTATAAGCAGGCAGTGAACATGTGGACTCTGAGCAGACTGTGAACATATGGACTCTGGGCAGACAGTGAACATACGGACTGTGAGCACACAGTGAACATATGGACTATAAGCATATGGACTATGAGCAGAAAGTGAACATATGGACTATGACCAGACAGTGAACGAATGGACTATGAGCATATGGACTTTGAGCATATGGACTATGAGCAGACAGTGAAGATATGGACTGTGTGCAGACAGTGAGCCTATGGACTATGAGCAGACAGTGAACATTTGGACTATGAGCAGACAGTGAACATATGGACTATGAGCAAACAGTGAACATATGGACTATGAGCAGACAGTGAACATATGGGCTATGAGCAGATTGTGAACATATGGACTGTGTGCAGACAATGAGCTTATGGACTATGAGCAGACAGTGAACATGTGGACTCTAAGCAGACTGTGAACATATGGACTATGAGCACACAGTGAACATATGGACAATGAGCATATGGACTATGAGCAGAGAGTGAACATGTGGACTCTGAGCAGACAGTGGACACATGGACTATGAGCGGACAGTGAACATATGGACTATAAGCAGGCAGTGAACATGTGGACTCTGAGCAGACAGTGAGCTTATGGACTATGAGCAGACAGTGAACATATGGACTATGTGCAGACAGTGAACATATGGACTATGAGCAGACATTGAACATATGGGCTATGAGCAGATTGTGAACATGTGGAATATGTGCAGACAGTGAACAAATGGACTATAAGCATATGGACTATGAGCAGAAAGTGAACATATGGACTATGACCAGACAGTGAACGAATGGACTATGAGCATATGGACTATGAGCATATGGACTCTGAGCAGACAGTGAACATTTGGAATATGTGCAGACAGTGAACATATGGACTATAAGCATATGGACTATGAGCAGAAAGTGAACATATTGACTATGACCAGACAGTGAACGAATGGACTATGAGCATATGGACTATGAGCATATTGACTCTGAGCAGACAGTGAACATATGGACTATGAGCACACAGTGAACATATGGACTATAAGCAGGCAGTGAACATGTGGACTCTGAGCAGACAGTGAACATATGGACTCTGGGCAGACAGTGAACATACGGACTGTGAGCACACAGTGAACATATGGACTATAAGCATATGGACTATGAGCAGAAAGTGATCATATGGACTATGACCAGACAGTGAACGAATGGACTATGAGCATATGGACTTTGAGCATATGGACCATGAGCAGACAGTGAACATATGGACTGTGTGCAGACAGTGAGCCTATGGACTATGAGCAGACAGTGAACATTTGGACTATGAGCAGGCAGTGAACATATGGACTATGACCAGACAGTGAACGAATGGACTATGAGCATATGGACTATGAGCATATGGTCTATGAGCAGACAGTAAACATATGGACTATGAGCAGACAGTGAACATATGGACTATGAGCAGACAGTGACCATATGGACAATGAGCAGACAGTGAACATATGGACAATGAGCATATGGACTATGACCAGAGAGTGAACATGTGGACTCTGAGTAGACAGTGGACATATGGACTATGAGCGGACAGTGAACATATGGACTATGAGCAGGCAGTGAACATGTGGACTCTAAGCAGACTGTGAACATATGGACTGTGTGCAGACAGTGAGCTTATGGACTATGAGCAGACAGTGAACATATGGACTCTGAGCAGACAGTGAACATACGGACTGTGAGCACACAGTGAACATAAGGACTATAAGCATATGGACTATGAGCAGAAAGTGAACATATGGACTATGACCAGACAGTGAACGATAGGACTATGAGCATATGGACTATGAGCATATGGACTATGAGCAGACAGTGAACATATGGACTGTGTGCAGACAGTGAGCTTATGGACTATGAGCAGACAGTGAACATATGGACTATGAGCAGACTGTGAACATATGGACTAATAGCAGACAGTGAACATATGGACTATGAGCAGACAGTGAACATATGGGCTATGAGCAGAAAGTGAACATATGGACTGTGTGCAGACAGTGAGCTTATGGACTATGAGCAGACAGTGAACATATGGACTATGAGCAGATTCTGAACATGTGGACAATGTGCAGACAGTGAACATATGGACTATAAGCATATGGACTATGAACAGAAAGTGAACATATGGACTATGACCAGACAGTGAACGAATGGACTATGAGCATTTGGACTATGAGCATATTGACTGTGAGCAGACAGTGAACATATGGACTATGAGCACACAGTGAACATATGGACAATGAGCATATGGACTATGAGCAGAGAGTGAACATGTGGACTCTGAGCAGACAGTGGACATATGGACTATGAGCGGACAGTGAACATATGGACTATGAGCAGGCAGTGAACATGTGGACTCTGAGCAGACTGTGAAAATATGGACTATGAGCATGCAGTGAACAAATGGATTATGAGCAGGCAGTGAACAAATGGACTCTGAGCAGACAGTGAACATATGGACTATGAGCACACAATTAACATATGGACTATAAGCAGGCAGTGAACATGTGGACTCTGAGCAGACTGTGAACATATGGACTGTGAGCACACAGTGAACATATGGACTATAAGCATAGGGACTTAGAGCAGAAAGTGAACATATGGACTATGACCAGACAGTGAACGAATGGACTATGAGCATATGGACTATGAGCATATGGACTATGAGCAGACAGTGAACATATGGACTGTGTGCGGACAGTGAGCTTATGGACTGTGAACATATGGACTATGAGCAGACATTGAACATATGGGCTATGAGCAGATAGTGAACATATGGACTATGAGCAGATTCTGAACATGTGGACAATGTGCAGACAGTGAACATATGGACTATAAGCATATGGACTATGAACAGAAAGTGAACATATGGACTATGACCAGACAGTGAACGAATGGACTATGAGCATTTGGACTATGAGCATATTGACTGTGAGCAGACAGTGAACATATGGACTATGAGCACACAGTGAACATATGGACAATGAGCATATGGACTATGAGCAGAGAGTGAACATGTGGACTCTGAGCAGACAGTGGACATATGGACTATGAGCGGACAGTGAACATATGGACTATGAGCAGGCAGTGAACATGTGGACTCTGAGCAGACTGTGAAAATATGGACTATGAGCATGCAATGAACAAATGGATTATGAGCAGGCAGTGAACAAATGGACTCTGAGCAGACAGTGAACATATGGACTATGAGCACACAATTAACATATGGTCTATAAGCAGGCAGTGAACATGTGGACTCTGAGCAGACTGTGAACATATGGACTGTGAGCACACAGTGAACATATGGACTATAAGCATAGGGACTTAGAGCAGAAAGTGAACATATGGACTATGACCAGACAGTGAATGAATGGACTATGAGCATATGGACTATGAGCATATGGACTATGAGCAGACAGTGAACATATGGACTGTGTGCGGACAGTGAGCTTATGGACTATGAGCAGACAGTGAACATATGGACTATGAGCAGACATTGAACATATGGGCTATGAGCAGATTGTGAACATGTGTACTATGTGCAGACAGTGAACATATGGACTATAAGCATATGGACTATGAGCAGAAAGTGAACATATGGACTATGACCAGACAGTGAACGAATGGACTATGAGCATATGGACTATGAGCATATTGACTCTGAGCAGACAGTGAACATATGGACTATGAACACACAGTGAACATATGGACTATAAGCAGGCAGTGAACATGTGGACTCTGAGCAGACTGTGAACATATGGACTCTGAGCAGACAGTGAACATACGTACCGTGAGCACACAGTGAACATATGGACTATAAGCATATGGACTATGAGCAGGAAGTGAACATATGGAATATGACCAGACAGTGAACGAATGGACTATGAGCATATGGACTTTGAGCATATGGACTATGAGCAGACAGTGAACATATGGACTGTGTGCAGACAGTGAGCCTATGGACTATGAGCAGACAGTGAACATTTGGACTATGAGCAGACAGTGAACATATGGACTATGACCAGACAGTGAACGAATGGACTATGAGCATATGGACTATGAGCAGACATTGAACATATGGACTGTGTGCAGACAGTGAGCCTATGGACTATGAGCAGACCGTGAACATATGGACTATGACCAGACAGTGAACATATAGACTGTGTGCAGACAACGAGCTTATGGACTATGAGCAGACAGTGAACATATGCACAATGAGCATATGGACTATGAGCAGACAGTGAACATATGGACTCTGAGCAGACAGTGAACATATGGACTATGAGCAAAAAGTCAACATATGGACTATTAGAAGACAGTGAACATATGGACTATGAGCAGGCAGTGAACATATGGACTATGAGCAGGCAATGAACATGTGGACCATGAGCAGACAGTGAACATATGGACAATGAGCATATGGACTCTGAGCAGAGAGTGAACATGTGGACTATGAGCAGACAGTGAACATATGGACTATGACCAGACAGTGAACGAATGGACTATGAGCATATGGACTATGAGCAGACATTGAACATATGGACTGTGTGCAGACAGTGAGCCTATGGACTATGAGCAGACAGTGAACATATGGACTCTGAGCAGACAGTGGACATATGGACTATGAGCGGACAGTGAACATATGGACTATGAGCAGGCAGTGAACATGTGGACTATGAGCACACAGTGAACATATGGACTATAAGCATATGGACTATGAGCAGAAAGTGAACATATGGACTATGACCAGACAGTGAATGAATGGACTATGAGCATATGGACTATGAGCAGACAGTGAACATATGGACTGTGTGCAGACAGTGAGCTTATGGACTATGAGCAGACAGTGAACATATGGACTATGAGCAGAATGTGAACATATGGACTATGAGCAGACTGTGAACATATGAACTATGAGCATGCAGTGAACAAATGGACTATAAGCATATGGACTATGAGCAGGAAGTGAACATATGGAATATGACCAGACAGTGAACGAATGGACTATGAGCATATGGACTTTGAGCATATGGACTATGAGCAGACAGTGAACATATGGACTGTGTGCAGACAGTGAGCCTATGGACTATGAGCAGACAGTGAACATTTGGACTATGAGCAGACAGTGAACATATGGACTATGACCAGACAGTGAACGAATGGACTATGAGCATATGGACTATGAGCAGACATTGAACATATGGACTGTGTGCAGACAGTGAGCCTATGGACTATGAGCAGACAGTGAACATATGGACTATGAGCAGACCGTGAACATATGGACTATGACCAGACAGTGAACATATGGACTATGAGCATATGGACTATGAGCAAAAAGTCAACATATGGACTATTAGAAGACAGTGAACATATGGACTATGAGCAGACCGTGAACATATGGACTATGAGCAGACAGTGAACATATAGACTGTGTGCAGACAACGAGCTTATGGACTATGAGCAGACAGTGAACATATGCACAATGAGCATATGGACTATGAGCAGACAGTGAACATATGGACTCTGAGCAGACAGTGAACATATGGACTATGAGCATATGGACTATGAGCAAAAAGTCAACATATGGACTATTAGAAGACAGTGAACATATGGACTATGAGCAGGCAGTGAACATATGGACTATGAGCAGGCAATGAACATGTGGACTATGAGCAGACAGTGAACATATGGACAATGAGCATATGGACTCTGAGCAGAGAGTGAACATGTGGACTCTGAGCAGACAGTGGACATATGGACTATGAGCGGACAGTGAACATATGGACTATGAGCAGGCAGTGAACATGTGGACTATGAGCACACAGTGAACATATGGACTATAAGCAGAAAGTGAACATATGGACTATGACCAGACAGTGAATGAATGGACTATGAGCATATGGACTATGAGCATATGGACTATGAGCAGACAGTGAACATATGGACTGTGTGCAGACAGTGAGCTTATGGACTATGAGCAGACAGTGAACATATGGACTATGAGCAGAATGTGAACATATGGACTATGAGCAGACAGTGAACATATGGACTATGAGCAGACAGTGAACATATGCACAATGAGCATATGGACTATGAGCAGACAGTGAACATATGGACTCTGAGCAGACAGTTAACAAATGGACTATGAGCATATGGACTATGAGCAAAAAGTCAACATATGGACTATGAGAAGACAGTGAACATATGGACTATGAGCAGACAGTGAACATATGGACTATGAGCAGACAGTGAACATATGGACTATGAGCAGACAGTTAACAAATGGACTACGAGCAGGCAGTGAACATGTACACTATGAGCAGACAGTGACCATATGGACTATGAGCAGACAGTGAACATATGGACAATGAGCAAATGGACTATGAGCAGAGAGTGAACATATGGACTCTGAGCAGACAGTGGACATATGGACTATGAGCGGACAGTGAAACTATGGACTATGAGCAGGCAGTGAACATGTGGACTATGAGCAGACAGTGAACATATGGACTATGAGCAGACAGTGAACATATGGACTATGAGCATATGGACTATGAGCACATGAACTCTGAGCAGACAGTGAACATATGGACTGTGTGCAGACAATGAGCTTATGGACTATGAGCAGACAGTGAACATATGGACTATGAGCAGACATTGAACATATGCACAATGAGCATATGGACTATGAGCAGACAGTGAACATATGGACTCTGAGCAGACAGTGAACATATGGACTATGAGCATATGGACTATGAGCAAAAAGTCAACATATGGACTATGAGAAAACAGTGAACATATGGACTATGAGCAGGCAGTGAACATATGGACTATGAGCAGGCAATGAACATGTGGACTATGAGCAGACAGTGAACATATGGACTATGAGCAGACAGTGAACATATGGACTATGAGCATATGGACTATGAGCACATGAACTCTGAGCAGACAGTGAACATATGGACTATGAGCAGACAGTGAACATATGGACTATGAGCAGACTGTGAACATAAGGACTTTGAGCAGACAGTGAACATATGGACTATGACTAGACAGTGAACATATGGACTATGAGCAGACAGTGAACATATGGACTATGAGCACATGGACTATGAGCAAATAGTCAACATATGGACTATGAGCAGACAGTGAACATATGGACTATGAGCAGACTGTGAACATATGGACTATGAGCAGACAGTGAACAAATGGACTACGAGCAGGCAGTGAACATGTAGACTATGAGCAGACAGTGAACATATGGACTATGAGCAGACAGTGAACAAATGGACTATGATTAGACAGTGAACATATGGACTGTGTGCAGACATATAACATATGGACTATGAGCAGACTGTGAACATAGGGACTATGAGCAGACAGTGAACATATGGACTATGACTAGACAGTGAACATATGGACTATGAGCAGACAGTGAACATATGGACTATGAGAAGACTGTGAACATATGGACTATGAGCAGACAGTGAACATGTGGACTATGAGCAGACAGTGAACATATGGACTATGAGCAGACAGTGAACATATGGACAATGAGCATATGGACTATGAGCAGAGAGTGAACATATGGACTATGAGCAGACAGTGAACATATGGACTATGAGCAGACAGTGAACATATGGACTATGAGCAGACAGTGAACGTATGGACTTTGAGCAGACAGTGAACATATGGACTATGAGCAGACTGTGAACATGTTGACTATGAGCATGCAGTGAACAAATGGATTATGAGCAGGCAGTGAACAAATGGACAATGAGCACACAGTGAACATTTGGACTATAAGCATATGGACAATGAGCAGAAAGTGAACATATGGACTGTGTGCAGACAGTGAGCTTATTGACTATGAGCAGAAAGTGAACATATGGATTATGACCAGACAGTGAACGAATGGACTATGAGCAGACAGTGAACATATGGACTATGAGCAGACAGTGAAGATATGCACAATGAGCATATGGACTATGAGCAGACAGTGAACATATGGACTCTGAGCAGACAGTGAACAAATGGACTATGAGCATATGGACTATGAGCAAAAAGTCAACATATGGACTATGAGAAGACAGTGAACATATGGACTATGAGCAGACAGTGAACAAATGGACTACGAGCAGGCAGTGAACATGTAGACTATGAGCAGACAGTGACCATATGGACTATGAGCAGACAGTGAACATATGGACAATGAGCATATGGACTATGAGCAGAGAGTGAACATATGGACTCTGAGCAGACATATGAACTATGACCAGACAGTGAGCCAATGGACTTTGAGCATATGGACTATGAACATATGGACTATGAGCAGTGAGTG
This sequence comes from Brachymystax lenok tsinlingensis, assembly GCA_030435695.1. Lineage (NCBI taxonomy): Eukaryota > Metazoa > Chordata > Actinopteri > Salmoniformes > Salmonidae > Brachymystax > Brachymystax lenok. Next base: position 30,759,851 of record CM059789.1, on the reverse strand, counting down.
AACATATGGACTGTGTGCAGACAGTGAGCTTATGGACTATGCGCAGACAGTGAACATATGGACGATGAGCAGACAGTGAACATATGGACTGAGAGCAGACAGTGAACAAATGGATTATGAGCAGGCAGTGAACAATTGGACTATGAGCAGACAGTGAACATATGGACTATGAGCAGACAGTGATCCTATGGACTATGAGCAGACTGTGAACATTTGGACTATGAGCAGACTGTAAACATTTGGACTATGAGCAGATTCTGAACATATGGACTATGAGCAGACAGTGAACATATGGACTCTGAGCAGACTGTGAACATGTGGACTATGAGCAGACTGTGAACATATGGACTATAAGCATATGGACTATGAGCAGAAAGTGAACATATGAACTATGATCAGACAGTGAACCAATGGACTATGAGCATATGGACTATGAACATATGGACTATGAGCAGACAGTGAACATATGGACTATGAGCAGACTGTAAACATTTGGACTATGAGCAGACAGTGAACATATGGACTATGAGCAGACAGTGAACATATGGACTATGAGCAGACAGTGAACATATGGACTCTGAGCAGACTGTGAACATATGGACTATGAGCAGACTGTGAACATATGGACTATAAGTATATGGACTATGAGCAGAAAGTGAACATATGAACTATGACCAGACAGTGAACCAATGGACTATGAGCATATGGACTATGAACATATGGACTATGAGCAGTGAGTGAACATATGGACTTTGTGCAGACAGTGAGCTTATGGACTATGAGCAGACAGTGAACATATGGACTATGAGCAGACAGTGAACATATGGACTATGAGCAGACTGTGAACATATGGACTATGTGCAGGCAGTGTGAACATATGGACTATGAACATGCAGTGAACAAATGGACTATGAGCAGGCAATGAACAAATGGACTATGAACATCCAGTGAACAAATGGACTATGAGCAGGCAATGAACAAATGGACTATGAGCAGGCAGTGAACATATGGACTATGAGCAAATGGACTGTGAGAAGACTATGAACATATGGACTATGAGCAGGCAGTGTGAACATATGGACTATGAGCATGCAGTGAACAAATTGACTATGAGCAGGCAGTGAACAAATGGACTATGAGCAGACAGTGAACATATGGACTATGAGCAGACAGTGAACATGTGGACTATGAGCAGACTGTGAACATTTGGACTATGAGCAGACAGTGAACATATGGACTATGAGCAGACAGTGAACATATGGACTATGAGCAGACAGTGAACATATGGACTCTGAGCAGACTTTGAACATATGGACTATGAGCAGACTGTGAACATATGGACTCTGAGCAGACTTTGAACATATGGACTATGAGCAGACTGTGAACATATGGACTATGAGCAGACTGTGAACATGGACTATAAGCATATGGACTATGAGCAGAAAGTGAACAAATGAACTATGACCAGACAGTGAACTAATGGACTATGAGCATATGGACTATGAACATATGGACTATGAGCAGACAGTGAACATATGGACTAAGTGCAGACAGTGAGCTTATGGACTATGAGCAGACAGTGAACAAATGGACTATGAGCAGGCAGTGAACAAATGGACTATGAGCAGACAGTGAACATATGGACTATGAGCAGACAGTGAACATATGGACTATGAGCAGAGAGTGAACATATGGACTATGAGCAGGCAGTGAACATGTGGACACTGAGCAGACAGTGAACATATGGACTATGAGCAGACTGTGAACATATGGACTATAAGCATATGGACTATGAGCAGAAAGTGAACATATGGACTATGACCAGACAGCGAACGAATGGACTATGAGCATATGGACTATGAGCAGACAGTGAACATATGGACTGTGTGCAGACAGTGAGCTTATTGACTATAAGCAGAAAGTGAACATGTGGACTATGACCAGACAGTGAACGAATGGACTATGAGCATATGGACTATGAGCATATTGACTGTGAGCAGACAGTGAACATATGGACTGTGTGCAGACAATGAGCTTATGGACTATGAGCAGACAGTGAACATATGGACTATGAGCACACAGTGAACATATGGACTATGAGCAGACAGTGAACATATGGACTATGATTAGACAGTGAACATATGCACAATGAGCATATGGACTATGAGCAGACAGTGAACATATGGACTCTGAGCAGACAGTGAACATATGGACTATGAGCATATGGCCTATGAGCAAAAAGTCAACATATGGACAATAAGAAGACAGTGAACATATGGACTATGAGCATGCAGTGAACATATGGACTATGAGCAGGCAATGAACATGTGGATTATGAACAGACTGTAAACATTTGGACTATGAGCAGACAGTGAACATATGGACTATGAGCAGACAGTGAACATATGGACCCTGAGCAGACTTTGAACATATGGACTATGAGCAGACTGTGAACATATGGACTCTGAGCAGACTTTGAACATATGGACTATGAGCAGACTGTGAACATATGGACTGTGTGCAGACAGTGAGCTTATTGACTATGAGCAGAAAGTGAACATATGGACTATGACCAGACAGTGAACGAATGGACTATGAGCATATTGACTGTGAGCAGACAGTGAACATATGGACTGTGTGCAGACAATGAGCTTATGGACTATGAGCAGACAGTGAACATATGGACTATGAGCAGACAGTGAACATATGGACTATGATTAGACAGTGAACATATGCACAATGAGCATATGGACTATGAGCAGACAGTGAACATATGGACTATGAGCAGACAGTGAACATATGGACTATGATTAGACAGTGAACATACGCACAATGAGCATATGGACTATGAGCAGACAGTGAACATATGGACTATGAGCATATTGACTATGAGCAAAAAGTCAACATATGGACAATAAGAAGACAGTGAACATATGGACTATGAGCATGCAGTGAACATATGGACTATGAGCAGGCAATGAACATGTGGACTATGAACAGACTGTGAACATTTGGACTATGAGCAGACAGTGAACATATGGACTATGAGCAGACAGTGAACATATGGACTCTGAGCAGACTTTGAACATATGGACTATGAGCAGACTGTGAACATATGGACTCTGAGCAGACTTTGAACATATGGACTATGAGCAGACTGTGAACATATGGACTATGAGCAGACTGTGAACATGGACTATAAGCATATGGACTATGAGCAGGCAATGAACATGTGGACTATGAACAGACTGTGAACATTTGGACTATGAGCAGACAGTGAACATATGGACTATGAGCAGACAGTGAACATATGGACTCTGAGCAGACTTTGAACATATGGACTATGAGCAGACTGTGAACATATGGACTCTGAGCAGACTTTGAACATATGGACTATGAGCAGACTGTGAACATATGGACTATGAGCAGACTGTGAACATGGACTATAAGCATATGGACTATGAGCAGAAAGTGAACATATGAACTATGACCAGACAGTGAACTAATGGACTATGAGCATATGGACTATGAACATTTGGACTATGAGCAGACAGTGAACATATGGACTGTGTGCAGACAGTGACCTTATGGACTATGAGCAGACAGTGAACAAATGGACTATGAGCAGGCAGTGAACAAATGGACTATGAGCAGACAGTGAACATATGGACTATGAGCAGACAGTGAACATATGGACTATGAGCAGAGAGTGAACATATGGACTATGAGCAGGCAGTGAACATGTGGACTCTGAGCAGCCAGTGAACATATGGACAATGAGCAGACTGTGAACATATGGACTATGACCAGACAGCGAACGAATGGACTATGAGCATATGGACTATGAGCAGACAGTGAACATATGGACTGTGTGCAGACAGTGAGCTTATTGACTATGAGCAGAAAGTGAACATATGGACTATGACCAGTCAGTGAACGAATGGACTATGAGCATATGGACTATGAGCATATTGACTGTGTGCAGACAATGAGCTTATGGACTATGAGCAAACAGTGAACATATGGACTATGAGCACACAGTGAACATATGGACTATGAGCAGACATTGAACATATGGACTATGATTAGACAGTGAACATATGCACAATGAGCATATGGACTATGAGCAGACAGTGAACATATGGACAATAAGAAGACAGTGAACATATGGACTATGAGCATGCAGTGAACATATGGACTATGAGCAGGCAATGAACATGTGGACTATGAACAGACAGTGAACATAAGGACTATGAGCAGACAGTGAACATTTTGACTATGAGCACATGGACTCTGAGCAGACAGTGAACCTATGGACTATGAGCAGACAGTGAACATATGGACTATGCACATATGGAGTATGAGCAGATGGACTAGGAGCAGACAGTGAACATATGGACTATGAGCAGACAGTGAACAAATGGACTACGAGCAGGCAGTGAACATGTAGACTATGAGCAGACATTGACCATATGGACTATAAGCAGACAGTGAACATATGGACAATGAGCAGACAGTGAACAAATGGACTATGAGCAGACAGTGAACATATGGACAATGAGCAGACAGTGATCAAATGGACTATGAGCAGACAGTGAACATATGGACTGTGTGCAGACTGTGAACATATGGACTATGAGCAGACTGTGAACATAGGGACTATGAGCAGACAGTGAACATATGGACAATGAGCAGACAGTGAACAAATGGACTATGAGCAGACAGTGAACATATGGACAATGAGCAGACAGTGAACATATGGACTATGACTAGATAGTGAACATATGGACTATGAGCAGACAGTGAACATATGGACTATGAGCACATGGACTATGAGCAAAAAGTCAACATATGGACTATGAGAAGACAGTGAACATATGGACTATGAGCAGACAGTGAACATGTGGACTATGAGCAGACAGTGAACATATGGACTATGAGCAGACAGTGAACAAATGGACTACGAGCAGGCAGTGAACATGTAGACTATGAGCAGACATTGACCATATGGACTATGAGCAGACTGTGAACATATGGACTATGAGCAGACATTGAACATATGGACTGTGAGTACAGACAGTGGACATATGGACTATGATCAGACAGTGGACATATGGACTTTGAGCTGACAGTGGACATATGGACTATGAGCAGACTGTGAACATATGGACTATGAGCAGACTGTGAACATATGGACTATGAGCAGACTGAACATATGGACTATGAGCATATGGACTGTGAGCAGACAGTGAACATATAGACTATGAGCAGACTGTGAACTTATGGACTATGAGCATATGGACTGTGAGCAGACAGTGAACATATGGACTCTGAGCAGAAAGTGAACATATGGACTCTGAGCAGAAAGGGAACATATGCACTATGAGCAGACTGTGAACATATGGACTATGAGCAGATTGTGAACATGTGGACTATGTGCAGACAGTGAACATATGGACTGTGAGCAGACAGTGAAAATATTGACTATTAGCAAACATTGAACATATGGACTATGAGCAGACAGTGAACATATGGACTGTGAGCAGACAGTGAAAATATGGACTATGAGCAGACATTGAACATATGGACTATGAGCAGACAGTGAACATATTGTCTAGAAGCATATGGACTATGAGCAGAAAGTGAACATATGGACTATGACCAGACAGTGAACAAATGGACTCTGAGCAGACTGTGAACTCATGGACTATGAGCAGATTCTGAACATGTCGACTATGAGCATATGGACTATTAGCATTTTGACTATGAACAGACAGTGAACATATGGACTATGAGCAGACAGTGGACATATGGACTATGAGCAGGCAGTGTGAACAAATGGACTATGAGCAGGCAGTGAACATATGTACTCTGAGCAGACAGTGAACATGGACTATGAGCAGACAGTGAACATGTGGACTTTGAGCAGACAGTGATCATGTGGACTATGAGCAGACAGTGAAAATATGGACTATGAGCATATGGACTGTGAGTAGACAGTGAACATATGGACTATGAGCATACAGTGACATATGGACTATGAGCAGACAGTGAACATATGGACTATGAGCAGACAGTGAACATGTGGACTATGAGCAGACAGGGATCATATGGACTATGAGCATATGGACTGTGAGCAGACAGTGGACATATGGACTATGATCAGACAGTGGACATATGGACTATGAGCAGACAGTGGACATATGGACTATGAGCAGACTGTGAACATATGGACTGTGAGCAGACTGAACATATGGACTATGAGCATATGGACTGTGAGCAGACAGTGAACATATAGACTATGAGCAGACTGTGAACTTATGCACTATGAGCATATGGACTGTGATCAGACAGTGAATATATGGACTATGAGCAGACAGTGAAAATATGAACTTTGAGCAGACAGTGAACATATGGACTATGAGCAGACTGTGAACATATGGACTATGAGCAGACATTGAACATATGGACTGTGAGTACAGACAGTGAACATATGGACTATGAGCAGACAATGAACATATGGACTCTTTAGCAGACATCTCACACCATTTACTATCCTAGCTTATTCTGGCCAGTGTGTGTCAGTGAAACTCCCAGCTCTTTCAAATGCTGTCTGCTAATGTCCTCTCTGTCCTCCCTCCTTTTCCCAGGGTGCTGCAGGGGGAGTGGCGGCGGCTGAAGTGGAGGCATGAGGAGGCGGCGGCTGCGCCCCAGCTGACGGAGGGGGGCGAGGGGTGTCCGGGATCGCCCACGGGTGGCCAGCAGGACGAGGAGCTCCTGGCTGAGGCGAGGGTCCTTCGGCAGCACAAGACTCGCCTAGAGACACGAATGCAGATCCTGGAGGACCACAACAAACAGTTGGAGTCCCAGCTGCAGAGGCTACGAGAGTTACTACTGCAGGTAGGGAGGGAGGATGGAGAAACAAATTGAAAGTGGTAAGAAAGAGGAGGGAAAGAAAGAAAAGATGGGTTGGAAAAGAGGGGAGGGAGGGGTGGGGTAGAGAACATCTCTAGTAAATAGAAAAAGACAAATGACTTAAACTGCAGGTACAGAGACAGGAAGGTAGGGGGATAGATACCACGAGAGACAGAGGGAAATGACTACGGTAAGGAGAGAAAGAGAGAGGGGGATAGACTCAAGAGGGATTAAGAAGCAGAATGATACGGGACTGACACTAAAAGGAAGAGAGAAAGGGGAATATAGTGGAAAGATAGTGGATGGATTGAGAGAAAATATGACACTGCTGTAGAAGAATATGAATGTGCAAATGGGGAATAGAGAAAGGGAGAGGAAGGAATGAAAGCTAATTTGTACTGCTGCACTAAGGGAGAGAGAGGAAGAGAGAGTGACAGAAAGACATTTCCTCAAGTGAAAAGACTTGGAAATTGGGAATAGAGAGAGGAGATTGAAGAGACTGATTTAGTGGAAAGAGGGCAGTGGGAATAGAGGTACAGAATACCAAACATTCTAAAATTATAGGTTTGAACTTCCTGTACACTTCTATGAACCTCCCAACCATATAATGCATTTCAATCTCTTGCACATACACTCTTTATATGAGTCTGTTTATCGTTCCAATATGAAGTGATGGAACAGGGAAAGTGGTGGAGTGGGGGTGGGTAGTCGACTCTGTCAACCGTCAACCTCTGTTTTCATCTCTGTAGATCTTCGTTTGTTCATCATGGAACTAGGTCTGAATCCCCAACCAACGCAGCCTTCAGTTTCACTGGAACACTTTGACTTATTTAGTGCATCTACAGTACATGTTTACTGTATCCTTCAACCCCAACACATTCCAAAAAACGTTTGTGGTTTTCTGAAGTAGCTGTCAAAATGGGAATTCTGTTGGGATTGATGACACTATTTATTTTCCACCAGCCCAAAGATGACTCGGAGGCCAACGGATCGGAACCTTCATCCCTGTCATCTCCGGTGTCAGGGGGAGGCCGTCAGGGGTACGGACCCAGTAGAGAGACCACAGACACAGAGGCAGCGGGTGAGCTACTAAGACAAACATTCCCAAATAGTAGGTCAGGTCTCACTGGTGGGGTGCAAGTTCTGCAAAATTCCTACTGGATTATTGACTGAAAAAACATTGTTTTGTTCATTCTGTGGGCCACAACAACATTAGTTCAGACGGAATGGAGTGATTGAGTGTCTCGTTGTCGCTCATCTCTCTCTGTGTGATGCTGTATGTGCCAGGAGATGGAGATGAGGATCATGAACAGGACACAGTGCAGCAGCTGCAGGAGGTCATAGAGCAGCTGAGAAATGTCTTCCCTTCAGAACCTGGTGAGCCTGTGACCACACAGACCTTAGACAGACACAACAAAGACAAAACCATTAACCAGATGAAGACACACACAGATTTTTGCTGAGGGGGTCTCAGGGTTATATAGTCATTCTGAGTGATGTACTGTATACATACCCCAGTTGGTAGAGCATGGCGCTTGCAATGCCAGGGTTGTGGGTTCGATTCCCATTGGGGACCATTATGAAAAAAGCATGAAAATGTATGAACTCACTACTGTAAGTTGATCTGGATAAGAGCATCTGCCAAATGGCTCAAATGTTTTAAAAAAAAAGTAATATTAGACTGATACAACTTTGAATTGAACTATGAAGACAGTAATACAAAATGACCTTGAACAGGGGCAGAAACAAGATAAGGAATGTCTGAGGAGTGTCTAGAAAGATAAGCTACACAAGTTCTTATCTCAGTGGGGAAATACAATATAGGGGCCTGATTCATTGCCTTTAATACATATTGGGCCTCAAGGCTAACAGAGTAAAGGTTATTTCAGTGTTTCTACAGCCTAACCCTCATCTGTTAGTACAGATTTGGCTATTCTGCACGTGTTCTAAAACACATCATCTTCACTCTTAATGGACACTTTTTTCCACCTCTCTCCTCTTCCAGGAGCAACGTCACTCATATAACCCAGGGCGGGGCCTGGAGTGCAGAGTGATGCCTGATGGGATGCCTGATGGCCCGTGCCCCATAGAGCTGCCGTCAGAGAGCTGACCCCTCTCCCTCACCCCTGTGGAAGCCAAAGGCTAATGGCTAATGCCAACGTCCAGGCCCAGCCACGCACTATGCTAACAAGCTAAGGCTAATGGATAATGTTAGCGGTGCAGCCAGACACTGTGTTAACCAGCTAAGGAGCTAACGGCTAATGTTAGCAGCCCAGCCAGGCAGAAACTGTGTTAGCTATGGCCAACGATAGCAGCCCAGCCAAGACACTGTGCTAACCAGCGTCTGTGTAGTTGCCCGAAGGTGTGAAGCCTTATATCTGTACAGCACAAGGACATTCCATGGAAATGACTTTGACACAATGCAAAAACGGTTGGGGATTTTCCTCATGTTTTGTTCCATCCGAGTGCCAGTAACTGTGTGCGTATCTCGGTATGTTTGTGTGTTTTCCTTTTTCCCCCCAATGCGTTTCAAACTTCTCTTTTTTTATGGGGCGTTCATGCGCACCACTTTTGATTTGGGCCAGGCTGGCTGCATTTCATGCGGCTGTGATTGGGCGGCAGCCGTACCCAGAGCAGATTGCACAACAAGCTTATTGACACTGTGGGACTGACACATCATCAGTAAAACCCCATGATTTATTTAAGACAGCCAAAGTGCCCGCCAGGCCAGGCATCGCTGCTTCCGTGCACAGTGAGTTTCACTGCTTCCATCACACGCAGCACGCAGACACACATACACATTGTTTCAGATGAACGCTCATTCTGTACTAACACACATTCATATCAACATTCATATCACACAGGAATACAAAAAACAGATACACACACAGACACACACACGCTTACACCCACATCCACAAGCAGTGGAGCGAGATAGGCTGTGAATATGCCTCGTAGTGTCCATGAAGAGGGTCTCGAATTTGTATCATGGCTAAGTGTGTTTATCTGAGAAAGCGTCTAGCGTTAAATGCCGGGCCCTCCACTGTGGACTCTGGGTCCTCACTCCCACTGTGTGCACAGAAGGGGAGGCAGGGTGCCCCAGCCCCCCCATCTCCAAGGACACTAGGAAGGATTGAGAGGGGCACCACCACATTAACCCAGCGGCCCAATTCCAAATCAACTCTTAGCCCTTTCTACATGGCACTTCATCTGAAATGATCAGATAAGCAATATGCTAATAACTTCACTTTTCCCTCTGCTGGGTAGAAGGTTCACCATATTGCTTATATAAACATTTCAGGCGTACACAAATGCCTAGGATAGTAGGAGCTAGAGTCTGATGTGGGGTTGGGCTACCATCACACCAGGATCATGTGACAATCCAGGCAGAGGACAGTCTATTTGCCTTAAACCCAAACAGAGCCCGTCACGGACTAATAAGTGTGTTTTCATGCTGCTGCCTGAAACATTATTGAATGGAGTTGGCCCTGGCCCTGGCTCCCGCTTTCCCTCGCTTCTTTTCTCTTTTTATGCTTGTGGCCAGATGTTAAAGTACTGGCTCAGTGTGTTCACTCAGCGTTATCACAATCAGAGGACGAGATTGGATCAGTGGGGTGTTGTGGGTGGATGTGGATGTCATACAAGGTGAGATTCGGTTTAGGGGTCTGGGTTCTGTGGCATTTTGCATTGTATTGGTGGATTTAGAGAGGCTTTATGAGTATGGAAAGGGAAGACGGTGGGAATTCACAGTGCTTTGCTGTGGCAAGCACCTGAGAGACTAGTTAGAAAAGGCTGGGGTCGAATAGGGTTTTGGAGGCGTGGATGGAGGATGGATGGAAGGTGGAAGGGGGCTCGGAGGGGGTGGAGATCTGAGACACAAGAGGAAAGAGGAAGAAATAGTCCATTTAGCACTCCTGGGCCGAGCTGAAAGGAGCGATCCACTATGATGTGCTTGCCACAGCAAATCTCCAGAAAGAGACAGACAGGAGGTGAGTTATTTCCTGGAAAAGAGGAAAGATGCTCTGGGTTTATTATGTAGCATACGACTTCCATAACCATAAAGTTATTACACCCACACTCGCAGGGAGCCATGATGCGAATAGTTTCGAATAATTCAGAGAGCGTTCTGACCTTATTGCCAAGAACAAGATTTGTTTGAATCCCATCCCGGTATTCGTTAGACTTTATCCCCTCCAGGCGCCAGTGTTCACATTTGACATCGTTGAGCGCCGCTGTGCCTGTCTTGTTTGTTTTGATGCCGTTGCTAGGGAACTGTCCCCAAGGACACGGCACTGCAGGTTGTGAGTCGGCAAGGTGGGGCGCCGTCCATAATGGAAATGCTAATAAACATATGGGGAAGAGAGAGTGCCTCGTTTCCATACCTCCCCCTGTCCTCCCCCACCTTAATGAGGCCTGCCACTGTTTAGTGTTTAGCTGGCATACAGTAGATAGTCATTATCATCTGTTTTACCTTTCCCAAGCGCTGACATGCACCAGCATCCTTTCTTAACATGTCAGGATCCAGGAACAAAGAAGTGCTTGAGTGAAAAAAAACACCCAACACGAAGAATGTTAACTCTTTGGATACTCTTTAATGTTATACATCTCATTACACATTGATGAGCCACCCTGAACATAGAGTACTTGAGGCTATGAATATATGCAGCAGCGGCTGCATCGCATCTCTCTCGGTGTGTGAAATAATGCATCTATTGAACTGTAGCTGGGGGAAGAGGTTAGGCCTAGAAACTAAAAAGGTACTATGCATAGGTCCTGTAGACCTATATAAATGTTTTGTGTGTTTTGGACAATAGTGAAGTAGGAGAGGCTAGGTGGAATGAATGATTACACCACTGTAGCAGGCAGTTTGTCAGACAGAACTACAGTTGAAGTCGGAAGTTTACATACACTTAGGTTGGAGTCATTTAAACTCGTTTTTCAACCACTCCACAAATTTCTTGTTAACAAACTATAGTTTTGGCAAGTCGGTTAGGACATCTACTTTGTGCATGACACAAGTCATTTTTCCAACAATTGTTTACAGACAGATTATTTCACTTATAATTCACTGTATCACAATTCCAGTGGGTCAGAAGTTTACATACACTAAGTTGAATGTGCCTTTAAACAGCTTGAAAAATTACAGAAAATGATGTAATGGCTTTAGAAGCTTCTGATAGGCTAATTGACATCATTTGAGTCAATTGGAGGTGTACCTGTGGATGTATTTCAAGGCATACCTTCAAACTCAGTGCCTCTTTGCTTGACATCATGGGAAGATCAAAATAAATCAGTCAATACCTCAGAAAAAAATGGTAGACCTCCACAAGTCTGGTTCATCCTTGGGAGAAATTTCCAAATGCCTGAAGGTACCACGTTCATCTTTACAAACAATAGTACGCAAGTATAAACACCATGGGACCACGCAGCCGTCATACCGCTAAGGAAAGAGACGCGTTCTGTCTCCTAGAGATGAACGTACTTTGGTGCGAAAAGCGCAAATCAATCCCAAAACAACAGCAAAAGGACCTTGTGAAGATGCTGGAGGAAATGGGTACAAAATGATCTATATCCACAGTAAAACGAGTCCTATATCGACATAACCTGAAAGGCTGCTCAGCACGGAAGAGCCACTGCTCCAAAACCGCCATAAAAAAGCCAGACTACGATTTGCAACTGCACATGGGGACAAAGATTGTACCTTTTGGAGAAATGTCCGATGGTCTGATGAAACAAAAATAGAACTGTTTGACCATAATGACCAACGTTATGTTTGGAGGGAAAAGGGGGAGGCTTGCAAGCCGAAGATCACCATCCCAACTGTGAAGCACAGGGGTGGCAGCATCATGTTGTGGGGGTGCTTTGCTGCAGGAGGGGCTGGTGCACTTCACAAAATATGGCATCATGAGTAAGAAAAATTATGTGGATATATTGAAGCTCAAGACATCAGTCAGGAAGTTAAAGCTTGGTTGCAAATGGTCTTCCAAATGGACAATTACCCCAAGCATACTTCCAAAGTTGTGGCAAAATGGCTTAAGGATAACAAATTCAAGGTATTGGATTGGCCATCCCAAAGCCCTGACCTCAATTCCATAGAAAATGTGTGGGCAGATCTGAAAAAGCGTGTGCGAGCAAGGAGGCCTACAAACCTGACTCAGTTACACTAGCTCTGTCAGGAGGAATGGGCCAAAATTCACCCAACTTATTGTGGGAAGCTTGTGGAAGGCTACCCGAAACGTTTGACCCAAGTTAAACAATTTCAAGGCAAGGCTACCAAATACTAATTGAGTGTATGTAAACTTCTGACCCACTGGGAATGTGATGAAAGAAATAAAAGCTGAAATAAATCATTCTCTCTATTATTCTGACATTTCACATTCTTAAAATGAAGTGGTGATCCTAACTGACCTAAAACAGGGAATTTTTACTAGGATTAAATGTCAGGAATTGTGAAAAACTGAGTTTAAATGTATTTAAGGTGTATATAAACTTCCGACTTCAACTGTATATGCAGTAGCAAGAAAAAGTATGTGAACCCTTTGGAATTACCTGGATTTCCGCATAAATTGGTCAGCAAATTTGATCTGATCTTTATCTAAGTCGCAACAATAGACATTCTTTTTATTTAACTAGGCAAGTCAGTTAAGAACAAATTATTATTTTACAATGACGGCCTAGGAACAGTGGGTTAACTGCCTTGTTCAGGGGCAGAACAACATATTTTTACCTTGTCAGCGCAGGGATTTGTTCTAGCAACCTTTCGGTTACTGGCCCAACGCCGCCCCAAACATAGTGTGCTTAAACTAATAACAAATTATTGTATTTTTCTTGTCTATATTGAATACATCATTTAAACATTCACAGTGGAGGTTGGGAAAAGTGTGTGAACCCCAAGGCTAATGACTTCTCCAAAAGCTAATTGGAGTCAGGAGTCAGCTAACCTGGAGTCAAATCAATGAGACACGATTGCAGATGTTGGTTAGAGCTGCCTTGCCCTATAAAAAGCACTCACAAAATTTTGTTTGCTATTCACAAGAAGCATTGCCTGATGTGAACCATGCCTCGAACAAAAGAGATGCTAAACATTTTTTATTTTACCTTTATTTAACAAGGCAAGTCAGTTAAGAACAAATTCTTATTTACAATGACGGCCTAGGAACAGTGGTACGTAAAACATACGTAAAACACTAAACTAGAATGGTATTCATGGGAGGACACCACGAAAGAAGCCACTGTTGTTAAAAAAAACATTGCTGCACGTCTGAAGTTTGCAAAAGTGCACCTGGATGTTCCACAGCGCTACTGGCAAAATATTCTGTGGACAGATGAAATTACAGTTGAGTTGTTTGGAAGGAACACACAACACTATGTGTGGAGAAAAAAAGGCACAGCACACCAACATCAAAACCTCATCCCAACTGTAAAGTATGGTGGAGGGAGCATCATTTTGTGGGGCTGCTTTGCTGCCTCAGGACCTTGACAGCTTACTATCAGACAGAAAAATGAATTAACAAGTTTATCAAGACATTTTGCAGGAGAATATTAGGCTATCTGTCCGCCAATTTAAGCTCAACAGAAGTTGGGTGATACAACAGGACAACGATCCAAAAAACAGAAGTAAACCAACAACAGAAAAGCTTCAACAGAAGAAAATACGCCTTCTGGAGTGGCCCAGTCAGAGTCCTGACCTCAATCCGATTGAGATGCTGTGGCATGACCTCAAGAGAGCAGTTCCCACCAGACATCCCAAGAATATTTCTGAACTGATACAGTTTTGTAAAGAGGAATGGGTCCAAAATTCCTCCTGACCGTTGTGCAGGTCTAATCCGCAACTACAGAAAACGTTTGGTTGAGGTTATTGCTGCCAAAGGAGGGTCAACCAGTTATTATATCCAAGGATTCACTTTTTCCACCTTGCACTGTGAATGTTTACACGGTGTGTTCAATAAGACATGAAAACATATAAATTGTTTGTGTGTTAGTTTAAACAGACTGTGTTTGTCTATTGTTGTGACCTAGATGAAGATCAGATTAAATTTTATGACCAATTTATGCAGAAATCCAGGTATTTCCAAAAGGTTCACATACTTTTTCTTGCCACTGTATATTCCTATGGTCTGTTTGTAATGCAGCAGAGCTGTAGCTCTTCATTGTACCCCTCTTACTCAAACTCCCAGAAGCCAATACTGTCTTTGTAGTGGCCCTCTGAAGACTAACCCATCAAAAAGCTTTTTTCTCTGAGGGAGTGTTAACAATGAGATATACTGCCCACACCACATCTCTCTGTAGTTATGTGATTATCCATCTGAGGCATCTAATGTTCTAAAATAGAACCACAGTGGAGCTCTACCAGTAACTCCCCGTAGCGCAACCGCACACAGGGAACCAGTCCCACCATCTTCAGTGGGAATGAAGAGAAGAGCTCTTCTCTGGAGACAGAGCGAGGCAGAGACAGTTTAAAGAACATGGCCAACGGGTGGTGCCCCCTGCTATATATAGCGGGGTCAACCTGTTAACGAGCACGCTCATTTTTCCCAACATGTAAGCGGCAGGACCTTCCATGTTTGAGTTCCGTGCACTCTGGCATCGTTTACAAGACATAGCGAGGGTTGTTTGGCGCTCTGTAACACGGCAGGGCCATGAATCACCTGAACTCTTATGGGAATCAGAGCTACGACAACATACACTAGCCTATGCTAAGACAGGCAGATGCCTCGCTGCCGGAAAAAAACACACTCATCGTCTCTATTTTAATGTCGATCTGAAGTCAACAATTTTTTTTATTAACATTACCACGCCTCATTACGTGTTGATTTGTTTGACTAATGTGTCAATGTCATTTATTATGTTCTGTAATAACATTACTCCCTATTGCTGTCCTCCCGGTCGGTTTTTAATCTGTATAAAACATTTGTGAAAGAAATGCCTTTTTAATAACGAGTGGGTTACTGGCTGCTTTCTACTCTTTGTGTACAAAAGGATAAATAAAATTTGTATTTGTTATACAGAACGTCTGCTTGTGTTGTGTGTATGCCTCAAGCGATGATCCTAAATTGAATTATGAGAATCATCGCATGATACTCAATGATCATATCAATGCCAGAGTACCCTTTATTTCTTTTTCTTGTGTTTACGCTTGGACTTGAAAGACGGGTTTCCAGTCGAGACCCTAGATTTGGTATGGCTCGCCCCCTCCGATGGACATGGCTGTTCATCAGAACTCTTTCCCCCTGTTTTACTCCCTTCATCCATTTTGCTTTCCTCTGCCTCTCCTTTGTTAGGTCTGTTCATCTGTGTGTCTAACCTGACTCTCTCCTCAGCTACCTCTGAAAGTACCTCTGTGGCCTGTAGGTTAGGGAGGTCAGTGGTGGCTAATGGACTCCCATTGGTCGATTCGGATTGAATGGCTCTGCTTCTTGTACTCTCATTGGTGCCTTTGTTCCCTGTGCTTCCCTTGGTTACTTCCTGGGTGGCAGTTAAGTGACATTTGCCCTTTTTCACAGCCTTATCCTTCCCTGATCTCTCTGTAGCTACATTATCTCTGCCTTCATTGGTCTGTGCCATATCTGTCTCTTTATCTCCTGCTCTGTTAACTACCCCCGCCTGTCCATCTCGCTCTACCTCTACACTCTCTCTTCTTTTCCCACTACCTCCCTCTTTCTCAGCAATGGCTGCTTTCTTCGCACTCCCCTCCTCTCCTTTTCCCTCTGGCTTCTTCTCCTCTCTCACTCCATCAGTACCTCCCTCTTTCACAGTCTTCCCTGCTTCCCCTTCTTTCTGAACGCTCCCCTCCTCTCCTTTTTTCTCCTCTTGAAACTTTACTGTCTTCTTTACTTTCCTGGCTTTGGTCTTGGCCTTGGTGCCCTCGAGGCCCCACTTTTCCTCTGTAGCTTCCCAGTAGTTCTTCTTGTCGCTGATGTGCTTGTTCCGGAGGTTCTCGCCCAGCCTCTTCATCTCCTGATTGACGATGGGCTTGAACCTGGGCTCCAAACGCTCCACCTTCTGGAAGTCATTCCTGGCCGCCTCCTCGTTGCACAGAGCCGAGTGGGCTCTGGCCCGCTGGTACACTGCCTTGAAGTTATCTACAGAGAGATAAAGGGAGGGAGGGAGAGAAACAGGGTACAGTAGAGGAATATATTTGTAGAGGGAAAGAGATGGCAGAGAGACGGAAAGAAGTAAGGAGGGACATTGAGAGAGGAGAAGAAGCAGGGAGAACAAAGAGAGAAATGAATTAGAGGGAGATTAGAAGAGACAGGGAGAGGGAGACAGAGACAGTAAAATATGTGCAGTTAGACAGTGAGTGAGAGGAGATAGACCAAAAAAGTGGGTTAGAGAGAAATGGAGAGAACATGAAAAATACAAAGGGAGTGAGAGAAAAGAGAGTTAAGGAGAAGGCTATGATCAGTAGCATATCACATCTACTCTGCGATAAATAATTCAGGTAAAAAGAAAACACAACAGTCAGGAGTGAAATTCAGTGTTAAGAGCACAGTACCAACGAAGAACCACAATAATGGAGAATGATGCAAGTGGGTTTTGCAACTTCCAGACAAAAGGGAGAGAGCGAAAGATTGAAAAATCAAGTCGGGGAGCAACACAAGGTCGAGGTCCATATAAGGACAAACATTTGTACTACAGATGTAGGGCATTCAACTCCAAAACAGAGCCTAGCTAGCACATAACGTTCTGAGAACCATATGTTTCTTAGTTCTATGGTTACTTTGCATACAACCTTTCCACAACTTTCTGGGAATGGTGCAGGATAGTTATTTTCTTGGTATTTCATTACTTTAACAGAATATTTCCTAAAGGTTCAAACATTGTTACATTTCATTTCAATTTTGATAATGTTCTAGAAACGCTCTCCAACTGGTTTGACATTGGGAATGTTCGCAAAAAGTTTCGAGATCGTTAATAAACAACGTTCTTCTGTGGGAATTTCAGTACTTCACCATAACGTTTCCTCATGGTTCTATTTAAAGTCATGTTCTCAAATTGTTCCAGAATGTTAAGAAACAACGTTCTTCTGTGGGAATTTCAGCATAACGTTTCTTATAGGTTTCCTTATGCTTCTTTTTAAAGTAATGTTTTCATTGTTCCCGAGAACGTTAAGAAAATGTTCCATAAAAACCAAAAGAAAATAGTTGTAATGTTCAGAGAACGTTATAAGAATGTTATTTAAAAACATATACATTCTGTTCTCAGCTTCAACAAAACTCTCTCCATCCTCTATCTTGTTAACTACTTAGGGAGCAGCCCACTCCCGACACGGTGAAATGTAAAGCGCCAAATTCAAAATCCAAAAGTTGAATTATTAAACATTCATCAATATACAAGTGTTGCATAGTCATCAAAAGCTCTGCTTCTTGGTAATATCACAGCGTTGTCAGATTTCAAAAAGGCTTTACGGCATTAGCAGAAATTCATAAACCAGCGCGGTTCACACAAAACCCATATCACAGCGAAAACAAATCCCTTACCTTTCGAAGAACTTCTGCTGAGGGCTTCCCAAGTGTCCAACGAAGACATCCAATGGTTCTTTTGTTAGAAAAAGTCATTTATGGACTTTTGGAAAACTTTCAAGGAACCAGAGAAAACATTCTCAGAACCTCCCTACAACCTAAAAATAAACAGTCCCAGAACAGATGAAATATTCACTTCTGATCTCAGAACATTTATAAAAAACGTTCCGTTTTACGGGTCAGGAAAGTATGGCTTCATTCCCACAACCAATGTGAAACCAAAAATATTTGTTCCCACAACTTCCAAGGAATCAAATGTGCTAGCTGGGGTAAGTGTATATTTTTTATTTGAAAGATTCTTTCTCACTGATAAGAAAGAGAAGTTCCATACGTTTCAAAAACCGTTTCGCATGCAATGATTGTTGACGTTTCTAAACTTTAAAACAGTGTCTTGATTGTAGTTTATATGGTCCCACCTGTAAGCGGTGCTCTGAGAACCCTTGGGATAAGGCAGAATGCCTTGGGTTCTCAAGAGCAATGGCAGCTGCTTCTCAAACATGAGAATAAGAGATGTAGGGAAGGGAGATAGAGAGTGGGATAAAAATGTATATAGGGGGTGAGGGGAAGTGAATGTGAGGAAAAAAAGACAACGAGGAGAGAGGTCCAGGGAGAAGAGAGAGGAAGACCGAAAGAGACGTGGGGAGAGGTAAGAAACGGAGACAAAGGAAGAGAAAGGCAGACAGAGAGAAAGAAAGGTAGTGTGTCTCTGAGAAAGTACCTCTGTGTTTCTTGAGCAGCTTGGTGTTGAGCGCCACCACTTCCTGGTAGTCCCTGAGCTCCAGCAGACACTGGCTGAGGTTGAGAGTGATCGGCACACGCACCTTCTCCAGAGAGTCCCAATCCTCCCTCCTGTCTTCATAGCACACCTCCTGCACAGGGAGATGGAGGGAGAAGGAGAGAGAAAGAGAGGGGGGATAGCCAGAGGGAGTGGAGAAAGGGAGAGATCAGGGAAGGGAGAAGGAGAGGGGGAGAAAGAGAGGAAGAGTGAAAGAGAGCGGTAGAGGGAGGGGAGAGAGAGGAATAGGAAGAGACAAAGAGAGATGCATGGAGGAAAGTGGGATAGAGGGGAATGACAGAGTGTAAGAGTTAGAGAGAGAGATGCATGGGGGAAGGTGGGATAGAGGGGAATGACAGAGAGTAAGAGTTAGAGAGAGATGCATGGGGGAAAGTGGGATAGAGGGGAATGACAGAGAGTAAGAGTTAGAGAGAGAGATGCTTGGGTCAGTGCTGTCACTAACATCTCCAAAGGTCTCGCTCTGTTATTTTTAGCTCTCCTCTTCGTGTTCCTCTTCGTGTTCCTTCTGCCAGTGTACCTTCAATCCTATAGCCTTGCTCTTCTCTCTTCAGTGGAGTGGCAACAATGCAAAATGAATAAAGCCTGTGAGAGGCCAAGAACCAACGATTCTTATGTAACAGGTATCATAGAGGCTTCTTGAGGCGCTTGCACACTGCTCAAACAATGACCAACAAACTCCAACATTCCAAAGTTGGCAGTTCTATGTTCAAAAGGTTATCCAAAACACAAACATTACCGAACAAATGTCCTACTGCCTTTATGTATAGTCACTCTTAGCTATTTCATAACGTTTTATTTTTCAGCCTGTCATGCCAATAAATAATTATTTTATCTCTGTATTATCAGTTCTCTGACGTTCAACAGCAGTGACCGCTAGATTAATTGGTTGTTTCACACTGAATGAAGACCTTACACCGAATTAACACACCAATGAATGAATGAACATTCCACTATTGGAATGAACACTCTATTGAAAGAACACACAATTGAATGAACTGACAACTGAACAAAATAACACACCTCTGAATGAAGCTGCCAAGTAATGGACACTAACCTTGTTTTGAATGAAGTCCACATACTCCAGAGCCTCCTTGAACTTTGTTGTAGCCTCGCTGTATTTCTGTTCTGTAAGCAGGAAGTTACCCTCCTTTTCCAGGAACATGATGTGTCGTAACTTTTGCTGCCAGTCCATCCCCTCTATCACAGACAGAGCACTCTGATTGGTCTCTGGCTGGGTTTCCGGGGTGCTCTCTGTCCTCTTATTGGCTGTATCATCCTTCATTGTTGCCTGATTGGCAGTTCTATCCTTCACTTTAGCCTTATCCTTCACTGTAGCAGTAATGGTTGTTCCATCCTTCTCTATAGCCTTTTTCCACCCTGTCTCATTCTGCTTGTCATCCTTGACATCTTTCACTTCCTCTTTGGAAGAGGCTGAGTTATCTTTGCTTTTCTCCTTATCTTTCACCTTGGTCACTGTGCTCTCACCATTCTTGTCTTTATTGCCCTCTTCATCTTCCTTCTCCTCATCTTCCTCTTTCTTCCCCTCTTTCTCCTCTTGCTCCAGGCAGTTCCAGTATTTCTCCTTCTCCTCCCAATATTTCTCTTTCAGTCTATCAGCGAGGAACCTCAGTTCTTTATGCACCAGAGGGGCCAGAGTGATGTCCAGGTTGGCCACCATGTTGAAGTCTCTCTTGGCCTCCTTCTCGTTCCACACTGCAGCATGGGCCTTGGCCCTCTTGTAGTACGCCTTGACACAGTCTGTAGGAGAGAGGGAGGGAGGTGGAAAGGGTGGAGAGACAGAGACACAGCAAGAGCGAGAGAGCAATATTCATCAATATTCACTACCATCTTTGAAAGTAAGGCTTCATTAGACTGGATGCGCTAGGGTAGTGACACTAACCAATACACAGTAGCTAAGATTGCCATTTTTACTCATCTAGGGCTGTGCATGCTTGAATATGACACATCGCCAATTACTGTATTTTATAATCATTGAACATGTCATAGAGAGAAAAGATACCCGCTTAGGGTGTGTGTGTGTGAGAGAGTGTAAAAGAAAGAATAATATTTCAATAAAAAAGAGAGGCCCCCTGGCTCAGGCCCCCTGACTCAGGCCCCCTGGCTCAGGCCCCCTGGCTCAGAACACACACCACCTAATCCTGTTTCTCTGAGGGGTGGAGATGAGTGGGCTGCAGTGACTGGTTTAGATCCCCATTGATGGCTTTCCTCTCCTCCTCTCATTTCCTCTCCACTCCCCTCAAAATCTTTCATTCTGCCAACATTTAAATTGATTTCTTCATAGCCTCTGGGAATAACAGAGCCAGTGCGCCACGGAGAACCTTCACCGACTCAGAGTCCCTCTCAGAAAGAAGATGTCTCCCAGATGGAAGGAAGGAGGGATGGATGGGATGTTAATGAAAGGTTGAATGCCAGGTTGGAAGTGATAGAGACGACAAGATAACAATGACAAGAGTAAAGAGGCTCGGGAGAGAGTGAGAAGGGGAAAAGGAGGGGAAAAGAGAGTGTAGAATAGGAGAGGGTAGCGAGTGGCGCAGCGTCACTGCAGTCCCTGGTTCGAATCCAGGCTAAATCACATCTGGCTGTAATTGGGAGTCCTAGAGGGCGGCGCAAAATTGGCCCAGCATCGTCCGGGTTTGGCCGGGGTAGGCATCGTCCAGGTTTGGCCGGGGTAGGCCGTCATTGTAAATAAGAATGTGTTCTTAACTGACTTGCCTGGTTAAATTAAATAAATAAAAGAAGAGAAGAGAAGGACCGACAGGACAGGAGAGGAAAGGACAGAGAGGTGAGGAGATGCTCTCATAGAATGAGAGGAAGGCACTAGGCAGTCTCTCTCTCGCTCATATAAGGTAGCCATCGCTATAAGTTGAAGCAGAACAGAGAGTGGAACAGAACAGAGAGTGAAGACAAAAACAGCCTATGGACAGTGTCTCAGGGTTCAGTCATAGGGCACTGAGCTACGTACATGTCAGAATGGGGACTCCTTGAGGATTATGGGGACACATGTAGAAGGCAGCACAGTGCTAATCCCTGCATCAAGCAGAAATGTCAACTGCAGTGCACACCAGGACAGGAAGTGAAGGTGTCAGTAATGTTGCTGAAACAGCTGGCTTGTACACGCTACAAGGAATATAGGCAGTAAAAAGACAGACAAGTATTATTCTATATTTTTTGGGACAATCATCATGGTTGTCCATCGTGGGAGTAATAACTCCCATTAAATAAAGATTGTCTCAATACGTAATTTTCAGATACAAAACCCGCAATTGCATGATTGTTTGTTTGTACTTGCGCCTGAATGTGTGTGTGTATATCTTTATGTGTGTGTGTGTTACCTTTGTGTTTGTGTATCAGGTCACTGGTATGCTCCAGAACCTCATAGTACTCCTCCAGCTCCAACATGCACTGGCAGTAGTTCAACACTAGTGGGGTGATGAGCCTGTCCACGGCTATGTAGTCCTCATCACCTGGCATCTCCTACAGGTGGGAAATTGGTGTCTGTGACCTGTTTCTTTATCATGTTGACATTATCCCTCCCTCCTCATGTCGTATGTCATGGATGCTCTCCCCTCCTTCTCTCTTCATTTCCTTCCCATCATATCCCCCTTCGCTCCCTACACTTTTCCAATCCCTCCCTCCATACCCCTTTCTTTCACTCGTCATAACCTTCTCTCCTGTTATTTTCTATATCCTTACTTGCCTCCTTACTCCCCTCCCCTCCCTCCCTCCTCTCACCTTGGACAGTACAATCCGGAGTAGCACCACAGCTTCCTGGTACTTCTTGGCAGCCTCTCTGAAGCGTCCCTGTCTGACCAGCGCATTGCCCTGCAGGTGGAGCGAGGGCACTTCCTTCATCTTCTCATCCTTGTCCATTATCCATGATTCCCGCTTGTACGAGAAGGGGTCTCCCACCTGGGGAGATCAGGGGGCGACAGGCAGAACAAATGTAAAAAGTAATCCAGGGTCTGGTTCATTCAGACACACGGTAACAAAATCTTTTGAAACAGAAATTGGACAAGACCTGTTAGTCCCTCCCTGTTTTTTTCTGTTTGGTGCCTACTGAACACAACCCAGCTCCACTTGGCTGAGGATTGAATGTGTTTCCTTTAACTCCGCTAGTCCCCCTGGTGGTTAGCAGCTGGTTACATAAATCGTTTTGTTTGTGAACTGAGTGGTTGAGGTAGGATGAGCTGTTGTTTGTTGGAGACAGAGAGAGAGAAGGCTGTGCTTGGAGTCAGCTTGTAATGTAATGTAACAGGTGTAAATGATTGTCTGGAGGTTTGTTTGTGGGTGCCGAGATGTGTTTGTTTGTTTGGACAGGTGTGTGTGAGTGACAGAGGTGTGTTGCTGTTCACATTGGGAGAGGCTTTCATAATGTGAGGGGTGTGTACTTCTAATGGAGTAAGTGTGTAACCACTGGTGCATGTGTATTCCCTCTGTGCTAACTTAACATGTGTGTTGTGTGTAACACATTTAACCCCTCTCCTCTTCTTGCCACTCTCCTCCCCAGGTCTTTAATGTAAATGTCACTGTCAACTTAACAGGTCAATGAAGGGTTAATAACTAAACTGATGACGATATTGTAACAGCTTGTTACCTGAATGAGCTCCATGATGAAGATCAGTGCCTGAGGTGTCCTCATCAGTTCATCCAGCTCAGGCCAGCCAGTAGTGTTGTAGTGGAACATGTTCCCCATGCCACACGTGTGCCTCTGGCCCTCTAGGGGATCCTTGCCCTGGGCAATCAGCCTCATCCCTTTGGACACGATGGGGTACAAGCCTGTGTGCTGAGATGAGAAAAGACACCACTATGACTCAAATAGAGTCAGAGACACAAACCAACATGGCCTCAGAGCATTTCATATTATTCTGTATGTAAATCTGAGACACTCAAGTATGATATGTTCCATTTTATACTGTATGGTATGTGTTAATTTGTTATGTTATGAATTGCATTTAGTGCAATATGTTACGAATTTTCAAAACGGATGATGTCACAAATTCCAATGTGTTCTAATTATTAGAATCAGGTGTGCTAGATTAGGGTTGGGGCGAAACCTACAGGACGGCAGCTCTCCAGGAACAGGGTTGAGGAGCCCTGCTCTAAGGGTTAGGTTAGGAGTTAGGTTAAAAAGTTAAGGTTAGGGGAAGGGTTAGTTAAAAGGGTTAAGGTTAGGGGAAGGGTTAGTTAAAATAGTTAAGATTAGGGGAAGGGTTAGTTAAAAGGGTTAAGGTTAGGGGAAGGGTTAGTTAAAAGGGTTAAGGTTAGGGGAAGGGTTAGTTAAAAGGTTAAGGTTAGGGGAAGAGTTAGTTAAAAGGGTTAAGGTTAGGGGAAGGGTTAGTTAAAAGGGTTAAGGTTAGGGGAAGGGTTAGTTAAAAGGGTTAAGGTTAGGGGAAGGGTTAGTTAAAAGGTTAAGGTTAGGGGAAGGGTTAGTTAAAATAGTTAAGATTAGGGGAAGGGTTAGTTAAAAGGGTTAAGGTTAGGGGAAGGGTTAGTTAAAAGGTTAAGGTTAGGGGAAGGGTTAGTTAAAATAGTTAAGATTAGGGGAAGAGTTAGTTAAAAGGGTTAAGGTTAGGGAAGGGTTAGTTAAAAGGGTTAAGGTTAGGGAAGGGTTAGTTAAAAGGTTAAGGTTAGGGAAGGGTTAGTTAAAATAGTTAAGATTAGGGAAGGGTTAGTTAAAAGGGTTAAGGTTAGGGAAGGGTTAGTTAAAAGGGTTAAGGTTAGGGGAAGAGTTAGTTAAAAGGGTTAAGGTTAGGGGAAGGGTTAGTTAAAAGGGTTAAGGTTAGGGAAGGGTTAGTTAAAAGGTTAAGGTTAGGGAAGGGTTAGTTAAAATAGTTAAGATTAGGGAAGGGTTAGTTAAAAGGTTAAGGTTAGGGGAAGGGTTAGTTAAAATAGTTAAGATTAGGGGAAGGGTTAGTTAAAAGGTTAAGGTTAGGGGAAGGGTTAGTTAAAAGGGTTAAGGTTAGGGGAAGGGTTAGTTAAAAGGTTAAGGTTAGGGGAAGGGTTAGTTAAAATAGTTAAGATTAGGGGAAGGGTTAGTTAAAATAGTTAAGATTAGGGGAAGGGTTAGTTAAAAGGGTTAAGGTTAGGGGAAGGGTTAGCTAACATGTTAGGTAGTTGCAAAGTAGCTAAAATGCTGAAGTTGTCTGTGATGATTCAAACACACAACCTTTGGGTTGCTAAATGTTCGCGTTATACGCCCCCACGCCGACCAACCACCCTTCTTTCGTTTTTGCTTTAGGTAACCTTCTATCTTACGTAACCATACCAAACGTAACATACAGTATGATACTAATTTGTCCCGGATTTACATTTATTATGTTGTCTAGTCTGTGAGACTAGGCTGCACAAACACACACACGCACACAAACAACAACTCCGTTGTGACACAAATAGAGTCCATTTGAGAAACAAACACGCACAATATCGATGTGACTAAAATAGACTCCGAGGTACTTTTTCACCTCACCCCTGCTGGTTGCTGAACTAGCGGCCCTAAACTAACGAATCACAAGCACCATTTGACTTGCAAATGTTTGCTACTCTTTGCTTTTCCCAGATGGAGAAAAAGAGAAATTGTTGCAGACAAAAAGATCTCTGTTTTAGTTTTTAATTGTGTACGTAGGAGGCCACCAGAGGTAGGTTCATCTGCATAAGTATGAGGAGAGCGAAGCTTCCACCGCCACCCCAGTGAACACTAATTACCAGACAATTTGGGGTCCCTGGATCTCCTGACTCTCGAATATCTGTTTCGCATCGGGAGGTGAAGACGTCTGTGTGTGTCTATTCATGTGTGTGTGTGTGTGTATGTGTTTAATTGGTCCCTGGACTCACAACTGCATCGCACCAGAACTCGGCCACCTCTCCAATCCTCATGGAGGTCAGCAGCGTCTCCCACACCTCCATCTTGAACATCTTCCCCACAAAGATCTCCATTGGCGCTTTGTCTTTACGACTGTCGTCAATCACCGTGCGCTCAAAGTTGTCCAACAGCGTCTGGAAATGGAACACCAGCTTGGATGGAGAGGAGGGAGGGGAGGGATATAGAAAGAGTGGGGATTAACTGTAGTCATATGTTCCAGAGCTTTCCATTGTCAACACACGCACACGTACGCACTTGCACCTACACATACATAGTGTCATTTGGAGTGTGTTTGTGTGTGTTGGGGGGGTGTCTGGACTCTGACCCTCTGTTCCACTCTGTGTGTGTTTGGAATGCTATGGCCCTAACCTTCTTTTGCTCTCTTTAACTGGAGTCATTTGTTTGAGGCTTGCGACATAATGGGAGCAACACAGAACACAGCTGTTGAATGGGCCAGATATTCATGTCATTGTCCAGGAATATGTTAGTCATCGTTGCACTCCAGGCCTGGGGCCTTATGGCTGGACATGATAAGGTGATGTGTGTGTGTGTGTGTGTGTGCAGTTAGGGGACGTCATCAGCACCACAAAGCCTATGCATGAACACACTGATCCGTGACAGTTCAAACCTCACAGATGCCAGTGCGCCGTGTAGCAATTGTGTTGACCAAATGTTCGCACTGTGTTACACCCAGATACAGAATATTTTACTCCCTCGCATGAATTATTCTAATCGAGGTGGGCAGAGAGATACTCAAAAAATATATATCGCTCTGTAAAGTATTAATTGCTACACAACGCTAATTATACATTGCATCATTTCCTCCACACATTAAACCCTAGGCATATCTAGAGTTCAGCGGTTTCTGAAATGGCAACCTGTTCCCTATATAGGAGCCCTACACAGGCCCTGGTCAAAAGTATTGCCCTATATAAATAGGATGCAATCACAGACGCACACAGTCTGAGAGTGTTATGTCTTACCTTGGTCCCCGGTGGAAAATGGGGCATTGGGCCATTCCCTCCGGCCAGAATCTTCTTCTTGACCCCTGGGTAGTTCAGCAGGTACGTTTCCTCCATTTTAGCTACCAAACTTCCTTTTCTCTAAACTGTGGGTAGGTAAAAGGTGTGTTTTAAACCCTGGGGCTACACTGCAAGCTCTGGGGAAGAAGCAGCAGTGTGTGTCTTTAGACTCTCTCCTGCTCTCCCTAATTAGTCTAGTGAGGAGGGAGTGTGTTGGCGTCCTGAGGCGGCTCGGTGCAGTCCTCCTGCTCTCTGACAGATGGCTAGATTACCAGGGTTTGAAGATGGCCACTTTAATCTGGGCATGCTGATCCCTCCCCTGCCCCCCAAATCCTCAGAATAATCCCCTGTAAGAAGTTGAAGAGGTGGGTGACCAGAGGAACATGTGAGTGTGAGTCAGAGAGAGATCACCGTGGAAGAAAATCTTTCTAGAAGGTAGGAGGGTAATCCTCGAGGACGTGGGAGACCATTGTCTACTCAACAGGGGTTGATGACTAACTATTCTGCCTCTGTAATTGGTATGGTCAGACTCAGTGGTTTCCATTGCTAGGTCAAATGAGGTGAGACAGTGTTGATCTATCACTAGGAAATGTCAAACACAAACAAGTTGATGGGTTAACAAAGAGTTTAAATAGGATCTACCAACCTATTAACGCTACAAGATAGCTGAAATAAAATAGGAAGAATACAATATCCTCCAACAAGTCCATGATGTCTGGAGGCTAAAGGGAAAATATATATAATGGAATGAAACAGAATGTAAAGGAGGAGGGCTTTTTCAGTGGTGGCAGATGCTTCTTCTCTATTCCCCAGTCGGTCTCACAGCATCCATTTGACACTTGGCTGCCCCCTAGTGGTCACTTGGGTCACTTCTCGATCAGTGAGTCCAGCTGCTCCTGAAGCGAGGCCAGCTGTTGGAGCAGAGATTGGGAGGGTTGATTGATGCCTAATGCCCGGGTGTAATTAGTAGGCTACGTGGATAATGATTAACACGTCTTCCAACATTATTCCTTTTCCATTCATTTGTCAATACAAACAGAAAAACAAGCTGATGTGAAGACCGAGACACGACTTGAATACAGATCCTTGGATTGGCGTTAAGAGTTCTTGACAATTCTAATTAAGATCGATTTAGATTGACTCAAATAATTGACTTGGAAATAAAGAAAACCCTCGCCGTTGGATGTGTAAGGATGTTCAGTTGCCAGATGAAGACAATGGCAGTTCAATAAAGTGCTTCTTATAAAAAACATGTTTTGGTGTGCTCGTTTGTCTATTCAATTCAAGCATCTTAATTGCACTGTAATGTAGCGACAGTATACTTTCCCCCTTTGCATTCCTTTATAGAAAATGCTGCTTAATACCAAATAAAATGATCAACCATAACCAACAGCATATAAAGTGATGCGATTTTAAATGCACCTTCCCGTCTTGCTCAGCCAACCTTACCTGCTCTATCTCTCTCTTCCTGACGAATGATTTAATTGAGCAGAGCCTGAAAGCGGTTCTGCTAAATGAGAGCGGAGTTTAGTCTGTCTCAGCATTAGACAGTTCCCTTAGCTTGTTTTGGTGTTTGAAATTGGAGCCTGCCGTTGTGCGGTTGCTCGTAGTGAGCGTATCTTTCACCTGACAGAAAGGCCATTTGGAATGCCAGTCAGATGCCCGTGACCTTTTCCTGTGGCTGGGATAATAATGGTGAAAGATAGAGAACTCAGCCAGGCGCGGCCAGCCGAGCAGAGCTGAAAAGTATTGGTAAAACAAGCCGAGGCTGCCCGTGTCTCACACGTTTTAAATCTGCCCCGAAGAGCAGTTGTCGGAACTATGAATTTTTATGCTTTTTTCCCCCGTGAGGAACGCACAAAGGGCTGATGGCAGAAATGTAATATTTATGCCTTATAAATTCAAGTTGCCCTGCGGTCGGAGTTTGGGAAGTTTGACATGCAGTAGTTTAGAGTGGTTATATTCCACATAAATACTTCTCCCTCCGAGGTTGCGGCAGTGTGTGTGTGTAATAATATATATGTAGGTGTGTGCGCGTTTGAGTGAAAGAGTATAAGACTTCTTTTTGAAGGCCTACATGACATCAGTCTGCGGTCATCTCACTCTGCTAAATGACTCAAATGTAATTTAAAAGTTGTGTCTATAGCTCACTTTCAGCACCTGGTTCTCCACCTTCATGATGAGGTCCTCCTGTTTTTTCTTGCGGGCGCCCGTCTCCTTCAGCTTGGCCTTCACACCGTCTACCTACACCTGGTACTCCATCACTACCGGAGGAGGCACAGAGGAACAATTTACAGCGTTGGGTTTCCTCAAAACACACAGGCTGCTCAATAGCTTAATGGAACCGAGTGTCTTCCTCATCTCCACTCTTAAAATCTACATTGAGTGAAAGCAATAAGCCAGACATGCATCATTTTGATCCTCTTTATGATGCGTATGAAGCAGGGAAAGGATACATTAACAGGTGACAACTTGTATGGAGATTCAACCCACTGACTCTTCCACACACAGCAGTACCAAGACACGGCCATTTGCTACATGCCAACTGATATTGAATAAACCAACAAGGGCCTCTGATTTGCACAAATCAGAACACACTAAGGACATGCTTCCTTCTTCCATCAAAACCTGTGGCAATCAGGTAGTTTGCCTCCAGGAATCAGCAGTAGAAACAATAACAAAGCATACTCCCCAGCCCCTGTTTCGGTGAAAAGCTGAGGAATAGGGCTGGATAAATGTAACCACTCTCTAATTCATGGAGCTATGGTTGCAAGGACTGACCACCCATGTTATCAAAATTAATGTTTTGGGGCTACATAGTGTTTGTTTACATTTACTTTGTTTACAAACATTGGAGTAAAACAATCTTATATTTTGGGTTCCAGTGGGGTATGACAGTTGAACTAAGCTCATTTATAAGTGATATTTTTCAAGAATCAATGGGTCAACTTGAACCTAATCAATGAATCAACTTGAACCCGATCAAACATCTCTGGAGAGACCTGAAAATAGCTGTGCAGCGACGCTCCCCATCCAACCTGACAGAGCTTGAGAAGATCTGCAGAGAAGAATGGGAGAAACTCCCCAAATACAGCGCCTTCAGAAAGTATTCAGACTCCTTACATTTTGTTATGTTACAGCCTTATACTAAAATGTATTAACCCCCTCCCAAGCTAAAATACATGTTTTTGTAAATTGTTGGTAAGTTATAAAAAATGTAAATAAGTATTCAGACCCTTTACTCAGTACTTTGTTGAATCACCTTTGGCAGCGATTACAGCCTAGTCTTCTTGGGTATGACGCTACAAGCTTCTGTATTTGGGGAGTTTCTCCCATTCTTCTCTGCAGATCCTCTCAAGCTCTGCCAGGTTGGATGGGGAGCGTTGCTGCACAGCTATTTTCAAGTCTCTCCAGAGATGTTTGATCGGGTTCAAGTCCGGGCTCTAGCTGAGCCACTCAAGGACATTCAGAGACTTGTCCCGAAGCCACTCCTGCGTTGTCTTGGCTGTGTGCTTAGGGTCGTTGTCCTGTTGGAAAGTGAACCTTTGCCCAGTCTGAGGTCCTGAGCAGGTTCTCTGTACTTTGCTTCGTTCATCTTTGCCTCAATCCTGACTAGTCTCCCAGTCCCTGCCACTGAAAAACATCCTCACAGCATGATGCTGCCACCACCATACTTCACGTTGGGATGGTGCCAGGTTTCCTCCAGATGTGGAGCCTGGCATTCAAGCGAAAGAGTTCAATCTTGGTTTCATCAGACCAGAGAATCTCGTTTATCGTGGTCTGAGTCTTTAGGTTGCTTTTGGCAATGTGCCTTTTACTGAGGAATGGCTTCGGTCTGGCCACTCTACCATAAAGGCCTGATTGGTGGAGTGCTGCAGAGATGGTTGTCCTGGAAGGTTCTCCCATCTCCACAGAGGAACTCTAGAGCTCTGTCAGAGTGACCATTGGGTTCTTGGTCACCTCCCTGACCAAGTCCTTTCTCCCCCGATTGCTCAGTTTAATAAATTTGCAAACATTTCTAAAAACCTGTTTTTACTTTGTCATTATGGGGTATTGTGTGTAGATTGCTGAGTTTTTTTTTTTTTTTTAATAAGGCTGTAACGTAACAAACTGTGGAAAAAAGTCAAGGGGTCTGAATACTTTACGAAGACACTGTATATCCAGCAATAGGCCAATTTAAAGTGAATCCAACACCAGGACCAAGGTGAGTTACTGAGGTTAATGTTAGCTGTCTGTTCTCTGGCCCACATTGGCTCTCATTAGTAGGGAGATGCCCTGAAAACACATTATGTGGAATCCGTTGAATTCAATCAAAGAGTATTGATTTATGTGCTACAGATGTCGGGGGCTCCTTATTAAAGGCACTAGTTTCACAGGCATGTGTGTGGACAGCCACAGCCAGACTTTGACCCATTAAAAGCCCTACAACAGATTAACGGAAAGCTGCAGGACTTGGATGCAGTATTAGCTGTGTGACGGACAGCTCCATGTGAGCCAGTGAAGGTGTGCCGAGCTGTCAGAGAGACAGAGAGCTAGCCCAGCTGTGACTGAACCAGGCTGCAGGAGGAGAGAGAGCACCCGTCAGTCTTCTGAGTGGGGAGATAACTGGAGATGAAGGGACGGAGACGTCTGTCTGACCTAGAAAACTCAGCCTTACTCTAACTTAAGCTCATTTGTGTAGGGTTGGGTATTGCCGTCCTCCATTTTGACAAGGGGACATAAAGAGCGGTTAATGTGATTTGATGCCCGATCTTTTTGTCTGTCCTTAGGCGGTGCTTCTGTTCTGAAATTACGCCCACATATCAGCCCCCCACTCATCCTCTTCTCACGTTGGCTGCTATTCCAATAACGTAGACAGATAATTCTGATAGGTGCCACGTTGATACCAATTACAAGACAATCACTCTCCTGTTAGAATAGATATGAAAATGTTATTGCCAAGGAACATTTTATTGCCAAAATGGAGACAGGATGCCAACGTCTGAATATGTACGACTGCAATCCCCTCTCTCTCTCTCCCCCTTCCATCTGTTTAAATGATTATTTTTTCTGTTTTCAGTGTTCTTACTGTTACTACTCTCCACCAACAAAACACAGTCTTCCCTTAAGGACAGTTATGAACCCACTAGGGCCTACTGTACTGCGCTGGGAGTGGGACAGTGTAAGGCTATGTGACATACTGTTTGTTCCAACTTCTGTATGGGTGTTGTTGGGGCAAAATGGTTGTTACAGTAAAATTCTTTATAAATGCTTAAGTACTATACTTACTGTACGTACTGGAGTGGAAAAACACTTGTTTAACTTAGTTGCGTAACCTGTGAGAACTGATTAGAAACTGGTCTTGTTTGACAATGCTTTAAAGAAGTGGAGCCAAGTCCCGCTATCTCTCATGTAACCTTGCCTCCCGTTAGGAGAGGCAAGCAGCTCTTTGTGTAGAAGTATATAATGACTGAATCTGTAACCTTTGAGTTCCTCTCCGGTTTATCCTGTGTGATATCCCTTGCAATTGCTTGAATAAACTCGTATTAACTGGACAATGAGCTCTGTCTGATCCTTGGAACGAGTTTTCCTCAACAGTGGGGTGGCTCTCAGGTGGTGGGAGAGTAGAACGTGTTATGGCTCTCATTTCAAACATCAGCCACATATTGAATACATGTATTACGTTAAATGTGAGCCACTCTGTATGGAACCAAAGCATCTGCTATATGACAATATCAAAGTATTATGTGAGAGGAGCATGTTTTGCCCACTTCCATGGTGCTTACCAGAGGAGCCATGCCCCATCTGATGAGTCCAGGTTGACCAGACAGCCTTTGTTGTCTGCCTCCTTGGTCTCATCCTCAGCTATCACCTCCCAGCCTGAACACCAGGTTAGGGAAACATTGTACACCAAACACTACCTCACTGCTTTCATTAAGCTATGTCATGTTCCAACTATTACAAACATACTGGCTTCACTATGGGCCAACAATGATATATTAAAGTACCAGCGCCCACTTAAATCAACACTGTTGATGCTGTACCCCATGGGTAGGCAACCCTGGTCCTGGAGTGCCGCAGGCACTTCATGTCTTTGATTTAACCGATCTGGAAGACCAGGTGTCTTCAATTTAGATGACCACTGAACTGATAAATTAGCTCAGTTGGTCAGGTGTGGTGCCTAGTTGGAACAAAATCAAACTCATTCTACGGAGGGCCAAGTGTCTGTGGGTTTTTGCTCCACCCTTGTACTTGACTGATGAATTAAGGTCACTAATTAGTAAAGAACTCCCCTCACCTGGTTGTCTAGGTCTTAATTGAAAGGAAAAAACAAAAAACCCGCAGACACTACACCATCCATGGAATGAGTTTGACACCCCTGATCCAAGGGGTACTGCAATACTTATGGACGGGTTGATACAGCATTAGAGAGAGTGAGTGTGGGATGTGAGGGTGAGCGAGAGTATATATATATATATGCGCGTTTGCCACAGTGCGTGAGATAAAAGGACACGGACACTAACGGCCTCTGTGTCAGTGCTAAGCAATCTCTTTACCTTCTCGACGTCGGGAGACTCGATGTACTGCAGAGGAAATCAGATTACATTTACTTCTGGCCTCCAGACTACTGCACACCGCCTCGGCATACAACACACACACACACACACACACACACACACACACACACACACACTGCCCTCAGAGCGAACATCTGGCCATGTGCCAGCAAACACATTTTGAATAAAACAGGGGAGCCAAATCGATATGGCCCTGCACCTTAAAGATGATTTATTCAAAAGACAAAGTAGGAATCCTTTCTCTCATTTGCTCTCAGTCACTTGGATCAAAGCATAGTTAGATTGCTTTTATGCATATCTTTGGGGCAAATTAAGATAGGCCTTTATTTACACTGAAGAAAAATATGTAGAGTGTTGGTCCCATGTTTCATGAGCTGAAGTAAAAGATCCCAGAAATGTTTCATACGCACAAAAAGCCTATTTCTCTCAAATATTGTGCACAAATCTTAACATCCCTGTTAGTGAGCATTTCTCCTTTCCAAAGATAATCCATCCATCTGACAAGTGTGGGATATCAAGAAGCTGATTAAACAGAGTGATCATTAGACAGGTGTACCTTGTGCTGGGGACAATAAAAGGTTGTCACAACACGATGTCACAGATGTCTCGTTTTGAGGGAACGTGCAATTGGCATGCTGACTGTAGGAATGTCCACCAGAGCTGTTGCCAGAGAATTTAATGTTAATTTCTCTACCAACGTCTTTTTAGAGTATTTGGCAGTACGTCCAACCGGCCTCACAACCGCAGACCACGTGTTTGGCGTCATGTGGGAAAGTGGGTTGCTGATGTCATCGTTGTGAGCAGAATGCCCCATGGTGGCGGTGGGGTTACGGTATGGGCAGGCATAAGCTGTGGATAATAAATATAATAGCATTTTATCGATGGCAATTTGAATGCACAGAGACACCGTGTCGAGATCTGCTGCCATCACCTCACGTTTCAGCATGATAATGCACAGCCCCATGTCGTAAGGATCTGTACACAATTCCCAGATGCTGAAAATGTCCCAGTTCTTCCAAGGTCTTCATACTCACCAGACATGTCACCCATTGAACATGTTTGGGATGCTCTGGATCGACAGCGTGTTCCAGTTCCCACCAATATCCATGGGGACAACATTCCAGAGACCACAAACAGCCTGATCAACACTACGCGAAGGAGACGTTTCTTAAAGGTATCTGTGACCAACAGATGCATATCTGTATTCCCAGTCATGTGAAATCCATCGATTAGGACCTAATGAATTTATTTAATTTGACTGATTTCCTTATATGAACTGTAACTCAGTAACATATTTTATATTGTTGCATGTTGTGTTTATATTTTTGTTCAGTATATATGTAAATCGTAGTTTACTTCCGCTGCTGTTTCTTTTTTTATGTTGTTTGAATAAAGGGCCTGGGACGAGATCCCGGCATCATCTTAAAAAAATATTCACGAGAAGAAGGGAGAGAGCGCTTAAGGTGAAAGAAATGTCAGTAGCTCTTTTTTTTTTTTTTTCCTCCTTG
This sequence comes from Brachymystax lenok tsinlingensis, assembly GCA_030435695.1. Classification (NCBI taxonomy): domain Eukaryota; kingdom Metazoa; phylum Chordata; class Actinopteri; order Salmoniformes; family Salmonidae; genus Brachymystax; species Brachymystax lenok. The sequence continues at coordinate 30,724,651 of CM059789.1, read as the reverse complement.
AATCTTCTCTTCCTTGTGTTCTTCATAGGACAGGTGGGAGACCAAAACATTGTTTTAAAGTTAACAACTCAATCAAAAAGCAAACTTCTAGACCTGCTGAGGCTTAAAGTCTCGGCAGCCGGGCTACAAAGTGCTACACTCAGCAAATTTCAATACAGAGGGGATATAGGCCTACTTACTGCCATGGTTCCACACAAACGTCTTGTCCTTGTCTTTGACCTTCTTCTTCTTGGGGTCTAAAGTACCAGTGGGCTCCTCCAGGGGAGGGTAGAGGTCTCCATCCAAAGTGCACACCAGCATCTTCCGTACACAGAACAGGGTCAATGAATATCAGTTCATTATAGACCAAAGAACAATGAAAAATCGACCTTTTAGAATGCTTGAAAAGTCTACAAAAACCGATAATATGCGAGGTCATTATCAATACAGAATAGAACAGGGCGGTCTGAATCATAGAGCAGACACTGCAGCTGTTGACAACTGGTCTATACACAATCCTACTCACTTCTATGAGAGCATCCTTCCTGTCCTACATCCTACAGATGTCAGCAGTCTTCTAGAAGGACTGTTTTCAGACACTCCAGGATGCAGGACAGATATACCAGTAGAGGATGCGGTCCATTCTCACGATGCCATGGTGACCATCACCTGGAGAGGGAGCAGCATGTCATTTCCCGCTTATGTCATAGTCTATGCCTATTAGCTATGTCTATTGATATTATACTATAGATGCATGTGATATATGTCCTACATGCCTGGTAAGGAATGGACATTCTCTGATGTGATGATGGGAGATTTAATTGAATAATCTCATATGGACCAAAATGATCAATTAGGTTTTAGGGTTAAACAAGGTTCTTCCTACTTTAGTTTCAAATGGCTTAATCGGCATGATGAGGCCACTTCACAGTATCCTTGATTTGAATTATGCAAATTGAAAAAAACTAACTTTCTACATTAAAGTGTGGTAATTGTGTGAGTGAACAGTTAGGACAACAAGATACCCTTGAACTAGCAACACATGAAGGCTCAATACATATTAGACCATAAATGAGTTGAATAGAGTTTGACCTACCGTGCAGTTCTATGGAGAGTCTGTCTTTGAGGTTTATGCTGCCGGATTGGGTAATCCGTCTCATCGTTGAGGCATTTTCCTTTGACAGAGTTAATGCAAATTAGAAAGACATCCATTACCGACTTGGTTCCTGCCATGGCAAGGGTTATGTTAGCTAAAAGGGCTAGGTTAGATAAAGGGGTTAGGATAGCAAAGGGGTTAGGTTAGCGAAAATGCAAAAAACGTTGACGTTAATTTGACAAAAACTAGATCCCGCCTAGCTCTCAAACTCTAGGCGGCATTACGCCTTCAACGTTACAGTTCTCAGCCATTAGCTTCGCCCACGACTGCCTCATGTCAACTACAATCCCGACGCTGCGTTTTGACATTTAGAAACTATAATAATCATTACTTGCGCTACGGCTTTCGAAACATATGGCCCTTATCTTTCTTCAGCGATAAAGAATCCTTCAAATAAAAAAAATACACTACATTACCAAAAGTATGTGGACACTTGCTCGTTCGAAAATCAAGGGCATTAATATGGAGTTAGTCCCCCCTTTGCTGCTATAACAGCCTCCACTCTTATGGGAAGGCTTTCCACTATATGTTGGAACATTGCTGCGGGGACTTGCTTCCATTCAGCCACAATAGTGTAATGAAACAGGCAAGGAGCAGGTCTCAAACACTCGACCTTCTAGCTCGAAGTCCAGCGCGCTATCGACTGTGCCGCAAAAGCATGCTCGAGAGACAGAGTCGATATCCGCGCTTATAAACTCAGGGTCGTTACACTACACCCTCCTTTCAAAGAGCGCGTCCTCGCGCTAGCTTGTGACTCTACGTTTTATAGGAACGCGCTCGCCGGCCAAGCACACGCACTGTCGTGGATGCAAGGTCCGATCCCACGTCTGACACCAATGTAATGACCTGACTAGATCATAAAGGAACAATTGTCTAGACAGAGGTTTGAGTTTACGAATTGACTGTTTATTAACCCAACTTCACACAGGCTACTGTTTGGCCGGATCCCACGCCAAATAAATGAAAGATACCCCACAAACCAATGTATAAGAGAGAACAATGGCTAAACCTGGTCTTAACTTCCAATGCTCCATAAAATCCACTAATTTGAAGGGGTTTCAACATACTTTTGTATATATAGTGTACACTTATTGTAGCAGTTTTGCATAGATCATACAGGTATGGGTACCTTCATCTGACAAAACGACACTTCCCGAGTTACGCTTACACACAGATGTTTGGAGCATGCTATACAGCTAATTATCACAGGTGGTCGCCTCTTGTCTACAGTCTGTTTTCCATAAACAGGAGCTATAACATGGAGATATGGCCCTGTGGGAACACTAACTATATCAAGGTGTGTATTAATTTAACCTTTCGTTTTTTTTTACGATTTCTCGCTGATATGGAAGCTATGGTCCGTACCTCAAGCGATGCATGTCAATGTTCAGATTGAGCATCAGGGATCTTAACAAAACTCCCCTCCTACAGAAGACCCCTTCATGATCAAGGGCTAGACCCCTTCTAGCCATGACCCAGGTTAGGAGAATTAGGTTAAGGTTAGGAAAAGAGTTCGCTTAAATTCTCTCCTAACCTCTTACGAAAAGTCACTCCCGTCCTCGAGTACTCCCAACTGCACACATTTTCGTTGTAGCCCAGGACAAACATGCCTGATTCAACTCATTGAGGGCCTGACGATTAGGTGATACATTGAATCAGGTGTGCTTGTCCAAAACTACAATAAAAATGTGTACTGTTGGGGGTACTTGAGGACCAGAGTTGGGAATCACTGCTGTACTCCATCCATATTGTGGGCAGCCGCAGGACAACTTGACTCTCCAGCTCATGTGGTGCATCATCGTGTGTTTTTTTCTAGCTGACCATCCCCACTGCAAATCAGTGCATAATAACAGATTAATATTCATCTTTAATGGTAGCTATCTATACTGAACAAAAATATAAACGCAACATGTAAGTTATCGGTTTCATGGGCTGAAATAAAAGATCCCAGAAATGTTTCATATGCACAAAGCTTATTGCTCTCAAATTCTGTGCACAAATTTGTTTACATCCCTGTTAGTGAGTTTTTCTCCTTTGCCTAGATATTTCATCCACCTGACAGTTGTGGCGTCTCAAGATCACAGATGCACCTTATGCTGGGGACAATAAAAGGCCACTAATATGTGCCGTTTTGTCCAACAACACAACGCCACAGATGTCTCACTCTTTGAGGGAGGGTGCAATTGGCATGCTGACTGCAGGAATGTCCACCAGAGCTGTTGCCAGAGAATTTAATGTTCATTTTTCTAACAGCCACCTCCAACATCTTTTTAGAGAATTTGTCAGTACGTCCAACTGCAGACTGCAGTCCATGTGTAACCACGCCAGCCCAGGACCTCCAGCTTCATCACCTGTTGGGGGTGCTGAAGAGTATTCATGTCTGTTCCCCTTTTTGGGGAAAAACTCATTCTGTTCTGATTGGCTGGGCCTGGCTCCCAAGTGAGTGAGTCTAAACCCACCTATGGCTGTGCCCCTGCCCAGTTGTGAAATCCATAGATTAGGGCCAAATGAATTTATTTCAATTGACTGATGTCCTTATATGAACTGTAACTAAGTAAAATCTTTGAAATTGTTGCGTTAATATATTTTTCAGTGTAGTTAGCTGGCTAGTTACTGTAGCTGTCTGACAATTTCTAGTAACTTTAACGGTACGTAAGCTTCACCGAAGACGAACGTTCTAATATTCCATGTTAACAAAACGTACATTTTATTTTGGAGGTAGATTTTTTGTATTTTTTTCTGCATGGTGACTACTTTGAAATGAAACATAAAGAGCCTTATCGATGCACACATAGACTGATGCATACAGCTAAAAACAACACAGCAAACCGGAAAGGTCTTCTTTAATTAGGTCTTACCTAAAATTCAAACGGCACATTCCGCCACCTACTGCCCGGAATGGGAGCAGGACGGCTGCACATCCCAAACCGACCCCTCTATCCCCTTTCTTACGTACTTTAGTGAATCAGAAATATATAGGTGCTAGAATCTTCACGAAATGATATGATAAAAGCAATAACCAGCACCTAACTTATGGACACATGTGTAGACTCTAAAATGTAATGTATTTATTTTTTGCAAAGGAAGATATAGGTGCAGTTTATTGTGCTGGAACGAAGCTTCATGGTGCTTTCAAGACAACTTGGAAACTCGGAACCTCCGAGTTAGAATTTGCGTAGAGCTTCCTATTGGTTGATTCTGATACTTTCCAAGTGGGAAAGTCTGATCTGAATGCCGCTTTCACGTCATGTCAAAAATCCGGGACATACGAATTCAAATTAACGTAAATTATTTGCGTAGATCTTCCTATTGGTTGATTCTGATACAAGTGGGAAACTCGGGTATCATAAACTCAGCAAAAAAAGAAATGTCCTCTGTCAACTGCATTTATTTTCAGCAAACTTAACATGTGTAAATATTTGTATGAACATAAGATTCAACAACTGAGACATAAACTGAACAAGTTCCACAGACATGTGACTTAACAGAAATTGAATAATGTGTCCTGAACAAAGGGAGTGGGGGGTGGGGGGGGTCAAAATCAAAAGTAACAGTCAGTATATGGTCAGTATATTCCACCAAGGCACCTGCAAGTTCCCGGACATTTCTGGGGGGAATGGCCCTAGCCCTCACCTTCCGATCCAACAGGTCCCAGTGCTCAATGGGATTGAGATCCAGGCTCTTCGCTGGCCATGGCAGAACACTGACATTCCTGTCTTGCAGGCAATCACGCACAAAACGAGCAGTATGGCTGGTGGCACTGTCATGCTGGAGGGTCATGTCAGGATGAGCCTGCAGGGAGGGTACCACATGAGGGAGGAGGACGTCTTCCCTGTAACGCACAGTGTTGAGATTGCCTGCAATGACAACAAGCTCAGTCCGATGATGCTGTGACACACCGCCCCAGACCATGACAGACCCTCCACCTCCAAATCGATCCCTCTCAAGAGTACAGGCCTCGATGTAATGCTCATTCCTTCGACGATAAACGCAAATCAGCCTATTGCGGACAGTCTGAGCACTGATGGAGGGATTGTGTGTTCCTGGTGTAACTCAGGCAGTGTTGCCATCCTGTACCTGTCCCGCAGTTGTGATGTTCGGATGTACCGATCCTGTGCAGGTGTTGTTACACGTGGTCTGCCACTGCGAGGACAATCAGCTGTCCGTCCTGTCTCCCTGTAGCGCTGTCTTAGGCGTCTCACAGTACGGACATTGCAATTTATTGCCCTGGCCACATTTGCAGTCCTCATGCCTCCTTGTAGCATGCCTAAGGCACGTTCACGCAGATGAGCAGGGACCCTGGGCATCTTTCTTTTGGTGTTTTTCAGAGTCAGTAGAAAGGCCTCTTTAGTGTCCTAAGTACAGGATGGCAACACTGCCTGAGTTACACCAGGAACGCACAATCCCTCCATCAGTGCTCAGACTGTCCGCAATAGGCTGAGAGAGGCTGGACTGAGGGCTTGTAGGCCAGTTGAGAAAAAGTTCTCATTTACAACTGCGACCTGGCCAAAATAAAGCAAAGCAGTGCGACATAAACAACAACACAGTTACACATGGAATAAACAAACGTACAGTCAATAACACAATAGAAAGTCTATATACAGTGTGTGGAAATGAGGTAAGATTAAACCCTTTACAATAAAGCTCTTTGGAGTTATTTCGATTTTTACTAATTGTCTTTGAAAGACAGGGTCTTGAAAAAGGAACGCTTCTTTTTTTTCTGAGTTTATTTCTATAACGAGTAAGCAAGTCGGAAATTGGCGAGTTTCCGTCAGGACCTTAACGCGGCACATCTTTCTACAAGTAGTTTCCAAGCCGGAAATGTCCGAGTTCTGTGTTGTCTTTTTCCGTGTTTACGTTAGATTTGGTTTTAGCCGTTTTAAAGCATATTGAGTTAGTTCCTAAATCTATATATAGTTTGGCACATTAGTCGTTAATACGGTTACACATTTTTATCATACCAAAATCCAAAAGGACTTTTACTTTGAAATAACAACAATCGCTTTTCCTTCCGGAATCATCCATCTACTGTTGCTGTCTCCGCTTAGCTAGCTTGCATTAAATATATTTCTAGAAACCTCGAATAACGACGACGTACTGTCTTGAAGATTGAATCGTCAAAATGGGTTACAATAAATTCAGAGTCAACGCTACTCGGAAGATGTCGAAGACGTTAGCTCTGACTGTTCTAGCCTGTTTGTCGTTCTGCATCTGTGTTTGCAGGGCAGAGGATAGTGCCATGGAGAACATGGTAACAGAGAGGAAGGTTGAGGATAACCACAGACAAGACAGTGCCGACCTGCTGATTTTCATCATGCTCCTAACCCTCACGATTTTAACCATATGGTTATTCAAGCACCGTCGTTTCAGGTTTTTGCATGAAACGGGACTGGCTATGATCTATGGTGAGTATGGGTGAGAGGCCTCCATGTCAGGAGACTGCATTATGTCGTCATTACCTATCGTCATACTTAGCTTCGAAGAAGAGACTTCTGCCATAATGCTGGACTTTCGATAGTCTCTGACTAGTCCAACACAATGTCTAAAGTCTCTTGGTTGCATCGAAGCTACGTCATACTGTTTATGTAGCTTCAGGTCACGCACAGTATGTTAACATTTACTGGAAATCTGGTAACATTGTTGTCATTCGAATAGGGATGCTATAGAGACAACATAAGGCTCCGGCATATATGAGGCCTACAACGGCCATATCTCTAAATTAGATCTCTGTTGTTGGTGTTGGGAATAATATTTATGCCTTATCAGTTATGCAACTGTGTGAAGGCACTAAACCCATACCGTTCAATGTCACACACCCAGCAAGGTCCAACTTGCTTCATAGTGTTTTTCTTTAGTTGCTGAACACTTTATGCACTTCCTGAAGTCCCATAGCGGTCACCTTGCTTTCTTCAATGGAATGTTAGCTGGTTATTTATTTACATTGCACATGGTGCTGTTCTGGCATGAAGGGCAGAGAGGACAACTGATAGATGCAATTTGGTATTTGTTATTCACTCTGTTCCCTCGCTCTCCCTCCAGGCGTGCTGGTTGGGGTGGTCCTGCGCTATGGTATCCACGTACCCCGTGACATTAGTAACATCACTCTCAGTTGCCATGTCAATGCCAGCCCGCCCACACTGCTCGTCAACGTTAGCGGCAAGTTCTACGAGTACACGCTGAAGGGCGAGATCAGCGCCTCTGAGATCAGTGATGTGCAAGACAACGAGATGCTTCGCAAGGTAGAGTCCCAAACACGTGGTCATTATTAATGTGAAACATGGAAGTATGGCTTGACTGACCAGAAAAGTGTCTGCTTCCACATAAGTCATGGTTATTGTCTAAATGTGTTTTTTCAAATCTAAACTGGTGTTTGGGAGGCTTTGTACAACTCAGACAAATTGGTTGCCTTTCTTTACATATTTCCTTTCTGTCCTTCCCTAGGCATTTTCCACACGTACTCACTGTCTAATACACAAACACATGCACACTGTCTAATACACAAACACATGCACACTGTCTAACTCGGTGCATAACGTAGGTCATCAGTCTTGTCCTGAGGTAGCCTACAGAGCACTGTTATTCATTGCAACTACTTTTGTGAAAATGTAAAAAAAAATATATATATACATCTTGTGATTTTTCAGAGGGTGCTGCAGGACCCTCAGCATCCCTACTTCCTGCAGCTATGTGCCAGTGGTTCCCAACCTTTTTTGGTTACTGTACCACCAATTGATTTTTGCGCTGCCCGGAGTACCCCCTTATGTGGATTTTACCAATAGGTCTATGGTCTCATGAGTCTTCTTAAGTAGCCTCTGTGGATAGGCCAAGTACCCCCAGGGGTCCTAGTACCCCTTTTTGGGAACCACTTTTCTATGCCAATGCTGTGTCACCTGATCAGAGAAAAGAAAACACTCCTTGATACCATTAAAGGACTTTGGTTTTTAACCACCCAACACAGAGGATGCTTGATCAGAATTAGGCCTAATTGTAGGACATTAGATTTAACAAAAATAACTATTGCTATTTTCATCCATCAACACAGATGGAAATTGAAAATGGACTTTGGACCCTAGTTAGTTATTGTTACATGCAATTATAATTGAGTTATAACAACAACAAAAACATTTTATTATAGTCAGTGGGACTATAATGAAAACTAACTAGGGTCCAAAGTCCATTTTCAATTTCCATCATTGTCATCAGTCATAAAACTCAGAAGGGTTGTTCCTCTTTTCTCTCAGGTGACCTTTGACCCTGAGGTATTCTTCAACATCCTCCTGCCCCCTATTATCTTCCATGCCGGCTACAGTCTGAAGAGGGTAAGGCATGTGGTTAGTTGTTTAAAAGTTGAAACAATAGTTAAATATCACAGTGCTGATTGGTTCTTTTGTAATATTTAGGCCTAATCCTTCACATAACTCTATCTCTCAGAGACACTTCTTCAGGAACATGGGGTCCATCCTGGCCTACGCCTTTCTGGGAACAGTCATATCATGTTTCATCATTGGGTGAGTTTATAGCAGCTGGACTTTTATTGCCATGAATCTTGCCATGAAGGCCGAACTGAGCGATTTCCGCTAGATGGGCCAGCTGCAAAGTCAAAATTCATTCATTTTGATCTTAATTTAAGGTTAGATATTAGGGTTAGCAGTATGGTTAAGGTTAGGGTTAGGTTTAAAATCAGATTGTATGACTTTGTGGCTGTGCCAGCTAGTGACCACTCATGACAACAAATGCCAACCTGCAAGTTTACACCCAGCTATACTGTATTATGTATGCGTTACATCTTTGTGTGTTCATACACCTCTAGTCCTTTGTGTGACCTGTCAGAGAAATGCTGAACTGAGGTAATAGGATCTCTACCTCTGTGCAGGTTGCTGATGTACGGCTGTGTCACGCTGATGAAGCAGGTGGGACAGCTTGACGGGGACTTTTTCTTCACAGACTGTCTGTTGTTTGGAGCCATTGTCTCTGCTACTGACCCAGGTACAGACCCTGTTCGTCTCAGTCACCTCATTAGGACACTCAATAATGGACCACACAATAATGGTTCAACCGCTTGCTTCAGCAGTAATATGCCTAGTCATATATTGTTATTCAAAGTTTTTTTTCCTGATTTACAAGCTACAAAAACTATTTTGAGGCTACGGCGTCTCAAAATGAACAAACAGTACTATTGCTGCTTTTTCCCCTAGTTTTTCAAGCGAAGGTCTGTTAAGGGAGTATGCAGCTGAACTGAAGCATGTGGAAGCCTTTACTTTACTGTGTCTCCTGTCCTGCAGTGACGGTGCTGGCCATCTTCAACGAGCTGCAGGTGGACGTGGATCTGTATGCTCTGCTGTTTGGAGAGAGCGTTCTCAACGACGCTGTGGCCGTGGTGCTGTCCTCGTGAGTCCTCCGTCTTAACCTGACACACCTGTCTACCGTCTGTTTGCCCTTGACACACTCACGTTGTGACGTTTGGTATTTGTCTTTGTGATCCATTGTTGTGAAGCTTTGGCTGACCAACCTCATCTTCAAACAGCTGTGTGCTTTGGAACTGTGTTAGGTATTTTGGGCTGGATAAGGGGGAGGTTTTTCCTAGTCTCTCATACACACGCACGCACAAGCACATGGTCATGCACACACAAACACCCCACACACTCTCAACCAAATGTTCTTTGGTATTGATTGTCCAGTGTGTGACCTGGTCGTACTAAACCAATAACTATTATTAATGCTGTGGAATGTGTGAGATTGACCCTTTGGTAACCCTAACCAGTACCTTCCCTCTGCCTTGAACTCTGATTATTTTCAGAATTCTAATGTATTATGGTCGGCTCAGCGCGGGGGTGCAGCACGCCCCTGGAGCCAATCAATCAGCCAATCAGTGGGTAGAGGGCGTGGAGGCGACGCGAGACACTCCCCTGAACGGGTGTGCTAGCTCAGAGTGCTTTTGCGGTGGCTTCTTTTTGCATCGTCTGAACATGCACGGCAAATGACCAGCCGTTACACCCCAGATAGCAGCTATGCAGCACAAGTACAACCCTTAAACGGGTAGTTCACTCCGACATCAAAAGTGTGTCAGATGTTTGCGTAACCTTAAAGTTAGAGTGCTGAGCCTATATTTCATGGCATCTGTTTTGTGGATCTTGAGGTATGCATTAGGTCAACTCTTGAGGCCTCAATTGAAAAAGTAAGCCAGTTCTCGTGGTGTAGAATCCTGGTGATTTGCTGTTTGGGTGACAGGCGTTTATTACGTCCCCAATTTGCATGGTCCTGCTGCTTGGCTCTAACCCCTTTGCCCCTCCTCTCTGTCTTCTCGGTCAAACCGCTCTCTCACTCACTGCTTTCCTCTCAGCCATGTACGTATGCCCTTGTAATGATGTTATGTAAGAGAATTGTTACATTTAAGGGAATAGTGATAACCCTCTTATTTGATAAGTTTGACACAGATTTGTTTTGCTGCCGCATGTGCAAGAATTGTATAAAGAGATTGGATTTATTGGAATTTGGATTTAACCATGTTATCTAGAATCACTAATTCCAAGCTTCAACTAATCTTTCATGAGTGGTTCCCCAGATCTCTTTAAAAATCCATTCCTAATAGTCCCTCTGGTCTGACTTGAATGGAAAGCTGGTATTTCTGCTACAGTCATTACTGAGAGATACCTTAAGACTGGGTAGCTAGTAGTCCCATAGAACCCTCCAGTGTAGAACATTGCTACTAAGAGAATGGTATCAATTCATATACAGGACCGTACCTACTAGCAGATGTCTATACACAAATATGTGCACCAGTGGAGGCTGGTAGGGCGAGCTATAGGAGGATGGGCTCATTTTAATGGCTGGAATGGAATAAATGGAACGGTATCAAACATATGGAAACCATATTCTGTTCCATGTATTCCAGTCCAGCCGTTACAATGAGCCCATCCTCCTATACAGTGAGGGGGAAAAAGTATTTGATCCCCTGCTGATTTTGTACCTTTGCCCACTGACAAAGAAATTATCAGTCTATAATTTTAATGGTAGGTTTATTTGAGACAGAATAACAACAAAAAAATCCAGAAAACGCATGTGAAAAATGTTATAAATTGATTTGCATTTTAATGGGGGAAATTAGTATTTGACCCCCTCTCAATCAGAAAGATTTCTGGTTCCCAGGTGTCTTTTTATACAGGTAACGAGCTGAGATTAGGAGCACACTCTTAAAGGGAGTGCTCCTAATCTCAGTTTGTTACCTGTATAAAAGACACCTGTCCACAAGCAATCAATCAATCATATTCCAAACTCTCCACCATGGCCAAGACCAAAGAGCTCTCAAAGGATGTCAGGGACAAGATTGTAGACCTACACAAGGCTGGAATGGGCTACAAGACCATTGCCAAGCAGCTTGGTGAGAAGGTGACAACAGTTGGTGCAATTTTTTGCAAATGGAAGAAACACAAAATAACTGTCAATCTCCCTCGGCCTGGGGCTCCATGCAAGATCTCACCTCATGGAGTTGCAATGATCATGAGAACGGTAAGGAATCAGCCCAGAACTACACGGGAGGATCTTGTCAATGATCTCAAGGCAGCTGGGACCATAGTCACCAAGAAAACAATTGGTAACACACTACTCCGTGAAGGGCTGAAATCCTGCAGCGCCCGCAAGGTCCCCCTGCTCAAGAAAGCACATATACATGCCCGTCTGAAATTTGCCAATGAACATCTGAATGATTCAGAGGACAACTGGGTGAAAGTGTTGTGGTCAGATGAGACCAAAATGGAGCTCTTTGGCATCAACTCAACTCGCCGTGTTTGGAGAAGGAATGCTGCCTATGACCCCAAGAACACCATCCCCACCGTCAAACATGGAGGTGGAAACATTATGCTTTGGGGGTGTTTTTCTGCTAAGGGGACAGGACAACTTCACCGCATCAAAGGGACGATGGATGGGGCCATGTACCGTCAAATCTTGGGTGAGAACCTCCTTCCCTCAGCCAGGGCATTGAAAATGGGTCGTGGATGGGTATTCCAGCATGACAATGACCCAAAACACACGGCCAAGGCAACAAAGGAGTGGCTCAAGAAGAAGCACATTAAGGTCCTGGAGTGGCCTACCCAGTCTCCAGACCTTAATCCCATAGAAAATCTGTGGAGGGATCTGAAGGTTCGAGTTGCCAAACGTCAGCCTCGAAGCCTTAATGACTTGGAGAAGATCTGCAAAGAGGAGTGGGACAAAATCCATCCTGAGATGTGTGCAAACCTGGTGGCCAACTACAAGAAACATCTGATCTCTGTGATTGCCAACAAGGGTTTTACCACCAAGTACTAAGTCATGTTTTGCAGAGGGGTCAAATACTTATTTCCCTCATTAAAATGCTAATCATTTTATAACATTTTTCACATGCGTTTTTCTGGATTTTTTTTGTTGTTATTCTGTCTCTCACTGTTCAAATAAACCTACCATTAAAATTATAGACCGATAAATACTTTGTCAGTGGGCAAATGTACACAATCAGCAGGGGATCAGATACTTTTTTCCCTCACTGTAGCTCCTCCCACCAGCCTCCACTGATGTGCACATACTGTAGTATTATCTCATAATTTCTTAATGGGTTTCCATATGAAACTACGATAGTCATTGTAGATATTGACACATCGAGCCACTATATATTTGCATAAGAGAGTGATCTGCCCTTCAAACAGACCGGGCATTCAAATGTTAGTACTAGTACTACATAGCCCTCTTGGGTCATTAGGATCGTCAGAGTCATTATATAAAGGCCTCACCTGGTCTGTAGGAATATACCTGGTACACCATACCTTAGTTCTGATATCATTGGGGACTTTTCAAGACATTCAACCTTATCAGGATGGAAGCACATTTTGTTAACCAGCTCTCTAGGTCTAACCGTACTAATGATCTGTGGTTCGCGGTCATTTCTCATGCCCAGAAATGATACAGTACATACCGGTATTTAATTTCCATTTCCACCCTCGTAACACTTCATCCATCAATATAGGCCGCTTGAGCTACTCTATTCTGCACCTTTTCTGGGATTGACTGTGTGTGTGTGTGTGTGTGTGTGTGTGTGTGTACCAGGTCCATCGTGTCGTACCAGCCGGAGGGGGACAACAGTCATACCTTTGAGGGGATGGCCATGTTGAAGTCCTTCGGGGTGTTCCTGGGTGTCTTCAGTGGATCCTTCGCCCTGGGAGTGGCCACAGGGGTCATGACTGCGCTCATATCCTTTAGTGAATTATGTACTTCCTTTGTGTGATTTGAGTGTCTAGAAATGCAAATATTGATATTACAATAACAGCAAGGTTACAAACAGATGGAAATGCGTTTGTTCTTGTATTAGAATGAATGAAGTAGATTCTTAGCCTAGCGGTTAAGAGCGTTGGGCCAGTAACCGAATGGTCGCTGGTTTGAAATAATCTATCGACGTGCCCTTGAGCTTGGCACTAATTACTCTTGTAAGTCGCTCTGGATAAGAGCGTCTGCTAAATGGCTAAAATGTAAAAGTGCTTTTGGTATTGTCAACTTGCTAGTTGCAATATGTTGACCTCATTGCTCTAGAGTCTAAGCTGTTCTTTCACTGTTTGGTGAATTGTGGTCGTTTTATGACGCATTTTCTCCCTGACTGTTATCCTCACGTCACTAAGTTCACTAAGCTGAGGGACTTCCAGCTACTGGAGACTGCTCTCTTCTTCCTCATGTCCTGGAGCACCTTCTTAATGGCAGAGGCCTGTGGCTTCACAGGTAACCAATCATCTTACTGAACCGCTACGATCCGGTCATGGCCCCACCCCCACAAGTTATTTTTCATGACCCAGTTTATGATGGTGTGTCTGGTTGTTGTTGTTGTTGTTTGTCTGCAGGTGTGGTGGCGGTGCTTTTCTGCGGGATCACTCAGGCTCATTACACCTTCAACAACCTGTCCCCCGAGTCACAGGACAGGACCAAACAGGTGAGGACAACGTTTACCGTTGCATTTATTTACTGCGAGCTACTCTGGACAGCAAGGTCATCTGCTAAATATTGACATTCCATCAGGGTCCCTGAAATGTTGTTTTTGTGTTGTCCTGTAGTTGTTTGAGCTGCTGAACTTCCTGGCAGAGAATTTCATCTTCTCCTACATGGGTCTGGCCCTGTTCACCTTCCAGAACCACATCTTCAACCCCACCTTCATCGTGGGCGCTTTTGTATCCTCACTCATAATAGAATGAGATGATGGGAGTACAGCAAGCAACCCTAGTCTAAGAGTAGAGTAGTGTATAGGGGTAAGACTGGGTGGGAATGGCATAAGCAATGACAAACTGGGAATTATTTAACCACTGTAGTCATAATAGAGTAAGTAGCATTGGGCATCTATGTACAGAATTGTGTTTGTAATGCTGGGAAGGCACTAGACTGAAATGTTTTTTCAGGAGACTGCTAGTTTTCTTTACCCTCTATGGACCTCTCCTTGACAACAATCCCTCCCAGCTGGCAGTGTTCCTGGGCAGAGCAGCCAACATCTACCCCCTGTCCTTCCTGCTCAACCTTGGACGCAGGAACAAGATCAGCTCCAACTTCCAGCACATGATGATGTTTGCAGGTACTGCATTTACACAGGCAGCCTAATTCTGATTGTTTGCCCAATTATTGTCAAAAGAGCTGTTTCGATTTGTCAAAAGACCAATTAGTGGAAAAAAGATTGGAATGTGGCCAGGCGGAGATCTGGCGCCACCATTTTTCATTTTCCTTTTTTAATCACTAGAAGAAATAACCTTGTATTTACTTGATGAGAAAAGGTGACGAGAATATATCGCTTTCTGTCCAGTTTCTGGGTTTCAAATGATGAAATATCTGCAAACAATTTTTGTATTTATTATTACTTTAAAACATTCTTTACATCCTTAGTCTTCTGAAGCTCAGTTGATAGAGTAAGGCGCTTGCAACGCCAGGATAGTCAGTTTGATTCTATATTATTATTATTATTTTTATAATTATAAAAGTAGAAAAACACAAGTCATACCAGAACGTGTTGTTGAATTCACCACTTTGTAACTGTACTAACTGATTGTCATCTGATGCCGATTATTGGAACTGTTTACAGAGTTCCCACACCAGCGACGTTATCTAACAAAAAGCTATTTTAAGTGATATGACTTGTGGAGACACACACACTGCTTGTCGCTTGTGCACACACATACAAATTGGTTGGTTCGAGCCCTGAATGCTGATTGGCTGTGTTAGATTCTAATTATTAGAGTAAGAACTCGACGGACACTGAGAAAGCTCAAACCAAGTTTATTCTTCCCAAAGGATCGAACAGCTGAATCGACAAAAACATGTTTACAATAGTGGTGGTATTTGTACCCCACTTTGGGTAGAGACTAAAACTGGTGGAAAGAACCATCCATCCGTTACGTTCTATGCCCATGTGGTCTCCATGTCTCCTTCATTTTCATCCTTGGGTGTTAACGCAAGACACAGACTATGAGCCTTGTATGCAATTAATTGTACCGTGTCATCCAGCAATCTATATGTATTGATGCGATTTAACATAAAAATTCTGATGACATGGTAAAACAAAAACAAAAAACGTCATGTTTGAACCAAGCTATCATCCGGTGAGTTTTCTAATAACCTCCCTGTCGGAGGACACTTAAAGATAAGGTTTCAAGAGACTCCCTAGGCATAATGAATTTGAGCAGTGCACCAACCCCTCACAGTTTGAGAGCACCTCTCTCCCGCTGTTTCCGAATTATAACTAAAACATTTGATCAATTATCTAACCCAAATTTAGAATGACTGTCCTTAGTGCTTTACTTTGAGTCTATCACTCGAATTCAAGCTTCTCAACCTAGTACACATCACGGTTAGAATGTACATCTATAAACGGGACCTTTTTATTGCCGGTAATAACTCTTCTCATTACAACCCCCCTTTGTCCCTGTTTTCCTGTCGTTAGTGGCATGGTATTGAAAGATTGGTATTTCAATGCATTCTTAGTCTAAATTGTTCGCACTTCCTCAATACCGCCCCACTCCTCCCGGCACTTCCAGCCAAGACCTCCACAAGTCTGGTTCATCATTGGGAGCAATTTCCAAACACTTGAAGGTACCACGTTCATCTGTACAAACAACAGTACGCAAGTATAAACACCATGGGACCACGCAGCCGTCATACCGCTCAGGAAGGAGACACGTTCTGTCTCCTAGAGATGAACGTACTTTGGTGCGACAAGTGCAAATCAATCCCAGAACAACAGCAAAGGACCTTGTGAAGATGCTGGAGGAAACCGGTACAAAAGTATCTATATCCACAGTAAAACGAGTCCTATATCGACATAACCTGAAAGGCTGCTCAGCAAGGAAGAAGCCACTGCTCCAAAACCGCCATAAAAAAGCCAGACTACGATTTGCAACTGCACATGGGGACAAAGATCGTACTTTTTTGAGACATTTCCGATGGTCTGATGAAACAAAAATAGAACTGTTTGGCCATAATGACCATCGTTATGTTTGGAGGAAAAAGGGGGAGGCTTGCAAGCCGACGAACACCATCCCAACCGTGAAGCACAGGGGTGGCAGCACCCCCATGTTGTTGGGGTGCTTTGCTGCATGAGAGACTGGTGCACTTCACAAAATAGATGGCATCATGAGGAAGGAAAATGTAGACATATTGAAGCAACATCTCAAGACATCAGTCAGGAAGTCAAAGCTTGGTCACAAATGGGTCTTCCAAATGGACAATGACTCCAAGCATACTTCCAAAGTTGTGGCAAAATGGCTTAAGGACAACCGAGTCAAGGTATTGGATTGGCCATCACAAAGCCCTGACCTCAATCCTATAGAAAATGTGTGGGCAGAACTGAAAAAACATGTGCGAGCAAGGAGGCCAACAAACCTGACTCCGTTACACCAGCTCTGTCAGGAGGAATGGGCCAAAATTCACCCAACTTATTGTGGGAAGCTTGTGGAAGGCTACCCAAAACGTTTGACCCAAGTTAAACAATTTAAAGGCAATGCTACCAAATACTAATTAAGTGTATGTAAACTTCTGACCCACTGGGAATGTGATGAAAGAAATAAAAGTTGAAATAATATATCATTCTCTCTACTATGATTCTGACATTTCTCATTCTTAAAATAAAGTGGTGGTCCTAACTGACCTAAAACAGGGGAATTGTTACTAGGATTAAATGTCAGGAATTGTGAAAAACTGAGAATAAATGTATTTGTCTAAGGTGTATGTAAACTTCCGACAACTGTATGTAACTCTTGCCTGTTAGATTTGCTGGCCCTTGGTAATGTCCCGATTTTCAATATAAAGTAATCTGTTTTTCCTACGTACACGAGTCTCTCACCTGAGCTGTTAGTTTCCCGGACGCTGCCCTATGGGAATAATTCTCACCAGTTCTCTAGTATTCCAGAAATTATAGAATAACATCTAGCACTTAATAATACCACTCGTTACACAATGGGCCTACTGAATAAACTCAAGCTTTCTAGGTCTGTATCCTATAATTGTTCAGCCTACGATTCTCATCTCCCCATGATGTCAAAATGAGTGGAAACAGGTGTAGGAACTGTGCCTACCTTGTTTGTTGCCAACTCCTGCTCCACTGATCTGGACTCTCTGGGTTGACAAGTAAATCGTGGTGAATCCTGCCGACAACGGCAACTGTTAGGTTGTAATTATTAGTGAGAACTCGACGGACACTGTGAAAGCTTAAACCAAGTTTATTCTTCCCACAGGATCGAACAGCTGAAATGACGACAACATGTTTACAATAGTGGTGGTATTTGTACCCCACTTTGGGTAGAGTCTCCTCCTTCTTGCTAAACATTATCTTTATTGCTAGGCAGGCAATAAACTTTTCCTTCTCCCTTAACGTGACCTGATCTCGACCCCCTTCATCACAAATCCATGGCTCTCTCCCCTTATCAGTGCCTGCCACGTGATCGTTTTCCATACTCCGTTCATTCCAAGCTTAATTGCACCTACCATATACCTTCCCCCTACAGATAACCATTAAGCTCTGCTGTAGCCCCTCGGTTATGGCACCCCTCAGGTCTCTCTAATGATTAATAACATTTAAAGTTCAGAAATCCAAACCCATCAGCTGACAGCCGTGGTATATCAGACCGTATAACACAGGTATGACAAAACATTTCTTCTTACCGCTCTAATTACGTTGGTAACCAGTTTATAATAGCAATAAGGCACCTCTTATTGCTATTATAGGCGGCAGGTAGCCTAGTGGTTAGAGTATCTGTCCCCGAGCTGACAAGGTAAAATTCTGTCGTTCTGCCCCTGAACAAGGCAGTTAACCCACTGTTCCTAGGCCGTCATTTTTTTTATTATACGTGTTGTCGCGCTTAAGAATAGCCCTTAGCCATGGTATATTGCCCATATACCACACCCCCTCGTGCCTTATTGCTTAAATAACCCCTCCTTGTCCTCCCCAGGGTTGCGTGGGGCGATGACCTTTGCCCTCTCCATCCGGGACACGGCTACCTACGCCCGTCAGATGATGTTCACAACCACCCTCCTCATCGTCTTCTTCACTGTATGGGTCTGTGGAGGCGGAACCACCCAGATGCTTTCCTGCCAGCACATACGGTAGGTCCACCGCGGGGGTCGAAAGTCAAAGTTTGGTGTTTTTGGTGTATGTCTTTTTCTTTGCCTTCAAACTGAACCTTTTTGTTGTTTTTGATGTTTATTCTAATTTAGGATATCCACAGCATGTAAAGTTGTCTGTCCAGTTTCAATATGACTGTCTGTGAACACTGATAAGGTAGACTCATTTGTGCTTCTGCATTTCTAACAGTGTGGGTGTAGATTCCGACGCAGATAACTCAGTGAGTATTAAGCCTATGAAGATTGAGTTATTTGACTTGAATGCTGTAATCATCTGATTTTAATGTAGTGCTGTTGTTTTGAGTGGGTCTCTGTATCTGTCTTTTCTGTGACTCTTGTCTCCTCAGATGAGCATTACAGAGGGATCAGAGCGGCGGAGCACCAAACACGAGAGTGCCTGGCTCTTCAGGATCTGGTACAACTTTGACCACAAGTATCCTTTGGTGTCACTCCCATCAGCACACAGCAGATGTCACTCCAGTGACAGATTCATTTCACAGAGAAAGCATTTATGTTCTCTATCCAGTATATTAATGCGTGAGTATAAAACCATGATTTGTCCTGCATAACCAAAATGGTCATGTATACAGTGCAATCAGAAAATTATTCAGACCCCTTGACTTTTTCCACGTTTTGTTACGTTACAGCCTTTTCTAAAATTGATTAAATACATTTTTTTCCCTCATCAATCTACACAAAATACCCCATAATGATAAAGCGAAACAGGTTTTTAGACATTTTTGCAAATGTACTAAAAATAAAAAACAGATACCTTATTTAGAGAAATAAGATTCTCTGTTCTGATGGAACCAAGATTGAACTCTGACCTGAATGCCAAGCGTCACATCTGGAAACCTGGCACCATCCCTACAGCGAAGCGTGGTGGCAGCAGCATGCTCTGGAGATGTTTTTCAGTGGCAGGGACTGGGAGACTAGTCAGGATCGAGGGAAAGATGAATGGAGCAAAGTACAGAGACATCCTTGATGAAAACCTGCTCCAGAGCACTTAGGACCTCAGACTGGGGTGAAGGTTCATCTTCCAACAGGACAATGGTCCTAAGCACACAGACAAGACCATGCAGGAGTGGCTTCAGGACAAGTCTCTGAATGTTCTTGAGTGGCCCAGCCAGAGCCCAGACTAGATTCCAATCTAACATCTCTGGAGAGACCTGAAAAGGGCTGTGCAGCGACGCTCCCCATCCAACCTGGCAGAGCTTGAGAGGATCTGCAGAGAAGAATGGGAGAAACTCCCCAAATACAGGTGTGCCAAGTTTGTAGCGTCATACCCAAGAAGACTCAAGGCTGTAATCACTGCCAAAGGTACTTCAACAAAGTACTGAGTAAAGGGTCTGAATACTTACAGTACCAGTCAAAAGTTTTGACACCTACTCATTCAAGGGTTTTTCTTTATTTTTCATATTTTCTACATTGTAGAATAATAGTGAAGGCATCAAACTATGAAATAACACGTATGGAATTATGTAGAAACCAAAAAACATAGCAAAATATATTTTATATTAGCCACCCTTTTCCTTCATGACAGCTTTGCACACTCTTGGCATTCTCTCAACCAGCTTCATGAGGTAGTCACCTGGAATGCTTTTCCAACAGTCTTGAAGGAGTTCCCACATATGCTGAGCACTTGTTGGCTGCTTTTCCTTCACTCTGCGGTCCAACTCATCCCAAACCATCTTTATTGGGTTGAGGTCGGGGGATTGTGGAGGCCAGGTAATCTGATGCAGCATTCCATCACTCTCCTTATTGGTCAAATAACCCACCTCCAGGCTGTGTAAGAGCTTTCGGTCATTGTCCTGTTGAAAAACAAACCAGAAGGGATGGCGTACCGCTGCAGAATGCTGTGGTAGCCATGCTGGTTAAGTGTGCCTTGAATTCTAAATAAGTCACCAGCAAAGCCCCATCACACCTCCTACTCCATGCTTCACGGTGAGAACCCCACATGCAGAGATCATTCGTTCGTCTACTCTGCGTCTCATAAGGAACCAAAAATCTTGAATTTGGACTCACCGGTCTAATTTCCATTGCTCGTGTTTCTTGGCCCAAGCAAGTCTCTTCTTATTATTGGTATCCTTTAGTAGTGGTTTCTTTGCAGCAATTCGACCATGAAGGCCTGATTCACGCAGTCTCCTCTGAACAGTTGATGTTGAGATGTCTGTTACTTGAAGCATTTATTTGGGCTGCAATCTGAGGTGCAGTTAATTTCCTATTTCTGAGGCTGGGAAGTCTTATGAACTTATCCTCTGCAGGTAGATCTGGGTCTTCCTTTTCTTGTGGTGGTCCTCATGAGAGCTAGTTTCATCATAGCACTTGATGGTTTTTGCGACTACACTTGAAGAAACTTTAAAAGTTCTTGACATTTTCCGGATTGACTGACCTTCATGTCTTAAAGTAATGATGGACTGCCGTTTCTCTATGGTTATTTGAGATGTTTTTGCCATAATATGGACTTGGCCTTTTACCAAATAGCCCTATCTTCTATATACCACCCTTACCTTGTCACAACACAAGGCACACCTGTTAATTGAAATGCATTCCAGGTGACTACCTCATGAAGCTGGTTGAAAGAATGCCAAGAGTGTGCAAAGCTGTCATCAAGGCAAAGGGTGGCTACTTTGAAGAATCTCAAATATAAAATCTATTTTTTTATCTTTTCTTTTTCAATTTTTTTGGTTACTACATGATTCCATATGTGTTATTTCATAGTTGTGATGTCTTAACTATTATTCTACAATGTAGAAAATAGTCAAAATAAAAACTCTTGAATGAGTAGGTGTGTCCAAACTTTTGACTCTGTGTAAATGAGATATTTCAGTTTAAAAAAAATTCACAATGTTCAAACATTTTTTTTTTGCTTTGTCAGTATGAGGTATTATTTGTAGATTGATTAGGGGGAAAAAAATGTAATACATTTTAGAATAGTGCTGTAACGTAACAATGTGGAGAAAGTAAAGGAGTCTGAATACTTTCCAAATGCACTGTATACAGTATGTGTGCAATTACTGCAATAACATAATAGCCTACAGCAGTGGAGGCTGGTGTATTGAGGAAGAGGAGGATGGTTCACCAATAGTAAATCTCCATTACGTATTTGAGCAGTTTGTTTTGATTCTCTGTGACACAGTTGAGGCCTTGACTATAACCCCTCTCCAGCTACCTGAAGCCCATCCTGACCCACAGCGGCCCTCCTCTCACCGTCACCATGCCAGCCTGCTGTGGACCACTGGCCAGATGCCTCACCAGCCCACAGGCCTACGAGGTCAGTCCCCACAAACCATGTGTTCCTATTAACCCTGTGACCCTGTTAGGGTGGTTATGGTAATAGCGATGACATATTGTGTTTTCTTCTTTGTCTTAATGAGTATCACAATGGATCACGCATCAATGAATGTATTCAAATGAAGAGTTGCCTTCAGTTATAACAGGAGTGTTTGATCAGTTAGAACTAGTGGTGACCTATTCTTAAATGTTCCTTTCTCTCTTTCCTGCCACCAGAACGAGTGCCAGCTGAAGGACGATGACTCGGACCTCATCCTGACGGACGGGGACCTCAGCCTGACCTACGGTGACATCACGGTGAGCACGGACGCCAGCGGCGCCCACACCAGCGCTGGGCCCGCGGGCACCACCTCCGCCGTCATCTCCGCTGACGACCTGGACCGTGAGCTGACGTACGGTGACCACGAGCTGGTGATGAGGGGCACCCGCCTGGTCCTGCCCATGGATGACTCCGAGCCCCCCCTCGCGGACCCCCGACACCGTATGCGGATGTGAGGCGAAAGAGAGGCCAGCTAGCCAGATGACCAATTCACTCTACGTCCTGCTCACCTTAATCTGCAGGAATGAGATCAACAAAGATCAGCAAGAGACTGGTCTCTCTCTGTCTGTTTGTCTCTCTGACTGTGCCTGTCTGTCTTTCTCTGACTGTCTTTCTCTCTCTTTCCTTTACTCTCATACCGCTCATCATCTCTTTCTCACTCTCGCTCCTCTTTGAGTTTCTCAAGTGGCTAATCCATGTCTCTACCTCATTCTTGTTTGCTAATTATTACTCCTGTCGCCATCACTGTAATATGAAGTATTTATTCATGTTTTCTTTTGATTTGGTTTAACCGATAGCTTTTCTCAGTTTGTCTTCTAATAGGACCACACTGAAATCACGTGGCAATCTTGTCACAGTAGCGTACTAGAGGACTCAATACGAGTCTATGCGCATGCATTAGTCTATGTGGAGGTCACAGTACAACAGCTAGTTTGTCTCTGTATCACAAGGTGTATAATAACGGTGACATGCTAACTGTGCATGCTAAATTGTGCATCCTTTTTCTATATGTGGGGAGTGAGAAGGTTGAGGGGCTGATTGAGTTTGTAGCCTTGTTTTGGGGTCTGATCCTGAATGTTACTGCCTTCTCTGTGTGATCCAAGGCATGCTGACTTGATTTAATGGCTCTGCGTCGCATTTTGTTGCTATGTGAATACGGTTACAATCAAGTGCCTCGGTGACCACTGTAGTTTATTCCCTTTTAGAAGTAATACACTCCTCCATCCACAGGGTGGCGACGTTTTCTATGGGTGACAAGCTGTCTGCGTTTGAGCCGTTGGGCTGTGAACTGTTACAATGTTAAAGCCTGGTTGAATGACAATGGAAGGACAGAGTTCAGTCTGGTTTAACCAGGCTAACAATGTAATTCCGCTCACTCTGTGTAACCTGGCACATGTCTTGGACTTCCCACAACGACCTTAGACTGTGACTTTGGGAGGGTTTGACACCTTATTTTAGAAGCTGATGTCACTCACCACAGATGCAGAAAGAAGGGCTGTCGTTTTGAATACCAGATCCAAATCTCCCGTACGGTGAAAGCTAGTGCCATTTCTCCTGCATTGACATTTTATGAAAAGCGTGCAGACAGCCTCAAAATACTTTGTATGTATTTTGCAACATACTATAAGTACTTTAGCTACATAACTCACTGTAATTATACTATACTGTATGTGTAACATGGTGAATATTTGATATTAGGGACTGCAATGTTACTATTATCAAACCTACTGTTGATTTTCTATCTGTGCTAAGCTCTTGCTTCCTACTGGCTAAGATCTATCTGGTTATTCACTGCGTTGAAGTAGTATACAGGGAACATGCTACAGTAGGTCTTGATCAAGGATCAAATTTGCTTTGTTTTTGTCAAATTTGTCTGGAATTGACATTTGTGGATCAACAGTGTTTAATCTATTCATAATTTCTTATCCAATTCGATTTCAAATTGAATTTGCTTCATTTGGGATTATTTATGGGAATGGCCTGAGGAATGTCCATGTCAAAAGATTGAGGGGCTGAACTGTATATACTGGACCGCAGTTCAACTGTTAACTGCCCTGACTTACTGGTCTATTGACTACATTGTCCCTGATACTGTATGACGTTGTGATATGAGGGATTTCTACATACTATCCGAGACAATTTGAATAGGCAAGTTGGGATAACATTTAGGATTAAATGATTCAGAACAGATCATTCGAGAAGAAAACAGAATGGTTGTACAATGTGCTAAACTTTGTGTAAAATAATAATACAATAGGTTTGTATTAGACTTACACTAGTCTAATGTATCCTATATGCCTCGCTGTATATTGTATGGGGTTTTGGCTGATTTATAGCTGATGCCTGGCCTCCGAGTAGCTCTTCTTAGCTTCTTGTCTATATGGGCTCTGCCCTGTGACTGGTCTGGGATCAGCGGTGGCCCGTAATGTGGTGCAGCAGGAAGTGTTGACAGGACACCTGCCTGGCAACGCACTGTTGATATGGATGGAATCAAGCATTGTGCCAGACAGCACTACAGACGAGGAAGGGAGGGAGGGAGTAGGAGAGAGAATGAGGCAGGGTAGGAGCTGAGGAAAGGGAGGTAGAGATTAATAGTGTACATTTTTCCTATATTCAAAGCTATTAACTTTGCACCTGGGGTGGAGGAGAGTCAAAGGGAGGGAAAGGGGGAAGGTTAAGGGAGGGAGGGAAGAGGAGAGGGAGGGAGGCAGTTTACTAGACATGCCTTGGTCTTTGGTCTTCCCCTCAGTGTTACCTCCTGCTGTGCAGGAACCTCTGACAGCACGTGTCTTCTCTTCGTTTTTATCAGGCATGCCTCTTGACACCACAATGTGCAGTTAATTATTTTTTCCCTCTATTTTCTGTAGTTTTTTTCCCTCATTTTTAAAAAGAAATCTTGATGAAGAAGGAAAATAGGCGAAGGCATTGAGGATGTTGCAGCATTTGCACTTGTCTTTTGAGAATCGTTTGTTTCATTTTGCTTCGGTTGTCTTGCATGTGACATTTGTCATACTTTTGAGCTGCTTTTAACTGGCTTTGAATTACATGTTGGGTTTATAATGAAATGAAAAGGAATTCACATGAATCCAGTGAAATATGATCCATTTATGTACAGGTTATTATGATCTATGTTACCAAGAGAAACAATATTGGCCTCATTGCCTCATTCCTTTTCCATGCCATTGACTGTCTTCACAACAACAAAAAGGTCAAAATCAGGAGTGTGTACCAGTCTATCACTGACAGATCTAATGTTGTAGGTCAAAAAAGCCCCTTGTAGGTCTACTTATATTTGCCAGTACTGTTCTTACAGTATGTGTTCCATTTTTTATTTGAACTGTCAATGGTAACTTGTAATTAACTTGTTGACACTAGTCTGAAGTAACTGACCAAAGGGGCTTGTTGTACTCTGTGTTTTCAGACTGTCCACTCTGTTTATACTGCTACTTCGCCGTGTGTGTGTGTGTGTGTGTGTGTGCGTGCGCCTGTGCACGTGTGTGTGTGCATGTTGTCTATACCTATGTGTGTGTGTGTGCGTGTCTGCTGTAATGCGTGTGTGTGCCACACTGTGCTCCCTCAGTGTTGCAGGTACTGACTGTTTACATCTCTGTAAATATCCTCACCTATTCCAAGTCGCGTGCAAAATGTTCAATAAACAGAATCCTGTGCTTTGGATTAAACCCCTCCTCTGTAATCGTATCCTTATTGACTTGCTGATTTTACCTCAACGTTATGATGTAGACACGATCTACTTGTCCTCTGAGAATGTAACGTTAGCTAATAGCTAAGCAGATCAAGTCTCTGATGCAGACTTCTCCAGTCCAGACCTTCCTCTAAGATTTGGCCAGGAATAAGAAGAACAGGGAAAAAAATGTACTCTTAAATCATCCCAGTCTTGGCCTTCATCCCCTTAGTACTGTATCACAATACCCTCTAGGATGGACAGCCTGAGTCTCAAACCTACCTCTCCAGATCCTCTCATCAGAGACTGGTCCATCCTTCACCTGGACTGACACACAGACTGAGGTGGGGTAAAGTTTCCTCCCTGGGCAGATGTAGGTATAGGGAGGTGTTAAGTACTTCCTTCTCTGGCTATAGGTTCACGAGTTGTCCCTGATAAAGAATAACTAGGACTCCACAGAGTTTTTTTCTGCCTAGGTCACATCGTCAGGAAACACTCCTAACCATTTGACTAGGGATGGACATTTCCATTCACCTTTCCAGGCAGGAGATGTGTTTCGGATGGGAGGCAGCTCCCTTTACCGCCAGAGTGTTAGGCATTCTCCCTCCAGCACATTTCCTCAGTGTAGATCTGGTAAGATGATGTTCCTAATATGGTCACAACTCTCCTAAAAAAGGATTGGTGTAAATGTCAACTTTAAAGGGCGACTGGGACTACATCATGTTCTCCCGAGGGTCTTTCATAATTTCTCTCGCTCTCTTTCACACGCACGCACATACACCTCTAACAGAAATGTATCTCCTATATTTGGAGAGTGTGTGTGTGTTCCAAGTGAGAAGTGGTTTAGCAACTACTCATCACCTACCAGATTGAACCGGGGACAGGAAAGCTAAATGTCATAGCTAGCCAACACAGCTAGCCAGCCAGACCCTCATATGACAATGAAAGTAGGGTGACCACATGTCCCGGGTTTGTGCAGGACAGTCCCACATTTTGTCCCTTTGTCCGACGTCCCACAACCCAAAAAATCATGTCCCACATTTTATCAAAAGATTCTGACACCACTAATTTACAAAAAAGGTAGATTTGTTCTGTATTTGTTAGTCATTCAGCAGAGAGGAAGAGGCGAATCGAGAGTTCACTCGCCAAAATTTGTCCAAAATAAGCCCAATGCGATTCTATGGGCTTATTTTGGACATACAGTGGGGCAAAAAAGTATTTAGTCAGCCACCAATTGTGCAAGTTCTCTCACTTAAAAAGATGAGAGGCCTGTAATTTTCATCATAGGTACACTTCAACTATGACAGACAAAATGAGGGAAAAAAATCCAGAAAATCACATTGTAGGATTTTTAATGAATTTATTTGCAAATTATGGTGGAAAATAAGTATTTGGTCACATACAAACAAGCAAGATTTCTGGCTCTCACAGACCTGTAACTTCTTCTTTAAGAGGCTCCTCTGTCCTCCACTCGTTACCTGTATTAATGGCACCTGTTTGAACTTGTTATCAGTATAAAAGACACCTGTCCACAACCTCAAACAGTCACACTCCAAACTCCACTATGGCCAAGACAAAAGAGCTGTCAAAGGACACCAGAAACAAAATTGTAGACCTGCACCAGGTTGGGAAGACTGAATCTGCAATAGGTAAGCAGCTTGGTTTGAAGAAATCAACTGTGGGAGCAATTATTAGGAAATGGAAGACATACAAGACCACTGATAATCTTCCTCGATCTGGGGCTCCACGCAAGATCTCACCCCGTGGGGTCAAAATCACAAGAACGGTGAGCAAAAATCCCAGAACCACACGGGGGGACCTAGTGAATGACCTGCAGAGAGCTGGGACCAAAGTAACAAAGCCTACCATCAGTAACACACTATGCCTCCAGGGACTCAAATCCTGCAGTGCCAGACATGTCCCCCTGCTTAAGCCAGTACATGTTCAGGCCCGTCTGAAGTTTGCTAGAGAGCATTTGGATGATCCAGATGAGGATTGGGAGAATGTCATATGGTCAGATGAAACCAAAATAGAACTTTTTGGTAAAAACTCAACTCGTCGTGTTTGGAGGACAAAGAATGCTGAGTTGCATCCAAAGAACACCATACCTACTGTGAAGCATGGGGGTGGAAACATCATGCTTTGGGGCTGTTTTTCTGCAAAGGGACCAGGACGACTGATCCGTGAGATTTTGAGTGAAAACCTCCTTCCATCAGCAAGGTCATTGAAGATGAAACATGGCTGGGTCTTTCAGCATGACAATGATCCCAAACACACCGCCCGGGCAACGAAGGAGTGGCTTTGTAAGAAGCATTTCAAGGTCCTGGAGTGGCCTAGCCAGTCTCCAGATCTCAACCCCATAGAAAATATTTGGAGGGAGTTGAAAGTCCGTGTTGCCCAGCGACAGCCCCAAAACATCACTGCTCTAGAGGAGATCTGCATGGAGGAATGGGCCAAAATACCAGCAACAGTGTGTGAAAACCTTGTGAAGACTTACAGAAAACGTTTGACCTCTGTCATTGCCAACAAAGGGTATATAAAGTATTGAGATAAACTTTTGTTATTGACCAAATACTTATTTTCCACCATAATTTGCAAATAAATAAATTAAAAATCCTACAATGTGATTTTCTGGATTTCTTTTTCTCATTTCGTCTGTCATAGTTGAAGTGTACCTATGATGAAAATTACAGGCCTCTCTCATCTTTTTAAGTTGGAGAACTTGCACAATTGGTGGCTGACTAAATACTTTTTTGCCCCACTGTAAGCTTTTCACCTGCCTTCCCACCTTTGGGACAATGACTACCCATTGTTAGGGCGGAGATATACAGTGAGGGAAAAAAGTATTTGATCCCCTGCTGATTTTGTACGTTTGCCCACTGACAAAGAAATTATCTGTCTATAACTTTAATGGTAGGTTTATTTGAACAGTGAGAAACAGAATAACAAAAAAATCCAGAAAAACGCATGTGAAAAATTGATTTGCATTTTAATGAGGGAAATAAGTATTTGACCCCTCTGCAAAACATGACTTAGTACTTGTTGTCAAAACCCTTGTTGGCAATCACAGAGGTCAGACGTTTCTTGTAGTTGGCCACCAGGTTTGCACACATCTCAGGAAGGATTTTGTCCCACTCCTCTTTGCAGATCTTCTCCAAGTCATTAAGGTTTCGAGGCTGAAGTTTGGCAACTCGAACCGTCAGCTCCCTCAACAGATTTTCTATGGGATTAAGGTCTGAAAACTGGGTAGGCCACTCCAGGACCTTAATGTGCTTCTTCTTGAGCCACCCCTTTGTTTGCCTTGGCCGTGTGTTTTGGGTCATTGTCATGCTGGAATACCCATCCACGACCCATTTTCAATGCCCTGGCTGAGGGAAGTAGGTTCTCACCCAAGATTTGACGGTACATGGCCCCGTCCATCGTCCCTTTGATGCGGTGAAGTTGTCCTGTCCCCTTAGCAGAAAAAAAACCCCAAAGCATAATGTTTCCACCTCCATGTTTGACGGTGGGGATGGTGTTCTTAGGGTCATAGGCAGCATTCCTCCTCCTCCAAACATGGTGAGTTGAGTTGATGCCAAAGAGCTCCATTTTGGTCTCATCTGACCACAACACTTTCACCCAGTTGTCCTCTGAATCATTCAGATGTTCATTGGCAAACTTCAGACGGGCATGTATATGTGCTTTCTTGAGCAGGGGGACCTTTCGGGCGCTGCAGGATTTCAGTCCTTCACGGCTTGTGTGTTACCAATTGTTTTCTTGGTGATTATGGTCCCAGCTGCCTTGAAATCATTGACAAGATCCTCCCGTGTAGTTCTGGGCTGATTCCTCACCACTCTCATGATCATTGCAACTCCACGAGGTGAGATCTTGCATGGAGCCCCAGGCCGAGGGAGATTGACAGTTCTTTTGTGTTTCTTCCATTTGCGAATAATCACACCAACTGTTGTCACCTTCTCACCAAGCTGCTTGGCGATGGTCTTGTAGCCCATTCCAGCCTTGTGTAGGTCTACAATCTTGTCCCTGACATCCTTGGAGAGCTCTTTGGTCTTGGCCATGGTGGAGAGTTTGGAATCTGATTGATTGATTGCTTCTGTGGACAGGTGTCTTTTATACAGGTAACAAACTGAGATTAGGAGCACCCCTTTAAGAGTGTGCTCCTAATCTCAGCTCGTTACCTGTATAAAAGACACCTGAAAGCCAGAAATCTTTCTGATTGAGAGGGTCAAATACTTATTTCCCTCAATAAAATGCAAATCATTTTATAACATTTTTCACATGCGTTTTTCTGGATTTTTTTGTTGTTATTCTGTTTCTCACTGTTCAAATAAACCTACCATTAAAATTATAGACTGATAATTTCTTTGTCAGTGGGCAATTGTACAAAGGGGATCAAATACTTTTTTCCCTCACTGTAGCATCTCGTCATTATATACAGATCTCTGTTAACAGTCATGTTGCTCTTTTTACATGAGATATATCATAAGGATGTACCACTGATGATGTTAAACACTTCTCCAATCGTTGTTGAAATCTGATATTCTGTGGAGTGCAAGGCGAGATGTAGGCCAACGTCATACCAATCACAAAATTCCAGCTACATTTGGAGAGGACAGTTAAAAAAACATGCTTCTGATGAAGAGCTACAAAGGAAAATAAATAGATTGAAAGTATATATAAGGTGATTAAACTGAGGCGGTACTGCCCCCCAAAATTATTAATGTAGGCTACACTGTCCCGCGAATGTCCTGCCAAATCATCCCTTTTTCCTGCATTTGGTTATTTTAAATGGGTTATCCTAAATGGAAGACAAATCACACCTGTCTTAAGATTCTCCTGCATCTAGATTTGTGGCATTAATTGGCAGTATGGCAGGAACAGCTGTCATGCTTTGGGCTATAAAGGTTATAGAATCTCAATACAGATGCCCTTAGTATACAGGAAGACAATACCCTCACCTTCATCATCCTCATTAGCATACAGAGGAGGCTAAATTAATGGGTCTCATCATCGGTTTATGAAAGGAACGTGTCATGGTTTCTTGTTAGCCATGTCAAGAGGGAGATATGTGTTTACTCTCATGTACTGTGTTACTACTGTAGGTGCTGGTTTAGAACTAATTCATTAAGATGTTAATCTCTCTAAGGGTAGAGGATGGGAGCATTCTCTCCATTATATAGTGTGCTTAATGTGTCTGCTTACGAGAGAGAGAGACAGAGAGAGACCGGAAGAAAGAGAGAGTGTGTGCGTGTGTGTGCGTGCATGCGTGTGTGTGTGTGTGTGTGTGTGTGAGTTACCAGATCAGTGTGTCAGCCTTCACCCTCCCCTTCAGTAGAAATGAACACCAGCTCAGCATAAGCTCAGCTCACATACTTCGGGCCTGAGGTTTGAAAGACCCAGAAACCTATAAAACATTACAGACTCGAGTAGACCAACTCTCTCTCTCAGCGAAAAGTAAACATTTCAGAAGGGTCAACCACCATCTGTGACTCTCAAATCTCTAAAGAATAAAGATGGTTAGATGAGTGATTTAAGAGTAGAGATATACACAAAAACAAACCAAGTTATGAAACAATTGTTTGACAGAACATTTCATTCTTAGCCTATTTTCCAATGATTGTCTCTCTGGATACTTTAGTTATTCCGGAGAGAAGGGGGTTTAGTATTAGTAAAACCTGACAAAACGAGTGCTTGGGACTATAAGGTTTCAGGGCTGGAGGCAGAACGAATCAATTGGACGGGCCTTTGATTTCCATAGGCGGGGAACGTAATTTGCACGGGACCTCCTATGTGTGCACTTGCTTGCGTTTAGATTGGGTGTAATAGTAAAGACCATAGGCTGCTCGTGAGTTTCACGTTTGGGGAAGCTTGCAATTTACAATTTCTAATGATTTGTGTGCCAGATTCTTTTGATAGGCGCATTTTCGTGGAACAGTTTCATTTCCATAATAACATTTTAGTTTCTCAAAATCATTGTCATGTGGTTAATCATACAAATCATCATACATCATACATCATACAAATCATCATACATCATACATCATACAAATCATCATACATCATACATCATACAAATCATCATACATCATACATCATACAAATCATAATCATACATTGTCATGTGGTTAATCATACAAATCGGAAGTAAAATGATACAAGTCTAAAAGTTAAAAATCAACTATGGCAAGAGAACTACCCTCTGCCATATGGATACATTAATATTCTGTGACCCATTGGTGGCTAAAGAAATGAGAGCATAGAACTCAGAGATAGCCTGTTTGCCAATCATCAACTAAGTAAAATACATAGGCCTAAAGCTGACAAATAAAAACAGTATAAAATATCCTGCTGAAAATTCTGGTTCCACATTAATCTCTCTACTCCACCTGTCTGCCTCTCTATCTGTTTCGACTTGAACTATTGCAAGTGAAGTGCAACATTGTATCAAATCAGCACTGGGTCCGGCCTGAAGCTGTAGCTAGCGAACTTGCATCATTGTATCAACTAGCCTATTTCGGGCCCTCGGAGTTGCCTGGACCAGTGAGCTCAGGACAGACAACTGTTTTATTATGACGTTTCCACTGGATATATAGGATCATCAGATCATGATATTTTGCTCTTTCACACCGAGGCTTGGTTATTATCGAGGCCAGGAGTGTTGGAACGATTTTTTTAATACTGAGGAACTATCATTCGCAATGGATATTCAAAAAACAGAATTCGTTGATCTGTTTGAGGCGAACAGAAAATGACTGAGAAGCTCAGCTTACAGGCTATGTGCACACTGCCCATAAAATGAGGTGGAAACTGAGCTTCCAAATGTATGACCGTATTAGAGACACATATTTCCCTCAGATCACACAGATCCACAAAGAATTCAAAAACAAACCCAATTCTGATAAACTCCCATATCTACTGTGGTTCTAAATCAATAGCTATTTAGTGGTCCGAAAATGTTGGAAACATTAACTTGCTTGACCATGCTCTAGGTCATATAACTGTCTGTTACTATACAGTTGAAGTCGGAAGTTTACATACACTTAGCTTGGAGTCATTAAAACTTGTTTTTCAACCACTCCACACATATCTTGTTAACAAACTATAGTTTTGGAAAGTCAGTTAGGACATCTACTTTGTGTATGACACAAGTTATTTTTCCAACAATTGTTTACAGACAGATTATTTCACAATTCCAGTGGTCGGTCCAGATGAGAAAAGGGTGTTTAGCCCCCTCAAGCCAATGTCTCCACACCTTCAGAGCGGTGACGACAGCCAACAGCTCCCGGTCCCCCACATCATAGTTGCGATCCGCCGAGCTGAGCTTCTTCGAAAAGAAGACACAGGGGCGGAGTTTAGGTGGCGTACCCGAGCGCTGAGACAGCACAGCTCCTATCCCAGCCTCGGACGCGTCCACCTCCACTATAAATGCCAAAGTGGGATCCGGATGAGCCAGGACGGGAGCCGAGGTAAACAGAGCCTTCAGGTGACCAAAAGCCCTGTCCGCCTCAGCTGACCACTGTAGTCGCACCAGTCCCCCCTTCAGAAGTGAGGTAATGGGAGCCGCTACCTGACCAAAGCCCAGAATAAACCTCCGGTAGTAGTTGGCAAACCCTAAGAACCGCTGCACTTCCTTTACCGTGGTGGGAGTCGGCCAATTACGCACGGCTGAAATGCGGTCACTCTCCATCTCCACCCCTGATGTGGAAATGCAGTACCGTAGGAAGGAGACGGACTGTTGGAAGAACAGACATTTCTCATCCTGGACGTACAGGTCATGCTCCAACAGTCGACCAAGCACCTTGCGCACCAGGGACACATGCTCGGCACTTGTAGCGGAGTAAATCAGAATGTCGTCGATATACACCACTACACCCTGCCCGAGCAAGTCCCGGAAAATCTTGTCTACAAATGCCTGGAAAACTGATGGAGCATTCATTAACCCGTACGGCATGACGAGGTACTCATAGTGCCCTGAGGTGGTATTAAATGCCGTCTTCCACTCGTCCCCCTCCTGGATACGCACCAGATTGTATGCGCTCCTGAGATACAATTTTGTGAAGAAGTGCGCCTCGTGCATTGACTCAATCGCACTGGCTATGAGCGGCAGCGGGTAGCTGTACCTCACAGTGATCTGATTGATACCTCGATAGTCACGGGCGCAGACCTCCATCCTTCTTCACAAAAAAGAAACTTGAGGTATCAGTGGAGGGCCGAAGTGGAGGGCCGAATGTATCCCTGCCCCAGAGATTCTGAGACATATGTTCCCATAGCCTCTGTCTCCTCCCGTGACAGAGGATACATGTGACTCCTGGGAAGTGCTGCGTCTACCAGGATATCTATCACACAATCCCCCCGTCGATGGGGTGGTAATTGAGTCGCCTTCTTTTTACAGAAGGCGAGAGCCAAATCGGCATATTCAGAGGGGATGTGCACGGTGGAGACCTGGTCTGGACTTTCCACCGTAGTCGCACCGATGGAAACACCTACACACCTCCCCGAGCACTCTCGTGACCCTCCCTTGAGAGCCCTCTGTTGCCACAAAATAATGGGATTATGATAGGTCAACCAGGGTAGGCCCAACACCACAGGAAACGCAGGAGAATCAATGAGGTATAAACTGATTCTCTCCTCATGACCCTCCTGTGTCACCATGCTTAGTGGTGCGGTAGCCTCCCTAATCAGCCCTGACCCTAATGGTCGACTATCTAAGGCTTGCACAGGGAAGGGCATATCAACAGGAACAATGGGGATCCCTAAACTATGAACAAATGAATGATCAATAAAATTCCCAGCTGCGCCTGAATCGACTAGCTCCTTATGCTGGGAATGCGGGGAAAAATCTGGAAAATTAACAAACAAAAACATGTGAGCAACAGGGAGCTCTGGGTGAGTCTGATGCCTACTCACCTGGGGTGACCCGATAGTGCCCTGCCTGCTGCCTCGACTCACTGAGGAACCCCCCCTGCACCGACCAGCAGTGTGCCCTCTGCGGTCACAGAGGGTGCAGGGCAGTTGTGTGGGTTGTGAGGTGGGAGGTTGTATTGATGGTAGAGGCGCTGAAAATCCTCCTCTCTCCCATTGCTCCATGTTCTGCAGCACGCTATCCATGGCTGTGCCGAGACTCTGCAACATTGTCGCATGCTGCTGAAGGCGCTCCTCGACTTGCAAAAATACATGAGTGGGGGAAAAACCAACCACTCGAAAACACGGAAACAAAGAAACACAAACAATCACACACAAAAACATGAGGGGAACAGAGGGTTAAATAAGGAACATGTAATTATGGGATAGAAACCAGGTGTGTATAATAAAGAGACAAAAAACAGTAGCTAGAAGACCGGTGACTTCGACCGCCGAAAGCCACCCGAGCAAGGAGAGGGACCAACTTCGGCTGAAGTCGTGACACTTCCAAATGGACAATGACCCCAAGCATACTTCCAAAGTTGTGGCAAAATGGCTTAAGGACAACAAAGTCAAGGTTTTGGAGTGGCCATCACAAAGCCCTGACCTCAATCCCATAGAAAAGTTGTGGGCAGAACTGAAAAAGCGTGTATGAGCAAGAAGGCCTACAAACCTGACTCAGTTACACCAGCTCTGTCAGGAGGAATGGGCCAAAATTCACCCAATTTATTGTGGGAAGCTTGTGGAAGGCTACCCGAAAGGTTTGACCCAAGTTAAACAATTTAAAGGCAATGCTACCAAATACTAATTGAGTGTATGTAAACTTTTGACCCACTGGGAATGTGATGAAAGAAATAAAAGCTGAAATAAATCATTCTCTCTACTATTATTCTGACATTTCACATTCTTAAAAGAAAGTGGTGATCCTAACTGACCTAAAACATGGAATTTTTACTAGGATTAAATGTCAGGAATTGTAAAAAAAAAAAAACGGAGAATAAATGTATTTGGCTAAGGTGTATGTAAACTTCTGACTTCAACTGTATATGCAATATCCTTTGGGAACTTTACTGGACAGAGGTTGCTATCCGGTTTTGTGTTAAAAGAAAATTGAATTTATTCTGCCACTGTGTCTTATTGTCTCGGCCTTTAGGCCTGTATGTCATGGTGCAATTCTCACAACACGTCACTGGTCACCGGTGAAGATTTGATCTCAATCACTTTCATGGGAATATGCATTTAGATCGTCTTGAATTACTGTTTCGTGTGCAAATTTGAGCAGATGGTATTAAAAAACAGCAACGTTGTAACAGCAACGTTATATTATGCTAATATTTGGTTATGTTATGTGGTTTACTAATGAATCATTATGTGATCTTCCAAGACACTGATTTAGCTGTGATCTAACTTTACTAAACAAGCACCATAGCGAGAAGTGCAGCACTAGCCTACACCTGCCTCACGGAACAAGCAATTGAAGCGCAATTAATTTTCTTTCTAAATGAGTGGTGTTTGAATTTGTTGATATAATGCGGGACATGTATGTTTCTTTTCCGGACAAAGGGACTAAATGCGGGACTGTCCGCACAATCCGGGACATGTGGTCACCCTAAATAACACCACTGGGAGAGGGGTGTCTGCACCCAGAGATTTCCCATCCATGTACTGTTAATGATGCCAATAGTAAAGCCAAGCCATTTCAATCTTTGTTGCTAGAATTATGCTTTTGATATAAAATAATAGAAAATATGGTTATTCTTATGTCATTGACACCTTACAGTTTGATAAGATACAACGTTTGTGGTTCTAATGTATCAACAATATGATTTACCTGTATTATTCCTTTGTAGTAACAGTTGCAGGCTTAAGGAGGGTGAGTAAGGATACAAGTACTGTATTTACTTTTGGCTTAGTGTGACTCATCTTGTTGCAATCTCTCTCAGCAAACGATATTCATTACCAAAGAAGGAGGTGAGCATGCACTGGGGAATACTTAGCATACATATGGATAATATATGACATATAAATGTCACGTCAAACATCTCCATCCTAAATACATTTTCTGGACAGCGCAAGACATCCTCCTCTGAGTGCAATTAAATCAATATATATAATCAAAATAGCTTCGGCTTCGCTAAGAGTTGCACTCCATACTAAAACATTACAAACTTCTATTGCGACTGCTTGATTCGTATACCTGATCTCAAAGAGCAGCCTGTTGTTAAGCAGAAGCCCTTTCTTGATGCTTTTGAATTCTACGGTATTGCTTCCATTACCTCCAGAGTTAACCAGTGAGAAGTTGAGATCCTAACAGCTACATCTTGTAAATTCCTGGATGAGGTCATTGTTGATATTAACATAGAGGTTTGGATCATATCCTGCTGTGTTTTTTTCTTCTAAGCTCCACTTGCTTTTAAGGAGCGTCAACGGTGCGTCTGGTACCTCGGCTAAAAACGTACTGTTGGGCCCATCACTGTGGAGAGAGGAGGGTGTATATTTACACTTGGAGATAGGTGAGTGAAATTACAATTTGAGAATTAAAAAACAACTTCAAACCTAGTAATATTCGTTTTTAGTGTTGGGATAAAGTTTATCTTTGACTGGGAAAATTCCAGCGGACCAGAATGTTTATGCGAAAAAGTAAAACTTGTTTTGTTATATATTTCTTTACTCCCCTTTATGTCTATGACATGAGTAAATGTTTAAATCACATTTGTTGTGTTTTTGTTCAATTCTGACTTTGGGTCCATGCATCAACAAAAAATGGTCACAAGGTGCATGTGCATTTGGGCACATTGAATGCTGGTGTACATAATTCAATTCCACGTAGTTGGCAGAAGTAGCTTTAAAGAGGTCTGATAAGGAAGCTGGAATTTTAATAGTCAGTGATAGGAAGTAAACTCCCATCTCTGGAGGCATGTGATGTTTTTATTCTTAATGCATTTTAGCCTATTGGCAATTATTCATCTCAAGTATATTTTTTTAAGAAGCTATTGCAAGACATTTTGTGGACTGCAAATGTATGGATTTTCAGATAAAACCAAAGATCTATAAGTGTCAATGCATATGGTTATTTTGTGGCTTGGTAAATTATTGTAGCCTATGCGGTCAGTTATAATGGTTTAAAATGAGCAGTTTGGTACATTTACTAGTGCTTTTAATTTCAAGTTTCATAGTTTTACTGACATATGGAAAAAAAAACTAACTGTAAACCATTTTAGATGCATTTTATTGTGTTCTTTACACTAATGATCTATTCAATCAAATCCTGAAACCAGCTTTCTGGCATAAGTCAAAAGTAGCATTTGTCTTCCTCAAGCAAAATATTGTGTACAATGGGACTCACAAAAAACTGTACTGTATATGATGTTTTGGACATATCCAATAGTCAAAATGTTGTATCCAGTATTAATTGAATAGGGCCCTGCTGACCCCATGTCTACATCAACAGTGCTCAACAATACCATAATAACAGTAGCCTACCTCCCACCAGTGGGTTATTCAAGGTCAGCCCAAAACCCTTTAAGAAACACACAGTACTGGCCCTCAGCCCTGCTACACTTTACTGGTTAAGCCAGCTGCCAAGCCAAATGTATGATGTAATTTTCTCCCAGCAGCAGCTTCAGAACACCTGGAGAGGCCCCTCCTCCTCTACTGTGACTGGCTCTCAATGTGCCAATGACATCACCATTTTAGGCAATAAAAGCTGAAACTATTTTTTGTTTGGATTGGGTTCAGTGCCATAGCTTTTAATAATATGGTACATAAATTATATGGTACTTTACAGTACACTCCTTGTCTCTAATCAGTCCTGTTTCAGTCCATGTGAGCATTTGTGCCTTCGTGAAGAATGTGTTCATGCAAAGTTTAATCTGATCAACCAGTCATATAATGAAATATCAGCGTGGCACACCAGCAATAGCAGCAGGACCCAATGTTTGCAGATATAATGCCCATTGGAACACATTTTGTCATTGATTATGTTAGATCAGAGGGCTCAGTTACTGGAGGGCCTTGTGTTTCCAGTATGGTCCGCATCAGTCCCAGGGACACCTGGCCTTCTGCCCAAGAAGACAGCCTCTGGAGCATCAGTGTCCTCTGTTTTCTCTCACTATGTGTGTGTGTAGGCTTGTGCCTATGTGTACTTGCTGGTTAAGGGACTTGTAAGTAAGAATTTCACTGTAAGATCTACACCTGTTGTATTCAGCGCACGTGACAAATAAAATTTGATTTGAAGTGTGTGTAGATGAGTGGAGCATATGAAATAATGATACAGCACGCTCACTAGCCTTCCAGCTGACTGCTGAGTAGATCCTAATTAGGCAATGTAGTGTGTCTGACAGACCAGCTGGCTGTGAGGGAAGCAACATTGTCTCCAGTGGAGGCAGAACTGTACCTCCCTGCCTTACACATTTTACATTTTGGTCATTTAGCAGATGCTCTTATCCAGAGCGACTTACAAGAGCAATTAGGGGTAAGTGCCTTGCTCAATGGCACATTGACAGATTTCGAAACAGATTTTGGGGATTCAAACCAGCGACCTTTCAGTTACTGGCCCAACTGCTAGTGTACCTACCACCCATCTCCACATCCACACCTCATTGTGTTATTGTTACAGAGAAAGAGAGAGCGAGAGAGAGAGAGCTCATAACCCTCTCCCAGACCCTCTTTCCAATTGGCAGAAGTGCTGTGTGACTCTCCAAATGACTATGAATGTAACCATATTGTGCAACTTGGGGCTCACCACTTTTTAAAGGCGGTCTGCGGGCTTATAGGGAGGGATGAAGTGAGTCTGTCTTTCTTTAAGAGCTCTTTTCATCGTCCTATTTGACATATACTGGGGATAGACTCCTCAATCTATCTTTATGAACAGAGCAGACTGAGCTTTTGGAGCAGTTTACTTTTGGAGAGATTCAGAGAGCTGTGAGTCATGCAGAAGAAATGGGAGCTCGAAGTGTTGGCCGGCCCACTGTGAAATCCTTATCAGTGTGTGTGCGTGTGCGCTTGTGTTTGTGTGTGTGTGTGGAACTCAATGTCATGGAAGGGAGGGTTTGGGGGGTGGTGAATGGAAAAACACATATCCCCTCACACCCCCTCTTGTTTGGAAACACTGTCGCCCTCGATTGACACATAGGACAGAGAATAAATGTGTGGTTGTCTAAGGGATATTGACCTTTGTGTGCAAGTGCGACGTGGATATCATGTCAGTGTCATGTTGCGAGATGAGGATGTGGGCATGTGATCACGTCAGACTTGTTGACAAAATGGCTCCTTGTGTCCTCTCAGAAATCACACATATTTGACCCAGGTCTGTCTCCACCTTCACCTTTGTTGTTGCTAGGGAACATGTGTTGATATAGTTCTGTGTCTGTGTCACTGTGTCTGTGTCACTGTGTGTGTGTGGTGGTGAGTCAGTAATACATTAGTACTCCCCTGAGATTAGACAGCCTTATCACTGCCCTTCCCACTGACCAGAACCAGGAACGGATGGTGACAAAGTCACAACAGAACTCAGAGAGCCAGACAGAGGGAACATTCTGAGAAATGACCCTTTGGATAGGCTGTCCTTTTGTTTCTGTCCGGGCTATTTCAACCATCCATTAACTAATTTATCACGATTAGAGGCCGATATTTTTTTTGAGGGAGTGTGGTATATGGCCAACATACCACGGCCCAGGGCTGTTCATAGGCACCACGCAACATGGAGTGCCTGGATACAGCCCTTAGCTGTGGTATATTGGCCATATACCACAAACACAGAGGTGCCTTATTGCTATTATAAACTGGTTACCAACATAATTAGAGCAGTAAAAATAAATGTTTTGTCATACCCGTGTTATACGGTCTGATATACCACGGCTGTCAGCCAATCAGCATTCAGGGCTTGAACCACCCAGTTTATAATGACAACTTAAACACAGCCACACTAGATGAAAAATGCATGTTGCCAGTGGACCTCAGTGTTACCGTAACACATGGTAAGGGAGAATTTGTGCTATAGGGTGGGTTATCGACAGATCTATGAACTGTGATAAAACCGCAGACAATGTACTAGTGATATAGCTGTCTCACAGGGAACAGGGCTATGGTGATCTTAGGTTGTGTCTGTACACACTGTACACTAGGCTGTACAGTAGAAGGGGTGTCGGCATGTTCTAATGACCTAATCAGGACCTACTCCTGCATCTGGTCAGGAAGTCCACTCCAGACTTCCTAATTTTTCCTACCTCTCTAATCCCACTGGTAACATGTGCAATACGACTCTGTCTGGTTAGATATATGATGTTTATGCACAGGTTTTCAAATGATGTCATTATCTACTACCACCACCACTACTACAGAACGGCTGCCAGGTTATCCTCTGAACAATCTCTGCCAGGGAGCATAAAGACTGAGACCAATAGCGTTTCATGCAGTGGAGTGCTAGGAAGCATTGAGGGACAGCAAATCTGCGGTGCAGAGATTGTAGAGTCCCGATATC
Organism: Brachymystax lenok tsinlingensis; assembly: GCA_030435695.1. Taxonomy (NCBI): domain Eukaryota; kingdom Metazoa; phylum Chordata; class Actinopteri; order Salmoniformes; family Salmonidae; genus Brachymystax; species Brachymystax lenok. The sequence goes on along the minus strand of CM059789.1, from coordinate 30,683,514 downwards.
TGTGTCCCGGTTGGATAGGTAGATACACTGTGACATGGACACAGTAGATTAGAAAGATAGAAAACTGAATGTAGTCAACATATTATCCTACGGTACGTCACATGTATTGTCAACATTTTAACACTTCGGTTTGTATGGCTATTGGCTAACTAACTCCTATCCGTTTCCATCTATAGATTGGAAAAGGTATTTGTGGTTCTTGTGTGGTTTGTTGTTGCTGATGGAGCCAGGGTGAGTGTGTGGTGCTATTTCTGTCCTGTTTAAAGGCAGTACCTAAGGGACTGGCAGGTGGGCGGGCGGGCGTGCATTCCTCTGCTATTGTCTACCAGGAGAATAGACACAGTCTCAATAGCAGTACCCGCAAATGAGCCTGTCACACCGCTGTCAGCATTCCAAACACACATGCGTACAGGGACGTGCACGAACACATGCACAGACGCGGCCGCACGCACGCACGCACGCACGCACACACACACACACACACACACACACACACACACACACTGATTTATATTGTCAACACAAAACTGCCTGTTACAGAGGGAGGGGGAGATGGAGGGAGAGAGGAGAGAGATATTGAGAAATGATGAAGAAAAAGAACAACTGCGGGAGGCCATACAAGGGAGAAAGGGACAGGGATGACAATAATGGGGGATGAGTGTACTAAACAGAGGACAGAAGACAGAGCTCTTACTCAGGGGGCTTAAAAGGGCAATCTGTGATTGCCACATCAATTTTGGCATTTTTGTTTGATATGATATATGACTTATACATGCCTCATGAGCTTAGTTCAACTGTCCTACCCCACCAAAACCCCCAATATACTCCAATGTTTGTAAACAATGTAAATGTAAACAAATATGGCTATTCAGTGAAATCAAAATATTTCGATTTCATGGATGGTCAGTTCTTGCGTCCATAGCTCTGTATATGAATTTGAGTGGTTACATTTTTCCAAACTCATCCCTCAGCTTTTTATTAAAACAGTGGCGGGGAGTCACTGATCTACAGATTGCCCCTTTAAGTGGTGTGTTGTGGTGTCCATGATACCTACCTGATCATAAATGTTACTCTGTGGGTTTAGTTTAACTGAGGGACAGGTGAAATAAACAGACAGGAAACAAAATAACAAACAATAAGTTCAAACCTCAGTAATGGGAGAAAACAAATTCTGTGACTACAACCAAATGCCTTAAACAAGGATCCACTACTTTGTATTCTCTCCATAGGATCTGTGGTCCTCTGTCCTATTCTCCTGGTTGACATGGGTTTCATCCCAAATGGCACCCTATTCCCTATATAGTGCTCTGCTTTTGACCATTGTGCCATGGGGCCTAAGTGTAGTGCACTGCGTGGGAGATAGGATGCCATTTGGGAGAAACACAGGGAGAAGTGCTGAGACATGGTAGACTCGTTAGGGCAAGTAAACAGTGGGTATTGTGGGTCTTTACTCGGGTCATTGACTTGATGTCTTGATTATTTTATCCAGTTTTCATGATTACCTCCAATACTTTCCTGTTAATTGTGTGTGTGTGTGTGTGTGTCTAGAACCATACTTATGTGAGGCATTATGAGGTCCCTGGCAATTCCCAGCCCTAACATTAACATGGCATAAGTCGTGGCAAAATGTGTAGATTTGCAGGAAATTTGCTTTAAAGCTGCAACAATTTCTCTCCACCCCATGGCAAAGTGGATAGAATTGCAGAAAGTTGCTGTAAAACGGATTTTATTTTCTCTCTGCCCCATGGCAAAATTTGTAGAATTTCATGAAATTTGTTATAAAATGTATTTTTTAACTTTAAGATTTTTCTCTCCACCGTCAAGACGGGGGCCAGGAAAAGGTTTTGCCCGCGAGGTGCCCCAACCAAATCTCGCTTAGGGCCCCCAGAAGGCTAGAGCAAGTCCTGGCTACTGGTATAATGCATTTAGTTAAGAGAGTTAGGTAGTGCACAAATATATTGATTGCACAAATCCTTTGTCTACATGTGTGGGTATGGATGTGGGTACGCAGACCCGCGAGCAACTGTAGTCTCTCATGATGAGTTCATATTTTCTGTGGCCCCCCACCTCCATCGAAGTGGCCCGTCCCGGGTCTATGGTGTATAGTTCCTTTTGAGTTACAAAATAAATCCCTCTTACTGTGAACAACTTCGCTCCTTTCAAGGAAATACTTCCACTGAGAGACACCAAGGTCACAGAGAGGTATTCAACATTGGAAAAAAAAGTGTTTGAAAATGTGTCTTTTTTTATTTTCTTTGGATCTTAAATGCATCTTGTGTTTGTGCCTTGAAGATCCTTGTCTGGGAGCACTTCAGAGCATAGTTTCTAGCACACATAATCTGGTTATGTAAATACAGACACACACAAACGCACGCAGAGACACACACGCAGACGCAACAGACACACACACACACACACACACTCTAAGTGTTGATGGTAATATAAACAGTGTTACTAAACAAACGAACCATAAATTATTGCTTGATTAATACACTGTTTGCGCAATGTCTTTCAGCACTTTCACTGAGTAATGATATCAGCTTGCTGGTCGGTTGCAGTGTTGCACTCTCTCAGCCATTGTCTTAATGTTAATATAATGTATATATTATACATAAAAATAACATAGGGGACAGTGGGGGTATCTGTTGCCTCTACAGTCACAGCTATGGTATTGGCTTTCTCTGTCCATCTCCCCCCCAACACTCTATTCTTCTGATACATATCCTAAAATGGAATGGATGGTTCATGGTTGGGTTTGGGTGTGTGGTTAGGGGGTGAGGGGGCGGCTGTGGGCATCAGGCTGTGGGTCAGAGGGGGTGTATATATAACCCATACCTTGGTTGGGTGTGTGGTCTTCTCCTTTCTCCCTTTGTGGATGCTACTCTCTCCTCCGGTCCTTGGATCTGTCTTTCTTCTCTCCTTACCTCTCTTACCTGGACCTAAACATGGCTTACAGACTTTCAGGTAGCTAAATAAATAGGCTTATGTAGTGTGGGGTTGCATTGTGATGGATGCTTGTCTTGTTCATATGGGGTCAATCCATTACTGATACTTGGTGCTGGACTAGTGGTGGTGGTTTGGTTTGGTTTGGGGAGATTTTCTCATGTTTGGTCAAAGACACTGGCTGGTAGGTTGTGGAAAGTTCCTATTGGAAAGGAAGCTAAGGTTTTATGACACCACAGAGTCCTTGGGACAGCATAATTTAGGCTGTCAGTAGTGGATCAAAGTAGTGGATGATTCATTCAATATTTTTTATTGGGTACATTTCAAGTCAGACAGAGATATCACATGGTAGATACTATACATACAGTGCCTTCAGAAAGTACTCAGACCCCTTGACTTTTTCCACATTTTGTTGTGTTACAAAGTAGTATTAAAATGTATTTATTTGTAATTTCTTTGCAACAATCTACATAAAATACTTTATAATGTCAAAGTGGAAGAAAAAATGTAACATAAAAAAACCCGCTTAGATAAGAATTAGAATAAGAATTCACCCCCCTAAGTCAATGATAGAAACACCTTTAGCAGCGATTACAGTTGTCTTTTTGGGTACGTCTCTAAGCGCTTTACACACAATATTTGCCCATTTATTATTTTTAAGCTCAGTCAAGTTGGTTGTTGATCATTGCTAGCCAGCCATTTTCAAGTCTTTTCACGCAAATTTAAGTCAAAACTAGGCCACTCAGGAACAAGCAACTGTAGTGTAGGCTTGACCTTGTGTTTTAGGGTTATTGTCCTGCTTAAAGGTGAATTAATCTCTGAGTGTCTGTTGGAAATCAGACTGAACCAGGTTTTCCGATTTGACTGTGTAGATTTCTGCATTTCTTGCTGATGAAAAGCATACTCATAACTCCCGAGTGGCGCAGCGGTCTAAGGCACTGCATCTCAGTTCTAGAGGTGTAACTACAGACCCTGGTTCGATTCCAGGCTGTGTTACAACCGGGCGTGATTGGGAGTCCCTTAGGACGGCGCACAATTGGCCCAGAATCGTACAGGTTAGGGTTTGGCTGTCATTGTAAATAAGAACCTAGTTAAATAACATTTAAAAAATAACAATGCAGCCACCTCAATGCTTGATCATTTGTAGAGTGGTACCCACCCAGTGATTGTTGCATATTCCCCAAACACTTTGTATTCAGAACAAAATTTTAATTCCTTTGCCTCATTTTTTTGCATTATTACTTTAGTACCTTGTTGCAAACAGGATGCATGTTTTGGAATATTTTGTATTCTGTACAGGCTTCTTTATTTTCAATCTGTCATGCAGTTTAGTATTGTGGAGTAACGACAATGTTATTTGTAGTTTTCTCCTATCACAGCCATAATTCTCTGTAACTGTTTTAAAATCATTATTGGCCTCATGGTGAAATCCCTGAGTGTTTTTTCTTCCTCTCTGGCAACTGCGTTAGGAAGGACGCCTATATCTTTGTATTGATACAACATCCAAAGCCTAATTAATAACTTCACCGTCCGTGCTCAAAGGGATACTCATTGTCTTAAAAAAAAAAAAATTATACCAATCTATCAATTGGTGCCCTTCTTTCTGAGGCATTGAATCTGTTTGAATCTGTGCTTGAAATGTGCTACTCATCTGAGGGACCTTACAGATAATTGTATGTGTGGGGTACAGAGAGGGGGTAGTCATCCAAAAATCATGTTAACCACTATTGATGCACACAGTGCAACTTGTGTGATTTGTTAAGCAAATGTTTACTCCTGAACTTATTTAGTCTTGTCATAACAAAGGGGTTGAATACTTATTGACTCAAGACATTTCTGCTTTTCATTTGTTTATTTAATTTGTACAAATTTCTAAAACTCAAAATTCCACTTTGACATTATGGGGTATTGTGTGTAGATCAATTTAATAAATGTTATATCCAGGTTGTCACGCAACAAAATGTGGAAAAGGTCAAGGGGTGTGAATACTTTCTGAAGGCACTGTAGCAGTTGCTCTTACTGACCTCCATAACCCTCTCTCTGGGCTCCGTTTGGCTTTGATCTGCCATCAGTAAGCCATCAGTGATGTTAATGAGAGCCAGGCTCTGTGAGGCTATCAATGGCACCATCCTGGTTCACCACTCACTGTGCTCTTACTATGACCTTTCCACTGTAAAGTGTTTCTCCCACCCCAGGGACCAAAGTGGTATACTCCAACCCCTCCAACAAAGAGTGCTGGTGCATACCATGGCTGTTTCTGTGGAAGCAGCTGTGTGATTGGCAGTAGCTGAAAGGCTTAGCGCTTAATCACAGTGCTCTTTTATTAGGCACATCTAGACCCACAATGTCAAAAGTCAAAGTCAAAGTCAAAGTCACCATTATTAGTCAGTTGTACAACCAAATGCCTTCAACCGAAATGTGTCTTCCGCATTTAACCCAACCCCTCTGAATCAGAGAGGTGCGGGGGGCTGCCTTAATCGACTTCCACGTCTTCGGCGCCCGGGGAACAGTGGGTTAACTGCCTTGTTCAAGGGCAGAACGACAGATTTTTTTCCCTTGTCAGCTCGGGGATTCGAACTTGCAACCCTCCGGTTACAAGTCCAACGCTCTAACCACTAGGCTACCTGCCGCCAATGGTCACGGTGGCACAGTGGCATCCACAGTGTCCTCAAAAGTCAACCATCTGACTTTGTGGGCCTAGATGTCCCTGCCATACGGGCACAGTGCTTTCACACTCAGAATGGAATGCATGGTTAACTCAGTTTGAGATGGATTCGGGCTTCTGAGACTGTGATACCTTGCTACCCTACTGCCTCTAATCTAGCCATTGATCCGGTCCTGCCAATTGGATTCTATTGAACTGATCCCGACTGGCTCGTACCACTGAGATAAGAATGGGGATGACTCACCGGTGGCTCTGTATAGGGGCTTAAGCCAGGCTGCCTCCTTTATCCCTCTGGCACAGTGAAGACGGGCCTCTCTCTTTCCCCTCTTCTACGAATCCATCCATCCTCACTGGACACTACAGCTGGGAGAGAACACATACCACAGCCACTCTTACTCATCCCGTTCAGTTCACCACACTCACTGTTGACCACATCCCCAGGGCACTCGAAGAGCACCAATTGGCACCAATTGGCTTTCGTCAATATTTGCAGTGTTCCCACGGCTACCAGGATATATTGTAATTCCATCATTAGTATTTCCCCCCCCATTGCTCTCATTGTATTAAAAAGGTTTAAGATACTTGAGCGCTCACAATAATATCACATCTGTTGTCTCATTAATCAGAGATATTTTCGCGAAGACGGGTTGGTTGTTTAGCAACAAAACCAACACGTGCACAACTGTGGGGCAAAAAAGACAGGGTTGGCTTAGATTGTTGACAACATGTAAACTGTATTTTGTCTCCAATGTTAATTGAAAACATAAATACATTTGCACAATCAGCAATTGTCTCTCAGATAAGGAGATGATCGTGGACTACAGGAAAAGGAGGACTGAGCACGACCCAATTCTCATCGATGGGGCTGCATTGGAGCAGGTTGAGAGCTTCTAGTTCCTTGGCGTCCACATCACCAACAAACTAACATGGTCCAAGCACACCAAGACAGTCGTGAAGAGGGCACGACAAAACCTATTCCCCCTCAGGAGACTGAAAGATTTGGCATGGGTCCTCAGATCCTCAAAAGGTTCTACAGCTGCACCAGAGCATCTTGACGGGTTGCATCACAGCCTGGTATGGCAACTGCTCGGCCTCCGACCGCAAGTCACTACAGAGGGTAGTGCGTACGGCCCAGTACATCACTGGGGCCAAGATTCCTGCCATCCAGGACCTCTATACCAGGCGGTGTCAGAGGAAGGCCCTAAAAATTGTCAAAGACTCCAGCCACCCTAGTCATAGACTGTTCTCTCTGCTACCGCACAGCAAGCGGTACCGGAGCGCCAAGTCTAGGTCCAAGAGGCTTCTAAAAAGCTTCTACCCAAAAGCCATAAGACTCCTGAACATCTAATCAAATGGCTACCCAGACTATTTGTACATTGTTACAGTTGTTGGTTAGGTAGCTAGCATATTTGAGCCACTTACGATTCCCCACATGGCAGTTTCTTGTCATTCTTGCTATTAATCTGGCCATCCAGAATCACAAAAACACGCTTACTTCTGCCCCATGGAAGCGCACGCATTGTTTTTGTGACATTGTCAGCTACAATCAAGATGATCACAATGACACATACTGTAGGTCACTGAAAGGCTGAAAGAGCATGGTTCATTCCAGGGAGTCCATAGAACACAACCAATCTCTTCCAGGACACAGCTAGGTCTTCACTCTTACAAAAAAACTGCATTAAAAGTGCAGTAACTGTAGTCAACTGTGCTATTTTGGACGCAGTAATTGCAGAATAACTGCAGTTATACTGCACTCTAACTGCAGTTATACTACAAAATTACTGCAGTAAAAAAATCGGTATTATATTGGACACAGTATTTGCAGCATACTGCAGTTATACTGCACTCTAATTAATGAATAAGGCACGAGGGGGTGTGGTATATGGCTAATACACCACGGCTATGGGATGTTCTTAGGCACGACGCAACCCCTGAGGTGCCTTATTGCTATTATAAACTGGTTACCAACGTAATTACAGTAAAAATACAAATTTTGTCATACCCGTGGTATACGGTCTGATAAACCATGGCTGTCAGCCAATCAGCATTCAGGGCTCGAAAAACACCCAGTTTATAATTACAGTTATATTGCAGTGTACTGCAGTTATACTGCACTCTGACTGCAATCTTTTTCCTAAGGGCAGTGTTGGGGAGTAGTGAACTACATGTAGTTCAACTAGTAATTTAACTCATTTCTGCAGTAGATTGGTGGTAGTTGAACTAAATAAAATCTAGGTAGTGTTTTCACTAGTTAATTGCTTACTACTGGAACTACACACTACTTTTTTTCACAAAAAGCAGAGAAAATATGGGTGAAGTGGGCAATAATTTACATTCTGTAAACATATGACCCCAAAGGGATCAGTCTTTTTTTTTTGTATTCTATGGAATTTCAGATCTTCATATGATAATCTTTCACGAAGTAGTTGGATGTAGTAGTAAACTACTTTTTCAAGGTAACTTTAGTTAAGTAAATTATATGTTTCTTAAGGGTAGCTTTAGTGTAGCTTAACTTCTTCCAGTGTGAAGTAATTGGTAGCTTGGTAAACTATATTTTCCGAGTATCTGTTGGTCTTATCTTGACAGATGATCAGTCTGTGCTGCCCATTGTGATCGGAATGTTAATGAAAGGAGCAGAGGACAGTTTTGTTTACTCTAACAGCCAATGACATGACGCTGGCAAAAAGAAGACAACGGCAGAGAGGTTGGATGGGATGTGATGGACTGAATGAGCCAGGCACTCTAAAAATATTACTTAAACTTTCCAACAAAGCCTGATAAAGTCAGCCAACCCCCGCAGGGCCGAGTTAGACACAGCGTGATGACTACACGCTAAAGCTCTGTTCACAGCCAGACATCTGTGGGTCATTTTGAGGCAGCCATTTTCCACACACTTCCCTCAGCCGTTTGGCATGCCGGTGCTAAGCCCCTTGCCTGGTTGGGTTTGATTAGAGGACAGAACTCGTACTGGGATGCCAGCTTTAACATGTATTTTTCTTAGCTTGGATGATGGATAGGTTTTGTGTGTCTGGGTGTCTGCTAGACAGGGCCATGTTTGGTCAACATGACAGGGTGTGTATATGTGTGTTAATGGCAGTTGTGGAAAAAGTACCCAATTGTCATACCTTAATAGAAAATGACTCAAGTAAAAGTGAGTCACCCAGTAAAATACTACTTGAGTAAAAGTCTAAAAGCATTTGGTTTTAAATATACTTACAGTTGAAGTCGGAAGTTTACATACACTTAGGTTGGAGTCATTAAAACTCATTTTTCAACCACTCCACAAATGTCTTGTTAACAAACTATAGTTTTGGCAAGTCAGTTAGGACATCTACTTTGTGCACGACACAAGTTATTTTTCCAACAATTGTTTACAGGACAGATTATTTCACTTATAATTCACTGTATCACAATTCCAGTGGGTCAGAAGTGTATATACACTAAGTTGACTGTGCCTTTAAACAGCTTGGAAAATTCCAGAAAATAATGTCATGGCTTTAGAAGCTTCTGATAGGCGTATTGACGTAATTTGAGTCAATTGGAGGTGTACCTGTGGATGTATTTCAAGGCTTACCGTCAAAATCAGTGCTTCTTTGCTTGACATCATGGGAAAATCAAAAGAAATCAGCCAAGACCTCAGACAAAATATTGTAGACAAGTCTGGTTCATCATTGGGAGCAATTTCCAAATTCCTGAAAGTACCACGATCATCTGTACAAACAATAGTACGCAAGTATAAACACCATGGGACCACTCAGCCGTCATACTGCTCAGGAAAGAGACGCGTTCTGTCTCCTAGAGATGAACGTACTTCGGTGTGAAAAGTGCAAATCAATCCCAGCAGCAAAGGACCTTGTGAACAACAGCAACCGACCCTGTGACGATGCAGGAGGAAACAGGTACAAAAGTATCTATATACACAGTAAAACGAGTCCTATATTGACATAACCTGAAAGACCGCCCAGCAAGGAAGAAGACACTGCTCCAAAACCGCCATACAAAATCCAGACTACGGTTTGCAACTGCACATGGGGACAAAGATCGTACTTTTTGGAGAAATGTCCTCTGGTCTGATGAAACAAAAATAGAACTGTTTGGACATAATGACCATTGTTATGTTTGGAGGAAAAAGGGGGAGGCTTGCAAGCTGAAGAACACCATCCCAACTGTGAAGCACAGGGATGGCAGCATCATGTTGTGGTGGCGCTTTGCTGCAGGAGGGACTGGTGCACTTCACAAAATAGATGGCATCATGACGAAGGAAAATTACGTGGATATATTGAAGCAACATCTCAAGACATCCGTCAGGAAGTTAAAGCTTGGTCGCAAATGGGTCTTCCAAATGGACAATGACCCCAAGCATACTTCCAAAGTTGTGGCAAAATTGCTTAAGATCAACAAAGTCAAGGTATTGGAGTGGCCATCACAAAGCCCTGACCTCAATCCTATAGAAAATGTGTGGGCAGAACTGAAAAAGCGTGTGCGAGCAAGGAGGCCTACAAACCTGACTCAGTTACATCAGCTCTGTCAGGAGGAATGGGCCAAAATTCACCCAATTTATTGCGGGGAGCTTGTGGAAGGCTACCCAAAACGTTTGACCCAAGTTAAACAATTTAAAGGCAATGCTACCAAATACTAACTGAGTGTATGTAAACTTCTGACCCACTGGGACTGTGATGAAATAAATAAAAGCTGAAATAAATCATTCCCTCTACTATTATTCTGACATTTCACATTTTTTAAATAAAGTGGTGATCCTAACTGACCTAAGACAGGGAATTTTTACTAGGAATTGTGAAAAACTGAGTTTAAATGTACTTGACTAAGGTGTATGTAAACTTCAGACTTCAACTGTAAGTATCAAAAGAACATGTAATTGCTAAAATATACTTAAGTATTAAAAGTAAAAGTATAAATAATTTCAAATTCCCTATATTAAGCAAACCAGACAGCACCATTTTCTTGTTTTTTTATTTACGGCTAGCCACGGGCACACTCCAACACTCAGGCATAATTTACAAACGAAGCATTTGTGTTTATCAAGTCCGCCAGTTCGGAGGCAGTAGGGATCAGCAGGGTTGTTCTCTTGATAAGTGAATTAATTTTAAAATGTTCCTGCCCTGCTAGCCATTCAAAATGTAACAAGTACTTTTGAATGTCAGAGAAAATGTATGGAGTAAAAAGTACATTATTTTCTTGAGGAATGTAGTGAAGTAAAAGTAGTAAAAACTCTAAATAAAGTAAAGTACAGATACCGCAAAAAACTACTTAAGTACTTTACACCACTAGTTAATGGCAGTGTGAGGACGTTTGGAGGGCCCTGAATCATTATTCAGGTCTGGGTGCATGCATTGTAGATGGCTGAGGAACAAGTTTCAAGTTCAAGTTTTAATGTCATGTGCACAAGTAACACTTTCTTGGTTACAACATGATTTCATATGTGTTATTTCATAGTTTTGATGTCTTCACTATTATTCTACAATGTAGAAAATAGTAAAAATAAAGAAAAACCCTGGAATGTGTAGGTGTGTCCAAACTTTTGACTGGTACTGTATATATGAATTGTTCCCCAAGGTAAATGTGATTGTTGTTTGTGTTTGTACAGGGCCGAGGAGCTACTCTACATCCACCATGACTGAACGCTTTGACTGTTACTATTGCCGTGACAACCTGCATGGGAAGAAGTATGTGATGAAGGACGAGAAGCATGTGTGTACAAAGTGCTTCGACAAGCTCTGTGCCAACACATGCGCAGAATGCCGTCGCCCCATTGGGGCTGATGCCAAGGTGGGTATTGTGTATGTCCTTGTGAGTGTGTGTACCCTTAAATGTGTGTTCATAAAGCTGATTGGCTTCAATTCATATGTCAAGATTAAGGCCAGTGTTACATATTTGTGCACGTATCCACAAAGCCTTTCAGAGTAGGAGTGCTGATATAAGATCAATTTAGCCTTTTAGATAATAACGAATATGATTATATGGACAGGTGGTGACCTGATCCTGTGGCAGCAGCTTCCACAACATAACAGTCACAGATTTGTGTTATAGACACTATCATTGCTAACGAACCCTGAAGTATTATTCACATTGTTTCACTATGACTAGTGTCTACCCCAGGGTGTCCGTATTGGCTGTCAGTCCCGTCATGGTATGCTGCACTGAAATTCACATAAATACACTAATGCTTTCGAGAAGGACATACTCTTTTTTTCTGGCTAACACCTCCGTCGCCAACAAATTATTGGGGAAAGAAGCCCATGTGAATGAATGCATCTCACGCTTTTCCCGCCCTCCTCCTCTCTGTTCAGGAGCTGAACCATAAGAACCGTCACTGGCACGAGGACTGCTTCCGCTGTGCCAAGTGCTACAAGCCCCTGGCTAACGAGCCCTTCAGCGCCAGGGACGACGGCAAGATCATGTGTGGCACGTGTGGCTCCCGCGAGGATGGCAACCGGTGCCAGGCTTGCTACAAGGTGGTCATGCCAGGTGGGTGGTCATGCCAGGTGGGCTTAACCATAGACATAACACACTTTTTTTTCTCAAAAGTGACCAAGCACTGTGCACATGGCTGCTGTTTATAATTGTTGTTATTGTGAAGTCCAGGGCAAATCCCGACACTGTGCGTGTGTTGAATTCACTCTGAAGTGCTAGAGTGGGCTCTGGGCGTTCGTAAATTCAGAGCGTTTATCTCTGTCTCGGAGCGTTCAGAACGCACATTGGCCGAGGAGTAGGGTTGTTCCGAATGTTCTGACCTCACAATGGCAGTCAGGCACCCAAGCGAACTGGCTAAAGTTGGCTATCTTGCTAGCTACTTTGACACAAATGAGAGAACATCTCACTGACCATTTTACTCGCCCTGGCATAGCTGGTTAGACTGTTTTCATGTAATCTAGAGCGTTGGTGACTGAGCTGCTGGCAACAATTGAATTACGTGTTTTTTTCCGACGTTTACTGATACCAGTCGTATTCAACAGGTGTTGCGCATTCGTAACTTCATCCGTTATTCTGCGCTCTGGGACAGACAAGAGTACTCTGGAATCGGAGTAGATAGACAGTGAATTTACGAACTCACCCACTGTGTGAAACAAGTGTCTGTTTTCTTAATCTATTTAAAACTTTGACTGCTAGGCACCCAGAACGTGGAATATAAGAACAAGGTGTGGCATGAGGAGTGCTTCACCTGCTTCGAGTGCAAGCAACCAATCCGCTCGCAGAGCTTCCTGAACAAGGGAGATGACATATTCTGCGGCCCGTGCCACGAGAAGAAATTTGCCAAGAAATGCTTCCACTGCAAGCAGGTGCATAAGATCTGTCCCTTCACACACCCACAAACTGAACAAAATAGTTGTCATTCTGTTGTGAATTTTAATTATTTCCTGCCATGTTAGTCTAATTATAGCATTCTTATACTCAAGTATACCTACAGAAGGTTAAAGGAAATGCTTTCTGTTATTCATATAGAATAAGTACATGGTCTCCCAATGCAACTAACATGGTGTTTTTTCTCCCCTCAGCCCATCACCTCAGGTGGTATAAGCTACCAGGACCAGCCATGGCACTCTGAGTGCTTTGTGTGTCGTACATGCCGAAAGGGCCTGGCCGGAACCCGCTTCACCTCCCACGAGGAGCATGTCTACTGTGTGGACTGCTACAAGACCTCCGTGGCCAAGCAGTGCAATGGCTGCAAGAATCCCATCACAGGTCAGACACCCACACTTTACGTTAACATTTATGCCTAATATATATTGTATGGACACTTTTTTTAAATAATAAATTAAGGTTTACATTGTGTAGGATGGAATGTTTTGTGAGATTCAGTGGCATTAATAAGATATCTGTCCCATACTACAGGGTTTGGCCATGGGACCAACGTGGTGAACTACGAGGGTCACTCCTGGCACGAGTACTGCTTCAATTGCAAGAAATGCTCCCTCTCCCTGGCCAACAAGCGCTTTGTCATCAATGGAGAGGACATCTATTGCCCTGACTGTGCTAAGAAGCTGTGAGCACAGCCAGCGATTGGGCCAAATAAGTGCCCTGTCCCATTCATGTTGGGGGCAAGAACATAAATGGGATAAGCCAACTAACTCAAATTGTGGCCAATCAAGGGTTTAAAAGAGAAAGCATGTATTCGGTTTAATCACCTGAATGAAACCTAACAGCAGTTGAATATGAATATTGTTCCACTGTTTTCTGTCATTGTTGAATACTAACACCAAGTGTGTTTTGTTTTTGGCCTACAATATGTAATACTAAAAAGCTTGGGTCAAATTCAGAACTCTGCATAGTCATTAGGGAATGACCTTTCAGTTCCTACCTGGAACAGTAATAATGGCAATTACATGTTACATGCTTCCTGAATCATATACTAGCCAAGTAATCAGCCATGGTGTCTCTGAAGTGATGCGTTTGAAGAGCTGTTGAGGGTTTTAATAATCAGTGTGGACAAACTAGGTCTTTCTTTGTAGGTATCAAACAGTGTTATGCTCAGAGCCTAATCATGTACTCAGCTTTTTGAATGCACATTGATCAATAAAAGTAAGCGCCAAAATTGTGTTTATTTCCCTCTGCTAGACAAATGACAAACATCTATTTTGCAAAACTTTATTTAACAGTTCATATCCTCTCAGTACATTTTAGATATTTACAAATATAATTTGTGGACAAGGCTTGGGTTAGGGTCTGAAAAGCCTCCAGCAATCAATTCATATTCACTGTAGTCCTGGTCAGGTAGAATGATTGTCATGGCCAAGGTAAGGACATGTGACGCGTTTTATTTGTTATTATAGCAATCTAAGGCACCATTCTATCCTACCGTCATGAGATCGTTAACAGTTAGCTCCGTAATCAAGCCCACAGATTCAGAAAGGGTTTAAAATGTCCAAGTCCTGTTTATTAGTAATAGAGCAGGACTGCCATGTATTGGTGGTGTCTGTGACTCGATGTGCTAGCCATGTATTGGCTCTGTCTGACTGCCATTACGTAAGCACATGAAGCGCTGACTGAGGAACCACCATGGCTTTCATATTGAACAGGTCTACAGCAATACCCTGCACTTTGAATAGATGAAGGTTTGTCAAGGAGGAAAGTTCATAAAAGGCCTGGATGGGAAGAGACAGGAGAGGATAGAGAAAACATATTTCCTTCAAGAATACCACACCTCTTTAACAGGACTATACAGTAAAGTTACTTCTTGGTGATAAGTCACCCCAATCTACAAATGTAATTCATTTCAGAAAGCTTTTCAACCCTTTTAAAAAGTGGAAAACCTCCCACAGTGCAAAGCGTATCATATTGTGATGAATAATAAAAAGGTTTGCACATGAAAACTAAAAACGGTTTCTCCTCTGACAGAGAGATGCATGTTAAACGATTAAGGGCTTGTTTGTTTAGTCAAAGTTACATTCTTTATGCCTGTAAGTCAAAGCTAAGCTCATGGCCCTCCAACTCTAGACATAATGTATAATATAAAGCAATTTCAGAGAAACCTTCTGGTTTATTAGCACGACAATCAGCCAACAGGCTTATTATGAGGCAAAAAAATAAGGTCCCCAAACCTCTGTTTGGACGATTCAAGCATAGGGAATTAAAGCTTCGATACAGCTTTTAAAAAAAACAAACAAGACAAGCACAAGACTGACCAAATCACATTGTTCCCATCTCCCTCCTTCAGTGGTAGACTCAGTCACACTGCTGTTACAAAGAGGTGTGTGGCGCAGTGGTCAGAGTCCAGGTTAACTTTTCTATTGCAACCTTTCACACCATGTTAAAAAGCCCTGAAACATTCTCCCACTCCTCAGTCCACCCCTCAGTTGGGCACAAAGGCAATTGTCTGAGGTGGTTGGGGGATGAAAAGCAGAACCTTTCAGAGCCTCACAAAAATGCCCTCAATCAACATACACAGACACACCCATGTTCCCTCAACAGTATGAGGATCCCACGGGTTGTCCCCTAGGGCTTGTAGAGTACTGGAGAAGAGGGTTTCCTATTAGCGCCCAGGGTAACACGCCCAAACAAACCTGACTCAATTCCACACAAACCCTTAGCCCCTATCCCTTTGCACTTGAGGTGATCTGTAAGCAGTTGATAGGTATAAGCAATATAATAGCTTCACCTTGTGGAATTGTTGCCAGACTGCTTACACCGATCCAATCCAGTGTCTAGAGGGTCGGGACTAGGGCTTGACTTGGAACAGTGCGTAGGGCAACAGCACTGACTACCCTGCCAAAGGGCACGAGTCAAACAGAACCCAAACTAAAATACAGTAACAGATAACGAGACTATTATAATCCATTCCCACTACACCACCCCACCCACATCGGCCTAACACTGATTATATACACATGGTACAATAACACTTAAATATGTAGAAATATATTTTCATATAAACAGACAGCCAAATTATACGTTATAAAAATAATAGAAATGTGTTTGTTTTTTTTGCCGAGAGGGAGAAAGTATAAAAGCATTAGCTAGTGTGTTTTGGAGATCATAGGGTCTTAGTAGAGTTGCAATGGAATTAGTATGGAATGAGCTACACAGACAAGAGGGAGGAGACTGCATACATCTACTGCCGGGTCAAAACTGCTCTGAGACGCCTGACAGAACTGTTGTTTCAGCCCTATACTTCGGGCATTGTAATTGAGAACTTCAAACCTTTCAAGTTTCTGGACTAGTACTGTACACAAACACCCTTCAGAGAAAACTCTGAAGCAATTCTAAAATGAAGCTGATGGACCTTGTCTGACTACAATTAACCAACATACACACACGTTAATCCGTTATGGGGTAGTCATTCATATGGTAAGAGTATAGATTCATGCAGTCATTGCTGGGGGTCAAGTTATACCTCAGCGCTCAGGATGCAATTAAATTAGAATTTGATATGAGTTAGCTAACAATTAAGTCTATATACACATGTAAAACAGTAACATGTCAAAATATTAGGATAAACCTAAAGACCAGGAACTGAAAATGAACAGCAACAGTTAAACTTTACTGAACAAATATGCACAAAATCACCAGCTTTTTTTAAAATTTCTACATCCTTCAGTTTGTAAAGACAAAGCAATAGTCAAGAGTCATTTCATAAAACAATCAGTTTGATTTGTAGACATAAGTGCCCCCTAGTGGCCCTAAGAAGAGTAGAAGTGAGGGAGGTGGGAGAATAGGAGGAAGGTGGAGGGGCTCTGACCAGCCCTTTGGGGCACAGGGAGAGGGGTAAACCATGGGAGAATAGGGACTAGAGCATTTTAAGGCTGGGTCTATGGATTATTGGAAAAGCAGCCTGCCAGACAAATCCAGAATTATAGGTCAGAATACAATTTGGGTAGGATGGGATTACAGTTACATAGTGGTGCTCACGGCTTGGGCACACAGTAGGTCGGAACCTGTGTTTGTTGTAAGTGCTCCCTCAGTCTCTGTCTGTATAAACTGGAGACGCCCCTTTAGGCAGACCCTGATAGAATACTGTACCCAGGGACCTTAGCCCACTCCCCACCAATCAAAAGGTGTTGGATCACATCTCGGGGCGGGAGACGACAACTCAAGTTCCCTGACATGAGAAGTAGTGAACTCTTAACCATCATATAGCCGAGTGCACGTGCATCCTGGAATATTCGCAAACCGGAGTAACCCAAAAATAATAGACATGAGATGACAGTAATTACATACTACGAAGCCCAAATTTATACATTACGTCACACCCCCTGCTCCAACAACTACAAAACATCAAGTGTGAACAAAACAAAATAAAAAGAACCAAGTGAAATGGTAAGAATGGGAGGTTAAAGACGAGACCTTAAAGCGAGCACATTGAAGGAACATTGAGATTATCCCTGAAGCATTGTTTCTTTGTTGTATATATATTTTTTTCTTGTGGTGGGTGTGCAAAGCTAGCATTCAGGATGTGTCCCTCGTGCTCTTCCTCTGGCTGATGTGGTCCAGACAAGAAGGCTGGGCGGGGTGTGTGGAGGGGGTAGGGGGGTCAGCTGGACAGGAACTCCAGGAGTGCAATATTAACAGGCCTCTGAAGGGAGAGCTGCAGCCTCACATCTCTACAGAGAGAGAAAGAGAGAACAAAATGTGTAACTGATTATAGAACATCCACAAAGCCATTTACTTTACTACACAACACGTGCAGTACAGTTACAGTAAATCAACCATACAAACAGTTTAGTTGCCAAAGTACTTGTCTCTCACCTGACAAGGCTTCGATAGGCTGGCTGGAGGGGTGGAGGGTGGCCACAGGGATCCCCTTGTCCTCAAAGGCCACCCTGGGCCCCTCGGGACCCCCGTCACAGTCGATGAGGCCCTGGTTGCGGCCCTCTGCATCGATGAGGGGCCGGCCCTTGGAGTTGACGCCCAGGTCAATGAGCTCCTCGAAGCTCCAGGGGCCAGGCTTACCGTTGAGCCCCGGGGCCAGCTTGTTAGAGTCCTCGTTCAGGAACTCTGAGCCTTCTACCAGGCGACACTTAGGCACTGGACTGGAGGGGAGGGAGAGAGCCAGTCAGAGTATAAGGAAGGCGTTGAGTGAGTAAGTGAAAGAGACACTTAGTCCTATGTCACTGTCATTGTGCTTCAAGTATTTGGGAGTGTGTGTGTGTGTGTGTGTGTGTGTGTGTTTGTGTCATACTTAACAGCCAGGGGCTCCTCGGTGCTGGTTCCGTTGTTGTTCTCCTTGTCGTCCGCCTCTGGCTTCCAGTTCACACTGCCCAGCGGCTCCCTACGCTCTCCCATTGGCTCGCTGCGGGTCAGGCCACGCCCCTCCTCGTCCATGCAGTCCGTCTCCATCGCGACATCTCCGGTCTGGGCTGACTCGTCGTCTGCGGAGACGAAACAAGCAGATGACTCAATTTGCAAACGTACACAGAGGGAGTGGTGTCTGTGCAAACAGACAAGCCGTTCGGTGTACACACACGGATAGTGGACAGTTACCCTTGGTTTCTTCTTCGTCACCCTCCTCGTCTCCCTCATCCTGCATGTCTTTCTCATCATAATCTCTCTAAACAGGACACATTAACAGAGTACTGGTCAAAATATGTACAAGTTAAAATATCTATCAACAAGTATGTGCAAGGACTACTGGGTGTTCTTATCCAAGGCGACTGACTTAAGTATTGGAGAAATGCCTGTTGCCATGGAGAGACCAGAGCTTGAGAAATGTGAACTCACTTTTTCTAGGTCCGCTTTTCTAGTTCTCTTCATGATCTCCTCAATTCGCTAAAAGTTAGAGTGACAGGAAGGTTCATGTCAAGAATTGCTGGCCAATTACACCCTGCAGACACTCAATGTAATACAAGTTAATGACATGGTCGAATTGATTGGACTGCTTTAAAAATTCAAGTGTTGGTATATAGGGAGTGGATGTAGGGGGTATTTTCACTGAGTGTGCATACTTAATGTGTAAGATGAACATGTTACTGAGAACATAGTGAATGCATGCAGTGTGTATGATAAAGTGTGCAAGCTGAAATGGTGATTCTCCACCCACCTTCTTCCTCTCCATGCGTTCCTGTTGGTTCTGGGCCATGACCCTCTCTCGCTCAATGCGGACCTTCTCTGCCTCAATTGCAGCCTGTGCCTCCACCTCTTCACGCTGCGATTGGACAAACATGTTGTCGTTCACACAAGCAACCAATCAATTAGATCAACACAAGACTAAAATCATCTGTCCGTACCTCTTTCTGTAGCTCAGCCTGTCTCACGGCCTCCTCTACCTCCAGTCTTTCTCTGTCCGCCTCCGCCATAAGAGCGTCCTCCTCCTCTTTCTTCTTCCTCTCCTCGGCCAGCTTCTTCTCCTCCTCCAGGCGTTTCAACCGAGCCTCCTCGGCCAAGCGTTTCTCCTCCTCCTTCCTCAGCCTGTAGATAAGATATGGGTCAGTCAATATCCCCCCAGAGAGAGAGATAAAGAGATTAGAGAGCCTTGTCTGGTTCCTCACTTCTCCTCCTCCTCTCTCAGTACTCGGAGTGCCTCCTCCCTCTCCTTCTTCTCCCTCGCTAGACGACGGTTCTCGGCCAGGATCATGGCGGCCTCTGCAGCAGAGTTGGTGCCCGCCATGGACTTGTCTGAGAGCCAGAGAGGAGACAGACAAGAGTTTAGTTTGACCAATCTAAGCTAATATACTGGTTCACTAATAACCAAGTTTCAAGGCATAGCCAACAAGATACAGGAGCCATAGCACCAAACACTACATATAGAACTCTAATACTATAGAGCACATTGAGAACTATAGGTTGAGAGAGATCGATGAAAAAGGTTGAGAGAAAGATGGAGCAAGAGAGAAACAAAGTGTGGGAACCGACTTCAAATGACAGTCTCTGTGGTTGCTGGTCATAGAGCTCTCTGTGTGTTCTACTGCAGACGGAGTCCTATTGATAGCGTCCCTGCAGCACACACACTATCCATTAACCCTCTCCTAATGAGTTCTACAGTAGTAGTACAGGACTCTCACCAGAAGGGGGCACTAGACATCTCTAGGGCTAACAGGATGTAACTACAGCTGGGAGGGAGTTAATGGCTGTGCTGGTCCACAGAGAATTTACAGCTAGCTACACACTAACATTCTGCTGCTGCCACGTCAGTTTCCCTTACTAATGAACAGAAGAGGAACACACTAAACACACTGTGGTGAAACTTAGGAATTAAGCTACAGATCATTTAGATACATCAGGATGGAGGACAGAGCAGAGGCTACTCTGAGCCAAATGGATGTTCTTTATGGGAATACAGTACAGGGTTTCCAACCCACTGCCTCAGGGACTCACAGTACAGGCCCTCAGTCATTATCAGATGAAAGTGAGTCAAGACTATGAGACTGTTGGTGTTTTTTCCTGCTTGATCTGAGCACGGCAAGGTCCTTATGCAAGTGGGATTTTAGCCCTATGTCATGACTGGTACTAAGAGAAGGAAATGGATAATTCAGCCGAGAGAGAAAGGTGATCTCAGTGAGGTTGGAGGTCCTCGTCACTCACCGTCCTTGTCTTTATCTTTGGTCTTACTGGAGGTGCTATGAGAAGGGGTGGGTGTTGTGCTAGTCTGGGGAGCCTCTGGGGGCTGGGGAGCCACAGGCTGGACAGGACACAGGTCCTTTGGCTTGGAGTCCCTCTTTCGCAGGGTTGGGGGGCCGGTGGGGGTGAGGGCCGGTCTCTGGATGGGTGGAGGTTTGGCCGAGGTGGGCTGGGGGGACGGGGGCTTGGCCGAGCTAAACTGAGGGGATGAGGGGCGATGTTTTATACCCCCGGGTGACGGGGGACGGTTACGTGGGCTTGGCCTGTAGTGCGGAGACAAGATTTATGACGTTTCAATAAATTATCCAACACAGCTAAGCAATTTCAACAGTACACAATTAAAACAGGAAATATTGAATATAGTTCAAACATTTTCTCAGGGAGAGATGTGGTGTCTTACTTTGCACTGGGGAAGGGGGTTCTCTTGCTCGCTGGGAGGGGGGCGGGTGAGGGCGAGCGGTGGCGTCCCGCGATGTTGGAGGGCGAGGCGGGACGTTTCCCTCCGGGCGACGAGAACCTTTTCTCCTTCTGTCGTTCCACAAAGAGAGATGGTGAGAGAAGAGGGACGATTCAGTCCATTACGTCAGATCCTCCAAATGTCATATTATCATCCATTAAATAACACAAAAAAAAAATTGAATAAAAGTTTCATGTAGGCTATAACATTTTATTCAATTCGTGTCATGCAGGGTTTTATCTGGATCAAAAGGGGCTTAGGTGGTGGGAGTGGCATGGGGGTACATAATCCATCTGGTTTTAGTCATTACGGTTTACACGGAGTGTTTATTTAATCCCCCAAAAATGTTCTACAATTAAAAAAAACACTGGAATTAGTCGGCTTTACATAATGTTTAGGCAGCCCGCCCAAGTATTTCAATGGCCGAAAAATCTGTTATGTATTTTGTTTCCACGTTAAGTGCATAACGGCGCCGCACCACTAAAATCCCTCATGAGAACACAGTGGAACACCAGCAGTGGATCAATAAAACATGGAGTGACCAGATACCACCTGATCCATGAGACAGACAGTCTCCCTCCCATGTGGTCTGTGTCACGGACAGTCTCCTGCAGTGCACAGGACTGACAGTCACTGTGAAGGTTACCGTGTGGGCCTGTCTGTTTCAAATGCATCTATTTTTAAAAAGCCCACATGCCACTGGGGGTCTGAAAACATGCTGATGGCACAGCAAGGTCATCTACCTGGCACCACAGAGGGACACACATGCCAAACTCAGGAGAGGTGTGTGTGTGTGTGTGTGTGTGTCTTAGATATATCTATCTATAGTACCAGCTAAAAGTTTGGACACCTACTCATTCAAGGGTTCAAGGGCATCAGATGACCTGGTCTCCACACTCCCCAGACCTCAACCAAATTGAGATGGTTTGGGAGGAGTCGGACCACAGAGTGAAGGAAAAGCAGCCAACAAGTGCTCAGCATGTGTGGGAACTCCTTCAAGACGGTTGGAGAAGCATTTCAGGTGAAGCTGGTTGAGAGAATGCCAAGAGTGTGCAAAGCTGTCATCAAGGCAAAGGGTTGCTACTTTGAAGAAGCTAAAATATATTTTGATTTGTTTACTACATGATCCCATGTGCCATTTCATAGTTTTGATATCTTCACTATCATTCTACAATGTAGAACATAGTAAAAAATAAATAAAAACCCTTGAATGAGTAGGTGTCCAAAGTTGACTGGCAACACACATACACAAACTATAAATGCAACATGTAAAGTGTTGGTCACATTTTCCATGAGCTGAACTACTGTAAAAGATCAGACATTTTCCATACGCACAAAAAGCTTTTTGCTATCAAATTGTGTACACATTTGTTTACATCCCTGTTTGTGAGTATTTATCATTTGCCAAGATATCCATCTACATGACAGGTGTAACATATTAAGAAGCTGATAAACAGCATGATCATTACACAGGTGAACCTTGTGCTGGGGACAATAAAAAAGGACACTATAAAAATGGGCTGTTGTGTCACACAACACAATGCCACTGATTTGAGGGAGCATGCAATTGGCATGCTGACTGCAGGAGTGTCCAACAGAGCTGTTGCCAGAGAATGTAATGTTATTTTTTTCGACCATGAGCCCCCTCCAACATTTTAGAGAGTTTGTAAGTACGTCTAACCAGCCTCACAACCACACACCACGTGTAACCACGGCAGCCCAGGACCTTCACATCCGGCTTCTTCACCTGCGGGATTGTATGAGGGGGGGATGCTGAGGAGTATTTCTGTCTGTAATAAAGCTCTTATGTGGGGAAAAACTCATTCTGATTGCCTGGGCCTGGCTCCCGAGTGGATGGACCTGGCTCCCGAGTGGATGGACCTGGCTCCCGAGTGGATGCGCCCCTGCCCAGTCATGTGAAATCCATAGATTAGGGCCTAATGAATTTATTTCAATTGACTGATTTCCTTCTATGAACTGTAACTTAGTTTAAAAAAAATCTGCATGTTGCATTTAGATTTTTGTTCAGAGTGTGTGTAATCGATCACAGCTCTGGAAAATAATTGTACGACCACTAAAACTATCAGTTTCTCTGGTTTTACTATTTATAGGTATGTGTTTGGGTAAAATGAAAATTGTTTTATTCTATAAACTACTGACATTTCTACCAAATAAAAAGTCATATAGAGCATTTATTTGCAGAAAATGACAACTGGTCAAAATAACAAAAAATATGTTGTCAGACCTCAAATGATGCAAAGAAAATAGTTCATATTAATTTTTAAACACAAAACTAATGTTTTAACTTGGGAAGAGTTCAGAAATAAATATTTGGTGGAATAACCCTGATTTTCAGTCTTGGCATGCTCTCCACCAGTCTTTCACATTGATTCCAGCCTTGCTGAAGCACCCCCAGACCCAAACACCTACCTACAAATAGTAAAACCAGAGAAAGTGATAATTTTGCAGTGGTCTCAATTTTTCCCAGAGCTGTATATCAGGGTTTCGTTAGGAAAATGTGGAGCTTGACATTTGACTAGCAGCAATTTAATTCCCCGGATATTTGAGAAGTTTACCAGACCCATATGCAAATCACATTTAGGTTACGGTAATTCATATTAACAGAACATTCCAGGATGCAACGGTGTGCGGTCCTTCTTACTGAATTCTGATATGCACTTTGAAGATTACTTTTCCTCAGCCAACAAGATGAGAAACGAATAGCAAAGTCACTAGCCCATGTCAATCTACTATCGCACTTAGTAGACAAGTTAGGCTCTTCTATTGGTCAGCTTGTTGAGAAAGAAATTGACTACTCCAAAACAGACTCTGGGACAGTTGTGGGACGATAGAGGTCAAATTCATACAACCAGTTGGCCTAGGCTACATAGAAAGAACAGTTAAAAAGCCATGAGGTTAATGCAACAAATCAGAAAGTTTAGCTTAAATTTTGATAAAATATTAGTAGGCTACACACAAATGTTCATTCCATAACACAATTAGCAGGAAAACACTAGTCAAAAGGGCACCGGACATGCGAGCGGTTTCATGTAGAAGAAAATGGAGAAGCGAGATCTAATATGCAACAACTAGCATTGGTTGCTAATATGACTAGGATTATGCCTTTGGCTGCAGGACAATGAAAGAAAGTTTATATAAAATAATTGCCTCCGAGTCCACGGATATGGTCCAACTTTGGCTAGGCTACTTTGACGCAAGGTAAGACATAGCTCAATTATTTTTGTATATTTAACTAGGCAAGTCAGTTAAGAACAAATTCATATTTACAATGACGGCCTACCAGGGAACAGTGGATTAACTGCCTTGTTCAGGGGCAGAACGACATTTTTACCATGTCAGCTCGGGGATTTGATCGAGCAACCCAAAGCTTTAACACACTAGGCTACCTGCCACCCCAATAATATGTAGTAAAATGTTCAGGTTTCAAACAAGTATGTTTTCAAAATGCATACTGCCTAAGATACATAACAAATATACTGTACACACGCTGCAATTTAATTCCACAAATGTACTCATAGTAACCTATAGACTGATAAGCATGACCAGTCAAATGTATTTACATCGACTGGTATTTCAAATAAATTAATAGGCTAAATAGCATTATTTCAAAATGGGATTTCCCCCTCCCAGACAATTGTACATTTTAATTAAAATTGGCTTTCCTATTTATTTATATCATTGTTTTTATTTAAAAATATATATATATATATATATATATATATATATAGGCCAACAGCCGGTTAACGGAAACCCTGATGTGTGCGGCACATGCGTGCCTGTGTATTTATTCTTGGTCCGTCTGAAAACTGCTTAAGAAAGAACCCGTGAAAGCCAGAGGGCAGTGTGCATTTAGTTCTAGACCATTTGTTTTATGTGGGATAAAAATTGCTTTCAAAGCTTTCCAAAAGCAGAGAAGGCAAAGTGCATGCACTGTATGAGAATTATTCTGTGAGGAGACTGAAACAGAGGGATGGCTTCATAAGAGGAAGCGCCGTCACCCATCCATGTCACCACACAGAGCACCCTCTGTCCACACACACACTGAAGGAGATTTACACTAGCTAATCACTCAGAGGATGAGCGCATGGACAAGCACACACGCAAAGACACTAGCATGTCCGCCCGCATCATAGAAGCAGCATGTCTCCCTTTAACGTGCAATCTGGATATCACCGATTTTCTCCTCACATACCATCTCCCTAGATTAGAGCTGTCCCCTGCAAAGCCTTGGTGAGACACCTACACGAGTGTCTTTTTCTGTCTCTCTCTGCAATCTCTTTGTAGGCTGTACTGTGACCATCTCTCCTTGAATAGGACACCCACGGCTTCATCTCCTTATTTATCCTTGCGGATCTTAAAAACACAGACTGGGTCAAAACAATATGGAGGCTACCTACCAGGAATTGGCTTTCACCTGTCCAGTTGTTCATAGTCAGTCGGTGGATGAAAAGAGCAAAGGAGACGAGGAGAGGAAGCTACCTCAGGCTATTGAGACGCAGCCTCGGGCAGGCTCAGGGTGTGGCCTGCTCTCTCCTCTGTCGGTCTGTCCTGCTTTGCATGGCCTGACCCAGCCGCTCCTACTTAGCTACTGTACTCTGCCTATTGCGGGTTCCTTTGTCTTTTTCGGAGACAATAGCGCTACTTCATATGCATGAAGGACCATGGAGGAAGGGCAGGGAGGGCGAGAGAGCCAGGCAGTGGAGGACACAACCAATCAAAGAGCTTCCCTCAGGCTCATGGAGCACGTCGAGGCCAACATGATGCTGCTAATGCCCAATGACCCTACTTAGGGACAAAAACTCGAATGCAGTATAGTTGCATCTTATTTACTTGTTTGGTAGACATCTCTAATGCAGCAAGAGTGAGCAATGCTCTCTAGTGAACAAAGCTCTTCACCCAAAAGGACAATAAAAGTATCCAATTCAGACTCGGCCTGAGCCGTGGGTTAGCAATGTGATCCTGAGAGAACACAGCTCTCAGATCAAATGGCATGAATGGATAACCCACAGGGCTACTTTGACTGGCAAATCATACAGGATGTGTGCATATAGAATCAGTACCATTTGTCCACAGGATTTATTTTCCTGGCACCGTATCATTGCAGGCTTTGAGAGAGTGTTATCATGGCTTTAAGCACCTTGTTCCTGTAACTTTATCCTGGTGTCATACGGGCTTCTGGGAAAGATAACCCACTAACATTTACATGGTCTACAGTTCCACTGTGGACTTCATACCTGAAACAGCTTCTGATGATCTGGGACTAAGCATAATGTACTTACTGAGAATGCAGAGACTATGTAGCTACTGTATTTTCACTGGCTACTATGGCGATAAATCTACACAGTGGAGACACGACATATTTACACCCCATTATCAGGTTTGGCCATGGGTAGGCCGTCATTGTAAGAACGTTCTTAACTGACTTGCCTAGTTAAAATAAAATCAAAAAAAATCTGTTTGCCACCATTGACAGGAACACACTAGCTACACCCAACCTTATCAGGTGTTTTAGTGCTCGGCTTTGCCATTCTTAGTGCTCGACACATGCACCAGATCCCATGTCCATTCTATGAATAAGTCTGTGTCTAACATAAGTTCATTCTATGTCTTCCATACATCCATTCTATTCATGCCAATTCTGTCTTCCACATTCATGAGGTCTCACCAGTGAGGGGTCCACTTGGTCTGCCGAGGCGGAGGTAGGCAGGGTGGTGCTCTTCTGCCGGTCGATACTGCGGCTGCGCAGGGGTCCTCGCTGCACCGGGTGCAGCGGGCTGGCCGAGGCTGAGCGAGGACACAGGTGACACTCTGGTAAAGGACACAGTCATCGCAGCGCAGGGAAACCAGCCAATGGGA
The DNA here is from genome assembly GCA_030435695.1 of Brachymystax lenok tsinlingensis. Taxonomy (NCBI): domain Eukaryota; kingdom Metazoa; phylum Chordata; class Actinopteri; order Salmoniformes; family Salmonidae; genus Brachymystax; species Brachymystax lenok. Next base: position 30,656,560 of record CM059789.1, on the reverse strand, counting down.
GCATGGGTAAAAGCAGCCGAGTTGGGTGAGCAAAGCAGAGGCATGGAGAGAGAGAGAGAGAGAGAGAGCGAGATAGATAGAAAAGTAGAAAGATGAAGAGGATGGTTCGGGGGATAAGAGCACAAAACATGGCAAACTGTTAGATTATGCACTGGTAGTACAAGGTTGGTTGTTGAAGCATCGGTGCTAGGCTGGCAGTGGCAGGAAAGGACTGGAGGGGGGAGACAGAGACAGGGACAGACTGACACCCCCTGATTGGTGCTAAAGCTCTGGTGCTGCACAAAGCTGACCACATTGACACTGCAACACTGCACACTCACACAACCCGCCACCATCACACCAATCCACACCAATGCAGCACACGCCGACCATGCTCACACACTCTAGTCTAGAAACACCACAAATGCTGCAGGATGACGTTAATGGTTGGTACTCATTTGTTGAAATCTGATCATTTCAGGCTTACCAACATTTCCTGTTTTGAAGAGTGTTTTAGGGCTTAGCCTAGTATACCAGTGCCACTACTCCTTCCATCTTGAATTCAATCCAAATCAAAACAGTAGAATATGACAGAAGTCCTTCAGGGAGAATTCTGTAAGCCAACTGTCAGCTACACCATTGAGTACTCCTGTATATTTGGCTTACTTGGCTAGTCAATTTGTAACCCACATGGAGTAGCTAGCCTCTCTAAAAGGGTGCTAATGAGTAAACCTGAGTGACAATGTTTGATAGAGAGCCAGTGTAAGCTGGTCAGTGGTTTGGGACTTACTACTGTAGCTAGGTGCTTGCTGTGTCAGATTGGGGGATTAGCAGTGGTAATCCCGAGGCCCAGGGATCTCTCACCCCCTGCCAGTCTCTACTCCCAGATATGCTCTGTAACTCATCCTGATAGGTTACTGAATGAGCAGCAGTAGAGATAAAGGATGAGCTGCAGAAATTAAACGCTCCCTGTCAATAAACTGTCACTGGTGCGTCATGTTTCTGGGGGCTATAATTATTAGTGGGGAGGGAATCCATACCGGCTAGCGTGTCTCAATGGGTTGTCGATACGCACCGCACAGCTGTCAAATCAGCACCTCGTTACGACACTATGTGGCACATGGCAGGCCAGCCAGGCCACTCAACCATGTTCAACCAGCCATCTCAGAGCATAGGGTTAATGGGTTCAGTCCATTAGGTAAGCGGAGGAAGAGCCTCTAGATAGGGATCAAATGACCCCTAAGTAGTATGGAACACATCTCCTAGCATCTGCACTTCCTCATGGTGACGTATTCCCATGACAGCACATTAGATATGAACAAATAGCGTTCAAATCACCGGCGTAGCAAGTCAACGGAAGTCAATGACCTGGCCTGAACTACCTTTAGGCCAAATGAGTAAGACCAGGTGAACTGTGCATTCTGTAACATGTATTCCACAGGCGGTGTACTAATAGAGTTGTAACACAGGGATTGAAGCAGAAGCTCCTCTAGGCAAGTCCCCAGCTCCCTGGGATCATTACTAGTTACCAGCACACAACCACCACAACACTCATTCTCTCTCACGCAACCAGCACTGGGCCCACAAGAAAGCAGCTTAGTGCAAAGCCTCCAGCATGGACCCTGTTCCCCAGGGCTCCTTCCTCAGACAATTGTGTCTGAGCTGAGTGCATGTGAGCAGGTCCTGTGTGTGTGTGTGTGTAACGCCAATCTACATATGTATACACAACCTTGTGATCACGAGCGTACTTTTACTGTAAAGCAAGTTTTGTACCACTAAACAAGCAGGGCCCCTCAACATTGAATCGCAGGACTATAGCCTTCAGCCACCACTGTACAACAACCACCACCAAAAACAACAAGGGGCCACAGTTTGCTTCAAAGGATTTGCCTAGCCAGCAGCAGGGGCCTGGGCTAGAGAGATATATTTCTATACATCTAGTGACATAATAGGGACCTGGGGTGGGGGGGAGATCTGGGTGTTTTATAGCTATTAGGTAGTGATGTAATGGGGGCAGGGGTGTGGATTTCAGGCTATTATCGTATACTGTAGCTGGTGATATAATGGAGGCCAGAAGCAGGGTTGGGGGGGTCTCTGTGCGTTGCTGAGTCCTCAAGCTCTACAGGGGTCTCCTCTGTGGGGGTTACCTGGGGCGTCGCCTCCTTCGGCCGACAGGGCGGCGGCGCTCTTGCTCCTAGCTAGTGAGGCCTGGGTGGGGGTGAGCAGGCGACTGAGGAACCCTCCGTCCACGGGGCTCGCCAGGGGCTTGCGAGCTACACGGCCAGAATGAGCGGAACCCCCAAAAAATGAAGGAACCAAAACAAGAAAAAGAAGGAGGTGAGAGGAGGGGGTGAGGGTCAACACAAAGGGGAAGAATGGGGTTTTGGGGGTCACCATGTGATTTCAACTCATAAAAGGAGAGAATAAACATAAGAAACCAAGCCCGTGTCACAATAGTCTTGAATGGCTTCCTTGTGGAAACCTAGTCCTATCACCCATTCCACCCAGTGGTCATGAGGACAAGGAGACCAGGAAAGGAAGCCATGAAAAAGTATTGAGACAGACCCAGAGTGATTGTCGAGCAACTGAAGAGGACTACAAGTGAGGTACAATGTCAAATCAAGGTGTGTCCCTGGTGCAGAGGGGGTAAAAAAGGTGTTAGTGAGCTCAGTCCACAGACAGGAAAGGGGGTGTGCGATGGGGTGGATAGGGAGGGCAGGGAACATGGAGGTAAGGGCTCAACTTAAGAGTGCGCAAGCACTCTTAGGTTTCTACTGTACAGACTATCAGTGCTTTGTTTTGGGAAGAACCAGAATTTAAAGTCAAATGGAAAATGACAAAACCAAGGCGGTAATTCTATGCCCTGCCCACCGCATTTGAATAGACAGTGGTGTACCGATCACTTATGCACGTTATCAGGAGACTGAGTCTGACAGTAAAAATCGAGAGCTCTTGATCTCATGCAATGAAGGAATACAGTTTCTCCTTGGTTCCATTGGAATCCCAGTATTCCAGTTACAAAAGGATGAAAAACAAAAACAGAAAGGTAAAAGTAAAACGGGCTATAAGCGGGACTTCCATGGAGGCCTCCTTCAGGCTTCCCGACAGAGTGGACATCTTTTCCAGACAGACTAGTGTGTTAGAGGTAGAGTGGGCCAGCCCCTTAAAGCATGGAGCCAGCCCCTTCAACTGTCAGTTGCGGAGCTCCAGACTGATTAGAGGACAGGGTCGTCCAGGGAACATGGTTAGGAACGGTTGGGGATGGGAGAGTTTTCCCCTGTCTAGTTAATGAAGGGATCCGGCTTTTAAGAACAGACATGGATGGCTCGTTGAGGGATTCTTCTAACTCAGTGTGGGACGTTCAAAGATGATCTTATTGACTCAAGCTGAAGGATATTTGAACAGTGCATTAAGTCTCACAAAACGTCACATCACTGAGAAACAATTTGCCCTGTAAATAAGATGAGTCCCCCCCCAACGCAGTTAAGACAAAACCACGCCCCGATATTCAGGGGAGTGTTCTACTACGATCCCATTGGCTAGCTAGCGTTGTCTCACTCACAGGCGATCAGCGCAGAGACAGGGACCTTCCAAGTTAAGGATGGAAAGTGTAAATTAACAATGAGCTGCCTACCATAATGCAGGCCGTCTCATCATCATCATGTTTGGTAACATTTGCCCATGTATTCTTTGAGTTTCAATGAGTTGTAGAAATGTCTCAGAAATCTGCTGAATTCCCTCAGTTGAAGGTCAGCTAAGCTTGGTATTTGAAGTTGTTATATCATTAGTAGTCTATTATCAGGTGAAAGCGTATGCTTACTATTCTTAATTTCTCAAATATTTATTAGCTAAATCATTCAGTCGAATAACGCTATGCTACAGCCATTGAATCTGTCTGAGCGTTAAGGGACGCAAACGGCTAGCTCGGTCCATGACATTATGTTATTATATTTATCAATCTTGAAATACAAGGGCAAACGTTATTAATCAGTGACTGAAATTCCGCTACGTGATATTCACTTCTGGACTTAGAGAGCGCTCAAAGCGTTGTTGAACACCCCTCTGAATAACGGGGCGTGGTTTAGGCTTAACTGCGTTGGGAAAAAAGAAAGAACGCAATGAGACAGTCACTTTGAAAAACTACTTCAATCCATATACAGTATGGTTGGATGGAGTGAGACATGGTTAACACATAGGTTAGACATACAACACACAGTTAGACATACAACACAGTTAGTAGCAGTAGCACAGTATTTCAACAAGGAGAGTCAGTGGCCATGCCAGGCCTCTCTAGACACTAGCTACAGTGAGATGGCACTGACATACACCACTGGGGCACGAGACCCCACGTGTCAAATCCACTGCTTACATGCGTCATCTGCAGGGAAAACAACAAACCCATTGTGACCAACAAACAAAACATGGTTTTTACCAGGAGCACAAAGGAGGTATTTCTGGTTTATAGCAGCTCCGAGAGAGGGAGAGAGAGGTTAAGACAAGATTATCTGGGAGCGAAACACAGCGGGTGAGCAACAATACACGAGGGATCTGTTATAGAAAGACAAAGGAGTGGGGTGAGCTAGCGACACGAGGACCAGAGAGAGCCCCTGGCAGGGATAGACGGAGACACAGGAGTTGGGCGGCAGGTTAGAGGCTGTCGAGAGGCAGACAAGTGCGTGCGGTGTTGGCTGGAAAGGAACGTGTAGAGAGAGGGCCAAAGAGTGGAGGAAAGGGGAGAAGGCCGGTTTGGAAGTTTAGAAGCACTAGGCTGCTGCACTTCACAATCACCGCACCACAACAGTAGCTTCAACTGGCTACATCTCCCCAGCTGGCACATACAAATCACCGCTAGGAGCTGAACATTAGCGAACTGAGTTAGCGAACTCCAAAATGTTGGAGGAGATGCGTGCTTGTTATTACAAAAAGAGGCCCGAGCGATGCAGACAACGACGAGAATATAAAATAGGTACATGCTAGCCACCTTGGTCGTCCGTCGTCCCATTGTCGAGCTTGGAGGGGGTTTGCGTTTTGCCCCCTCCCGCTCGCGTAAGGGAGGAGCTTCTCTTCTTCAGGGAGGGTCCTACAGACAGGAGAGTGGGGTTACAGCCTATCAGGGACAGAGGGGGCAGGTCACGTTCCCATAAAAGTCCTCAAGAACCACATGAATTTCATTTAGCATTATTTTGTTCTCATTACAGTACAAATCAATTGGCCTTAAAGTCCATGTTAGTGGAGTGTGTGGCTAAATTGCACTGTATGTTCCATGTGAGCAGATGGAACAGACATTGTACTGGTCAAAATCTGGTTACTGTCCCTCTCTTGATAGAGAGCTACATGATGTCTAGCACCACAGTAGTGCATGGTGTTAGCCTGCATCTGTCAACTAATCAGTCCTAAGAAAACATTCACCTAGATCTAAGAAACATGCAAAAAACTAAACACTTTCAAAGACTCTAGATCAATTATCTTAAATATCTTTAGGCACTCGTTTACTGTGCTGAAAGAGGGCCTTCCCAGTGGGCACAGGTAGAATTAACAAGAAATATACGCTGAATTGGCATCTTTGCCCAGTGGGTTGTTAGGAGCCTCAGAGCCACACTAGGCAATGGTTGCTCAGACCTATTAGAGGGAGTGTGGAGCATGTAAAGGAGGGTTGTGTTGGGAGTGGGCCTAAATATGCACCTGTCTGTTCCACCTGAAGCTTTTTCCTGCCTTCCTTATTGGGCTGAGTGTATAGGTCGATTTTGTCGTTTCTAGGCAACCGGTTCAATGACGAGCTCCTCACACGAGCACCTGAGAGACGAGTAGACACGCAGGGTGAAACAGTGACACAGCCATTTCTCTTTCTGTCTCCTTCACAATAACAGTCAGAAATATTGCTGCAGTTGGTCTTACAATTCCCATCATCCTACCACAGGAAGACCCAAGGTTACAGGGATTGTTATTACAAAAGAAATGTGCCGACATTATCAGAATGTGTCCCTAACCCTGGTGAAAAAGGAAACAGGCTAGTGGAATTTGACAGAGACAGGTTGAGGAGGATAGAAATCAACAATATCAGAGAGCGAGAGAGGACAAACATTGTGAGTATCTTGGCGATGGTGGAGGAAAAGGAAGCTGTGGAGAGAGAACGATTGTACCTAGAATGATTCTTCTTCTCAGAGAGGTCAGAAACAATGCAATTCCCTGTGAATCAAACCAGGATAAATTGCATTAGCATTAGGAAGGTACAGTACAAAGACTACCGAAGAGGATAGAAGAGATCCCAAATGAGTCACTGATGCTTTGGGGCAACTCCTTATGATTCTTTGACACTTCCCTGTGTCACAAAATGCACTACAAAACTGAAAGTGAACAGTAAATGGATGCAACGGAATCACAAGTTCATGCTGGGTTTATCATTTGTTGAGGTCAGAGACAGCGAGCCGCGGTATTGGTTTACCAGTCTCTTAATGTTCCGCTGATTGGCTTGTCACTCAGCTCCTGGACACGGGAAGGTGAGGGTCAACGCAGTGACAATAATAGTGACAGTGGGCTGAGACGGTGGCTGGGTGGAGGGTAGGATGGAACGCAGGAGAGAGGGAAGGGGACTTACTTTTGTCGGGAGAGTTGATGAGGGTGGCGGAGGAAGAGGACAGGCGCTTGTTGATGCCAGCCTCAGACAGCTGTTTCAGGTTCATGGTGGAAGTGGAGCGCTTGTCAACTAAGGGGTGGAGGGAGAGACAGACAGGAAGGGAGGGGGGTTATACAGGAGACTGACCAACGGGAGACTGGGAGAAGGGGAAAGGACATGGGGGTGGAGGACAGGGTTCTGCAGGGTCCTAATGACCTGCAACCAACATTCAACACTCATTTAGTCTCAATTCTAGGGCATACTACACCGGTGGGGTCCATGTTAAAAACAAACATTGATCAATCTGGCACTACTGAATATAATACATTTTGATAACAGAACAAGTAGCAGACCAAAGCCATTCCAGTTCATAGGCCGGCACAGCAGTTAGTGATAAGAGTTAAAGCCAGAAAAACATCCACGGAATAGATACCACAGGTGAACAGTCAAGTATCAAAATTAGTTGGCACGTGTTAAACAGTCAACAGCAGTGCTGCTCAGAGGGCTCAGAGCCTCCATGTGACACCGGATCTGGAAGTGCTTCAAAGTGAGAGAGTAAAGAAAAAAGAGGAAGTCCACAGGCTTGTGGGACAGAAGTGACAGTGAAGTTGCCCATACATGCTGATCTAAGGTTAGCCTTGCATTTCCCCCACTAATGGTTAATGTCAGGATTGGGAGAGGGTAAGCTTATCCTAGACCTGTGCATACAAGCAACATCAACCCATCCCTGGGAGAACCAGGAAGATATTAGTGAGGCAGTGAGTGAGTAAAATAAGGGCTGGTGGTTAACATAACAGTGTGAGTCCGTGCTGCTTTGCTGTGGGTACAGTACAGGTATCAACTAGTTTAACCTGCACTTTGTTGTGTCCTGGGGGGCTTTTCTGGAGACGCGGGGGAGATTACTATAGCTACTGGAGAGGCGCCTGCGTCAGGGTCTCCTGTAATAGGGGTGGGGGGAGAAGAGAGGCACTCAGCGGGGAGACAGAAGCAGACACATACTGCCCACAGGGGCAGTGAGGAGGAGGAACAGGGCTGGCTGACAACAATCAGTAGATTTCCATCTCTGACAGTCAGCGCCCACAACACAGCTGCTAGGAAACAAGCTCACATGATAAGACTCGGATGAGGCTCTTTGGGATCAGACCACATAAGGGTCAAACAGCCTGATAACCTACATCTTTTTTTGGACCTATGATATGAACATTGGTTTTATAAAGTATGGTCCGGATTCCCTTACACAGATTAAGCCTAATCCACAACTAAGCGCTTTAAAAATGGATATTCTCTTCGATTATACTTTATGTCCAGGACTAAGCTTAATCTGTGTCTGGGAAATGGCCCCTATATGATTATGAACAATACATTTAATAAAAACATGGTTTTAGATACAGTATAGCAGCTATGCTATCGCTCACTGCACATTAAGAGTATGCTTCATTAAACAAAAAAAAGGTATTCAGACTTCAAAAGAAAAACATAGAAAACGTTGAGAAACGTCGTTAAGCGAGCCTTGGACATACGCAGAACATATACCGACGCCTATCAACATAACTCCAGCTGACAGCAAACCAATAACGAGCCAGTTGCTGTGAGGATGAGTCAGCAAGTTTTAACCGACCTGTGTTTTTCAGCGTCCACTGTCAGACAAACAGGAAACCATAAATCCTTACACACATGCTTGAGTCCTATACACTTAGAAGTCCTACCCATATGGTATAGAGCAGAGTGGAACGGTACGGAGGAGGATTCCTTACCGGATCGGTTGTCTGATTCTGAGAGTCCTCCCCAAGACCACCTCTTCTGCCTCTGCTCCACTCTCTGGCTGCGCTCCAGGGTCCGCCGCATCACCGCCTCATAGTGCTCCTGCAGCACAAAGAGAGAGAGAGAAGGGGAGAGATAGACAGAGGGGGAAAGGAGAAGAGGGGGTGGAGGAATGCAAAGTCATTCACATGACAAAGTAATACTCTCAGTCTCCCAAACCCAAATAAACAGGGTCAAAGGGATAATGATGACAATGAGCCTACGTTCCAGAATGATATGAGTCAGTTACTCAAAGAGAAATGCAGTTTTCAGTCTGACAATAACAGTTCACTACAATATGATCATAGTGAAACAAGAGGGGGTGATTACAATGTTAGATAATGTAATGTTATATTAGATTAAGCCAAATTGTCTGCTCTACTTTGAAGCAAAGATTAATATCCCTGTAATATGTTTTAAACGATTCAGTCTTTCATATTGAATACCAACACTACATTGTTCTGGGGTGGTAGAGCTGCATTTGTCTGCTTAGCACTAGTGCCAATCAGGCTGGAATAAGAACACTGTGGAAATGAGTTTCCTGCAGCAGACGCCCATGAAAAGAAGCAAAAACAGGACATGGTTTCATTCATAACACTGTAACAAAGTATGCATCCTTTCCTGAAGTTGTTCACGCATGCGCTAACCGAGACATAGCATTAACTCTGCTAATTAGGCTACACCATAAAATACCATGAACCCGAGCAGTGAAAATAGTCAACTCGTGATAGCTGCACATCTGATTAGTCACTGCCGTTCATCCGTCCCAATTCAAATACATTATTTTCGCTTGGATATCGACATGCTCCAGTTTAGTGCACACCATTCCCAAGCCATTGGCTACACAAATAGTCTACAAAACAAGAGCTGCATCTGTAGCGCCGCCCTGGTGTTGAGGAGGACCCAAGGGACCCGTACCTTCTCTTCCTCCTGTTTCTGCTTCCTTTTCTCCTCCACGGCCGAGCGTCTCTGCTCCTCCTTCCTGCGCTGCTCGTCCAGCTTCTTCTGGCGCTCCTCCATCTGACGCTCCACCTGCAGCTTGGCCTTACGCTCTCTCTCCAGGATCTGAGAGTCCTTCGCAGCTGGATAGGAGTGTGTGTGTGTGTGTTTAGGTGTGGCGTGTGTGCGCGCAGTGTGAAGAGAAAACACAGCGGTGTGTTTACTTTGTGACCAGCCCAGAGTCAAAATCATCACCCCATTAAATCTCCCAGTAAAGTCACACTATATAGAAGGCATTTCCTGTCTCAACAGGAACTTGTAATGTACGCACTTGTGTATGTTGCTAATCCAATGAGTAGATAAGGAATGAAATGGTCAGGGTCAGAGACTGGGCCCATTAAAGAGAATGGTGTACAGGCCTGACTCCTGAGACCTTAGCTAATAGAACGTGTTGATGGATTATGACCAACCCTTAGAAATGGACCCACCATTCAGACTGAGCTCTTACCTTGCTGCCTGTCGGCCTCCTCTCGTCTCTCTTTCGCCACCCGAAGCCGGTCGTCTATCCTTAGTGCAGCACCATCAATGACTGCATGCACACAGAGATGCACATAAGTGTGTACACACACACACACACACAGTGGAAATAGTGTGGGCATGGGTAGAGAATCAGTGGTGGATTATGATGTGCTGCAGGGTCACCGTGAGTTAATCACCTGACAGGCAGATGTGCTCATCATGAATTACATTAATGCCCTTTGAGTCATCACCTTATTACTGCAACAGTTGTCAGCACTGTTTATGCGCCATTAAGCCACAATGACATGGCGGTGTGACGTGTGAGTGATAAGAGTCACTCATTATAACCCAGGTAACAGACAATGAGATGTGTAGTCAAAAGCCTGTATGAGATAAGGAATATATATATATATATATATATATATATATATATATAAATATAAGCCTGTGGCTACTTGGCAATGAATTACAGGTAGGCCTAATGACTACTGAGGCATCGTCATGTTTACCACATGGTTAATGACATCAAACATTAGCTAAGCCACACTGGAAATCTGGCAGAGGCTATGGGAGAGATATACGAGTCGTTCTGGTGGTGGGTGTGTATACATTTGAGTAGGCCTAGGCTATAATATATGCATTTGTATGTACCCTGTTTGTTTGTTTGTTTGTTTGTTTGTTTGTGTGTGACAATGCAGATGCAGCAGGCTGGGGCTATTTTGTTACCTGGCCGGGGAGACTTAGCTACAGTGGTGTTGGGTGGTGTGTTAGCTGTTGCTGGGGATGCAGGTACTGGGCTGTTCCCTGCTAGGCTGCGCCGCTCCTCTGCCTGCGCCTGCGCAGTTGCAGCTGAAGGCACGCAAACATGACACACACACACACACACACACACACACACACACACACACACACACACACACACACAGAGGGGGACAGAGAGAGAGAGAGAGAGAAAGTCAAGTCCCGCTGTCTAGAATAGCATGATGAAATGTCTAATAAATGAAAATGCTTTTGGAATAACGAGCTGCTGAGCAGTCTAGAGCAGGTGGTTCTGTGCTTTGTTTGTCCTCCATTAGAATGCATGTTCTAGAGAGATCCAGAGGATTTAAAGCTCCAGAACAATCCAGCTATTCAGCCTCCCCCTGCCCCCCCACCACCTCTCATCAACGGTCAGCCAGGCTGCTGTACACTGGGCTCTGTGACACTCAACGCCCAGATCCCAGCATTCAAGTGACCACCCTACGCAGACATCCCTGGATTTTAAAGGATCAGATGAGGAACACTTTAGTGTAGGGGTAAGGGTTAAATGTTGGTTGCAGACTTGGGACAATGCCTAAAAATTGAGGCCTAGACCTCCATAGGGCACATCAGAGAGCCCCACACCAGAGAGCCCCAAAATGGCTCCATTCAAAGTTGTAACCTATTGCTATAGGCTTAATATAGAGAGGCCCCTATCACAGCAGCCAAGGCACTAGGCCGGCATGGGGGAAAAGAGGAAGGGGATGGAGAGAGGGAGGAAGTGAAGAGAACGTGATCAACAGCTCTGAGCCCTCGTAGTAGCCCTTTAATCGTTCCCAGTATGTGGGCGCGCGTGTCAGCAGTGTTGGAAAAAGTACCCAATTGTCATACTTGAGTAAAAGTAAAAAAGATACCTTAATAGAAAATGACCCAAGTAGAAGTCAAACAGTAAAATACTACTTGAGTAAAAGTCTAAAAGTATTTGGTTTTAAATATACGTAAATATCAAAAGTAAAAGTACAAATAATAAAAAAAAAACACTTTATTAAGCAAACCAGATGGCATTTTCTTGCTTTTTTAAAATTAAATTTATGGATAGCCAGGGGCACACTTCAACACTCAGATATAATTTACAAACAAAGCCTGCGTTTAGTGAGTCCGCCAGATCAGAGGCAGTAGGGATGACCAGGGATGTTCTCCTGATAAGTGTGTGAATTGGACCATTTTCTGTCCCGCTAAGCATTTAAAATGTAACGAGTAATTTTGGGTGTCAGGGAAAATGTATGGAGTAAAAATTACATTATTTTCTTTAGGAATGTAGCAAAGTAAAAGTTGTCAAACATAAATAGTAAAGTAAAGTACAGATACCCCAAAAAACTCCTTAAGTAGTACTTTGAAATATTTGTATTTAAGTACTTTACACCGCTGTGTCAGGAGCATTGTGAGCCTGCTGACAGAGGGGTCGTCATGTGATAGCACTCTGGCTGCTGATCAAGCCAATAGTCTGAAATAGCCTCCTGACTCTTGTCCGTCATGACCGCCACTGATAGGTGGAAGGACTGGTTGGAATTGTCAACTGCTGCTTCGGTGATGCTCCATCTGGTTAGATTAGGGATTGCGAAGGGAAGAATACAGGAAAGGAGACCGCAAGAGAGTCCCTTTCAGACTGTTGGATAACAAAGTCAACACAAAACCGGTCCCCTCTCACTGCTCTTTATGATGTCACGTTCAAACAAGGTTAGTGCAGCAGAAAGGAACCGTGATCCTTCCTTCCCACAGCACCTCTGCCTCTCCCTACCGGTCTGCATTGAGACAGTAGGTGACAATAGGGGAGTGGTGGTGACGATGGCTCTCCTTACAAGAAGTGACCCTGACAGTACACAGTGTTCACTGCCATGCTTTGTTTCATACTGTTGTTTTCTGCTGAGTGGGATGACCGCGAGCGGGAGTGCATATTACAAGAAAGCTCATATACAGAGGAAGAGAATCTGCAGGAGAAAAACTCAGCCGGATATGAACACAAAACAAAAGGCAGGCTATCAGCGAGTGGAAACTCAATCAGGAACATAAAGGGGACTATAGAAGAGGACTATGTTACAGCTCTTTAGCATTACATTAGCCCATATCAGTGTGGTTCTGGAGACAAAACCTCAAACAATGACAGACAATGGAGCTCAATGTTTAATGCTCCTCCACTCCCAATATTACTGGAATAGATGTGTATCTTTAGCCATTGGTCTTTACAGAGTAGATCAATAGGACAAAAAAAAACTAACAAATAAAGATCAACAGAATGGCGCGGGAGGGGGATGGCTGCCGTTTTATGGGCTCCTAACCAATTGTGATATTTCGTGTGTTTTTACGCATTGTTGTTTGTAACTTATTTTGTACATAATGTTGTTGCGAACGTCTCTTATGACCGAAAAGAGCTTCTGGATATCAGAACAGTGATTACACACCTCGACAAAGATTTTTTTCTTTAATGAGTCAGACGCGAAGGCTATGTTTCTCCCAGGTGATGCACGATATATCAGTAAGCATATCGGTACCGGCCGATATTATCTAAAATGACAACATCGGCATGACAACATGTCTAGTTTAACGCCGATGTCAAAGCTGATGTGCATACCTATATAATGTAGGTAGATGACGCCATGAAAAATATAGCGCTACACAGAACACAAGCAGTAAAATACTAAGCGCACCTTCCAACAATTAAACAAGTTCAAGTCGAGCAGTCATTTGAAAGAGTAAGACAATTTCAGCGAGACAACTCAAAGGCGAAATCCATTAACGCCAAGATAATGGAATTCATTGCCCTTGACAATCAACCGTTTTCTGTCATGGATGATGTTGGCTTGCACCGACTTGTCGAGCACCGGTACACACTACCAAGTATGCGCTATTTTTCTGATGTTGCCCTACCGGAGTTACATAGTATTGTTGAAACGCACATCTATGAGCTACTTGCTATGGGTGTCACTGCTATTATCTTCACAACTGACATTTGGACCAGAGATGTCAACCCCATGAGCATTCTGAGTCTGACAGCAGTGGGTCGACGAGGATTTTGTACTGAGGAAAGCTGTATTGCATGCTCAAGAATGTGCTGGTTCTCATACCGCTGCTGCCATTTCAATGGCATTGGAGAACATGTTTGAAACATGAACACTCCTAGCTCCATTCAAACAACTGACTCGAGAAATAAGCTCAACTGTGTCTGGAGCAGACGTGATACCCTCTGTCAAAACTGTTCACACATAACATGGGGTTAAAACGTGCAAAAGTACTCTACAAGAGGCTGTGAACAAGCGATTCAGTGGAATTCTGAGCCTCTGTAGTGTGTCGCCACCATGTTCAATGCTAGGTACAAGGACCACTACTTTGATGCAGACAAGAAACAAGGTTTACGTGAAATGTTACAGAACCAGCTGGACAAGATGGAAACCGACACAGTGAGCACCGAGGAAGAGAGGCCACAGACAGACAGAGCTGAAACTTCACTGCTTGACATGTATGATTAAATCCTGGTTGAGACTGAACAAATGAACAATGAAACAGCAGAGCAAGTGAAATAAATATGTTTTGATTATGTTTAACCGGTAATGGGTACATACGTAAATGCCCCCCAAAAATATTTTTGGTCTGTGTGTGTGTGTTTTAACTATACTAGAATGCTTAAGGCAGCAAAAATGTCATATCAGTGCATCCCTACTAGATACCTAACGTTAGCTAGCAAATCAGAGTTGAAACAAACAAGCTAGCTAGCTAATGTGAGCTAGCATGAATTTTACCTGGCCAGGTTATATTGAAAGCTAGCTAGCTACAGTATTTCAAACCAGTCATCTGGTTTGCTTGGTTAGCTAGCTAGTTAATAGCCAATTCCATTGCAAGGAAGGTATGAATTAAACTAGCTAGCCAGTTATGCTAGCGATAAAGCTAACCATTTAGCTAGTTAGCGGACGTCAGCATACATGGCTCTGAGTCTGGCTGGCACTGGCAGGAGTACGGGGTGATGTTAGTTACCGCATGCTGAGGGTGAATCAAATTCTTAATTATCTTGCAAACTATCTAGCAACATTAACAACGGCAGCTGCAGTCACATATTGGCTACCTAGCAACATGACATAATGTCTCATTTCTGAAGGCAGTGGAAACGCAATTTGAGCTAGCCCATCAAGGCCTGCCCAACCTGGGTTGACTTCAAAGTGCCAATGGAAACAGGGCTTTAGGGATTCTTTACTTGTCCAAAATCTCAAGTCACTTTCCCCCTCCCCCCAAAAAAGGTATTTAAATCCCATGATGCAAAGAACCACTTTACAAAATAAATTGCATTACTATATTTTTGACCAGAGAATCAGACAAAAATGGAGGCTTCACTCTGCCCATTTGCTTCTTGGAATATTCAAGCCCGTCTCAAAATACAACACTGCCCCTTTTAACGCTCTTCTGAAGGATGGTTGGCCACCCTTGGTAACCCATAAAATATTGCAACGTAACAGTTCAGGGACGACAGATCCACAATTCATACAACCACTGCACATCAAAACATTCTCAAAAGCAATGAGGCTGATGCAACAGATTAAAAATGTTGATGACGTTGTATTTCTTCATATTATGGCTGTAGGCTACACGGGAATGTTCCAAAATCCAATTAGCCAAAAACCCATATCAAAAGCGCACCGCACGAGCAAGCAGTTTTATGTGACAGAGCTGAAAATATCAGTTAGAAATTAAGAAAAACGTGGAGATCTAAAGATGCAGCAACTAGCATGTGTTACTAATATGAGTAGGATTGTGCCTTTGGCTGCTGGACAATAAAACTATGTTGTTTTGAAAAATAGAACATGAGAGAAATGCTAGTTTCAAAAGGCATGAAGTGTTTATAAAAGCATTCCCTCAACATTTCCATGGTTGTTTTCTGGCTAGGCTACTTTGAAACAAGGTAAGACATGGTTCATAAAATGACATAAAAACATCCAGGTTTTAAAAACAAATAAGTTTATGGTTAAAAGGTTTCAAATGCTGACCACTTCCACTCAGATTCAAGGTGGGCGATGTGCAACAGGCACAGTCCTTCACTCTCTGATCTTGTGACCATTTGATCTGAATGAACCGTGCCGAGTATGGCGACAGAATCAAACCCATAGACGTTAATTATCATTCATTATACTTGTCAAACATGACTGGCATTTAGCCTATATTGCTGTAATTAAAAAAGTCTCAGTTTGACAACATTTTCTGGACCCTCCCTCATGTCAGCATCAGTTTGGACACGAGGCTGTAGTCAATATGCATATCACATACACTGACTTTTTTATTTATTTGGCCTCTGATCCAAATTCTGAGCTGAGTATTATTTGTTTGATATTGCGATTTGTGTTATTTATTGAAACTTGTCCATTTGGACAACTTAAACGGATACTTACGGGATTTTGGCAATGAGGCCCTTTATCTACTTCCCCAGAGTCGGATGAACTCGTGGACACCATTTGCTAGCAGATACCAATACGTTGGCTCTCGAAACTACCTCCAACTTCCTTCATACTGGACACAGAGGCATAAAGATGGTATCCACGAGTTCATCTGACTCGGAAGTAGATAAAGTATCCCTTTGTATCTATTTCTCTTGTCCGACATTTAATTTTTTACTTGACAATGACAAGCATTAATGTTGCGCCCTGAAACAGTATCAATACCTTCATGCAGGTCATCATGGATGAATTAATGTCTGCTGCTAATCCCACAGGAAGTGGAGGTCAGTTTACTTTTACTCTTCTCAAATAAAATAAAAATCCCCACATGTTTCGTAAACAACAGGTCTGGACTAACACTGAAATCCTTACTTATGGGCCCTTCCCAACAATGCAGAGAGAAAAGAGAAATATGAAATAAAACATGTAATAAAAGTAATGAGTAACGATAAATTAGGTAGATAGAAGGGGCACCAGTACCGAGTCGATGTGCAGGGGTATGAGGTAACGCTTCACTGGGTGGGAATCCCAAGTTAAGTGATTCAAAAAGTGGATGAAAAGGAGTTTTAATGAATGACCGATAGCATTCATAAGCTTATGCACTAGTTAGCCAACCCACTGCCTCTGTAGAAACTGAGGGGTACTTGGATTCCTGCTCAGTATTCAAATACACATTTGGGGTTAACAATTAAGTAGCGATTTGTGTCTCATGAGCTACCGACAATAAACAATTAGATTAACTTAGCCAAATACACAGCTCTTGGATGTACCAAATAGGGGAGACAAGATATAAATCAAAGTCTGTGCAGATATTTATGAATCATCCACAAAATAAAGTTACCCTCACACCGGCTTAAAGTGACTCTTACAACACTATTAATCTGGTGTCCTCCTCGCCCTGCCAAGGCTTAAGCAGCTCTGTCGCATGGCAACTGTTGCTGAGCGATGCAGAGTACAGCTTGAGAGACCAGACAAGGGTTTATATCTCGCTCACTGTCGACCGAAGCCTCAAAATTCACACTAATTCCAAGCACAGTGCCAAAGAGAACTGAAAAAATATTAAGGGATAATCCACCCGAACCACTAATTCCTATGATTAACAGTGCTAGTGTTACATTGAAAACAATTTTTGTGAACAAATGTTTCATTTTGGCATTATAGCATGATTGGTAGAAACATGTGAAAATTGTTTTTGGAAATCTGTTGCAGCTAAAGTCTACTACAAAACCCACAATGCAATGCTCTCTCTGGGCTGGCTAGCTAGCTAGAAAACATAGCTACACACAATAATACCAAAGTCAATATCAGCATGTGAAGTAGCTACCTACTGTAAAAATCAGCTAAACAATCAATTTAGGAGTCTCTCCTCTCGTTCAACTTGCATTTCATCTCTGCCCAGAACGAGAGCAGAGTACATTTCTTTCCCACAAAGATACTTTTGAGGAGATGGGAAACTCCATTAGAATTGTATTATCACCCATTGTGTACATTGCCCATGCATCATCAATGGGCTGCGCAGTGCATTCTGGGCAATTCTAGGACAAGGAGAGCCCTCCTTCAAGGAGTGAATGGGAATCAATTGAGTGCTAGCTCAAAAACCAAACATTAGCATGCATTTCATGAACAAGTACAACATTGCAAAATAGGCTCATATCCTGACTTTCAGAAGGGATTGCGAGACAATTAGCTTAGCAACGGCATAACGTGAATGTGATGGGTCGACAGTCAGTTTGGTGGGGCGTTTTTCCATATATTGCCCAATGGGATACCCGTTTCCTTTCTGTTACATCTCCGTTTCCCACAGACACAGCGCATTGCGACATGGTACTTGGAGAAACGTAGTTCAATAATTTGGTACACTGTTTAGATTGAGCACATCTAAGCAAAATATATACTTTGTCATGACACCCACCTACGCTCCAGTCCATACCCATTAACCCTACTACTACCCCTTGAGAATGTTGATACCATAGATTTTTTCAAAGCCAATATTAGTCATAGGCTATGCATTGATCCAGGTCTTTCTCTCCATATATGGCGATGTAATGCAGAACTGAAAGAGCCAGGTGTCCCAGGGCTCTACAGTGCGACCATTTTTAAAATTTAGGAGAACAAGTGCGGCTACAAAAATGAAGGATTCTACATTTCTTTGTGTGTGCGCATAAATGTTTCTACTTAGGTGCACACGTGCTCCTTGTAAAAAGGTCAACATAGAGCCCTGTGTCCTTGTGCACACTGAGAGAAGAGCTGACGAGGGGAGGAAGGGGGCACCTGCATCCATCTCTCCATCACTATGGAGATTTGCATCGATAAGCATACATTAGACAGGAGTGGGCTGGCTGCAGAAAATCAGACAGACTGACGCAGCACAAAGCCAGACAAGAACGTGGGTAGTGTTTTTGACACCAGAAGTCAATGGTGACTGTATGAATGTATTAAGGAAAACCATTAGGATACACAAAAGATGTGCCTGCCTAGCCTATGTCCACAACTGAGACACTATCCTTTGAAAACATAACCTACTTTTTCCTGCACCAGACCATAGAGGACATTACATTTTATATAGCATATGCTAACTACGGAGGCGCCACATTGCTGCGATGGGGGAAACTCCTTAACCGATTAGTCTGTGGTACGTAACTTATCCTATTAGGCAGTTAGGATATAGTACAGGAACAGCTTTGAACAGAGCTCTCTATAAATCACACGCAACATAGTAAATAGACTGGCTATAGACGGGTTGGTTGTTTAGCAACAAAACCGACACATGCGCAACTATTGGGCAAAATCATACAAGGTTGGCTTAGAGTGTTGACATGTAAACCATTGTCTCCAATGTTTATTGAAAATATAAATTTGCACAATGATCACTTGTCTTTAAAATACATTGTTAGTGACAGTTGTTGGTTAGCTAGCAAGCATTTTTTTTGGCATAATAGCATTGACATGAAATCTGTCAAAATACCTCAACACAAGACAAGGTATCGAGAACAAGATTAAACTAGTTTAAACGAGTCACGATTCCCCACATGGCAGTTTCTTTTCATTGTTGCCATCTGTCCATCCAGAATCCCAAACAATACACAAACTTCTTCCCCATTGAAGTGTGCGCATAATTTGACATCGTCAGCTAACCCATCTATATTGATTAGGCTAGCTAGGCTAGGAAACATCCCCCAGGCAGAGCTGTTAGGGGAGGCAGTAAGAGACCACTCATCAGGGGTCTCCTGTCTTGGAAGAGGCCAGTCAATGGTCATAAACAGGAAGCAGGCCAGCCTGCGCTAACATGCAGCTGCAGTTCTGTTCAGACGGCCAAAACCACCAGTATCCAACCAGCAAATGTCTAACTTCAAAGCACTATGGGTAATGCACACCAATGAGCACTTATATAATATAATAGTACGAGGCAGATATTCAGATATTGGGCCACTGCTAAAGAAGACCCATGCTGACTGACTGTTGCACTGGTGCCTCCTGTCCAAAGCGACACTGAGATTGACACCTCAGTGCTCAGTTCCAGCCAGCCAAAAATAAAGCATTGAGTTCCACCACTATACAGTTGACACAGCACAAAGAAACAGTCAAATACATCTCCCCTCAACACACCCACACACACACACACACAAATACCAGTCAGAGACGACAAGAGTAAGTTCAGTGAAGTTGTTCCAACACTCGTGCTCTCTCTCCAGGACCCGGCTGCAGCAGTAACAGGCTGGGTGTTACTTGGTTGGTCAGGAAGTGCAGTACTGCAGATGCCTGGAGTGGATAGTGTCCACACGGTCTAACAATGGCAGCCTTCACCGGGCACAACTGTGATGAGGGCACACACACAGACAGAAGATCTTGTCCAGGATAACTGAGGACACATTCACTCAAGAGCTAAGCCTGGGCTATTTCCAGGGCCACCAGGATGATGACACGTCAGCAGGTCGTACGCCATTCTCACTGGCTAATGAGAGAATGCCCTGACCAGAGCTGGGCTCGTTAGGGTTCACACAAGGACTGTCCCAGGTGTGAACATACATCACATTTCATCAACATCACTCATGGTGGGCCAACAAGCGCAAATGAGTGGATAAGCCAGTAGGCTCAATGCCTTTACAGTCTACTGATTCAAAGCCAAATCTATGAACTAGGCCCAACTTTCCTTTTTATAGTGTGTCACTTACTACTCTATACAGTCAAAATGAGAGGGCGATGGACTGGCCTCTTATTCAAATAATGTAGTCTACATTTGCTTCTCAAATCTTTACACTGTGCCGAAAGGAGAGGGGCTTTTGCATGAGTAGGCACAATCATTTCTTATTCACCCTATAAAAAAGAGTTGACCTGCCTGGGGCACGTTTCTCTCTGTGCTGTAATGCCTGGTGAGGAACCAAACTGTGTTCTTGACTGGGGCTCTGCCATCTCACTGACTAGCAGGACATGACCTCAACTCATGGTTAACCTCCAGCAGAATGCAGAGATTACAGGATCTCCTCTTAGCCGTTTCACTGCTACAAGCGACTGCACCAAATAAGTCTTGTCAATTTCCCTCTTTCGATTCGGTCACAGCGATTCAGAAATATTGATCAAGCTTTTGATTCTGCAGCCCAGGCAGAGCCAGGATTCGATAGCCTTGCTGGGATTTGAGTCCCAGGCATCTGATCTGCACTCAAGGTCTGAATGCCAAGTTTGATACACAAGCTCACATTCTTGTGGAGATTTTAAGGCTGGATTAGATTCCAGACATTATTTTGTTAGCCTTCCTATGTCCAAATGTTGAGGGAACCTCTACAAAGACAGGGCAGTTGGGATTTTCAAACATCCCCTCCTCTCCCAACAGCCCAGTGACAGGCTAGATTGCATTTCACTGGAAAATACTACCACAAAGCCACAAAATTCAGTGTGGATATAACTTTCAGAGAGAAAATAGTGAATGGGAAACTGGATATAGAAAAGTTATCGGTCTACTTTAAGAAACGCCTTCTCCACAAGGAAAAATGCACACCCAATCTGTGTATGTTGGGGGGGTAACACTAGCATTTCAGCCTAATCTTACAGCTTGAGTCAAAACAAACTGGGCATTCAGACCTTCTGATGCAGACACAGTGAGCATTTGGCTGCCACTCAGGAAGTGGCCGCAGAAGAGATAAAAGGAATGGACGAGGGCCATTGAAAGGAATTGTGTGTGAAAAAAATAAAAATGCTGTCATTATAGAGGAGAAAAATACAGAAAATGTGTTGGTTATACAGCAATTTTCAACCACTCAAGAAACAACCCTTTATCACTGACTGCATCCATGAAAACTAGCTGTAACTGGACAGTCTTATCCTCCATCAGCAGCTATGTGGGCTTGTTGTTCAATGTCTGTGAGGAACTCAGTGCAAAACCACGTCAGAAGTTATGTAGCTAGCTACCTTGTCAAGACAATTTTTGACCATGGCCATGATTACACTATTCTATTCACTCTATACTTTCAGAGTCAATCATCTAACTTTTGAACCATATGGTAGAGACATTGGGTTTGGATTATTGCAATTCTCTATTGATTTACATATCTTTAAAAAAAACTTGAATGAAATACTCATTTTATGGGTGAACACCATAGAATATGTTACATGTAAACAAGGTTAGTACAGTAGACTGAAATATTATTTACTTGGAGATTATGTTCACTGCTTAAATCCCGCTTGAATGCTAGCTAGCTAACAGGCCAAGACAATTGATGTTGTAACGTTAGCAAGCTACAGTTAGCTAACAGTTACATACAGCCAAGTAGGAAAACTGCTAACTGATGTTAGCTCTTTGCTCAGCTACCCTGATAATTTTATTTAAAAAAGTATCACTTGCTGGCCTTCCCAGAATCAATCTTATTAGCCAAGTTATTTACCTAACGTTAGCTAGTAAACTAGTTAGTTAGCCAGAAACCACCGTTTGCTACTTTTCATACAAAATGGCTAGGTATCTAAAGTTAGCCGACTGGTTAACCGTAGGACTTGGAGTCAAAGATGGGCATGACGTTAGTCAGAAGGTAAACAATTGTGGGGCTAGCTAGCTAACTGCATTCACAATCAGCCAACTATGTTAAATGGCCAAATAAGTTAGGTAAAAGCTAACTAGTTAGCCAAATATTAAAAAAAAAAAAAAAAGTTTACAATGTATGTATGGCGCCAGACAGCGCGCAGATGTGTGTCAAACGGTCATGGAATCAATTTCGGATCCAATGATTGGTTCTCGTTCTGCTATTACCGTAACTCCGTTAGTTAACGTTTATTTACTGTGAACTGCAATTAAATACCTGAACCGAAACATGCCGAACGTTGTACCAAATATAATGGTGTGGTTATGCTAGATAGCCAAGTAACATTACAGTGCAAAATAAATGACCCGGAAAACTTTCATTTTGATGTAGCCTTTCCGCTAGCTAGAGGTAGTTTGGACAGATCGCAATCAAACTAGCCCCGGAGAGGATCTGACTACCAACCCCAGCACATTGTCAACGGATAGCTACGGGTTACTAGCCATATAACATGTTCAAACTGTGTCGCTAGGTTACCGGTAGCGGGGTCACTTAGCAAACAACTAAGAACACTTTCGACTTAACAAAATACATTTGGCACATCAACATTTAGTCATGCTACGTGTATTTCTTACCCATTTGAGCTCGCAACCCTTTCAGAGACGATGCACCCTCCGCCATTTCCATGAAGTTTTCCTTCTCTAATTTTGATGGCACATTACCCAGAGACGCGCATAATCCGCGGGTACGTGGACATCCAAGTAAAACAAGGGAACGAGCCAATATTGGGCAATAGCGTCACCTAGCGTGAGAATTTATGGTTGACAGTAGGCAACTGTAGTTTATGTATTTTGACATGTTGACGGTAAAGTCCTTTCAAAACACAGATTATGGAATGATAATGTATGCATGCTTTATTCAAATGGAAGTTTAATTAGAACACAGATGGTAAGTAATAGTAGTCCTCCCGAGTGGCGCAGCGGTCTAAGGCACTGCATCGCAGTGCAAGATGCGTCACTACAGACCCTGGTTTGAATCCAGGCTGTATCACATCCGGCCGTGATTGGGAGTTCCATAGGGCAGTGCAAAATTCGCCCAGCGTCGTCCAGTTTTGGCTGGAGTAGGCCGTCATTGTAAATAAGAATTTGTTCTTAACTGACTTGCCAAGTTAAATAAAAGGTTACATTTAATATATATTGTTTTGTATAAACGTTATATGTATTGCTGTCATAGCATAAATACAAAGTCTCCTTGAGGACTTACCTTATGGAGAAAGCTGGAGAGTCTGAGGCGATAGTTTCAGGAGGAACTGCTTTGCTGCAGTGGTGAACCAACCCCTCCCATAAAGAAAACAACATGTTCTCCCTATTTCCATCCAACACTAATGCTTCTGTCCTACCCCATCTCACATGCCTTAGCCAGCGGGCCCTCATTAATTCTACATGGAAAACAGGGAGAAACATGACACTGTGGTTTCAGTTGCACTGCCCTGAACAATAGAGTAGCCCCATGTTATTTAACACTCTGACCACCATCAAAAATAATGAAAGTGGTAGTGAGATGTTGGGGCCAGTATACCTATGAGATACTATAAACAATGGTATATTTGTTATAGGTTCACAGCCTGCCATTTACATACTATTTGATGGTTAATGATGACATCTCTGTGCTTTGCATCCTGTAATTCGGATGACAATGTCATCTATCTAGGTCACATTACAATGCTGACTATTCACACCTTATGCAAACAAATGATACCACTCTGTCTTATGCAACAGAAAGGAGTTCAACAGTATTACATATGTAATGGCTATACATTCAATGGGTTAATTTAACCAAATGTGTACAAGCAATGGCAGTTTCTAGCCCAAAATAAATCACATTTCAAACTGTCAAGTTCTGCTCCGTTTCGCTTGCTTTTTAACTAACATAATTAACATAATTGGTACCATATAACAAGCCGTCAGTCCCACATTTTAACAATAAATTGCAGAACTAGTGCATTATCCAGGAGTATCATTTCAAACACACCATGCTGAGACTTCATGTCATGGTGTTACAGTGCATTCAGAAATTATTCAGACCCCTTGACTTTTTCCACATTTTGTTACATTACAGCCTTATTCGAAAACTGATTAAATACTTTTTCCCCCTCATCAATCTACACACAATACCTAATAATGACAAAGCAAAAACTGGTTTTTAGAAATGTTAGAACATTTATAAAATAAATAAGTATTCAGACCCTTTGCTATGAGACTCAAAATTGAGCTCAGGTGCATCTTGTTTCCATTGATCATCCTTGAGATGTTTCTATAACTTGATTGGAGTCCACATGTGGTCAATTCAATTGAATGGACATGATTTAGAAAGGCGCATACCTGTCTATATAAGGCAGTGCATGTCAGAGTAAAAACCAAGCCATGAGGTCGAAGGAATTGTCCGTAGAGCTCCGAGACAAGATTGTGTAGAGGCACAGATCTGGGGAAGGGTACAAAACATTTCTGCAGCATTGAAGGTCCCCAAGAACACAGTGGCCATCATTATTAAATGTAAGAAGTTTGGAACCACCAAGACTCTTTCTAGAGCTGGCTGCCTGGCCAAACTGATCAATCGGGGGAGAAGGGCCTTGGTCAGGGAGGTGATGGTCACTCTGACAGAGCTCCACAGCATCACGCTGTGGGGATGTTTGTCAGCGGCAGGGACTGGGAGACTAATCAGGATCGAGGGGAAAGATGAACGGCGCAAAGTACATAGAGATCTTTGATGAAACCCTGCTCCAAAACGTTCAGGACGTCAGCGCTCATGACCTTTGCCCCAGGACCTCAGGATCTGGGGCAAAGGTTCACCTTCCAACAGGACAACGACCCTAAGCACACAGCCAAGACAACCCAGGAGTGGCTTGGGGACAAGTCTCTGAATATCCTTGAATGGCCCAGCCAGAGCCCGGACTTGAACCCGATCTAACATATCTGGAGAGACCTGAAAATAGCTGTGCAGCGACGCTCCCAATCCAACCTGACAGAGCTTGAGAGGATCTACAGAGAAGAATGGGAGAAACTCCCCAACTACAGGTGTACCAAGCTTGTAGCGTCAAACCCAAGAAGACTTGAGGCTGTAATTGCTGCCAAAGGTGCTTCAACAAAGTACTGAGTAAAGGGTCTGAATACTTATGTAAATGTGATATTTCAGTTATTATTATTTAATGTTTTTTGGGGAAAAATTCTAAATACCTGTTTTTGCTTTGTCGTTATGGGGTATTGTGTTTAAATTGATGAGTGGAAAAAAACAATTTAATCCATTTTAGAATAAGGCTGTAACGTAACATAATGTGGAAAAATTCAAGGGGTCTGAATACTTTCCGAATGCACTGTATGTCGTCACACAGGCCAAGGTGGGATTGGCAACATGTCCCTAGGGCCTGGATGTCTCTGTGTGATTGGCCACCAAACCACGGTGTATCCTAGCAACGACGTCAGGGCGGGGCAGGAGGGCGGCGGCCTGGGCCAGTTGCGGCAGTAGGATGTAGGTGGAGGTGCGCAGGTACTGGAAGAGATCCTGGAAGCCATGGAGGTTAGAAAGGACCTCAGGGGTGACACCCAGGGAATAGCCCAGCCTTCTCACCCCGCTGCCCCGGCCACAGCCCCCTGAGTCCAGCAGCAGAGACAGGTCCTGGACTGTGTCATAGTTTAGCTCCTCCAGACTCTGACCTGGACCAGCACAAGAAGACTAGGAGTTCAGTGTCAGTCAATGACATAAATATTGGTGTAAGCACTGTAATAGAGACTTGTCAGTCAACACCCAAACCGTGGAAACAAAAAAAGCCAACCTGATATCAGTTTCTGAAAACATTTGGTTGTATATTCATATGAAACTACAAGAGCATGAATTGATTGAATTGATCAATCTCACCCTCAACATCACTTGTTCGACATGGGAGAGCCTACCATACCTTGAGAAACTGTGCAGATTTCCAACAGTTTTTGTTCCATCTACAAATGAAAAGTAGAGTGAGTTAGACTATTATAAGAATTTCCTAGTGTCTCATAATTTATAATAGATCATTATTTATTAGAAAATGAAAACACAAAGCACATGCAATACCTCCTCTGGTGTGTGACAGTGTCCTCTCTGATCCTCCCAGGGGCTGTCTTCACCTCCATGTTGAGGGGATGGCTTGATGTTGGTGGTGACATTGATGACAATAGAGGTGGGATGCACTTCACCCTCATGGATCAGTGAGCTTAGGCATCTTATTGGTGGAAAGAAAGAGGATATATTGTTTGACATCTATTCATCAACCAGCCAACATGACCAGTGGATGGAGCAATGCAGAGAAGATTGTTCAATTGACCCGATTACAGTTATTCCCCAAGGCAGAACCTCTGGCCAGGAGGATAGGTACCTGTGGTGGGCGTCCTGGGTTGGACCAGTACTCTGTGATGGGGGTACTGGTGGTATCTCTCCAGTCTCTGTGGTGTTAGAGAGGAGTGTATTCCGTGGGAAGGCTGTTTCTACTTCAGAATGTAGAACTTCAGGACAATACTTTGGAACCTGTCCTGAACACCCCACAAAAAAACACATATAATTCACCTTGTGTGAATACAGAAAATAAATGGGAGATCGAGTACAGTTTTTAGCCATGGTTTGAACGTGAAGGCAAAACTCACTGAATCTCTCAATGATCAGTAGTAAGGCCCAAAGCAACAGAAGGAGTAGGAAGACTGAGGCGGCAGTCACTGAACCAATAAGAGCCATGGAGACTTGGACCGTATCCAGCGTCACTAGATGAACAATAAACACATAACCATCATCACATCTAGTTTTAAGAGTCAATGTACTATTACTCACTGTTCTCTGTAACTCCTTTGAATCTTCTCCTGGAAATAGTGATTGCCAATGAAATTCTCACTCCGAGGAAGATCATTTGACAATCAATGGGCACTACCAGTGGAAGGCTTACAGTGATGTTATAATTGTTTGCTAACAGCATTCATTTATTTGCTGCTTGTTAGATTCATGTTTACCTTACCTGCCGTGGAGGTGTGTTTCCACTGCAAAGGTAAACACTCTTTCCGGATCTTGCCTGTGGGGCTGTAACAGGGCAGGCACGACAGGTCCACCTCCCCACTCCTACTTCTGAGCTTATAATACCTGAGTACAGACATGAACACCAGACATAAACACCAGACATAAACACCAGACATAAACACCACACATAATGACATACACAGCATGGCCCATGGGGATGGTGACTGATCCTAAGTTTCCTTCATGCTCTCTAAGATTACAACGGTTTTTGGCCTCTCTTGAACGTTATTGGAATAAAATACAATGGAATTGTAATCAGTATTATGCCAAACCAGCCAAGTCCAACCTTGACCCCCTGAAGTGAATTGTTACGTGTTTCCTTTTGTCTGCACTGCACTTTATTCACCCCATAGATATAGGACTTACCCTGGGAGGCAGTTGCCACACTGGGCATTGTTGGTGGGTGAGCACACTGCTCTCTCCTGGCGGTTTAGCAGAATACAACGAGTGCACTGCCAGCAGGGGGCCAACCCAGTCTCAGTACTGAACTGCCCCTCTGCACACGCCACACAGCGTCCGCCCTCTCCCCCATCCCCATAACCACAGTCCTGGGACAGTAATCAGATAGGTGTAGAGCCAGAGGCAGTTAAACAGATACACACAGACAAACAGACACAGACACACAGCCACACACAGACAGACAGACAGACTCACACGCGCACGCGCACACACACACACACAGGCATACATACGGACGGACGCACAAACACACACACAGTAACTATGTGTTACGTCTGTTAGCTGCTCCCCAGGTCCACAGACAGGACAGTCAACACAACTGCCATTAGAATGCAGAAACTGGGTCTGATCACAGCTGGGCTCAGACAGTGCCAGCAGACAGGATGCCTGTGGAGAAGCACAATCCACAAAAACACTTATTGGCATAACTCTATGGTGAAACTCTCCCACAACATAACACAGAATTTAGAAGAACCTACCATCAGCAGAGCTGCAGAAACACTGGCCTCCATAGAAAGACCCTCCATGGTCCTGCAGTCTGGGCTGCTCAATGTGGGAGACATGAAAGTGTTATGAGAGAGTATTATCATAGTAATCAACTGAAGAAGTCAAGAAATCATTAATTTCTCCATCATTTTGCAAAGAGAGTAGACTGCCCTCTAAGGGTTGCAAGTTATATTTTTACAAAATGCCACAAACATTCTGTCAATAACAGCTAATTTCAGAAAAATTCTAAATTGTAGCCAATATTGATTACATTTCAGAATTTCGAATATGTCCATATGCACAGTAGGTGGCAGTAATGCACCTTAACATTGCTCACTGCCATAAAACACCAAAGAAGAAGAGCCAATATTGAGAAAAACAGCAACAATCATGTTAAATTACATAGACATAGTCCTTAATTACCATACCTGTATGCTTCTTCCAGTGTGTTCTCACTTAAACCTTATGGGTGTCCAGGGTCTGTGGAACTCATCCAACATGTATTCGGAACTGCCTGCTACTCTACATGGCAGACCCTCACTCAGCACAGCAGAAGAGAATGAGAGGGGTGCTTGTCTCCTTCAACCTTCAGGCCCCTCCCTCTCTCTCCACAGGGTGGCTCAAAGCGGTGGGAAAGCTTCATAGGAATCCCCCTCTCACCAGCCAGCATTCCTGCTCTGTGACACAGGAGAGATTCCCTCCCAAGCCAATAGAAGGCAAGGGAACAGTGGGGATGCCGATGCCCACCTGGAGCCTACGTAATGGCTGGCCTTCTCAGGTTCCCCCTGGTCTGGTCCTGGCTGGAAGCACTCTCCAGGGGCTGGGCTCTGTTTTATAAGGTCAAAGGAGGGGGGAGCAGGTGAGCCTTGAAAGTGGATGAATATGGTCCTCTGTTTCATACAAAGGAATAGCCTTCTGTATGTAGGCTGTGTGTGTGCCTCCATGGGTCTTACTCCTCATGTAGTGTATTGCAGATTATAAACTGTATAGAGAAATGGGTGAAAAGTCAGTTATGTAAAGAAAAACTACTGAATAGTGATGCACCTTCAAGGTTACAGCACACTAAATGCCCAATAGGTGGCAGGCTCAGGAGAATAAAGTAATGACCTTTAAATCGAAACAGCAGACTCTCAGGAAAACTATTACATTTGTTAACTGAACTGAAAACCTAAAAGGTGAACGTTGCCGCCACTGTTTGCACAACATTACAGTTCGGTATTGGTATTTTATTATAGATCGCCATAAGCAGGAGCAACTATTCATTGGGTCCACGGAAAACATGAAACACGACATAATACAGAACATTAATAGACAAGAACAGCTCAAGGACAGAACTACATCAATTACATTACACTACACATAAGAGTCATTGGACGAAAGTGTCTTCTGTTTGTCAAGAGCCCCGACTCTCGGCCTGAACATTAACACGCATCGCTTGCGGTACGGTTTTGGAAGTATAAGGACCTTATCTTTCATATCAGCAAGAAATAATAATAATTTAAAAAAAAAAGGTTAAATTGATACACACCTTTATAGGGTTTGGGTTCCCACACTGCCATATCTCCATGTTACAGCGGGTGTTTACAGAAGACAGAGGGACCACCAGCGTTAATTAGCTAATATAGCAAGTGCTGAACAGCAGTGTGTAATGGAAGAAGGCCGCAAGAAACGTGTTGTCACTGAAAAAAAATACTGTCGGCTGCAACTGTTTTAAAGCCGGTTAAAACAATGTACGGTAGGTGTATATTTTGCATTTGTGAAACAATTTTGATGTGATATGAAGACAGGGCTTTATGTTTCTGGGAACCGTATCGCAATTGAGAATCGATTCACGTTTAGATGGAGTATTTGGCTGTTTTGGCTGCCAGAGCCAGTATACATCGCATTCAGAAAGTATTCGGACCCCTAGACTTTTCATCATTTTGTTACGTTACAGCCTTTTTCCATAATGTATTAAATATACTTTTTCGCTCATCAATCTACACACAATACCCCGTAATGACAAAGCAAAAACAGGCATTTAGAAATGTTTGCATCTTTATAAAAAAAAACTAAAATTGAAATATCACATTTACATAAGTATTCAGACCCTTTACTCAGTACTTTGTTGAATCAACGTAGGCAGCAATTACAGTCTCGAGTATGACTCTACAAGCTTGGCACACCTGTATTTGGGGAGTTTCTCCCATTCTTCTCAGCAGATCCTCTCAAGCTCTGTCAGGTTGGATGGGGAGTGTCACTGCACAGCTATTTTCGGGTCTCTCCAGATATGTTTGATCGGATTCAAGTCCTGGCTCTGGCTGAGCCACTCAAGGACATTCAGAGACGTGTCCCCAAGCTACTCTTGCATTGTCTTGGCTGTATGCTTAGGGTCATTGTCCTGTTGGAAGGTATACCTTCGTCCCAGTCAGGTCCTGAGCGCCCTGGATCGGTTTTCATCAAGGATCTCTCTGTACTTTTCTCAGTTCATCTTTCCCTCGATCCTGACTAGTCTCCCAGTCCCAGCCGCTAAAAAACATCCCCACAGCATGATGCTGCCACCACCATGCTTCACCGTAGGGATGGTGCCAGGTTTCCTCAAGACGTGACACTTGGCATTCAGGCCAAAAAGTTTAATCTTGGTTTCATCAGACCAGAGAATCTTATTTCTCATGGTCTGAGAGTCCTTTAGGTGCCTTTCCGGCAAACTCCAAGCGGGCTATCATGTGCTTTTTACTGAGGAGTGGCTTCTGTCTGACATATACAGTGGGGAAAAAAAGTATTTAGTCAGCCACCAATTGTGCAAGTTCTCTCACTTAAAAAGATGAGAGAGGCCTGTAATTTTCATCATAGGTACACTTCAACTATGACAGACAAAATGAGGAAAATAAATCCAGAAAATCACATTGTAGGATTTTTTATGAATTTATTTGCAAATTATGGTGGAAAATAAGTATTTGGTCAATAACAAAAGTTTATCTCAATACTTTGTTATATACCCTTTGTTGGCAATGACAGAGGTCAAACGTTTTCTGTAAGTCTTCACAAGGTTTTCACACACTGTTGCTGGTATTTTGGCCCATTCCTCCATGCAGATCTCCTCTAGAGCAGTGATGTTTTGGGGCTGTCGCTGGGCAACACGGACTTTCAACTCCCTCCAAAGATTTTCTATGGGGTTGAGATCTGGAGACTGGCTAGGCCACTCCAGGACCTTGAAATGCTTCTTACGAAGCCACTCCTTCGTTGCGGGCGGTGTGTTTGGGATCATTGTCATGCTGAAAGACCCAGCCACGTTTCATCTTCAATGCTCTTGCTGATGGAAGGAGGTTTTCACTAAAAATCTCACGATACATGGCCCCATTCATTCTTTCCTTTACACGGATCAGTCGTCCTGGTCCCTTTGCAGAAAAACAGCCCCAAAGCATGATGTTTCCACCCCATGCTTCACAGTAGGTATGGTGTTCTTTGGATGCAACTCAGCATTCTTTGTCCTCCAAACACGACGAGTTGAGTTTTTACCAAAAAGTTCTATTTTGGTTTCATCTGACATTCTCCCAATCCTCATCTGGATCATCCAAATGCTCTCTAGCAAACTTCAGACGGGCCTGAACATGTA
The DNA here is from genome assembly GCA_030435695.1 of Brachymystax lenok tsinlingensis. Taxonomy (NCBI): domain Eukaryota; kingdom Metazoa; phylum Chordata; class Actinopteri; order Salmoniformes; family Salmonidae; genus Brachymystax; species Brachymystax lenok. The sequence goes on along the minus strand of CM059789.1, from coordinate 30,624,862 downwards.
CTGGCTTAAGCAGGGGGACACGTCTGGCACTGCAGGATTTGAGTCCCTGGCGGCGTAGTGTGTTACTGATGGTAGGCTTTGTTACTTTGGTCCCAGCTCTCTGCAGGTCATTCACTAGGTCCCCCTGTGTGGTTCTGGGATTTTTGCTCACCGTTCTTGTGATCATTTTGACCCCACGGGGTGAGATCTTGCGTGGAGCCCCAGATCAAGGAAGATTATCAGTGGTCTTGTATGTCTTCCATTTCCTAATAATTGCTCCCACAGTTGATTTCTTCAAACCAAGCTGCTTACCTATTGCAGATTCAGTCTTCCCAACCTGGTGCAGGTCTACAATTTTGTTTCTGGTGTCCTTTGACAGCTCTTTGGTCTTGGCCATAGTGGAGTTTGGAGTGTGACTGTTTGAGGTTGTGGACAGGTGTCTTTATACTGATAACAAGTTCAAACATGTGCCATTAATACAGGTAACGAGTGGAGGACAGAGGAGCCTCTTAAAGAAGAAGTTACAGGTCTGTGAGAGCCAGAAATCTTGCTTGTTTGTATGTGACCAAATACTTATTTTCCACCAAAATTTGCAAATAAATTCATTAAAAATCCTACAATGTGATTTTCTGGATTTAGTTTCCTCCTTTGGTCTGTCATAGTTGAAGTGTACCTATGATGAAAATTACAGGCCTCTCTCATCTTTTTAAGTTGGAGAACTTGCACAATTGGTGGCTGACTAAATACTTTTTTTCCCCACTGTATATTGGGCTACGCACACACATACTACATGTGGGCATACTACATGCACAAACACACACACTCTATAGCCTATATATTTATTTGACATTGCCTCTCTTATTCTCAGACTAAGCACATGCTGTACCATCATACAACAGCATTGATTAAACTTTTATTCTCCTCAATTATAGTAAACCGTCTCCAATTTCAGTTCATATGCCATTCGGCATGGTGTTTGTCAAATGTCAGCAAGTATATCTTCAATTTGCATTCAAATTAAGTCACTATTATTAGAAGGATTAGCCTAAATATGAATGTGAATCTAAATGTTACAGAAAAACTGAGTTTTTCGGGATGCATTGCTTCATGGCATCTGTGTGCATATCTTTGCATTTATTTTTAAATTTTTAAAATTTATTTTACCTTTATTTAACTATGCTAATGAGGGCATAGCTTATGATGTATAGACACCAGGTAGTTTCCCATCACCCCTGACTCATTCTCTAGACATGTCTGTCTGTTAGCTGCATACCAACTAGTGAAAAGACCCAAATCAAAGCCTTTCACATACATAGGGCACATACAGTACTTCTAAGTTGGGTAGAATTTGTATTTATTTCCATATTTGAAGAGCTAAAGTTTTAGATATCATGGTCCAGCTGCCCTCTGTTGCGTTAGTTACGTTTATTGCCAATTAATAAGTAACCTAGGGTACTAAAGGAGAGGGCGTGAAGGTCTTCTTAAAGATAAATACACTAAAGTCTCCCTCCTTCAACAAAGACTATTATCCCAGGAGGTCAACCGTTTCTCTTTACGTTCCATTGAATATTATAGACATATAAGAGACAGTTTATTCAACTCTCGTTTGCTTGTGTTTTCTGGCAAAGGAGAGTGCTGTTTGGACTGGGGAATGACACAGGTAAGTCATAGTTTTGTTTGCATGTACAGTGCCTTCTGTCTACTTTAATACACATAAAGGAATTCTTCCCAATACTTTTGCTCCCCTAAAGTGGGGGGACTATGTACAAATTTCTAAACAGTTCACCTGATATCGTTGAAAATACCCTCAAATTAAAGCTGACATACTGCACTTTAACCTCATAGTCATTTTTATATTTCAAATCCAAACTTTTGGAGAATAGAGCCAAAAGGAGTGAAAAGGCTACCCTGATCCAATAATTATGGAGTGCACTGTACTGATAACGCTTTTATTAGCAGATAGTCATTGTTCCCCTTTTCTCACATGACATTTACATGGAGAGATATTGTTTCTCTTTTGTCTTTAGACTCGTGATGGATTCTGCCAGGAGACCCTGTTTTATAACTGTGTGTTTATCAGTACTGGCAGCCACTTGTCTTCCATGCTCCGGTATGGTCATAAATATGCTGTATAATAAAGTAATTATGAAGCATTAGTGTTACAGTAGTATCAATTAAATGCATTATGGTTTTGACTGAAGACTGGAGGAGTTTTCCAATAATGTCCAATGTCAGTGTGTGATATTGGTTCTGTGTCTGTACCAGGCTCCCCAGGCCCCAGCCTGTGGGGTAAGAAAGTGGTGTTCATGGGCCGTCACTGTGTGTGGCAGCTGGATAAGGGGTGCGTAGTGCCCCCCCTGGAAGAGCTCAGTGTGTGTGTGCACCTGCACCGGGAGATCGCAACAGCCGAGTGGACAGGCTTTGTGTACAAGGCGCCTGGCGAGAGACAGGTAGAGCTGGGGCTGGCAGGCCGAGGAGGGTTCCTGGTGGCATGGCTGTTTGGGCATCAGTGGTCCGTACCAGAGAATCTGCCCCTGAAATGCTGGCACAATGTCTGCCTCACCTGGTCCAGCCACTCCGAGAGGCTCCGGCTCTACATCAATGGGAGCAGTCGCCTGGATGCCCATGTTAATTCCACCCTGCCCAGGCGACTGGCCCACAATGGGACCTTGACCCTGGGGGTGTCCCATAACATAGTGGGTGGGGTGATGGAGTTTGAGAATGGGAAGAACCTCCTGGGGGCCATCAGCCTGTTCAGGGTGTGGGGGCATGAGCAGACAGCTGAGGAGCTGAGGGCCCATAGCTGTGTTGATGGGAACGTGGTGAGATGGGACAACAACGACTGGGATTACCAGATATGCCTACCTGAAGATGACACTAACATCCAGTGTGGTTAGTTCATACTTATTGTGTTCTACTGTATTCTATTGTGGGTGCTATTTTGAGTCCTATTAAAAGGGCTCCATTGAACGAATGTACAATAAAGGGCAAAAATTATACATTTACATTTCTGTCATTTAGCAGACACTCTTATTCAGATCGACTTAAAATCAAATCAAATGTTATTGGTCACATACACATGGTTAGCAGATGTTATTGTGAGTGTAGTGAAATGCTTGTGCTTCCAGTTCCGACAGAGCAGCAGCTAACAAGTAATCTAACAATTCCACAACAACTACCTAATACACACAAATCTAAGTACAGGAATGGAATAAGAATATATACATATAAATATATGGATGAGCAATGACCGAGCGGCATAGGCAAGATGCAATAGATGGTATAAAATACAGTATATACATATGAGATGAGTAATGCAAGATGTGTCAACATTATTAAAGTGACATTATTAAAGGAGCATTATTACAGGAGAAATTAGGGTTAAGTGCCTTGCTCAAAGGCACATCGGCAGATTTTTTCTTCTCCCTTTCATCTACACTGATTGAAGTGGATTTAACAAGTGACGTCAATAAGGGATCATAGCTTTCCCCTGGATTCACCTGGTCAGTCTGTCATGGAAAAAAACAAGTGTTCTTAATGTTATGTACACTCAATGTACATGTTCAAACACATACAAATAGCATGCACATACACATGCATAAAGCATACAAATGGATGCAAATGGAATGCACATTCACATTTCTGCATGCTGTTATGCATACCTATTTGTAATATCTCCCTTCTTCACAGGGGCTTTCCCCAATGTGACAGCCTCTCCTTCCACTGTCACCAACACCACTCCTGGTTCACCAACCAGCACTAATACATCAGGTGACAAAGTTATTTCATAAAATAAAATTGCTGACTGCTATGCACTAAGGAGGACCTGAAATTGGCTTACATTACATTTTCATCAATCTATTTGAAAGAAGCTGGTTCATTTATTGTCTGTAGACCCTGTAACCCCTACAGAGACACAGCAACCATCCCTTGAAGTGCCTGTAAGTCCCACTGGCCTGTATAAAACCAAAGAACCTTCAGATCTCAACTCCACAGGAACAGGTCAGGCAATAAGACGCATTTAATTAGAGTCTGTTGCAAAATTCAAGGTTCGAGATGAAGGCTGTTCAAATGTACAATGATTTCCACTGTTATGCTTTTATTAGGCATTGCGTCCACCTTCTACAGAGTTCATATGAAGCTGAACATGACAACGACTGTAACTGTCAGCGACCCAGGAGAGACCATTCAGAAGTGGGTAAGAAACACAACAATGACAGCGCTGGGAATGGAAGATGATAAACGTACAATAACATTCTCTTCGGTATAACTTTTGATACAGCGTCTTTATGTCTTGGCTACAGGTTCAGAGAAAGCTTGGGGAAGTCAGGATGAACGCATTACATTTCCAAACATTTCAATCGACTTATAAGTAAGTCCTCATCATTCACAAATGGCATCACCTACCTACATGAATGTATATGGCTACATGTAAAATAGCATAATAAAAGCAAGACTGCGTTCTATGTGCAGGGGTGGAAAGAGTACTGAAATATCCTACTCAAGTTGAAGTACAGTTACTTTAATGAAATTGTACTCAAGTAGAAGTAAAATTACTGGTGTAAAAAAAAAAACTACTCAGGTAAAAGTAAAAAGTGGATAATTTAAAAAGTACTCAGAGTAAAAGTAAAAAGTAGAGTAGAAGTAAAAAGTAGAGTAGAAGTAAAAAGTAGATAATTTAAAAAGTACTTGAGGTACTTTGACATTGACCTTGATAATAATTAGCTAACTTTGCTAAGGTTACCTGAACATTGTTACATTATCTTTTCCATGCATTCAATTGAAAAAGAGAGGAAATAAATGGAAATGGAAATAAACAGTAACTAAGTTAATTTATTTTATGATTGCAACATCTGTATGTAAAAATACTATTATACTATGAACATATTTAAAATAAATGTAACATTCAAAGCAACTAAAATCAGGGGTGGAAAGAGTAGGCTTCTGAACTATCCTACTGAAGTAGAAGTACTGTTACTTACATTACATTTTACTCAAGTAGAAGTAAAATTACTGACTGAAAAATACTAAAAAAACAAGTTATCAGAAAAGCTACTCAATTACAGTAACTAGAGTAGTTACTGTAATTCGTTACTTTACATCTCTGTCCATGTGTTTTTTTGTAGGGACAATGATAAAAAAGAGACTCAAAGAGTGGAGATGGTGAGTATGCTTTAAACATTTTGGCTTTTATCAAACGTGCAATTTGATTAGGGTATAATTACATGTAAAATGTAATTTGGGTTAACAAAGCATCATCGCAGCAATAAGGAACCAGCTATACTACTGCAACAATTAATAACCATAATCTTTATTACCACACTGTAAGTCTATGGCCTTGTCTTCAAATAACGTTCAATATGAGTAAACAAATGGTTGCCCAGTAGCAATGAATTGTGTGTGTTTGATGAATAGCGAACAATAAATACTTCCTTGTGGTGTCTTCTCTGTTAGACTGCTGAGCTGAGACATCAGAAAAGGTAAGTGATGATGAAACAAACCATGTCTGACAATTCAGAAACGCCTTGATAGATATTGAAAACTACATCTTGATTTAGTATGCAGTTTAAATTACAGTAACCATTATTTGATAATTTACTGAATCATGGGAGGTATGTATCATGCATCTCACAATGTTAATTTAGGATCCATTTCGCCTTTTAGATCACAATGAAAAAGATAACATGGATATGGAAGACCTGATCCTAGATCAGCACTCCTACTCTGAGATGCTTGATACGTACGGACCCTGGTCTATTAGCAGCTGCCTATGGTTTCGGGTACTCATCCCATGTTGTCTGTATAGGTTTAGATGTACCTTCCATGTTCAGGATGCTGACGCACGGAACATCATGACCACTCAGAGACTCATCAATGACCTTCTGTCCAGGATCCATTTTGGTGGAGAGATCCAGGTAGACAGCAGAGACGTTCACGTCTCACATTTAGGTACAGTACGGCTTTCCTTGATCTGTATTAGATTTGCTGATCTACACTGAGTGTACAAAACATTACGAACCCCCCTTTAGCCCACAGAACAGCCCAAATTAATTGGGGCATGGACTCTACAAGGTGTTGAAAGCGTTCCACAGGGATGCTGGCCCATGTTGACTCTAATGCTTCCCATAGTTGTGTCAAGTTGGCTGGATGTCCTTTGGGTGGTGGATCATTCTTGATACACAACTGTTCAGCGTGAAAAACCCAGCAGCGTTGCAGTTCTTGACACACTCAAACCGGGGGCGCCTGGCACCTACTACCATACCCAGTTCAAAGGCACTTAAATATTTTGTCTTGCCAATTCAACCTCTCAATGGTACATATACACAATCCATGTCTCAATTGTCTCAAGGCTTAAAAATCTTTCTTTAACCTTTCTCTTCACCTTCATCTACACTGATTGAAGTGACATCAATAAGGGATCCTAGCTTTCCTCAAGATTAACCTGGTCAGTCTATGTCATGGAAAGAGCATATTAGACTCAGTGCATATTAGACTTGATAAGTGAATGAATGGTGTCCACTGCTATCACCAATCATGCTTTCTCAGATCTGTGATTACTTCAGGAAAGAAGTACGGTGCCTGAATACTTTCCCCCTCTACAGATCCAGGGAGCTGTCCTGAGGACACCCATGAGAGTATCAGGGGTGTGTATATATGGCCAATCAAAGATGCCCAGAAGACAGAAACTATGATCTGTGAGAAGAACAGTGGTGCGAGGGCTTCCAGGAAATGGTGAGATGCCCAGCTAACGTTACATTTGCAACAATGCTTGTTGATTGGTAAACATATGTACATACAGTGCATTTGGAAAGTATTCAGACATTTGGAAAGTATTCCCTTTTCCACATTTTGTTACATTACAGCCTTATTCTAAAATGGATACAATGAATTGTTTTCCACATCAATCTACACATAACACCCCATAATGACAAAGCAAAAACAGGTTTTTATCAATTTTTACAAAGAAATTAAAAACAGAAATATCTCATTTACATAAGAATTCAGTCCCTTTGCTATGAGATTCGAAATTGAGCTCAGGTGCATCCTGTTTCCATTGATCATCCTTGAGATGTTTCTACAACTTGATTGGAGTCCACCTGTGTTAAATTCAATTGATTGGACATGATTTGGAAAGGTACACACCTGTCTACATAAGGTCCCACAGTTGACAGTGCAGGTCAGGGCAAAAACCAAGCCATGAGGTCGAAGGAATTGTATGTAGAGCTCTGAGACAAGATTGTGTTGAGGCACAGATCTGGGGAAGGGTAAGATTCTCTGGTCTGATGAAACCAAGACTGAACTCTTTGGCCTGAATGCCAGACGTCACATCTGGAGGAAATATGGCACCATCCCTACGGTGAAGCATGGTGGTGGCAGCATCATGCTGTGTGGATATTTTTCAGCGGCAGGGACTAGTCAGGATCGATGGAATGATGAACAGACAAAAGTACAGAGAGATCCTTGATGAAAACCTGCTCCAGAGCGCTCAGGACCTCAGACTGGGACGAAGGTTCACCTTCCAACAGGACAACAACCCAGAGCAGACATCCAAGCTTGTAGCGTCATACCCAAGAAGACTCGAGGGTGTAATCTCTGCCAAAGGGGCTTCAACAAAGTACTGAGTAAAGGGTCTGAATACTTACAGTGGGGCAAAAAAGTATTTAGTCAGCCACCAATTGTGCAAGTTCTCCAACTTAAAAAGATGAGAGAGGCCTGTAATTTTCATCATAGGTACACTTCAACTATGACAGACAAAAGGAGGAAAATAAATCCAGAAAATCACATTGTAGGATTTTTAATGAATTTATTTGCAAATTTTGGTGGAAAATAAGTATTTGGTCACATACAAACAAGCAAGATTTCTGGCTCTCACAGACCTGTAACTTCTTCTTTAAGAGGCTCCTCTGTCCTCCACTCGTTACCTGTATTAATGGCACATGTTTGAACTTGTTATCAGTATAAAAGACACCTGTCCACAACCTCAAACAGTCACACTCCAAACTCCACTATGGCCAAGACCAAAGAGCTGTCAAAGGACACCAGAAACAAAATTGTAGACCTGCACCAGGTTGGGAAGACTGAATCTGCAATAGGTAAGCAGCTTGGTTTGAAGAAATCAACTGTGGGAGCAATTATTAGGAAATGGAAGACATACAAGACCACTGATAATCTTCCTTGATCTGGGGCTCCACGCAAGATCTCACCCGTGGGGTCAAAATGATCACAAGAACGGTGAGCAAAAATCCCAGAACCACACAGGGGACCTAGTGAATGACCTGCAGAGAGCTGGGACCAAAGTAACAAAGCCTACCATCAGTAACACACTACGCCGCCAGGGACTCAAATCCTGCAGTGCCAGACGTGTCCCCCTGCTTAAGCCAGTACATGTTCAGGCCCGTCTGAAGTTTGCTAGAGAGCATTTGGATGATCCAGATGAGGATTGGGAGAATGTCAGATGAAACCAAAATAGAACTTTTTGGTAAAAACTCAACTCGTCGTGTTTGGAGGACAAAGAATGCTGAGTTGCATCCAAAGAACACCATACCTACTGTGAAGCATGGGGGTGGAAACATCATGCTTTGGGGCTGTTTTTCTGCAAAGGGACCAGGACTGACTGATCCGTGTAAAGGAAAGAATGAATGGGGCCATGTATCGTGAGATTTTTAGTGAAAACCTCCTTCCATCAGCAAGAGCATTGAAGATGAAACGTGGCTGGGTCTTTCAGCATGACAATGATCCCAAACACACCGCCCGGCAACGAAGGAGTGGCCGTAGAAGCATTTCAAGGTCCTGGAGTGGCCTAGCCAGTCTCCAGATCTCAACCCCATAGAAAATCTTTGGAGGGAGTTGAAAGTCCGTGTTGCCCAGCGACAGCCCCAAAACATCACTGCTCTAGAGGAGATCTGCATGGAGGAATGGGCCAAAATACCAGCAACAGTGTGTGAAAACCTTGTGAAGACTTTTGACCTCTGTCATTGCCAACAAAGGGTATATAACAAAGTATTGAGATAAACTTTTGTTATTGACCAAATACTTATTTTCCACCATAATTTGCAAATAAATTCATTAAAAATCCTACAATGTGATTTTCTGGATTTTTTTTCCTCATTTCGTCTGTCATAGTTGAAGTGTACCTATGATGAAAATTACAGGCCTCTCTCATCTTTTTAAGTGAGAGAACTTGCACAATTGGTGGCTGACTAAATACTTTTTTGCCCCACTGTATGTAAACGTGATATTTCAGTATATATATATTTTTTTATATATGTGTAAAAACTAGTTTTTTCTTTGTCATTATGGGGTATTGTGGGGTATTGATGAGGGGAAAATAAAACAATTTGATCAATTTTAGAATAAGGCTGTAACGTAACAAAATGTGGAAAAAGTCAAGGGGTCTGAATACTTTCCGAATGCACTGTATGGTCAGGCCACGTGGTCAGACATTCTCAAGGCTGTATGGATTATGGTGAGAGCACCATGTATGATTCTGTAAAGTAAAATTATGTGTATTATATTCCATAGTACAGTAGACCTTGTTAAGCCAGGCAACATTTATTCAAAACAAACAGTGGCCGAGTCCTGTTAGACCTTTGTCTTAGTATTATGACAATATTCAGCTTTTTACCTGTTCAATGCCAGAGCTGTGAAAACGGTCAGAGGAAAAAACACCTGTTGCCATAGTGACGGCTCAGTGAGGCTATCCTTCAATTAACTTCAACACACAATACAATCCTGTTCTATGCGCTCTTCCGTATGTGCACACAATCACCTACTCACAGATATGACACTGGTGGATCTCTCACTGCTAGCAATCAAGCAAGAATCAATTTCCTTCAACTGAATTATTAGGCTACCGATGTCTGACAACACAGGTATTAATATTGCGTGAAGATAACCAGACAAATCCAATAACTGAATGATGAGGATAATCAGTTTTATGGGGCCGTGAATGGAACGCCTCTGCTGTCAGAGAGAAACATTGTCCTAATGTTTATTATGCAAGCAGTGAAACGTTGTTTCCACGCCATTAAAACAAAATAATAATATATGTGATGACATTGAATCAACGTGGAAAACTGATTGAATTTGCAAAAAGTCAACATAAGGACACTTCGTGTTTTTTTCACCCAACTTTTAACTTAAATCCAATGACATTGTGAAATGTTTTCTTGATTTCACATTAAATTCACAGTAGTTGACAACTCAAACAAATATAAATCAAAACTGATGTCTGTGCCCAGTGGTTAAGGCTCCTACAGGAAGGTTTACTCTAGGTAATAAACATTGAAGGGCAGGCCGTAAACAGACCTTTTAGGGGGCAGGTGAAAATAAATGTTTTAATGTCTTGACGTATCAGGGATGTACAATAGACGGGTTGGTTTGGGTTAGATGTTTAAAACAAAAACTGGTCTTGCCTATGCCGACAAGAATACTGGTCTTGCCTATGCCGCACAGCCATTGCTCATCCATATATTTATATGTACATATTCTTATTCCATACCTTTACATTTGTGTGTATAAGGTAGTTGTTGTGAATTTGTTAGATTACTTGTTAGCTATTACTGCACTGTCGGAACTAGAAGCACAAGCATTTCGCTACACTCGCATTAACATCTGCTAACCATGTGTATGTGACAAATAAAATGTTATTTGATTTGGTCTCAGCCCCAGTGTAACAGATGTAATTGTACTTCATAACTCTCTTCCACTGTGTATTTAAAGAAAGCACTGTCCAGCCAGCGATCCCAATTGACTGGTGTTTATTCTGACGATAGATACAAGGAAGCACATTAGATGTGCAGGACAACTGTATGTTGATGGCTGTAGATTAGTGGTTTGTCTGTTAGCATGGAAATAGCTGAATTATCAGGGAGCTAATGCAACCATTACAATTAGAGCATGCTAGCTAACTCGCTCTTACAGCAATAACATACAAAAGCACATCCCAGGATGACCCCAATTATCTAACAGGTACGTACACATATAATGTTAACACAGCAGGACATAGTGAACTCGTACACAATTGTAAATATAAAAATATAATGAACAAAAATATAAACGCAACAAACGACTTTACTGAGATACAGTTCATATAAGGAAATCAGTCGATTGAAATAAATTCATTAGGCTCCAATCTACGGATTTCACATGACTGGGCGGGAGCGGAGCCATGTGTGGGCCTAGTACGGCATAGGCCCACCCAGTTGGGAGTCAGGACCACCAACTGGGGAGCCAGGCCCAGCCAATCAGATTTTTTTTTTATAGACAGAAAAACTCCTCAGTTTCATCAGCTGTCCGGGTGCCTGGTCGCAGGTGAAGAAGCCAGATGTGGAGGTCCTGGGCTGGCGTGAATACACATGGTCTGTGGTTGTGAGGCTGTGTTGGACGTACTGCCAAATTCTCTAAAACGACATTAGAGGTGGCTTATGTTAGAGAAATGAACATTAAATTCTCTGGCAAAAGCTCTGGTGGATATTCCTGCAGTCAGCATGCCAAATGCACGCTCCCTCAAAACTTGAGACATCTGTGGCATTGTGTGTGTGACAAAACTGCACATTTTAGAGTGGCCTTTTACTGTCCTCAGCACAAGGTGCACCTGTGTAATGATCATGCTGTTTAATCAGCTTCTTAATATGCCACACCTGTCATGTGGATGGATTATCTTGGCAAAGAAGAAATGCTCACTAACATGGATTGAAACAAATTTGTGCACAACATTTTAGAGAAATAAGCTTTTTTTCTGAGATCTATTATGTTGGGTCATGAAACATGGGAACAACAATTTAAATGTTGTGTTTATATTTTTGTTCAGTATAGAAACAGTATTTCAGAACGTGAAGAATTTAGTTTTGCGATCTCCCCCCATCTGCAAGCATGACCAATGGCATAACCCCTGCAAACAACCAATAGGAATACATAAACATCGAATACATATTTGTCAGTGTCAAGTGGAAACATAACCAAAGCTGTTACGCTAGCATTGACATGAAATCAGTCAAAACAATAAATGGTACCAAGAACAAGATGAAACTAGTCACTTACGACTCCCCACATGGCAGTGTCTTGTCATTGTTGGTAGCTATATGGCCATCCAAAATCACAACTTTTTATCTGTATTTAACTAGGCAAGTCAGTTAAGAACAAATTCTTATTTACACTGACGGCCTACACCTGCCAAACCCTAACCAGGACGACGCTGGGCCAATTGTGCGCCGCCCTATGGGACTCCCGATCATGGCCGGTTGTGATACAGCCCGGGATCAAACCACGGTTATTAGTGATAGTGATGCCTCTAGCACTGCGATGCAGTGCCTTAAACCGCTGCGCCACTCAGGAACCGTGTTCCAACTCACGGACTTCTGCCCCATTTAAGCATTCGCATAATTTTTGTGACATTGTCAGCTAACCCATAGGTTGACGCGTTCACATGCTAGTCGGAACTAGGAAACTATGGCCACTTAGATAGGTTGCTATCTCTTAGCATTTTATGTTGCTGCTACTGGGACAGCATAACTATCCATCCCGATGTATTTAATATATATATATACAGTAGCTTACTCATCTAAAAATGTAAATAAAGCAAATGTTAGCTTACTTACTTGTAGATTTGACACCTAGCTAGCTATATTTATTAATTCAACATGAGTAGCTAAGAGGTTGCTAAATGCTTAGCTAGTTTGCTCTGATTAGCTTAACATGTTGCTGCTAGGTTGCTACATTTTACTATTTGCCTCAAGTCTGGAGACCAGTTGTATCTTAGAGATATTGTCACATTTGTCTGACGTACTTTCAAGACAACTGGGAATTCAGAAGGAGAAAAAACGAGGTTAAATCATGACGTCAGTGATCTTCAGGTAAATTGGAGATCTAGAAAGATGCCAGTTTCCGAGTTGGATGACTGTTAAAAAATATTTGTCTTTGTACACACTGAAGTCGGAAGTCAGAGATTTCTGAGTTCCCAGTTTTGAACACAATAATGATTTCAAAACATTACAATGTTGTTTTTTTTTTTACCAGATTCTCAGTTCAAACCTCCGCCATGTTTTCAAAAGTTTCAAAAATTGCCCATTGACGTTTTAGAAACAAATCGAATTTGTTCTACACTTAAACAATCAGATTATTTTTGGCATTTGTAGAACGTTGACTACACTTTATGTCAACCTGCTCATCGAGGGCAGACCAACGGCGCAACCAATGGACGGGTTGGGGGCACTGATGTCTAAAGAACTGTGGCCTCATAAATGTTGCTTAAATTTCACACTAAATTTCTACGTGCGCCATTTCTGAAAAGCCTGCAGCACATACAAAAATATTGAGATTTATAAACTTGGGGCACGGAAAACATACGCATGGTTAAAATGTGCACGTGTGAAAGAGCATTAAAACTGGAAACGCCCTACATGCGCCTGTTATGGTGACAATAACGCCCTTTATTTGCTGTATAATTTGTAACTTTTGACATTAGGCCATGGCATGCAAAACACTAACTGTTGTTCAATATTTAGTTTATCAATAGATGTTCAATATTTAGTTTATCAATAGATTGTTGGGTTTTTATACAACGGGTGGGTCTAATCCTGAATAGGGATTGGTTAAAAGCGCATTCCAGATGGTGTGTATTCCACAAATGGCAAATACATCTATGACGTTAAAATGCCTATTTACTCTGTTCCATCTGACTGACTGCTGTCTCATCAACCCAGCCAGGCAAATTATAAACTTGATATCCACTATAAAAAGCATCTAGACATTACCTCACATTTCTTGTAGACTTAACATTTTGTTTTCAACAACTGAGATTTGTATAAACCTTGCTGTCTGTCCCTCCGACATTTGCAACATTGTTTCAATATTCAAATTCGATCTCAAACTGTCGCATAGTAATGAACGTGTATGGGTCGGGAGTTGGGACGAGACAGACAGGCAGGCAGCGTTTCTCAGCCATTCTAAATCATGAATCAGCTGGCATAACTTTTATGGATATATTCAAAGAAATGTAAATTGAACAAAGGTAAAACGAAACGAAGTGTAGCTAGTTTGCAGTCTTTACAGCTTCAGTGTTTGAAGTGATTGTGTTAGCTGTGTTGTTGGCTAGCTCCTCTGAACAACAGTGACCTGATGAGAGAGCACATTTTCTATGCCAGGCGAAATCGCGCCTCATTAGCTCATTGTTATGGATGTATCCAAATAAATGTCACTAGAAAACAGTTGAAATAAATGCAAATGCAGCTACTGTTGTTATTCTGTTTGACGTGACTGTAAGTTATCCGTTGTTGGGATAAGAACGGGATAAGGGATAAGAACGTTGCCAGCCAGTGTGGCAATGGAACATTTAGAACGAACGACTGGGTCGCGTCCATAGATACAGAACAAAAAGACTGAACGACTGGGTCGCGTCTCTGGCAAACGAACCAATAGATCGAATGACCAGCCGGCTTGGGTAGCAACCCTAGATTTGTGTCGGGACTATATCTTGTGGCAGGATTTAATATTATGAATAAATTAATACAAATACAGTATTGAAAGTAGGAAAATATGTAAACATTATTTGAATATGTTGGTAACCCATTGTAAGAAGTGATAATGCCCTCGAGGCCGATGTTTGGAGGATTTGGAGGATATACAGTGGGGGAAAAAAGTATTTAGTCAGCCACCAATTGTGCAAGTTCTCTCACTTAAAAAGATGAGAGAGGCCTGTAATTTTCATCATAGGTACACTTCAACTATGGCAGACAAAATGAGGGAAAGAAAATCCAGAAAATCACATTGTAGGATTTTTTTATGAATTTATTTGCAAATTATGGTGGAAAATAAGTATTTGGTCACATACAAACAAGCAAGATTTCTGGCTCTCACAGACCTGTAACCTCTTCTTTAAGAGGCTCCTCTGTCCTCCACTCGTTACCTGTATTAATGGCAACTGTTTGAACTTGTTATCAGTATAAAAGACACCTGTCCACAACCTCAAACAGTCACACTCCAAACTCCACTATGGCCAAGACCAAAGAGCTGTCAAAGGACACCAGAAACAAAATTGTAGACCTGCACCAGGTTGGGAAGACTGAATCTGCAATAGGTAAGCAGCTTGGTTTGAAGAAATCAACTGTGGGAGCAATTATTAGGAAATGGAAGACATACAAGACCACTGATAATCTTCCTTGATCTGGGGCTCCACGCAAGATCTCACCCCGTGGGGTCAAAATGATCACAAGAACGGTGAGCAAAAATCCCAGAACCACACGGGGACCTAGTGAATGACCTGCAGAGAGCTGGGACCAAAGTAACAAAGCCTACCATCAGTAACACACTACGCCGCCAGGGACTCAAATCCTGCAGTGCCAGACGTGTCCCCTGCTTAAGCCAGTACATGTTCAGGCAAGTCTAAAGTTTGCTAGAGAGCATTTGGATGATCCAGATGAGGATTGGGAGAATGTCAGATGAAACCAAAATATAACTTTTTGGTAAAAACTCAACCGTCGTGTTTGGAGGACAAAGAATGCTAAGTTGCATCCAAAGAACACCATACCTACTGTGAAGCATGGGGGTGGAAACATCATGCTTTGGGGCTGTTTTCTGCAAAGGGACCAGGACTGACTGATCCGTGTAAAGGAAAGAATGAATGGGGCCATGTATCGTGAGATTTTGAGTGAAAACCTCCTTCCATCAGCAAGGGCATTGAAGATGAAACGTGGCTGGGTCTTTCAGCATGACAATGATCCCAAACACACCGCCCGGGCAACGAAGGAGTGGCCAGAAGAAGCATTTCAAGGTCCTGGAGTGGCCTAGCCAGTCTCCAGATCTCAACCCCATAGAAAATCTTTGGAGGAGTTGAAAGTCCGTGTTGCCCAGCGACAGCCCCAAAACATCATTGCTCTAGAGGAGATCTGCATGGAGGAATGGGCCAAAATACCAGCAACAGTGTGTGAAAACCTTGTGAAGACTTACAGAAAACGTTTGACCTCTGTCATTGCCAACAAAGGGTATATAACAAAGTATTGAGATAAACTTTTGTTATTGACCAAATACTTATTTTCCACCATAATTTGCAAATAAATTCATAAAAAATCCTACAATGTGATGTTCTGGATTTGTTTTCCTCATTTTGTCTGTCATAGTTGAAGTGTACCTATGATGAAAATTACAGGCCTCTCTCATCTTTTTAAGTGAGAGAACTTGTACAATTGGTGGCTGACTAAATACTTTTTTTCCCCACTGTATTGGCACCGTGCATGCCAATATATCCTCCAAACACCGGCTTCGAGGGCATTATCACGTAACTATGTCCTGCCTTGGTATAGGCTCTGAGATGAAATAGGCAATGATGTTGTGCTCCTATTACACAACAATATTGTAGCCTACCCATACTGTCAAATATTTTACATAAATTACCAGTCTGTGTACTGTGTTGGCAGAATGTTTTAATGGAAAATTGTTCTGGACCTATCAGTAGAACCTTTGAATTCCACAACGTTTGCATTTCCCCTAGCTGGCTAAATTTAACTCCACGATTGACAAAGTTTTTATTAAAAAAACTACTGATTTCAGTACCCAAAGAATAGTCACCAATTACACCGAATAATGTTGTCGGAGCTCCAGTCCGCACACACTACTCGCCGCTCAAGTACATCGGAAATTGTGTTGAATTGGCTAATTTCCCCCAACCTCATTGATGGACTGCCTGCAAATTCTGAAACATTGTCTAGGGCAGGCTACTATTTACACTAATAGGCTACTATTACAGTACTTGCAGTAGCATAAATAGGCCAGTAAAAGGTAAACTGTTTAGCTGCTAAATTCGACTGTATACCGGTTTTATAAACAGTGCTGCCTGTGATAGCCTATTTATTTATTAGGTTATTGGTCCAATTAAATGAGAGATGCACATGGTAATTTGTCGTATGGCTCCTTCGGGAATATAAACCCATCACCGCCAGAAAAGGTAAGGAGTTTGTTCAGCATTGGTTATGAAAATAAAATAAAAACGATCAAGTTTTATGTCTAATTATTTTATGATAAAGTAATAATATAAAACACAGATCTTTTCTCAAGACAAATGGCTACATTCTTGTTAATATGTTTTCCAGTTGTTTTGCTTTTCATCATGCTTTTCATCATATCCACTATTTGCACAAAGTACTTAAGCCTACTTGCCAGCTTGCAATACAATATTTCAACCACTAACAGATGTGCATACACATGGTCTAAAGTTTGCCAGGAGGTGAGCATATTGTACATTTTTTATAAATGCAAACTTTTGCGTGAAAACTGGCGCATTTACATTTTGTGGTATATTTTGTATGTACCCACGGTTTAGAAATGAGTCCCCTGGAGACTGGGTCCAAGATGTCTAAACATTGTGTTCAAGGTAATTTACTAATGTTCACATACACCAGTTCATGGACCATCTATTTATTAAAAAAAATATTTCACCTTTATTTAACCAGGTAGGCTAGTTGAGAACAAGTTCTCATTTACAACTGTGACCTGGCCAAGATGAAGCACAGCAGTTTGATACATACAACAACAAAGAGTTACACATGGAATACACAGACATACAGCCAACAATACAGTAGAAAAAAGGAAAAAAAAGTCTATATACAGTGAGTGCAAATGAGGTAAGAAGATAAGGAAGGTAGGGCAACAAATAGGCCATGGTGGTGAGGTAATTACAATATAGCAATTAAACACTGGGATGGTAGATGTGCAGAAGATAAATGTGCAAGTTACTGGAGTGCAAAGGAGCAAGATAAATAAATACAGCATGGGGATGAGGTAGTAGGATGGGCTGTTTACAGATGGGCTATGTGCAGATGCAGAGATCTGTGAGCTGCACTGACAGCTGGTGCTTAAAGCTAGTGAGGGAGATGTGAGTCTCCAGCTTCAGTGATTTTTGTAGTTCGTTCCAGTCATTGGCAGCAGAGAACTGGAAGGAAATGCGGCCAAAGGAGGAATTGCCTTTTGGGGTGACCAGTGAGATATTCCCGACTGGAGCGCGTACTGCGGGTGGGTGCTGCTATGGTGACCAGTGAGCTGAGATAAGGCAGGGCTTTACCTATCAGAGACTTGTAGATGACCTAGAGCCAGTGGGATTGGCGACGAGTATGAAGCAAGGGCCAGCCAACAAGAGCGTACAGGTCACATTGGTGGGTAGTGTATGGGGATTTGGTGACAAAACGGATGGCACTGTGATAGACTGCATCCAGTTTGTTGAGTAGAGTGTTGGAGGCTATTTTATAAATGGCATCTCCAAAGTCGAGGATCGGTAGGATGGTCAGTTTTACGAGGGTATGTTTGGCAGCATGAGTGAAGGATGCTTTGTTGCGAAATAGGAAGCCGATTCTAGATTTAATTTTGGATTGGAGATATTTAATGTGAGTCTGGAAGGAGAGTTTACAGTCTAGCCAGACACCTAGGTATTTGTAGTTGTCCACATATTCTAATTCAGAACCGTCCAGAGTAGTGATGCTGGGCCAGGCGGGCAAATGCGGGCAGTGATCGGTTGAAAAGCATGCATTTAGTTTTACTTGCATTTAAGAGCAGTTGGAGGCCACGGAAGGAGAGTTGTATGGCATTGAAGCTCGTCTGGAGGTTAGTTAACACAGTGTCCAAAGAAGGGCCAGAAGTATACAGAATGGTGTCGTCTGCGAAGAGGTGGATCAGAGAATCACCGGCATCAAGAGCGACATCATTGATGTATACAGAGAAGAGACTCGGCCCGAGAATTGAACCCTGAGGCACCCCCTTAGAGACTGCCAGAGGTCCGGACAACAGGCCCTCCAATTTGACACACTGAACTCTATCAGAGAAGTAGTTGGTGAACCAGGCGAGGCAATCATTTGAGAAACCAAGGCTGTTGAGTCTGCCAATAAGAATGTGGTGATTGACAGAGTCGAAAGCCTTGAATACGGCTGCACAGTAATGTCTCTTATCGATAGCGGTTATGATATTGTTTAGGACCTTGTGTGTGGCTAAAGGTGCACCCATGACCAGCTCTGAAACCAGATTGCATAGCGAAGAAGGTACGGTGGGATTCGAAATGGTCGGTAATCTGTTTATTAACTTGGCTTTCATAGACCTTTGAAAGGCAGGGTAGGATAGATATGGGTCTGTAGCAGTTTGGGTCTAGAGTGTCACCCCCTTTGAAGAGGGGGATGACCGCTGCAGCTTTCCAATCTTTGGGAATCTCAGACGATACGAAAGAGAGGTTGAACAGGCTAGTAATAGGGGTTGCAACAATTTCGGCAGATCATTTTAGAAAGAGAACTCTATATCTGGGTTGCATCCGGTTTACACAGACCAACATCACATGTATACTAGCACTCAGTGCACACAGGAAGCAGCGCATGTTTATTTCTACATTATATACTGTTGAAGTTGGAAGTTTACATACACTTAGGTTGGAGTCATTAAAACTCATTTTTCAACCACCCCATACATTTCTTGTTAACTTCTTAGGGAGCGGCTGCATAGGTGACGGTTTTGGAGAGTCTGGCGTGCCCAAAGTAAAATGCCTGCCACCCAGGCCCAGAAAATAGGATATGCACATAATTAGTACTATTTGATAGGAAACACTCTGACGTTTCTAAGAGTGTTAAAAGTTAAAATAATATATGTGAGTATAACAGAACTGATATAGCAGGCGAAAACCAGAGGAAAATCCATCCGGATTTGCAGTTTGTTTTGTAAATGTCCATCTTCTCCATTGTGCCTATTGCATACAATGTTATGTAGGACTGAGACTGCAGTACCTATGGCTTCCACTAGATGTCAACAGTCAACAATCAAAGACTGGGAATTCTAGCAGTAACCAGAACGGATAGGAACAGGAAGAAGTCAGAGGACCACTTTTGTAAACAAGGTTTGACGCGGCGCGAGATTGTGAACGCGCACCAATTTATTTTTCTTTCCTATCGTTCACATTATCGTCCAGTTGAAATATTACAGCCAATATTCACAAAAGGATACCTAAGGATACATAAAAAATTATGTTTGATTTGTTTGTAGAAAGTGTATAGGTATAATTTGAACGTGTTCTCTTCACGGTTCAATGGGCGACTCAACGGTGGATTTTATGATCATAACGCGCCAACCAAACAGAGATTTATGGATATAATAAATGACTTTTTCTAACAAAAGAACCATTGGATGTCTTTGTTAGACACTTGGGAAGCCCTCAGCAGAAGTTCTTCGAAAGGTAAGGGATTTTATATTAGCAATTTTATGTGTTTTTTGAGACCCGCGTTGGTTATGGATTTATGCTAATGCATAAAATATGAGAGGGGGCTATCCTCAAACAATCAAATGTTGTGCTTTCGCCGTAAAGCCTTTTTGAAATCTGACAACGCTGTGATATTGCCAAGAATCAGAGTTTGACTATGCAACACTTGTATATTGATGAATGTTTAATAATTCAACTTTTGGATTTTGAATTTGGCGCCTCACATTTCACCGGGTAGTGTCGGAAGTGGCGCCCCACTGCTCCCTAAGTAGTTAACAAACTATAGTTTTGGGAAGTCAGTTAGGACATCTACTTTGTGCATGACACAAGTAATTTTTCCAACAATTGTTTACAGACAGATTATTTCACTTAAAATTCACTGTATCACAATTCCAGTGGGTCAGAAGTTTACATACACTAAGTTGACTGTGCCTTTAAACAGAAAATTATGTCATGGCTTTAGAAGCTTCTGATAGGCTAACTGACATCATTTGAGTCAATTGGAGGTGTGCCTGTGGATGTATTTCAAGGCCTACCTTCAAACCCAGTGCCTCTTTGCTTGACATCATGGGAAAATCAAAATAAATCAGCCAAGACCTCAGAAAAGAATTGTAGACCTCCACAAGTCTGGTTCATCCTTGGGAGCAATTTCCAAATGCCTGAAGGTACCACGTTCATCTGTACAAACAACAGTATGCAAGTATAAACACCATGGAACCACACAGCCGTCATACCGCTCAGGAAGGAGATGCGTTCTGTCTCCTAGAGATGAACGTACTTTGGTGTGAAAAGTGCAAATCAATCCCAGAACAACAGCAAAGGACCTTGTGAAGATGCTGGAGGAAACAGGTACAAAAATATCTACATCCACAGTAAAACGAGTCCTGTATCGACATAACCTGAAAGGCCGCTCAGCAAGGAAGAAGCCACTGCTAAAAACTGCCATAAAAAAGCCAGACTACGGTTTGCAACTGCACATGGGAACAAAGATCGTACTTTTTGGATAAATGTCCTCTGGTCTGATGAAACAAAAATAGAACTGTTTGGCCATTATGACCATCGTTATGTTTGGAGGAAAACTCCCAACTGTGGAGCACGGGGGTGGCAGCATCATGTTGTGGGGGTGCTTGCTGCAGGAGGGACTGGTGCACTTCACAAAATAGATGGCATCATGAGGAAGGAAAAAGATGTGTATATATTTAAGCAACATCTCAAGACATCAGTCAGGAAGTAAATGGGTCTTCCAAATGGACAATGACCTCAAGCATACTTCCAAAGTTGTGGCAAAATGGCTTAAGGACAACAAAGTCAAGTTAATGGAGTGGCCATCACAAAGCCCTGACCTCAATCCCGTAGAACATTTGTGGGCAGAACTGAAAAAGCGTGTGTGAGCAAGGAGGCCTACAAACCTGACTCAGTTACACCAGCTCTGTCAGGAGGAATGGGCCAAAATTCACCCAACTTACTTTGGGAAGCTTGTGGAAGCTACCCGAAATGTTTGACACAAGTTAAACAATTTAAAGGCAAGGCTACCAAATACTAATTGAGTGTATGTAAACTTCTCACCCACTGAGAATGTGATTAAATAAATAAAAGATTAAATAAATCATTCTCTCTACTATTATTCGGACATTTCGTATTCTTAAAATAAAGTGGTGATCCTAACTGACCTAAGACAGGGAATTTTTTCTAGGATTAAATGTCAGGAATTGTGAAAAACTGAGTTTAAATGTATTTGGCTAAGATGTATGTAAACTTCCGACTTCAACTGTAATTGTTTTTGATCATCGTAACAATAGAGGTGCAATTTTGCAAAATAGCAACATATTGCTTATTGACTACAGATCAGAACAAGACAAGAGTGGTCCTTTCGCCTTCTGCTCATTTCACCTTAATCTCCTTTTTTCTTGGTCCCCTTCTTCGCTTTAGTGAGTTGGATGGAGTGACTGAGAAGGCCAAATGGGCTGAGCCAAACCTGAAGGCATGCAAGCCGATGATCACCATCTCTAATCTGGAAAATGTCACCGTCACAGCAAGTAAGTCCCTTGTGCAGTCTAAATACCAGTGACTAGGTTCTGGTGAAATAACAGTAATTTGTCATGTGTTATACTGTACCTACGGCATGTTTCCCTAGCCTATCACTTTCCTTTTGTTTGTCTGTAGTAGTATATTCAAATATTACAATTATGTATTACATAACATTGTACTTTGTGTCTTTTCCTCCCAGACAACTCAGCAGATGTGATGGACATGATTGAGGACCTCCTGGGTGTCGAGGGGGACCTGAGTGACTCCCAGCTGGCCACCGTGGTCCAGAAGCTGGATGAGGTTCTGGGGGTCAGCACAGTGACCCCTGCCCTCGGCGAGGACATTGTCAGCATAATCTCTGACATCCTGGGGTCCAGTTCTGACCTATCAGCGGTCACCAACGAGTAAGGGAAAGGGACAACGGGGAGAGGGAATATGGTTGCATTACAAGAGTACATTTGAATCTTGCCTTGTCAAATTTTTTCCTTCTCTGCTGTCCTTTATGGCAAATCTGTCAAGCCCATTTCCCATTATGTTCCCAACAGCATACTAGGTATCACAGGCAGCGTTGGGGACCAGATGGATTTCCCTGAGGAGTCACAAAATGTGACCGTCCCTTCCCTGGCTCTCTCCATGATCAATGTAGATCCAGAGCAGTTCCAGGGCCTCACGTTTGGTGTGTCCTCCTTTTCAACTGGCCTTGCTCCAGAGGTAAGTGGCTATCACAGCTGACAGGGATACACTGTCTATGCTCCAGCAGTCAAATACCTGTCCTGTCAATATAAATGTCCGATCCTTTTTTGCTCGAGTCCTTCCTTACTGAAAATCAATAACATGAAACACTGGACTGTTTTTACTCCATTCAAATGAGGGCATGCCCTTGTTCTCTGTTCATTCATGTAGGACACATGCAGAGATTATTGTGAAACAGTTAAAGGTTTCTCAGAACTGACTCTAGCCTCTAGCATTCATTTCTAGTTAACCTTCAATGTGGAAAAACAGCACATGATTTAAAATGTGCCGAAACACTGAATGGTAATTAAACTACGACGATTTAAAGGAACAAGAACATTGCTTTACAATAACAGTGTTTATTCCAACACTTGTCCAGTGTTTTCACTGTTGTGTAATGATCAATTACATTTAATTCCATGATGGAATGGAGTTATATATGACGACTTGAATAAATCATTGTACATATGTTTTGATTATTTCAAATCAAATCAAAGTTTACAGTTTAGCAGGTGTTATAGTGGGTGCAGCGAAATGCTTATGTTACTACCTCCTAACAATGCAGTAAAATGTCAAACAATTAAAATGCAAGGGGGAAAAAAAGACAAGAAATCAAGAACGGTGTGATAAATCTGATTAAAAATCCAAATAGTGCTGTAGCAGTAACCAAATGCAATCTATACGTACTGTATACACACCGGGAGATTTTACACAAGATCAAATTAGAAAGATATGTACAGCAGTAGATATATTAGAGTAATTATGTCAAGAATCATCCAGTGTATAAATAAATATGTGGTGTGGATAAACAGTGTAACTAAAATACAATGTACAGTAGTAGAAATATTATGATGAGCTACGTCGGGGATACGGTATTTAAGTACACAGTGTGAAATGGGAAGTGACCAGTGGTTCAATGTCTCTATAGCATGAGACAGCAGCGTTGGCTGTGTGTGTGAGTCTGTGATTGTATATGTGAGCGTGTGTGTATGCGCATGTGTTTGTGAGTATGAGGTGTGTGTGTGTGGTAGCTTGTGTGTGTGAATGTGCATCACCTGGTAAGTATATGTACACCTCTTTCTGTTGTAGATCTTTGTCAACCAGACATTCCTGAGTCAGCCTTGCGACGGCACAGTGGCGTCCATCTCTCTACCCCGTGCCCTTCAGAACTTCTTCCCAGAGGGAAACAAAAAAAAGAGAGTTCAGTTCCACTTCTATGGCATACAGGAGCTCTTCAAGGTGATGCCATCAACAACGTATGAGGTGTCTAATTATTTTGGGTTAATTATTCATTAGTAAGGAAGGATACTCGGGGTGTTTAATGGATTTCTTATTTCAAATGAAAGCTTGCAGCAAATGTACAGTAATTCAGTGTTAAAGTTTTATGATAATTCACAGGATCCAGAGACCAACTGGACGCTGAATAGTTACGTGGTGTCTGCCAGTGTCAACAACAGCAATGTCAGCAACCTCAGGGATCCCGTGGTGGTGACACTTACTCACCTCAAGCCCAAAGAGGTGAGGAATGAAAAATAGCTTTATCTTACCACTGGGCGTAGTGATGTTTCTGCTTTAGAGCCTGACTAGCTACATCCTTTGCTTCCCCAACAGAAAAACGACAAGGTGGAGTGTGTGTATTGGGACTTCCAGAAGAACAATGGGAGTGGTGGGTGGGACAGCAACGGCTGTGAGACACTACCAAGCATCTCCGCTTATCAGACCACCTGCCACTGTTACCACCTGACCCATTTTGGCGTGCTCCTGGTGAGTCACCTTTGTTCAAATCACGCAACTGCATTAGTGCAGTGCATCTGGACTGATATATTATGCTCCTATTGACGTTTGACCTCTGTGGTATCCTACAGGATGTGTCCAGGACTCCTATCAGTGAGGCTGACCAGGAGACACTGATGGCCATCTCCTACGTGGGCTGTGGTGTGTCCTCCTTCTTCCTGAGCATCAGCCTGCTCACCTACATGGTCTTTGAGTAAGTCAGCATCCAGACAGACAGATAGAATATTGTTCTCTATTTTTCTGTATCCCTTGGCATCTCTCCCCCTTTTCTCTCTGTATTATCTAATCTCTTCCTGTACTTCATCTGCCACTCTCACTATTCTTCTCACTCTCTTTCCACTCATCTCCCAATTTCTCACCCTGTGCCTCTCTCTCTCTATCTCTCACACACTCCTTTCCACTCTTTCACAGGAAGCTGCGTGGAGACTATCCGTCTAAGATCCTCATCAACCTCTCTGTGGCTCTGCTGGGCCTCAACATGGTTTTCCTGCTGGACTCTTGGCTGTCCTCCTTCGGCTTCTACGGTCTCTGCATCACCACGGCAGCCACGCTACACTACTTCCTGTTAGCCTCATTCACCTGGATGGGCCTGGAGGCTGTCCACATGTACTTCGCTCTGGTCAAGGTCTTCAACGTTTACATCCCCTCCTACATCCTCAAGTTCTGCACCCTCGGCTGGGGTAAGCCAAGGCAGTCTGAGGCAAAATAAGGACACTTGTAATAACATCTTTAAATTAACTGTCCAATGAAAATATTTTAAAAGCTATTATCTCATACCCAAATAATGTCGTTGACTCATCCTATACTTGTATTTGTGGCCAAGTCATAAATTAGAGAAAAAACTCTTAAAAACCCCAACTCAAACTGTTTAAAAAATGCTTGCTATTTCCTCATAGAGGATGACGTCATGTTTTTGGCTGAGACGTCTCATTGGCTCATTGGCTGAGCTGGCCAATCAGCTGTTTACTTGACATTAATATTTTTATGGTTGAGGCTACGAACACAGAGTTTTCACCCCCGCCACTCTGGAAACGTCTTTCTCAAAGCTAAGGATCCGAATAATGTTCTGTGCATGTGTTATTTTACACACACAATCAAGTTTCTCTATTTACACTATGCTTTACTCAGCCTCTTCTGAATCGTCAACCAATTTGAGCGACATGATAATGTAGCCTCATATTTCTGAACAGCTGAAATTAAAACTTGGTGATGATTTGAACGAACGTTCCAAAAATATTTACATTACCTTCATAAAGTATTCATACCCCTTAACTTTTTTCACATTTTGTTGTGTTACAGCTTGAATTACAAATGGATTAAATTTAGATTTTTTTTCTCACTGGACTACACACAATACCCCATAATGTCAAAGTGGAATTATGTTTTTAGAAATGATTACAAATTAATAAAAAATGAAAAGCTGAAATGTCTTCAGTCAATAAGTATTCAATCTCTTTGTTATGGCAAGCCGAAATAAGTTCAGGAGAAACAATTTGCTTAACAACTAACATAATAAGTTGCATGGACTCTGTGTGCAGTAATAGTGTTTAATACAATTATACAATTATCTGTAAGGTCCCTCAGTCGAGCAGTGATTTCAAACACAGATTCAACCACAAAGCCCAGGGTGGCTTTCCAATACCTTGTAAAAAAGGGTATCTATTGGTAGATGGGTAAAACTAAAAAAGCAGACATGGAATATCCCTTTGAGCATGGTGAAGGTATTAATTACACTTTGGGTGGTGTATCAATACACCCAGTCACTACAAAGATACAAGCGTCATACCTAACTCAATTGCCGGAGAGGAAGGAAACTGCTCAAGGATTTCACCATGAGGCCAATGGTGACTTTAAAACAGTTACAGAGTTTAATAGCAGGAGAAAACTGAGGATGGATGAACAACATTGTAGTTACTCCACAATACTAACCTAAATGACAGTGAAAAGTAGGAAGCCTTAATAGAATAAAAATATTCCAAAACATGCATCCTGTTTGCAATAAGGCTAAAATAAGGCTAAACATTTGGCAAAGAAATTCACTTTATGTCCTCAATACAACACATTATGTTTGGGGCCAATCCAACACAACACATCAGTGAGTACCAATCTTTATTTTTTCAAGCATGGTGGTGGCTGCATCATGTTAGGGGTATGCTTGTCATCAGCAAGGACAAAGGAGTTTTTTTTATAAACATAAATGGAATAGAGCTAAGCAAAGGCAAAGTCTTAGAGGAAAACCTGGTTCAGTCTGCTTTCCAAAAGACACTGGGAGACAAATTCACACATCAGCAGGACAATAACCTAAAACACCTTTTAAAAAGGCCAAATATACTCTGATGTTGCTTACAAAGACAACATTGAATGTTCCTGAGTGGCCGAGTTACAGTTTTGACATAAATCGGCTTGAAAATCTATGGCAAGACTTGAAAATGGCTGTCTAGAAATGATCAACAACCAACTTGACAGAGCTTGAAGAATTAAAAAAAGAATAATGTGCAAATAAATACAATGCTGATGTGCAAAGCTCTTAGAGACTTACACAGAAAGATTTTCAGCTGTAATCGCTGACAAAGGTGATTCTAACATATGTTGACTCAGGGTTGTGAATACTTATGTAAATAAGATATTTCTGTATTTCATTGTCCATAAGTTTGCAAACATTTCTAAAAACAGGTTTTCACTTTGTCATTATGGGGTATTGTGTGTAGATGGGTGAGATTTTTTGTTTTTGTTTTGCCATTTTGAATTCAGGCTGTAACAACAAAATGTGTGTAATAGATCCTGTGTGTAGATGGTGTATAGGAGTCAGGCGCAGGACAGCAGATATGAGTAAAAAACGTATTTACTCAATTAATCACAAGATACAACTCAAAATTATCGCGCCCACAAAATAACGGACCGTATTAACATACAAACAATCACTCACAAAACAACATGGGGGGAACAGAGAGTAAATAATGAGCAAGCAATTGGGGGATTGAAACCAGGTGTGTAAGACAAAGACAAAACAAATGGAAAAATGAAAAATGGATCGGCGATGGCTAGAAGACCGGTGACGTCGACCGCCGAACGCCGCCCGAACTAGGAGAGGGACCGATCGTGACAATGTGGAATAAGTCAAGGGGTATGAATTATTTCTAAAGGCTATCTGTCTGTTGTTACAGATATTGCCGTTGCACAAGCAAGGCGCAATCTACACATTGCTTTGGGGCAAAACTATCAGGGTTTTGTGTGATAATGCAATCATTATAGTTATGCTGCCATATAGCCAGAGTTGTTGAAAAAAAAATAACTCTGCCTCCCAATAGCAATGTTTGCACATTAAATCGCTATTGACTGCCTCACTGTATCTTGATTGTTGATATGCTATATATATAACAAAAAAATAGGTTGGCCAAAGAAAAGACCTGATAAAAATGTATTTATATGAATGCTTTAAGTACAGAAATGGTTTGCTCATTGGGAAATGAATATCCAACTAGTCAGTGACAACTGTTTGGAGTTTGTGACAGCAACTATGTGAGCTTATTGCAGTGTTATAGACACTATGTCCTGAGATTTACTATGATCTTCTATGTAGAATAACCCCTTACCTTCTTACGGCTCTTGGGTAGCTTTTGAGCGTCACATGTTCATGAGTCTCAGCTTTTCATAGATATATTTTAATAGTTTTTATCTCAAACGATTCAGACTCTACAGATGTTTTCGTAAAAAGACCTGGCCCCAGTCCATTTCGGGATCAGCTCTTACAAACACGACTCTAGCTCAGCCCCCGTTAATCACACAGACTAATGGTTGGCATTAATGGATGTAGAAGAAATAGACAAATCGAATGGTGCAACCCATATTGTCAATCATATTGTAATTAATTAATAGAAATCTGCAAAAACTGAACGTCAGTCCATCAATCAAATCAAGGTAAATTAAAGTTATTTTATTTAGTGCTTTTATATTGTAGTTAGTGATTGGTGAGTCAGTCATACTGATCCTGTTTGACCAAGGGAATAGAATGAAGAAGTAAAGTTCTCTGTCTCCACACAGGCATTCCTCTGGTGATAGTCAGCCTGGTTCTGGCCATAGAGAAGGATGCCTATGGCAGTGTTCTATCTGAGGACTCCCTTGACTCTCTACAGGGCTCTAAGCCATTGTGAGTATGCAACATGGCCAGTTTACCACTGTTACTGATACATGTGATTAATCACATTTCTCTCTCTCTCTCTCTCTATTTCACTCTCTCTCTCCCTCCCTCTTCCTCCTGTTCTCAGCTGTTGGATGCAGAGTAATGTTTTCTTCTACATCACCATCGTGGCATTCGTGCTACTGGTCCTGGTCTTTAACATGGTCGTATTCATCGTGGTTCTGATCCAGATCCGACACATGCAGACCAATAATCCTGCAGCTACAGTAAACAAGCGCAGTGCCATGCATGATCTGAGGGCGGTGGCCAGTCTCACCTTCCTATTGGGTCTCACCTGGCCAATAGCCTTTTTTACCTGGGGACCGGCCAGGGTACCTATGCTCCATCTCTTCTCAGTCCTCAACAGTCTGCAAGGTAAGGGGACAAATATACTGTTGTCCACTGTGAGAGAGAGAGCGAGAGAGAGAGAGAGAGAGAGAGAGAGAGAGAGAGAGAGAGAGAGAGAGAGAGAGAGAGAGAGAGAGAGAGAGAGAGAGAGAGAGAGAGAGAGAGAGAGAGAGAGAGAGAGAGAGAGAGAGAGAGCGAGAACCCATTATCTTCTCTCTGGCTTTTCAGGGTTCTTTATCTTTGTGTTCCACTGCCTGATGAAAGAGAATGTGAGGAAGCAGTGGAGGATCCACCTGTGCTGTGGCCGATTCAGGCTCAATGACTACTCAGGTACAGTCGAGGGACCTCCAAGCAGTCTATCTGATATTGCATAAGCCCCCGGTCGTTCATAGAGAGTGTTCCTGAGGTTGCTTCATTTTTACCTTTGACCCTGTTTAGATTGGAGCCGCTCCGTGACGATGGGCGGCAAGACCAAGCAAAACCAGCTGGTGCACCGCTTTCCGTCTGTCAAGTCTGTCAACACCTCCTCTAGGAAGATCTCTGATGACTCCATTACAGCTATCTGTAGCTCTGTCCCACCCTACCACCAGTGGGCCTAGTCTACTGTAGCTCCACCAGGGGGCCTAGTCTAGTTCCACAAAGGGTATTAACTTGGCTCCACCAGGGGGCCTAGCCGGGCTCACAACACAGTGCCATAACACCCCTCACCTGGAACAATGAGAAACACCTGACACCATAGCAGACACCTAAGTTCAGTCCATTCTGAATTACACTGTAAAAGTCCAGATACTCTACTGATTCTATCTAAATGACCAGTATTCTTCCCACTAACTGCCGTATGTCTCTGCAGTGCAGTCTCATCATCCTCGGAAGATATACATTCATACTCTATGTGCAAGTGTTAGCCTGTTCTGTGCTTTAAAGGACATAAGCTCTATGAATAATGTGTATTATAGGACAGGGTGACAGGTAGCCTAGTGGTTAAGAGTGTTGGGCCAGTAACCGAAAGGTCGCTGGTTTGAATCCCTAAGCCAACTAGGTGAAAAATCTGTTTGTGTACCCTTGAGCAAGGCACGTAACCCTAATTGCTACTGTAAGTCGCTCTGGATAAGAGCATCTGCTGAGTGACAACAAAAAAGTTGACTTCATGTCAGACTATTGTTGTAGAGTATGATCAATATTTTGGTTCTTTATGCATTCTATTTGATAAATGACATTTCTCTTCCTCAAAATGTGTTTCTGTTCTTCTTTTCATGATGTTAAATAAATAAAACGTACACATAGTGAATTGGAGTGAAGTTTAAAGAGTCAAGGACACTTAATTACTTTTCTTTACTTCATAGAAATAACAGATCTTTTCAAACAAATGTACAAAGCCTCCTTACTGTTATGCAATGTACTGTCGGCCTACCCTTGATCTGTGGATCTGTCACCATTTTAACTGCGAAAATTTCCAGGGCATTTCATGACACAGGTTATGTTTACCGCCATCTCTAAAAGACTTGAAGGTTGATGAATGTGGATTGTTTAGCATAGGGGATAATGCAGTAGAGATATTTTATGTTCGGCCTTCTCTCAATTTCTCCATCTCAAATG
The DNA here is from genome assembly GCA_030435695.1 of Brachymystax lenok tsinlingensis. NCBI lineage: Eukaryota > Metazoa > Chordata > Actinopteri > Salmoniformes > Salmonidae > Brachymystax > Brachymystax lenok. The sequence continues at coordinate 30,593,990 of CM059789.1, read as the reverse complement.
CAGCTTACTGTATGAATGGTGCTCTTCCCACGCTCGCCTTTTGACACAAAGATAGGGCTACTAAGTAACAATAACATTCTGTATATACAGTGGGGTCCGAAATTATTGACAGCCTTGAAAAAGATGAGCAAAATTGAATGTATAAAATAAATAATAAAAATACTGAGCTATATTGTATGCTCAAACAAATTGGGAAATTATACAATTTTATTCTAATACAATTGCTCAAAGAAAGCCCATGGCAAAAACCGGTGGAATCAATGCTGTTTCCACATCATTAAAAAAATATGTCTATGTGATGATGTTGAATCAACTTGGAAAACTAATTGGATTTGCAAAAAGTCATATACGTAAGGGAAAGCTCGTACTTTTAACCTAAATCCAATGACAGGGTGACATTGTTGGTTGATTTCACATTGAATTCACGTTAGTTGACAACTCAACCGAATGTAAATCAAAACTAGACATTGAATTGACCACTGTGCCTAGTGGGAGAGATTTTGTTTAACAAGTAATACTTTTTTTTTAAATGTAGGGTCAAAATGATAGACAACCCTGTTTTCAATACTTCCCCTTGCAAGGATAATGGCACTGAGCCTTTTTTAAATGTTTTATGAGATTGGAGAACACATTGGGTGGGAGGGATCTTAGACCACTCCTCCATACAGAATCCTTCCAGATCCTTGATATCCTTTGTCTGCGCTTATGGACTGCCCACTTCAATTCAAACCACAGGTTTTTCAATGGGTTTCAAGTCCGGAGACTGAGATGGCCTTTGCAAAACGTTGATTTTGTGGCCAATTAACCATTTCCGTGTGGATTTGTATGTATGCTTGGGGTTATTGTCTTGCTGGAAGATCCACTTGTGACCAAGTTTCAGCCTCCTGACAAAGGCAACCAGGTTTTTGGCTAAAATGTCCTGGTACTGGGTAAAGTTAATGATGCCGTTGACCTTAACAAGGGCCCCAGGATCAATGGAAGCAAAAGAGTCCGATAATATCAAAGATCCACCAACACATTTTACAGTAGGTATAGGCTTCTTTACTGCTTATCCATTCTCATTTCGACACCAAACCCACCACTGGTGTGCGTGGTCAAAGAGCTTTATTTTCATGTCATCTAAATGAAGACAAATGAAAACAACTTCAGTGCAGTACATCAAAGATAACGACGATCCATCGACAGTGAGAGTTATCAAACAATATCTACAGCAGCCCCTGCAGCAAAACACAAAGTATATGTTCTACACTACAGCGTAAAAGACTATTAAGTTGGGGTGCTTCCAATATCTCGTCTGTAAGAAGAGCTTCATTTACTGTATGTGACAGACCTCTGGGGTCTAATACATCTCCTGGTCTTGTAGGATTACTGCAGGGTGAGGCCTAGGGCTGAAATGTGGACTAATGCACTTCTTTACAGTCACGGGTCCCATTTCTTAAAGTGTCTCAGGTAGGAGTGCTGTTCTAAGACCAGGTACCCTCTGTCCATGTAACCATATTAATTATTATGAAAAGGCTAAACAGATCCTAGATCAGCACTACTACGTTTCATGAAAACAGTGCACTCCAATTTTTGTGCCTGTTCTGGTACGTTATCACTTTGCTGTATGATGGGAGTATTTATTCTCTTCAATTACATTGAATAAACCAAGTCAAACCTGAGTCTTATTTTGGAAAATACATATCATTTGTTTGGCTCATGTGTCTTCCAGACAGTATACACAGTTTGTGGAGGACACATTGTGAGCATGTTCAACAATGTAGTCCATTCAAAAGGTCCGTTCTCAACACATCTGACAATAAAGCTATTTGTAAAGTATATGATAGCATAACATCACATTTCTCAATGTGTCCTTATATTGACTAGTGAAAGGATGTCCCACCACATCTCCATTGGTGGCTGTAACTATCATTGTGGTTCTCTGCATGTGTAACAGGAAAACCTGTTACACAAAATCAGTGGTATCTTGTTATTGTCAGTGTACTTTCTGAAATGTATCATCATTTATCATAATATGAATCACGAATACGGCTCTCGTTTTTGTAAGGGAGCTATTTAAAATAAGAATTTCAAATATAATATTAACATTTTATTACAACCCTAAAAATGTAATAAAAACATTGTATTACATTATTGCAATACAGTATTGCAATATACATTATTACATTATTGTCTGACATGACTGTGTGAAATGCTCAGCTGTCTGCACTCTGCCTATAGGAAAACATATATACGAAGCATACAAAGCTTGTCTTAGTTTGACATTAGAATTATTACTTGCACAGTGCAAAAAAAGTATGATAATGGTGTTCTCGGTGTAATAACCATTCTACAACGATGATATTCATTTTAATCATTTCAGTATCACACAGTAGATATTTCCACACTTTATAACTGACAAACTCTTTCCATGTGTTCCCATAAACAGTTTTCTAAAAGTGAACACGAGCTTTTGATAGTGTAGTTCACTAAGGAATGTTTTGATAAGGTGCTGCAGGTGTGTGAAGGAAGTTGTTGAGTTACATTCTCATCATACCGTCATAGAGCGTCACACCCTCCCTCGCGATATCTACACACAGCAGGCAGCTCGAGCGCAGGACGTGTTGAATGAAGGCGGGTTTCTGACGAACAAACTCCAATAAACGAAGAGTTCGATATTTTCTCCATCAATCTGGAAATGTGAGAGCACAATAATCTGAACAGGTTGTGTTTTATCAGCAGCATTTGAGGAATGCCAGTGCTGTTGTCAAAATAACGTTATTTTGAGTAATTGGGAGCAATTGCATATAGGCAGCATCAAAGGTTAACGTTACTTCAATCAATCAAACCTGGGACTTGGTCCCTGATCAGAGGAGCTCACCTGCTCAGGTAAGAGAGAGTACATGGTATGCATTTGTTTGTAATATAATCTTACAAGACTGCATACCTAATGTATGGTTTTATCAATATTTGCAGATACATGTCTGCTTATTATAATTCCCCACTTTATGGTGTATTTATTTTTCTCTTATGTATGTCACTTGGGAAATTTTAATTCAATATTACATGGTTGTTGACATAATTTAACTAAGAAAAAGTAGGCTGATTTATATACAGAGATAAAAGTTGTGTTTCAAAAGGCAGGTTGACCTTTATTGTTATGAATCTTGCCCTGGAGGCAAAACTGAGCGTTTCCTCTAGATGGGCCAGTTGCAAAGTCAACTTTGTCTATATTGTAAAAACATTAGCTTTTTGGTCTTAAATGAATCTTAGGGTTAGGCATTAGGGTTAGCACTGTGGTTAAGTTTAGGGTTAAGGTTAGGGTTAGGTTTAAAATCTGATTTTATGACTCTGCTCCAGCTACACACTAGCTTTTTGGTCCACATTTAAGGTTAGGGTTAGGAATTAGGGTTAGCAGTGTGGTTAAGGTTAGGGTTAGGTTTAACATCTGATTTTATGACTTTGTGGCTGCTCCAGCTACACACTAAAATATAATGGTTCTAAATAGACCCAGATAAGGGTTATTTGGCTTGTAACCATAACGGAACCCTTCTTGGTGCTGTAGTTACAACCCTATTTGGACCCTTTTCTATAGGACCCCTTTTAATGGTTCTTTATAGAACCTTTATGGAGAATGGTTCTATAAATAACCGTTAAAAAAGGTTCTATATAGCACAACAAAAAGGGTTCCGCTGTGGTTACAACCCTAATTGGGGCTATATAGAATCCTTTTTTAGGTTTCTTTCTAGAACCTTTATGGAGAACGGTTCTATAAAGAACCTTTTTCAATCTGAAAGGTTCTTTGTAGATCCTTTTGAAGAACCATACAGGGTTTTTTATTCTGGTCAGCCATATTATACTGTTAAAATGCTATAGGTGTTATTATTGAGTTAATTGACAAGTTGAATCAAGTGAGCTACCTCTGGAACAGCTGGGGGGTCCCTCAGGAGAGAATTGAGAACCACTGACTAATTTAGTCAACATTTTCAATTGACACAAGGCCATACATGACTCCTTCACAAGACACGGTCACTGGCCATAAATAATATGCAATGGCATAACACAACACATTAAATAAACTGGAATGACACTCTCACTCAGAGCTGTGATCAAACCACACTCCAAAATATTCTAATGAGCATTTTAATTATCACTAAAAGAGCAAAAAAACCTTTTGTGAACTTTAAAGAACCATTGAAGAGTTAAACATTTTTTTTGAGCCATTATGGTTCCACAATTACCGTTCCCAAAGAACCCTTGAGGAACCCTCATTTTGAGAGCGTAAGTGACCACTGCAGAGCTGCCTCCAGTACATGAATCATCTCAATAAATGCCAAACTGCATAAAAAGGATGTAGTGAACAGCCTGTAATGTGCTGACATGAATAAGCATTGATTTACTTTGAAACATCAATTTGTGTAATGACAAGCAGACATTGTTTGCAAATAACAGATAAAGACCAATAAAAGATGACATTTCAGTCAGGTTTTGAATAGCTCATCCTGCCCATTCTTTTATGTTGATACATGTACAGATGAAGGTGATTTCCCAACATGTGTTTGATGAATCAAATAAGATCACCTGGATACCTAATTATTGAATTATTATCCCGGCGGAGTGGAAAACAAAATGACAAATGAATGTAAGGATATAACCCTTTTACAACTTCATGGTGAGATGATCTGTGAATTCCTCTATCGCCGTACCAAACAAAAAAACACGTATCTTTGTCTTTGGAAGAGTGGGGATAGAGTGCCTTCTGAAACCACGCAATGCGCCTCGTCAAACTTCTGACAATAGTTTGGCAGCCTCTTCCGCTTTTTCTGTGCTATGCAAGTGAAACAGGCCTCTGAGCAGTTCTTCCACTGTTGGGAGAAATGGTAATGTATGTTAATATATGTTAATTGTATGCAAATAAAGGTTGCTTGGCCACACCCACAGCGGAAGCACAATGATGGTCTCGGATTCTCAGGTGGACTTCTGTGAGAGGTCACTGTTATGCCAGCCGACTAAACTCAACTCCACGATTCACGATGGAGTTGAGCGGTGACTAGTGTGGGCGGACTGGAGTTCCGACGTCACATAAAATGACGTTTTTATCAAAAACAATGGATTTCCACATCCAAAGAATAGCCCGCATTTACAAAGAACAATGTCATGGAGTTGAGTTTAGTTGGATACTGTTATGCCTGAATTCAACCCAAAACCAACGAGGAAGTCTGCTGCAGTGTTGAGAGCGGTTGAATGAAAACAATCGGTATGCCAAGCAAAGCTCTTAACCGTCCGTGCCAGCCCACTTTTCTTTTCTATTCAGTTTGACTCACCATAAGTTCAGCGTCTGAACTGTGCGTTATAATGTTACAGTTGAAGTCGAAAGTTTACATACACTTAGGGTGGAGTCATTAAAACTAGTTTTTCAACCACTCACGTTACTTGTTAATAAATTATAGTTTTGGCAAGTCGGTTAGGACATCTACTTTGTGAATGACACAAGTAATTTTTCCAACAATTGTTTACAGACAGATTATTTAACTTATAGTTCACTGTATCACAATTCCAGTGGGTCAGAAGTTTGCATACACTAAGTTGACTGTGCCTTTAAACAGCTTGGAAAATTCCAGAAAATTATGTCATGGCTTTAGAAGCTTCTGATAGGCTAATTGACATCATTTGAGTCAATTGGAGGTGTGCCTGTGGATGTATTTCAAGGCCTACCTTCAAACTCAGTGCCTCTTTGCTTGACATCATGGGAAGATCAAAAGAAATCAGCCAAAAATTGTAGACGTCCACAAGTCTGGTTCATCCTTGGGAGCAATTTCCAAATGCCTGAAGTTACCACGTTCAACTGTACAAACAATAGTATGCAAGTATAAACACCATGGGACCACGCAGCCGTCGTACCACTCAGGAAGGAGACGCGTTCTGTCTCCTAGAGATGAACGTACTTTGGTACGAAAAGTGCAAATCAATCCCAGAACAACCACAAAGGACCTTGTGAAGATGCTGGAGGAAACAGGTACAATAGTATCTATATCCACAGTAAAATGAATCCTATATCGACATTACCTGAAAGGCCGCTCAGCAAGGAAGAAGCCACTGCTCCAAAACCACCATAAAAAAGCCAGACTACAGTTTGCAACTGCACATGGGGACAAAGATCATGCTTTTTGGAGAAATGTCCTCTGGTCTGATGAAACAAAAATAGAACTGTTTGGCCATAATGACCATCGTTATGTTTGGAGGAAAAAGGGGGAGGCTTGCAAGCCGAAGTACACCATCCCAACTGTGAAGAACGGGGGTGGCAGCATCATGTTGTGGGGATGCTTTGCTGCAAGGGGGACTGGTGCACTTCTCAGAATAGATGGCTTCATGAGGAAGGAAAATTATGTGGATATATTGAAGCAACATCTCAAGACATCAGTCAGGAAGTTAAAGCTTGGTCGCAAATGTGTCTTCCAAATGGACAATGACCCCAAACATACTTCCAAAGTTGTGGCAAAGTGGCTTAAGGACAACAAAGTCAAGTTATTGGAGTGGCCATCACAAAGCCCTGACCTCAATCCCGTAGAACATTTGTGGGCAGAACTGAAAAAGCGTGTGTGAGCAAGGAGGCCTACAAACCTGACTCAGTTACACCAGCTCTGTCAGGAGGAATGGGCCAAAATTCACTTACTTTGGGAAGCTTGTGGAAGCTACCCGAAATGTTTGACACAAGTTAAACAATTTAAAGGCAATGCTACCAAATACTAATTGAGTGTATGTAAACTTCTGACCCACCGAGAATGTGATTAAATAAATAAAAGATTAAATAAATCATTCTCTCTACTATTATTCAGACATTTCGTATTCTTAAAATAAAGTGGTGATCCTAACTGACCTAAGACAGGGATTTTTTTCTAGGATTAAATGTCAGGAATTGTGAAAAACTGAGTTTAAATGTATTTGGCTAAGACTTCAACTGTATATCCATAACCCTAATTATGGATGTACAAAAGCCATAACTCAAGTGACTCAACAATCACATACTGTATGGGTAGCCTAGCCTACAGATAATTCATGGAATTGTTAGGCAAAATATGAATGTTCTCTACCTTCCAACCATTGTACTCTACTATGTTCCCCCAGGATCTAACTTGAGTCAGCGATGGCAGGACGTTCAGGTAGCCCCCAGGTTGTTGTAAAGACAGAGGAACAGTCCAATAGAGTCATCTTCACCTACTTCCAGGGTGACATCGGTAGCATGGTGGACCAACACTTCAACCGTGCCCTCAGCAAGGCCAGTAAGACCAAAGCCCCCAGCGGGAAGGGCAAAAAGAGCCGCAAGGCTGTCAAATCTGGTGAGCAGACTGATACCTAACTATGCGATGAAGGTTGGAATTAAGATTGGAGTGATTGATTGAGTGATTTGCCAATACACTTGGAGTCCAGTGCGATTAGGAAATAAACTTTATATAATATATATATTTTATAATTTATATATCATTGTGGCTGAATGGAAGCAATTCCCCGCAGCAAAAACAGATACCTTATTTACATAAGTATTCAGACCCTTTGCCTTGAGACTCGTTTCCATTGATCATCCTTGAGATGTTTCTACAACTTGATTAGAGTCCACCTGTGGTAAATTAAATTGATTGGACATTTGGAAAGGCACACATCTGTCTATATAAGGTCCCACAGTTGACAGTGCATGTCAGAGCAAAAACCAAGCCATGAGGTGGAAGGAATTGTCCGTACAGCTCAGAGACGGGATTGTGTCGAGCCACAGATCCGGGGAAGGGTACCAAAACATTTCTGCAGCATTGAAGGTCCCCAAGAACACAGTGGCCTCCATCATTCCTAAATGTAAGAAGTTTGGAACCACCAAGACTCTTCCTAGAGCTGGCCGCCTGGCCAAACTGAGCAATCAGGGGAGAAGGGCCTTGGTCAGGGACGTGACCAAGAACCCATTGGTCACTCTGACAGAGCTCCAGAGTTCCTCTGTGGAGATGGGAGAACCTTCCAGAAGTACAACCATCTCTGCAGCACTCCACCAATCATGCCTCAGTAAAAGGCACATGACAACCCGCTTGGGGTTTGACAAAAGGCACCTAAAGGACTCTCAGACCATGAGAAACAATATTTTCTGGTCTGATGAAATCAAGATTGAACTCTTTGGCCTGAATGCCAAGCGTCACATCTGGAGGAAACCTGGCACCATCTCTACGGCGAAGCATGGTGGTGGCAGCATCATGCTGTGGGGATGTTGTTCAGCAGCAGGGACAGGGAATCTAATCGAGGGAGAGATGAACAGAGCAAAGTACAGAGAGATCCTTGATGAAAACCTGCTCTAGAGCGCTCAGAACCTCAGACTGGGGCGAAGGTTCACCTTCCAACAGGACAACGACCCTAAGCACACAGCCAAGACAACGCAGGAGCGGCTTTGGGACAAGTCTCCTTGTCCTTGAGTGGCCCAGTCAGAGCCCGGACTTGAACCCGATCTAACATATCTTGAGAGACCTGAAAATGGCTGTGCAGTAACGCAGAGAAGAACGGGAGAAGCTCTCATAATATAGGTGTGCTAAGCTTGTAGAGTCATGCTCAAGAAGACTTGAGGCAGTAATCGCTGCCAAAGGTGCTTCAACAAAGTACTGAGTAAAGGGTCTGAATACTTATGTAAATGTGATATAAAAAATTGTATATACATTTGCAAAAATGTCAAAAAACTAGTTTTTGCTTTGTCATTATGGGGTTTTGTGGTGTGTAGATTGATGAGGGGAAAAAAACATTACATTTATTTTAGAATAAGGCAGTAACATAACAAAATGTGGGAAAAGTCAAGGGGTCTGAATACTTTCCGAATGCACTGTATATATATATATATATATATATATATATATATATATATATATATATATATATATATATATGAGATTTTTGTTGTAATGTTATTTGATAGACTTACTTTTTATCTGCTTATTTCAAAGCTTGTCTATCCCCTAAAAATATATATTAAAAAAGACATTAGATTTTTTTCTGCAATGAACTTTGTATGCTATCATCATGATGCTGTGTGCACCAAACAAGAAAATGTGTGTTCACTGACATGTGAAATGTACACAATTAAACACATTTCTAGACACTTACTTTGTGGATGTATTTTTCCCAATCCACATCTGTTTCAGAGTCTGACTCAACATCTTGCCAGTGGGTTATTCCAACCCCATCTTGGTCTGAAGACCATTTTTCCCCTGTGTCTGGTCGCCTTCATCTGAGCAGCACCAATGAGTCTCTCTCCAGCCACCGCCTGGCTCTCAGCTCCCCAGATGAGAGCACCAACCCTTTGGCCTTCGCCACTAGGCAACATGGTGGTCTGGGCCTGTCTGCCATGGCCTATCCCCACTCCATGTCCCATGAGGGCCTGGGGGTCACTGGACAGAATTACACCAACTCCCTGCTCAATCTCCTCCACAGTGACCGGTCAGAGGTGGCTGCAGGCATGGACTCGGGCTCCAAACCACAGCAGCTCCCTAGCTGGACGGGTCAACATGGCTTCAGAGACCCCATGAACCCTAACTCAGGTATGGCTGCCTCTACCCAGATCCCTTATCACTATGCATGTGTAGGGAGAGGGAGTCTTCTTTCACATAGATTAGATAGTGAACTGACAAATAAATCTATAATTCCAAATCCTTTGGATTTTGTAAAGATTAGGGAGGTTTTACAGTATCTGTGCTTCAGTGTGTTTTTTAAACTTCATTTAATTTGGTGGTTTGCTTGGTTTTCCAAAGGTCACTTTTTTGAGTTATTCAACACCTATTCTAACCTCTTTTAGGAATAGGTCTGCAGAAAAAGGACCTCTATTGGTATTAAATGAAGCATGACCGCGCAGGGAAGAGAGGAGTCTGCAACAAGTGCATGCTGTGTTCACTCCTCTGGTTATCAGACAGGCCTCCCCCACAGTCACTAGAAGAAGGAAGTGCCGGTAACTTTCCCCCTCTGTTCCTCTTAGAAGGATGACTTCAGTTCCTCGCAATGCAACATCTGGAACTGCCTCTCAGATACAAATCAATTACTGACTAACCAGTTTGCAAACCGGATCATAGTTCACGTGAAAGACCAAGGTGACAACCACTGCCAGTCGCCAGTATGCTGCCTATAACTCCATAACTTTAAGCATTTATACAGATGGACAGAGAGAGAGAGAGAGAGAGAGAGAGAGAGAGGGAGAGAGAGGGAGAGAGAGGGAGAGGGAGGGTATTTTACATGTGTAAGAAGAACACTGTTGTCAAAATGAGCCTGTATCAACTGTGGAGAAACTTTACAACATTTTTAAGAGTATTGTATTGAAATGTTGGTGTTTGGGAATATCTGTTGTTTCCTCTGATGTGTGGACTTCTAAAGGAGGGGGTTTTGGTGTGATTTTCAGAAACAGCAACTGTTTTCATTTTTTTGCACATAGCAAAATAATGAAATGCAGTTGATATTCTAATAAATGATTGCCAAAGTAACCATGAAAACGAAAGATGTTTATGAAGAGGTTTTTGTTATTCAGAGATTTCTGCTAAGAATACCAAGTAGATAATCTGCATTGCATTGTAGGAATTGACACAAACCTCTTTTACTGTTATAATTGAGTTGTGATGCGTGATTAAACATAAAAAAGAATCTGTTCCATCTTAAAAGTAGACTCAGGGAAATGACGTGTCACGAGCAGCATCACAGATATTGAGATGAGCAAGATGCAAGTCTTTGCTCCCACAGAGTCACACAGTATCTGTGCATGGGTTCATCCTTCACCCTGCGTGGTAGCCACAGGACCAAAACGGGAGAAGTTGAGCCTTGCTGTTTACTTTCTGCATCTACGTCATATCGCTGAGTCTACCTTTAATGAAGTCGAAATACCTGATGAACTGGATCAGATGAGATATCTCTCGCCTACTTACTTTCACAGGAACAGACCTCAAGCCATTTAGAACAAGTTTGACTATACTGCCACCCCATGGCTGAAAATAAGAAGAGGGAAAAGGTGCCTTTTTTTATTGAAAATGTTAAGAAATAAATACTAGACTACTAAATATGATCATGTTTTTGCATTAATTTTTTTATGTTCATTATGTGCATTTACATTTACATTTCAGTAATTTAGCAGAAGCTCTTATCCAGAAGCTCTTATCTTATCCATCTTAAGATAGCCAGGTGGGACAACCACATACCACAGGCATAGTAAGTACACTTTTCCTCAATAAAGTAGCTAAAAGCAAAGTCAGAACTAGAGAGGGTGGGGGTTATTTAAGATACTCTTTGAAGAGGTAGGGTTTCAGGTGCTTTTGGAAGATGTGCAGGGACTCTGCTGTCCTAGCTTCAAGGGGAAGCTGGTTCCACCATTGGGGCGCCAGGACAGAGAAGAGCTTGAGTACGTGGTGCAGACACAGATCCTCTCCACGTCACCTGGTAGGAGCGGCATGCCAGGTATGATGCAGTTCAAGAGTGTGCAGAGCCTGAGACATCCAGCCCGGGGTGGAGAACAGGATCTGATGGTTCACAGTGTCAGGGTGATCCATGTCTCCGTCAGGGCCAAAAAGTAAAGGGACTGAAAGGCTGCATAGGCTGAGAGGAACTCTGCGTTCTTGACCGCAGATCGGCAGTTCCAAATGCTGCCAGTGACACGGAATTCCACATGGGTGTATAGTGGATTATCTTCAATAATACAAATACAATTGTTTTTTCTTTTAGAATTTGGGGCTGATAATTTAAGTAAAATGTTTGGTTATAAGTGACAATGACCGTCCTGTACATGACAAAATACAATTAAAAGCACTCTGCTAAAAGGTCTCAAACCTCACTGCCATATTCCTTATTCAGTGCCACTAAAAAGAGAACAATGAAAACTTAAGAGCTGTTGAGTTTGCATTGTGTTTCTGCAGTAGCATAGGTAGAGTACAGACAGATATTGGAGAAGGCTAATAGGGGGTGGGCGTTAAAACTACTCTAGCGTGTCACTTATTCTTTGAGTTGCCCATTTCAGCTTTCCGCTGAGCTCATACGTCCTTTCTCAGAGGTACTATTTGACAGCATACTGTACCATGCCTAATGGCTGTTCCTTTCTTCTCTGCCCCATCCTACATTATAACACTCCTTTGCAACTTATGTTGAATAACTGGACTGAAAAGAGTCTGAAAAGCAGAAGAAAAATAAAAGAAGAAAAGCAGGAAGCATGAGGTGACTAAAAACTCCCCCTGAGACACTTGCAGGGAGTGGGGTTATGGCTAGGGTCACCATTGTCCAGGACCCTGGAGCAATTGGGGTTAAGTGCCTTGCTCAAGGGGCACAGCGACAGATTTTTCACCTGGTTGGCTCCGGGATATGAACTCTCTAACCTTGAGGATGTTATAAAATTAAGTTGAAATGTTGGCTTTTTTCTGTTTTCCAAAAAACTAGACCAAGAAAAAACATCTTCAATCAAATTTGAACTTTGTTTTTTTGATGTAGGCTACTTAAAGCCTTTACCTTTACTTAAACTTTGAGTTTTCTACTTTTTGTAGACTAATCCTCTCCCGTCTGAAAATGTCAACGGCCTGGCGAGAGTACTTTCAATTTTGATTTATTTGTCTGAAGGAGAACAATGAGTATGTTTGTTTACCTCATTCAAACGGAAGTACGTCAGCCTCAATCATTCAAACAACACATCTGGAGGAGCTCTTGTGTGATTCTTTAACCCTGCTGCATTCTTTCATAAAAATGAAAAATAAATGTATGGAAACTGTGAACAACACTACATCAAGACTCTCATTCTACCTTCACCTAGGAACAATTTTCCCGTTGCATTCTTTGCAGCATTCACTAGATATGAGATTGCAGTTACATGGTGATAGATTGGTGGTATACTGGTGCCCTCTCCTACACCCACCCCTTTCCTAATCAGATTGCTAAGCATGTTGAGGTCTACCCCTCACTAAAGCCACCATTGTATGCTGCAGATAGAGGAACAGCTATCTCCACACACCTGCTTGTTGATTATTGATGGCTCTGCACTAATTTTAGCACCTTCTCATCTGGTACTGTAACAACCCCGGTCCAAATGAAAAAAGGACAATGCCAGAACCCAACCAATCCCCCCACCATCCAACACAATACAGACACAGACAGAGACAATCTCAATTGCACTCCACACTGCCCTTTCCCACCTGCACAAAAGGAACACCTATGTGAGAATGCTGTTCATTGACTACAGCTCAGCGTTCAACGTCATTGTGCCCATGAAACTCTTTTTTACTTTAGTTAATTTGGTAAATGTTTTCTGAACTCTATTTCTTGAACGGCATTGTTGGTTAAGGGGTTGTAAGCAAGCCTTTCACGGTTGTATTCGATGCATGTGACAAATAAACATTTATTTGATTTGATTTTGACACAGACACATGTCACATGCGCGCGCGCACACACACACACACACACACACACACACACACACACACACACACACACACACACACACACACACACACACACACACACACACACACACACACACACACACACACACACACACACACACACACACACACACACACACACAAATCTTATGTGGTTCCTTCCTGTGTGTATCGTGTCACCCCTGGTGGTACAGAAGAGCCTTTGTTCCTTGGCTTCAACACCAATAGACATCTGAGTACAAAACAGTATTCACCCATATCTCAATACATGGAAAAATGTTTCTAAAATAATTATTCATTGGTGGAGATTTTACATTACTAGCTAATTACTCAAGGTTCCAGGCATCCTTAGCATTCCATTCACTTTAGTTTTTTTGAGAGTGAGATGAGGGAAGTCCTTTGATGTCCATTTCAGCAGTTTGATTGATTCGCTACTATCTGCCTTTGTCCAATCAATATGTAGGACACGCTCATCTCCCTTATTCAGAGTTTATCAGTGACTCAGAAGCCAGGTGTGCCACCACAGTAGCGGTGCAGCGCTACACGTGACTAATTATCTAATTAGTTACAGACAAACAGGGATGTCAATGTGGAACAATAAGAAGATTACAGGTGACATTATAATATAATGTCTCTTGGATTTTTCCCATGGTAATGTGTTATTTCAGTTTCCCAAAGACATTTAGAACCTAATAGTTTGTCCAAGCTACAGATTTACCTCGTATAGATACCTTAAAAGTTGATGGACGAGTGCGTTAGTAACCCAAGGGTTTGTTTTATTGGCCAGTTAGCATTGTTGAGTGCGAAACAGTGTGTGGAAGGACCCCCCCCCACCACACACACACTTCCAAAGTCACTTCAAACCATGTTGACGATGCCTTTTTTCCACTCTACTGAAAAACTCTAAACTGATATCTTCATCTTATATCTGTCTCTAACCTTTAACTCAGTTTCAGCCAGCACCACTATATTCACATTTAATTCCCAATCCATTTCCAATCCATTGTCAATACATGTAATCAGTTGCAATAGTCAGTGCCAATAAAGGGAATAGTTTGTAGGAGCAATATTGGTCATGACGGCCTTAGGAAGCAGCGGCGGGTACGAGGGGGTGAGGAGAGCATGGGGGGGCACTAGCCACCACTGATGTATGATTGGCCACCTTTGGTTCCCCCCATTCTCATTGGGTCAGAGCGCTGTCAATCTGGCTCAGATTGAAGAGGGATAGACGGTGCGTTCATTCTGGTTTGCCCGTTGGGTGGAATAATTTGTATGGCCACACAATCTAGTTTAATGAGATGAAAACGCTGCAAGCGCTGATCTGGATAAACCAACCTCACTTGACAATGAGTTTTGTGATATCCTTCTCCCCCCAAAATCATGTTAAACTAGCTGCAAGGCCTAATTACACAGGGCAAACTATGGTTGAAAATTGTTTCCTTTCAGATGGAGAAACCCCCCGGCCTTGATGGCATTCCAATAGAGATATAAAAACTGTTTAGGAACTACTACTATGTTTTAATTACTGGTAAATACGCACAAAAAAGACGCACAAAATAGGGACTGATCTCTCTCCTACTGAAGCAGGAGCCAGGGGGGCAATACAAAGAAAAAATTGGAGGCCCCTCACCCTTCCACACAAAAATATGAGCAAAATGTTTTTCTCATAGAATTAAAAAGGCCCTACTTTGTTGTTTTTTAGACTATCAAATAACATTACTTGCAGAATTTCTAATTTCCAATACCAGACATTCCTCAAAGGAAGATATATTGGAGTAAACAGTAGACTACTAGAAATAATAGAAAACTATGAGAATGCAGGGAAACCAGATTTTGAGAAAGCCTTCGATACAGTATGTCTAGAATCAGTTTATAAGTGCCTGGATTTAAAAAATAAATAATGCACAACAATTCTTTATATAAAATAATAAATAACGGTTACTTCTCTGAGAACTTTGAATTGTCAAGAGGCGTAAAAAGGTTTCTCTCTGTCACCATACTAATTTATTATGGCCATTGAACTGTTAGCTCTAAAAATCTAATGATCTAATTAAGGGGCAAAAAATGAAGGGATTAGGGACAGAAGTAATAATGTACACTGATGATTCAAGTTTTCTCTTGAGTCCTCAATCTTCAAAGGCCTTATTGAGGACCTGGATAATTTCTCTGGAAAGGGGATACCTAGTCAGTTGCACAACTGAATGCATTCAACCCCTCAGAATCAGAGAGGTGCTTTAAGGCAGGGTAGTTACACTGATTAATTCTCTAGTGATATCGCATATTACATATTTATTCGTGGCTCTATCAACTCTATCGACTTCAAGTCATGTGAGATAAAAAAAATAGGACATTCTATTTGGAATGGCAAACCAGATAAGGTTAAACAGGCATATTTACAGTGCCCTCAGAAAGTATTCACACCCCTTATCTTTTCCATTTAAGTAATTTAGCAGACGCTCTTATCCAGAATGACTTAAAGGAGCAATTAGGGTTTAGTACCTTGCTGAAGGGTACATTGACAGATTTTTCACCTCGTGGTTACTAGCCCAACGCTCTTAACCGCTAAGCTACATGCCACCCCTATTTTGTTTCCACATTTTGCTGTGCTACAAAGTGGGATTCAAATGGATTTAATTGTCATTTTTCTGTCAACGATCTACACAAAATACTCTGTCAAATTGTAAGAAAAATTCTAAAGTGGAAGAAAAATAAAACACTAGTATATCTTGATCAGATAAGTATTCAACCCCCTGAGTTAATATGTTAGAATCACATTTGGCAGTGATTAGAGCGGTGAGTCTTTCTGGGAAAGTCGTTAAGAGCTTTCCACACCTGGATTGTGAAACATTTGCTTATAATTATTTTAAAAAATCTTCCAGCTCTGTCAAATTGGTTGTTAATCATTTCTAGACAATCATTTTCAGGTCTTGCCAAAGATTTTCAAGCAGATTTAAGTCAACATTCACTGTCTTCTTGGTAAGCAACTCCAGTGTAGATATGGCCTTGTGTATTATTGTCCTGCTGAAAGGTGAATTCATCTCCCAGTGTCTCGTGGATAGCAGACTGAACCAGGTTTTCCTCTAGGATTTTTCCTGTGCTTAGCTCCATTACGTTAATTTTTTATCCTGAGAAACTCCCCAGTCCTTAACTGTCGTAAGCATACCGGTAACATGATGCAGCCACCACTATGCTTGAAAATATAGAGCGTGGTACTCAGTAATGTGTTGTATTGGATTTGCCCCAAACATAACACTTTGTATTCAGGACAAAAAGGAAATTGCTTTGCTTTACTTTAGTGCCTTATTGCAAACATGATGCATGTTTGGAATATGCTTCTTCTGTACATGCTTCTTTATTTTCACTCTGTCAATCAGGTTAGTATTGTGGAGTAAATACAATGCTGTTGATCCATCCTCAGTTTTCTGCTATCACAGCCATTAACTCTGTAACTGTTTTAAAGTCACCATTCGCCTCATGGTGAAATCCCTGATATATGTTCAATACAAAAGTACAGTATAACCAGCTCATTGCAGCTCTGCCCCAAAAAATGGAAGAGGCAATTACTCCAAAGAGAAAGGAATTCATTGGTTTGTCTGCCTCCAAATGATAACCATTTATGGCTTAAAGTGACAATTGTCAGTTGAAACAAATCAAATCAAATCAAAATCAAATCAAATTTTATTTGTCACATACACATGGTTAGCAGATGTTAATGCGAGTGTAGCGAAATCTTGTGCTTCTAGTTCTGACCATGCAGTAGTATCTAACAAGTAATATAACAAATTCACAACAACTACTTTATACACACAAGAGTAAAGGAATGAATACGAGTATGTACATATAAATATATGGATGAGCGATGGCTGACCGGCATAGGCAAGATGCAGTAGATGGTATGGAGTACAGTATATACACATATATATATGAGATGAGTAATGTAGGATATGTGAACATTATATAAATGGCATTGTTTAAAGTGGCTAGTGATACATTATTTCATCCAATTATAATTATTAAAGTGGCTAGAGATTTGGGTCGATGGCCGAACGGCATAGGCAAGATTCAGTAGATGGTTTAGAGTACAGTGTATACATTTGATATGAGTATGTCGGATACGTAAACATTATATACAAAATTGTTTAAAGTGGCTAGTGATACATTGTTACATCCAATTCCTATGTTTAAAGTGGCTAGAGATTTAAGTCAGTATGTTGGCAGCAGCCACTCAATGTTAGTGATGGCTGTTTAACAGTCTGATGGTCTTGAGGTAGAAGCTGTTTTTCAGTCTCTCGGTCCCAGCTTTGATGCACCTGTACTGACCTCGCCTTCTGGATGATAGCGGGGTGAACAGGCAGTGGCTCGGGTGGTTGTTGTCCTTGATGATCTTTGGCCTTCCTGTGACATCGGGTGGTGTAGGTGTCCTGAAGGGCAGGTAGTTTACCCCCGGTGATGCGTTGTGCAGTCCTCACTACCCTCTGGAGAGCCTTACGGTTGTGGGCGGAGCAGTTGCCGTACCAGGCGGTGATACAGCCCGACAGGATGCTCTCGATTGTGCATCTGTAGAAGTTTGTGAGTGATTTTGGTGACAAGCCGAATTTCTTCAGCCTCCTGAGGTTGAAGAGGTGCTGTTGCGCCTTCTTCACCACGCTGTCTGTGTGTGTGGACCAATTCAGCTTGTCCGTGATGTGTACGCCGAGGAACTTAAAACTTTCCACCTTCTCCACTACTGTCCCCTCGATGTGGATAGGGGTGTGCTCCCTCTCCTGTTTCCTGAAGTCCACGATCATCTCCTTTGTTTTGTTGACATTGAGTGAGAGGTTATTTTCCTGACACCACACTCTGAGGGCCCTCACCTCCTCCCTGTAGGCCGTCTCGTCGTTGTTGGTAATCAAGCCTACCACTGTAGTGTCGTCAGCAAACTTGATGATTGAGTTGGATGCGTGCTTGGCCACGCAGTCATGGGTAAACAGGGAGTACAGGAGAGGGCTGAGAACGCACCCTTGTGGGGCCCCAGTGTTGAGGATCAGCGGGGTGGAGATGTTGTTTCCTACCCACACCACCTGGAGCCGGCCCGTCAGGAAGTCCAGGACCCAGTTGCACAGGGCTGGGTCGAGACCCAGGGTCTCGAGCTTAATGACGAGCTTGGAGGGAACTATGGTGTTAAATGCTGAGCTGTAGTCGATGAACAGCATTCTTACATAAGTATTCCTCTTGTCCAGATGGGTTAGGGCAGTATGCAGTGTGATTGTTATTAAGTCGTCTGTGGACCTATTGGGACGGTAAGCAAATTGGAGTGGGTCCAGGGTGTCTGGCAGGATGGAGGTGATATGATCCTTGACTAATCTCTCAAAGCACTTCATGATGACGGAAGTGAGTGCTACGGGCGATAGTCATTTAGCTCAGTTACCTTAGCTTTCTTGGGAACAGGAACAATGGTGGCCCTCTTGAAGCATGTGGGAACAGCAGACTGGGATAGGGACTGATTGAATATGTCCGTAAACACACCAGCCAGCTGGTTCATGATGCTCTGAGGACACGGCCAGGGATGCCATCTGGGCCGGCAGCCTTGCAAGGGTTAACACATTTAAATGTTTTCTCACATTGGCTGCGGTGAAGGAGAGCCCGCAGGTTTTGGTAGCAGGCCGTGTCGGTGGCACTGTATTGTCCTCAAAGCGAGCAAAGAAGTTGTTTAGTTTGTCTGGGAGCAGGGCGTCATGGTCCGCAACGGGCTGGTTTTCTTTTTGTAGTCCGTGATTGACTGTAGACCCTGCCACATTCCTCTTGTGTCTGAGCCGCTGAATTGTGACTCTACTTTGTCTCTATATTGACGCTTAGCTTGTTTGATTGCCTTGTGGAGGAATAGCTACACTGTTTGTATTCAGTCATGTTTCCGGTAGCCTTACCCTGGTTAAAAGCAGTGGTTCGCTTTCAGTTTTGCCGAATGCTGCCATCAATCCACGGTTTCTGGTTGGGGAAGGTTTTAATATTTGCTATGGGTACAACATCACCAATGCACTTGCTAATAAACTCGCTCACCAAATCAGCGTATACATCAATGTTGTTGTCAGATGCTATCCCGAACATATCCCAGTCCACGTGCTTGAAGCAATCTTGCAGCATGGAATCGGATTGGTCGGACCAGCGTTGAACAGACCTGAGAACGGGCGTTCCCTGTTTTAGTTTCTGTTTGTAGGCTGGGAGCAACAAAATGGAGTCATGGTCAGACTTGCCGAAAGGAGGGCGGAGAATAGCCTTGTATGCATCACGGAAGTTGGAATAACAATGATCCAGGATTTTACCAGCCCGGGTGGCACATTCGATATGCTGGTAAAATTTCGTGAGCCTTGTTTTCAAATTAGCCTTATTAAAATCCCAGCCACAATAAATGCAGCCTCAGGATATGTGGTTTCCAATTTACCTAGAGTGAAATGAATTTCTTTCAGTGCCGTCGATGTGTCAGCTTCGACGGCACCAGCCGAGGGATGGGGCTGGATAAATGTAACCACACTCAAATTCACTGACAGTATGGATGCAAGGACTGACCATCCATGATAACAACATTATAGGTTTACCATGTTTTGAGGCTATTTACTTTTACTTTGTTTACAAACATTGGAGCAGTGATTTGGGTTCTGATGGCGTATGAGATTTGGAGTCAGCTCATGAGGCATTTCTAAGTTATATTCTTAAAGAATCAATGGGAACATATCAGTACTTTATGAGTCCAAAATTGATGTAGCAACTGTTGATTGCCCCTTTAAAATGGCTAGTATAAATCTTAAAGTGCATCAATCCATTCTTTCAATTTAAACTATTATGTAAAATACTTGCCACAAAAAGAATGCTCAATATATGGGGCATTGAACAGTCATCCCTGTGAAGACGAGGAAACAGAATCAACAGATCACCTCTTTTGGTACTGTCCTTCAGTGGCTTGCTTTTGGAGTCATGTCCAGGAGTGGTTGTTTAAGTGATCATGCCCTCGAAGCCGGTGTTTGGAGGATATATTGGTACGGGTGTTGTTAGGCCAGAAGCGAAGACGAGGGCCGGCAAATCGTGCCAATATATTCTCCAAACACCGGCTTCGGGGGCATTATCACGTTTATACAAAGGGTTACCAACATATTCAAATAATGATTTACATATTTTCATTAAAAACATTATTTTTATGAATTTAATCATAATATTGTATCTTTCCACAAGATATAGTCTCGACACAAATCTAGGGTTGCTACCCAAGCCGGCTGGTCGTTTGTTCTATCGGTTCGGTTGCCAGAGACGCGACCCCGTCATTCAGTCTTTTTGTTCTGTATCTATGGGCACAATGCAGTCATTTGTTTTAAATGTTCCATTGCCATACTAGCTGGCAATGTTCTTATCCTTTGCTTGCTAGATAGCCAACTACAGCTAACTTACAGTCATGTCAAAAAGTGCAGCAAGATTAAAAGCAAAGTAGCTGCATTTGCATTTGTTTAAGTTGTTTTCTAGTGACATTTATTTGGATACATCCATAACAATGAGCTAATGAGGCGCAATTTCGCCTGGCATGGAAAATGTGCACACTCGTCACAACACTGTTGTTCAGAGGAGCTAGCCAACAACACAGCTAACACAATCACTTCAAACTGAAGCTGGAAAGGCTGCAAACTTTATATATATCCATAAATATGATTCCAGCTGATTCATGATTTCGACTGGCTGAGAAACGCTACCTGCCTGTCTGTCTCGTCCCGACTCCCGACACATTCATTACTACGGGACAGCTGGAGATTGAATTTGAATATTGAAACAATGTTTCAAATGTCAGAGAGACAGACAGCAAGGTTTATACAAATCTCTGCTGTTGAAAACTACATTTTAGTCTAAAAGAAATGTTAAATAATGTCTAAATGCGTTAGTCTGTTTTAGTGTATTGTATATGTGAGCAAAAATAGCTGTAAGTAGCACTAGATGACGTATTGTTGTCCGTTGCTTTACTCCAATCAGAGGAGGAGTGGTATGATTGAAAAAAAAGATATAACAATATGGGGATTAGAAATTATGCAAACAATTTTCAGCGTGTATTCTAAGGCAGAAAGACCACTGACTCATAGGCTTTTAGATTCTCAGAAAGTCAGGGACCAAGAGAATTAAACAAGCAGGGATTCAGTATGAGACATAGAGAAAGGGATTTAAAGTTTCTTCATAATAACTTTAAAAGTAATGCGCTGCTCTGTACTCTAATACCCAGACGGAGGACATTTTTCCAGGAAACCGAAGCCGGACGAGCCACCCACCCAGCCAGGCCTTAAGCCTTCCACCCACTCACCCTTGTGTCAGTCATCATCAGTATGATCTAAGCACCCCAGAAGGGGCCCAGGGGTCCCAGGGGTGGGGGCTATCGAGTGATCAAGCCATCAGATGCCAAAGAAGATGATTGAAGAAGGATGAAGGAGGATTAAGTAAGAGTCATACCTGCAGCGAGAGGCAGCGAGGGGTCGCGATCAATCGCACGGTGACACCATTGACCAGCACGCCTCCGAGATTTACAGGGATCTCCCCTGATGATAACAATGTACCATAGTACCCTCCAAGCTCATCATCAAGCTGGAGGCCCTGGGTCTCAACCCCGCCCTGTGCAACTGGGTCCTGGACTTTCTGACGGGCCCCCCCCCCAGGTGGTGAAGGTAGGAAACAACATCTCCACTTCGCTGACCCTTAACACTGGGGCCCCAGAAGGGTGTGTGCTCAGCCGTCTCCTGTACTCCCTGTTCACCTACGACTGCGTGGCCATGCACGCCTCCAACTCAATGATCAAGTCTGCAGACAACACAACAGTATTGGGACTGAGCACCAACAACTACGAGACTACCACTAGTGTGGTGTCAGGAAAACGAACCTCTCACTCAACGTCAACTAAACTAAGGAGATGATCGTGGACTTCAGGAAACAGCAGAGGGAGCACCCCCCTATCCACATCAAAAGGACAGCAGTGGAGAAAGTGTAAAGTTTTAAGTTCCTGGGCATACACATCACAGACAAACTAAAATGGTCCACCCTCACAGACAGTGTGGTGAAGAAGGCGCAACAGGAGGCTGAAGAAATGTGGCTTGTCACCCAAAACCCTGACAAACTTTTACAGATGCACAATCAAGAGCATCCTGTCGGGCTGAATCACAGCCTGGTACGGCAACTACACCGCCCTCAACCGCAAGGCTCTCCAGAGGGTGGTGCGGTCTGCACAAGTTCCTGAAAAACAGCTTGTATCTCAAGACCATCAGACTGCTAAACAGCCATCAGTAACTCAGAGAGGCTGCAGCCCACATTGAGACCCAATCACTGGACACTTTAATAAATGTATCACTAGTCACTTTAAATAATGCCACTTTAATTATGTTTACATGTCTTTCATTACTCATATCACATGTTTATACTGTATTTTATACCATCTACTGCACCTTGCCTATGCCGCTCGGCCATCGCTCATCCATACTTATATGTACATATTCTCATTCCCCCCTTTAAATTTGTGTGTATTAGGTATTAGGTAGCATAAAGGTACCGGCAAGTACTGTATATGGGGTGGTCGTTAATAAAACTGACACATCGAGGATGGGTTGCATTGCAGGAGGTAGTGTCTGATGGATGGATTTGGCTGGGAAGAGTGTAACCTTTTCTCTGCTGCTGACACACTTACAGTACCTGCCATTCTCTCTAGGAATTGTACATGGGTGCATTGTTGCCATGTTTCTGCTGCTTAAACAGCTGGAAAGAATGGCAAAGTAATCTATCAGGAATTTAATGAATGCCACTGCCAGTGGAATAATGTTTTCTGAGAACGGAAGTGAAAATAAATGTTTAGGTTGCAGGGAGGTTCTGAGAACGTTTTATTCTAGGTCCTTTAATGTTTTCCTGGGAGGTTTTAATAATGCTCTGAGAACGGAAATTATAGGTTATTTTGAGGTTTTTGAATAACTTCCTTAAAACTTGAAACGTATCCACACACAGAAACGGATCAATTACACTGCTATCTTGATAGGACACATGGAAATGAATTTCCTTAGGCGTTAATCATGCAAACACATTTATTTATTGTGACACAGTATAAGTGAGATTGAAACCTATAAACTTCTCTCGATCCACTGCACAGTTTTTTTTACGCATACAAAGCTGTTCATCTTCGTCTATTCAAATGGACCTCATTTCAAAGGAAACAAGCACTCATTAAGATCAGGTGTGACCAAGTATTGGGTGCAGCCAACACACCTGAACACACTTAACAAGATAGAGGATGGAGTTTTGTTGATGTTGAGAACAGATTGTATACTGTATGTTTTTAAACACAGAGTGGCAGCAGTCCCGGATTTTCTGTAACTCGACTTGCTGTGGCTATTGATACAGAGATTTCTCTGCGTAATTTTTTTTTTTTCGTAGCTGCTGCCCACGTAGCTTCACTCAGTGCTTCCACTACTCCGCTGCCCCCTGTTGTGACTTTTGGTTGACATGTTTTACATATTAATTTCATGCTTCAAGCGCGATGTCATGTTCTTTTTACAGGAGGGGTGTTAGGCTACATGCAGCTATCATGTTGTACACAAAAGACGTGATCGACGTGTTCGTACAAACTTTGTTGTACATGAACAAGACACAAAGGCAGTATATTTCATGTTATTAGCTGATGAGTTACATGCAGCTATTTAGGCAAGCATATCAAAAACAAGCAAGACACAGACAGGCAGTCAAAATATAGATAATTTTCATTACAGAAATTGGCTAGTTCTTTTTTCAGCAACTCTTGCTACAATATGGCAGCATAATTATGAACATTATCATCACAAATAGTAGGCAGTCTAAAGCAGTAGTTCACAAACGACGTAAGGAATAAAAGCTCACCGGACGATGCAAAACGAACTCGTCCATTGTCCGACTATGGTTACCGGTCAGGATACAGATGCTCGGCTGCCTAGAACATTCGGCTGCCCCAGAGGTGGAACTGCTAGCAAGACACAGACATGCAGTGTTAATAGCGATTTAATGTTATTTTCCATCATAATTCCAAACATTGGCTAAGCAGGAGGCAGAGGCAGTCAAGGTAGTAGTGTGCTTTTTTTCAGGAGCTCTGGCTAGTGGCTACGATATCTCAGCAACTGTAAAGATTAGCCAACCTACATCATCACACAAAACGCTGATTGTTTTTGCTCCAATGCAATGTGTATTACACCAGAAGAGGAGTGTGAACTACAAGCCAATCATGATTGGGAAACATATGTGCTAAAGTTCCAAGTGGTGAAAACCTTGCAAAATGTCTATCCTTTCAGCAGAAACGTGTGAAACGCTTAAGTTGCTACAGCTTAACCACCAACATGTTGTTCATCATGTCAGCACTAAAGAAAAACAAAAGGTCCCATCAGACTTGAACACCTCAAAAGAAATACTGAAACAGTTTGATGATGTTTTTGAAGGGATGGGGGCTCTGCCAGGTGAGCTCTACCTGGTGGTGGATGAGTCTGTTAGACGAGTTCAACAGCTTCCCTGCCGAATCCCCATTCCACTGAAGGAAAATACTCTAAAGGCTGTTGATTCAATGGAGGAACAGGGTGCCATTACGAAGGTCACCAAACCTACTAAGTGGATAAGCAACATGGTTGTGGTGGAAAAGCCTGGCAAAATAAGAGTCTGCCTCGATCCAAGTGCCCTGAGAGAGAATAAAGTAGACGGCATCGGTCAAACGTGTGATTTATGGCTTTTTAATTTTTTTTATGGGGGTGTACATTCTGTCCGGAAGTTCCCACGGTAGGGGAAGGGGGTTTATGATCCTATATGTACATCTGTCCCTTTGAAGTGATGCGTTTGTAGTTTTATGGTCCTGTAGATATGTCCCTTTGAAGTGATGCGTTTGTATTTTATGGTCCTGTAGATATGTCCTTTTGAAGATATGCCTGTGTTTACATTAAATCTGTCAAGGTGATTGAAGTGACCTCTTTGAACTGGGGAAGGTGTTTGAACATTTCAAAAAGGATGAAAGATCAAGTGTTGATGTCTAATGAACAACTATGGGGTAATCTGTTTGATTACCCGGCCTGTAGTGTGAAGCTCTATACCGTAGCCGAAAGAGAAGAATATACAGACCAGACTTTAGGAGTGGCCTACAGGCTTGAAGACTGGCAAGTGTTTCACTAGGTGATGTGTCCCGAACTGAGAGTTATCACAAAGGGTTATAGCTTGTTCACAGGCTACGAGACCCATTGGGGAGTTGAGCAGGACTCCTCAGGAAGAACTTTCCATAAAGTGAAAATTCAAAGAAAGAATGGACTTCCGTATGGGTGCGTGCAGTTCTATATCGACAGCGAGAAAACCCGCAAAGGCAACAATGCGGAACCGACTCGGGATTTTAAGTTGCGTATGTGTATTCCATTTAAAAGTTGGAGGCAGTGGATGCTCTTTTTGTACAGAGCCAATGCCGACAGAGTATTGTTCAGCTAAGGAAGTGCATAATATATACAAATCCTAAGGATTATGATTCAAAGGAACCCCAAGAAGGTTCATCCACAGAAGGGTCATTCTCTGAAGAAAACTAAGTACGCGGCTGTTTCGATAACCACGCCCCGATACCATAGGCGTGGTTCAACAATAAAAGGGGCGCCCCTAAAGCCTCTGGTTCTTCATTTCATCATATACCATGGATATTCATATCCCATATCAGGACTCCAATACGTTATGGGTGCCAGACCCTAAGGACTCTATGCCTCACAGTCTTCCTCTCTACACCCCCAGGAACCCCCGACACCTCTAACATGTCCCCAGCCTGAGGATGTGTTTGACGGGGCGGTCAGTACTATTTTTGTGGACACCATCAAGGCCTCTGTATCCACACTTTTAGATGTGGTGATTGGAGAGTATATACGAGAAAAATGCCACGGTTGTGAGATCAATCACCCCAGCCAACGAAGACATCGGTGTCTATATGACCCACCCCAGTACTACTTCTTCAACCACTTTGAGGAGCTGGTGAAAAGACTGCGATCCTGCCGCTTTATACCATCGATGGTCAGAGCCCTGGAGTCTATGGGTCTTGAGCCGTCTATTCCCAGAGTTCACAGTGTAACCGAGCCGTTCCTACACGAACTGAAGGAGGTTACCTTCATCCATGAGAAACTCAAAGAAATCAGGACCGCCATGGTGGACAACAAGAAATACAACGAAGCTTTGGTGGCCGATGTGGTGACTTTCTGGCTCAATAAACCCCAAGAGACCGAGTAACCGTATATATCTTTTGATTTAGATATAAAGCAATGGGTAACAGTACGCATACGATGTTAGAGAGAATAAATAAATAAATTATTTTGAGAGAATTTACAAATGTTATGCACCAAATTATTGAGAATAAAGTGAACAATGTATCGCTCTACACAGCCCGCAATACAGGGGTTAATGCCGGGCGTGTGCTAAAAATGGAACAAATCATGAGTCACGTAAGACATACAGGGGAGACTCTCTACAGTGGTCACAACTGGTAGCCCGTCTTGGGGATAATTCCGAAGAACTAGAAACAGCCTTGTCTAAGATTTTACTTATTTGTTTGAACCCTCATTTAATTGTAACATGTATCATATTTGTTGTTTATATACTTATATAACGGATGTTTGTGTCTTAAAAATTCAGAGATATAAGCCTGTAAATGTAAGCCAGGTATACCAGATCTTACATGCATGGATCATTGAGAAAACGGGTCCTAACATCCTGCTACGTATCCTGAATTGTGTGGATTCGTATAAAAATCTCAACGTTTTTTGATTCATATGGCTTTCCCCCAGGATTTTCACATTTCCCGCCGTCTTTTAAACAGTTTTTGACCAAAAATGGATCAAAGATCTACTATATCATCAAACAAGTACAAGATAACCTCTCCACTACATGCGGTCAACACTGTGTATTCTACCTATGCCAAAGAGCCCGTGGAGTTTCTTTTGAAGATGTTATGTCTCTATATAGTGATGATTTAAGAAGTAATGATAGCACTGTAGATTGTTTTGTTAGAAAATATCAAAAGTGTTTAAGTATGTGTCCTTTAAGACCCTGTAATCAAGGCGTATGCTCACGTTAAATGTTTAAAGAATGTCACAAATGTTAAATTGTATTGTTTTTTAAATAACATTTATTGAATTTAATCAATAGCCATTCAAAAGTCATTCAAAAGTCTAACCACCCTGAGAGATCAGGATTAGGAAAAGGTCCGGAGTCGTTCAGGGGTGAGGACTCATCCGTAAATGAGTTATCATTAGCCCTTTCAAAGGGGGGAGGGGTTCCAAGAACATCTTTAGGAGTGGTGTAGCTCTTTGAAGGGTTTTGTTTTAAAGTTTGAATCTGTTGACGAAGCTTATAATTTGGTACACCCGAGAGTAGAATGTTGAGGATTGCTAGGGCTTTAAGAAACTGCCGCCACCCCGGGGGTCTTCTATCCTCGGCAATCTTGCGGGCTGCTGTGGTGCTTTTGAGCAAGTCCAGTATATGAGAACCCCTGACAACCGCCCCCTGAAGATAAACTCTCCTTTGTCATTCCAAGTAGCGGTCCCGTTTGAGTATTTAATTTTGTTCATTATGTATATAAACATTTTCCTGTTACGGGCTGGGACATGTGTCAGCATGTCATGCATAACATTATCGGCAACATGTATTTGATCTTCATCCGGTTGAAATATCAGGCTCTCTCTATGTTTGTCATTCTCTAATGGTTCCGGTAGGGAAAGCGATAAATGGTTGGTCTCTCTCTCACCCTGTTTTACCAAGGCCAAATACCTTTGCAATAGGTTTGTGTATTTTTTGACCTTATCATAGGGATTCAAGCCTTTTCTGTTCAAAATATCCCTCATGGCCGTATCCAAATCATTTTCCGCCGTGTGTCTGATATTTTCAGGACCCTGTGATTGCTGTTTAAGTCTATCCAACTCTTGTTGAGGCACCAAGTACATTTTACTTGCCTTCACACTTTGTGTTCACCCCCCACGTCGGGACGCAATAAGGTTGGTGATGAAGGGCACGGCTATACTTAGTAAGGGTAGAAGAAACCCCCCAGACTGCTGTATGGCATGTCTTTTCTTTTGAAGACTGGCCCTTCTATTGGCAAAGAGTTTGATCGAGGTCTTTTGTCTCTTAAAATTTTTTAATTGGGTCAGGGTGAGCAGAATGCGGCCTTTGAGAAGATTCAAAGCAATCTCGCATAGGGATAATATGAGATCTGAAGAACAATGACCCAAGATGGTCTTCCGTTCTTTAGGGGTAGCTCTAACTAGAGCTCTCAAGAGCGATAGGTTTCTTTTTAAACGCAGAGACATATTCTTTACTTTTTAGGAATGTAAACTGTCGGCCACTCCCATGGAAACAACCCCGTTCTGAGCCTCAGGTGTTCTGGGGTATTTGATTTTAAGTCTACGATTAAATAGGAAACTAGTGCTTTGGTAGAGTCCTCATAGCTTTCCATAAAGTATGACTTCCTTCCAGGGTCCATCTACTGTGCTAGTGTGTTTATCTGTAGTTTGTGTCTAGGGTTTTTGAACAAAACCATGTAATTGGCGTTCAAACTAATGGTATGGCCATTTTTACCTTGGTGAAACACATTTTGTACCAAGTAAAGCACTGACAGGTTTCGATGATGAGTATATTGAGTAAAAGCTTGTGCTATTTCAGGATGTTCGCTACCTACAAATAGCATATCATCCAAAACCAGCAGATTGTTTTTATGAGGAGGTAAAAGTTCATCATCAGACAGGGATTCGGGTATTCCTTCAGCAAACTTGATTTTTTATTTTCTTCAACAACTCATCATACAAAGGTTGATAACATGAATAACACCACACAATATTGTCAGGTTTCTGAGATAATACATGCTCAGAATTCTCTAAAATACTTTTTACAAAACAAGTTTTAACGCTATTTGAGGGGCCTGTGATTAAGGCCAAAAATGGTAGTTGCAACCTGGGGTCAAAACCTTCTACAGCAGCCATTCTATCTTAAGGGTTAAGACACACGGGGCATGTAACATACGTCAGTAACCAAAGGGCAACATGGTCCCGTCAGGTAAAAGCAATCTCTTGTCATAGACTACCCGGAATCTTTTAGTAAGTGGGGCATTCTGTAGCTGGAACCCCTTTTTATCCCTAACAATATTTTTGTAGGAGTTCAACATTTCCAATTCACTATTCCGGTCGTTTATGAACCCCTTGACTAAGTGTGTGATTGATTCCAAGTCTACACTCGGGGCATTTTCACAGTTTTGAGTCACGCCTTTGGCTTTCAACACCACGTGATTGTCTTTAGTCCTAAAAGCATAGCTTTTGGGGCCACATGATACTAGAGGATCCAAAACCATTACATACAAAATTGCATAATCATGGCTCTGATTCATACATGTGAAATATACCATCCCCACACTGATTTATTACACAATTTTCCAATTCAACAAAAGCATCCCGTGGTTGTTCATAATCCTCTGCTCGAGGGCTCATAGGGGGTGTACATGTGCGTGTTGAAGATGCCGTGTTCTCATTCATTTGGTTAATTAAGGAGATGAGTTCAGGGGGGACCTGTGATGATTGTTGTTCATGATGTTCCAAAGTCCGTAGATGACCCTCTGGGTCATATAATAACCAGGGTGGCTGTAGAGTGGGCAAAAGTTCAACACTCAGGAGTCAATGTCATGTCTTTTGTCTTTTTCATAGCCTGAGAGAGAGAGAGAGAGAGTTCTAACCGTGCAGTAATAGCTAACATGTAATATCAAACAATTCCTCCACAAACTACCTAACGCACACAAAAATCTAACATGGGCACGTCCTGGCCATAGAGAGCCCTCTGGGTTCACTATGGGGTTTTGGGCCAGGACGTGACCAGGGGGGTTTGGCATTCTTTATGTTGTTTTTTTGAGTTGGTTCCCAATTAGAGACAGCTGTTGTTTGTTGCCTCTAATTGGGAATCCTATATAGGTTGCTCATTTCCCCACCTGGGTTGTGGGTTATTGAATGTGTTTCATTGTATGTGACGAGCCGTTGGTGGGTTGGTGAAGTGTCACTATTCTTTCAGTTATAAAGATGTGGAATGCAACACACACTGCTCCTTGGTCCTCTCCTTGGATCGTGACAGAATAACCCACCAAACCAGGACCAAGCAGAGTGGCCAGGAGGGGGGCACATGGTGGGGGGGCACATGGTGCCGGCTCCACGCACCAGGATGCCAGTGCGCCTCCCCAGCCCGGTACGTCCAGTGCCAGCTCCCCGCACTTGCCCTGAGGTGTGCATCGTCAGTCCGGTGGGACCTACGCCTGCTCCACGCACCAGGCCTCCAGTGTGTCGTCCCAGCCCGGTACGTCCTGTTCTGGCTCCACGCATCAGGCCTCCAGTGCGTCCTGTTCTGGCTCCACGCATCAGGCCTCCAGTGCGTCGTCAGGTGCAGGTAAAACATTTGCAGGTAAAACTCTATTATATTTATATATTTCTGACAAAACAATATTATTAATGTATACAATATAGTTGTTTATTAGACGTTCTAACATATAACACGATATCGAGATACAAAAAAATGTATATGCAACATAAAAAAACATTATTTTATTATATTATTACATTCTATCAAAAAATGGATAACTACTAAAAAAATTAATAACGTATCCTTAGAGCATGTTCTTGAATCCAAACGTTTTCAGAACAGAGGGCCTTCTCTGGCGATGCTGCGGCTGTAATGTGTACTTGAGAGACAGTCCTGTGGAACCGTGAAGTACTGGGGGAATCTAAATCTTCAACTCTGGGGCTTAGAGTTTTGGCAAAGCCGTTCGTACAGAACGGTAGAATATCGTGGTTTTCACCGCCCCCGTAGTGGCTCAAGGGGAGAGTCCATAATGCTTCAGTTATTCTTGTTGGGTTCTGTCCGCTGTAAACACAAGGTTAGCTTTTTAAAACAGTGTACACGCTTTTTGTTTTAACATATAAAGCTTATTGCGCATTTTATTTTTGGACTTATGTCAAAAATAGCATATCTGCCAAAAAACATATATACAGTGGGGAAAAAAAGTATTTAGTCAGCCACCAATTGTGCAAGTTCTCTCACTTAAAAAGATGAGAGAGGCCTGTAATTTTCATCATAGGTACACTTCAACTATGACAGACAAAATGAGGAAAAGAAATCCAGAAAATCACATTGTAGGATTTTTAATGAATTTATTTGCAAATTATGGTGGAAAATAAGTATTTGGTCACATACAAACAAGCAAGATTTCTGGCTCTCACAGACCTGTAACCTCTTCTTTAAGAGGTTCCTCTGTCCTCCACTCATTACCTGTATTAATGGCAACTGTTTGAACTTGTTATCAGTATAAAAGACACCTGTCCACAACCTCAAACAGTCACACTCCAAACTCCACTATGGCCAAGACCAAAGAGCTGTCAAAGGACACCAGAAACAAAATTGTAGACCTGCATCAGGTTGGGAAGACTGAATCTGCAATAGGTAAGCAGCTTGGTTTGAAGAAATCAACTGTGGGAGCAATTATTAGGAAATGGAAGACATACAAGACCACTGATAATCTTCCTTGATCTGGGGCTCCACGCAAGATCTCACCCGTGGGGTCAAAATGATCACAAGAACGGTGAGCAAAAATCCCAGAACCACACGGGGGGACCTAGTGAATGACCTGCAGAGAGCTGGGACCAAAGTAACAAAGCCTACCATCAGTAACACACTACGCCGTCAGGGACTCAAATCCTGCAGTGCCAGACGTGTCCCCCTGCTTAAGCCAGTACATGTTCAGGCAAGTCTAAAGTTTGCTAGAGAGCATTTGGATGATCCAGATGAGGATTGGGAGAATGTCAGATGAAACCAAAATAGAACTTTTTGGTAAAAACTCAACTCGTCGTGTTTGGAGGACAAAGAATGCTGAGTTGCATCCAAAGAACACCATACCTACTGTGAAGCATGGGGGTGGAAACATCATGCTTTGGGGCTGTTTTCCTGCAAAGTGACCAGGACGACTGATCCTTGTAAAGGAAAGAATGAATGGGGCCATGTATCGTGAGATTTTGAGTGAAAACCTCCTTCCATCAGCAAGGGCATTGAAGATGAAACGTGGCTGGGTCTTTCAGCATGACAATGATCCCAAACACACCGCCCGGGCAACGAAGCATTTCAAGGTCCTGGAGTGGCCTAGCCAGTCTCCAGATCTCAACCCCATAGAAAATCTTTGGAGGGAGTTGAAAGTCCGTGTTGCCCAGCGACAGCCCCAAAACATCACTGCTCTAGAGGAGATCTGCATGGAGGAATGGGCCAAAATACCAGCAACAGTGTGTGAAAACCTTGTGAGGACTTACAGAAAACGTTTGACCTCTGTCATTGCCAACAAAGGGTATATAACAAAGTATTGAGATAAACTTTTGTTATTGACCAAATACTTATTTTCCACCATAATTTGCAAATAAATTCATAAAACATCCTACAATGTGATGTTCTGGATTTTTTTTCCTCATTTTGTCTGTCATAGTTGAAGTGTACCTATGATGAAAATTACAGGCCTCTCTCATCTTTTTAAGTGAGAGAACTTGCACAATTCGTGGCTGACTAAATACTTTTTTCCCCCACTGTATATATATATATATATATATATAGCAACGGTTTAATATTAGCTGTTTATATACTTCCAAACGTGCCGCAATTTCATAATATCAAACATTTCCCACAAACTACCTAACGCACACAAAATCTAATATAATATTTCCACAACAACCCAAATTCCTCACCTTCAAAATTGTCCATGTGTAAAAAACAGGGCGTTGTTGCTTGAGATACTCCTCACATGTAGAGCTTTTTCAGAAGAGACCGTTGTGTCGTAACTGAGACAGGGTATGGCGGATGAGTTAATTTCGGGCGTGAGTTTATGGCCGCACCCCACCATCCTAGGGAAAATAGCCACGGTGGGCAAATGACCACCCTACACACCCAATTGTCTGGATACCCCCCACCCCGGAGAAAGCCATGTGTTTTTCAGGCGCCGTTCCAATCACCTCTGGATATTACCCCGGTGTCTGGACACCCCCCGGAGAAAGCCATGTGTTTTTCAGGCGCCTAGGCAGACACGCACGCACACACACCCGCACATCTTTCAGGGTTATTCGTTCTTTCTATCATTCTGTTCGTGTTGAAACAATCACTGAAAGAGGGCGCGAGAGAAATCCTTTATTAAATTCTAAGTCTTACAGACATTTTTAATCATGTTATAAGAGAGAATAAGACGCTTCCATTCATTAGAAAATTTAAGTTACATTTACATTACATACAAGTCTTTAGTACAGACATTTTTAAACACGTTATAATTATTTAAACACGTTATAATTTTTTTCTATACGTTTCTATACGTTGCCTTTTGATGCCGCCATCCAGGTGTCGTATATTTTCATTTCCTGGATAGATCAGCATGTGTGTCTTCAAGCCTGTAGTCCACTCCTAAAGTCTGGTCTGTATATTCTTCTCCTTCGGCTACGGTATAGAGCTTCACACTACAGGCCGGGTAATCAAACAGATTACCCCATAGTTGTTCATAAGACATCAACACTTGATCTTTCAGCTCAGTTGCAGGAGGTATTTGGGTTCTATACATATTTATAAAAATATTTTTTGGCCCATCGTATATTGTTGCTTTATACGCTGTCCTTTTTCTATGTTCTAACCGAGGTCCTGCTTCAGTTGCTACAGTCATCACGTGTGTGTCTGTGATCACAAAATCCATGTTTAATTTCTTAAGTGTTCTGGGGTTTATCTCTGAGTTCGCGGGGTAGTGTCGACAGCCCGCTACTTATAGTGCGGCTGCCTAATATCCTGGACAATTACTGTTTCAGAAACACATTCCCCAGTTCAAAGAGGTCACTTCAATCACCTTGACAGATTTAATGTAAACACAGGCATATCTTCAAAAGGACATATCTACAGGACCATAAACTACAAACGCATCACTTCAAAGGGACAGATGTACATATAGGATCATAAACCCCCTACCCCGACCGTGGGAACTTCCAGACAGGATGTACACCCCCAGGGGGGCCATAAAAAAAGCCATAAATCAGACATTTGACTGATGCCGTCTACTTTATTCTCTCTGCCCTGGACAAAGCCTTACGTAGGGCTCTTTACCAAATGCCTACCATTGAAGAAGTACTGCCAAGCCTGGCAAAAGCGAAAATCTTTTGGTTATATGGATGCAACAAATGGGTACTGGCAGGAAAGGTTGGATGAAGAGAGTAGTTACCTCACCACATTTTGGACCCCCAATGATAGATACCGGTGGACATGGTTACCTTTTGGAGTGAAACCAGCTGCAGAGGAATGACAGCGAAGGCAACATGGTGCACTTCAGGGACTGACCGGAATAAACATCATAGCTGATGACATTCTGGTATAAGGCTGTGGTGCTACAATGGAAGAAGCAGTGCAGGGCCATGGCCACAACCTGACTCCACTCTTACAAAGAGCAAGGGAGATGGATCTAAAGCTGAATAAAGAAAAAGTTAAGCTCAGGCTCACAAGTATTCCATAATATAGGACATCTTTTGACAGCTAAAGGCCTGAAGGTGGAGGCAGTGAAGCGACTGCTTGGTTTTCTAAATGACTTATCTTCAACAAACCTATTTTGTCTGCCCCAAAGCGACTTCAAAAAATGACACTAAAGCTTCAGCATTATCAACTACAGGTGGTATACAAGAAGGAGTAGAGCTTCACATTGCAGATTTCTTGTCTAAGGCAGCACTACCAACAACTAGTCACCCGCAATATCGGACAAATTAGACTGTATATGCTCTACAGGCTGAGGTTGAAGATGTGAACCATGCTACAGGTCAAAACATCTCCCTGCAGACACGGGATACTATCAAAGCTCATTCAGCAGAGGACAAGACTTCTCGAATGCTTCAGTCTTTTATCCTAAGAGGCTGGCGGGCCTCAAAGAGTATGCCCATCCTGGTGAAGGACTACTAGACATACAGAGACAAACTCACAATCCAGGAAGAGGTCGTCTACAAAGGCGACAGGGTGGTAGTGCCAGAAACTTTACGCCCGATGATTCTCTCTCATATCGATGCAGGGCACTCAGGGGTCGAAGCCAGTCTCAGGAAAGCCAGAGACTCAGTATTCTGGCCCAACATGACCGAATAAATTTTGTGGCTGTGTGCAGCATGTGTAATGCTAACTACCGAAGCAACAAAAGGAAACGCTGCACCCACATGACGTACCAGCACGTCCTTGGTCTAAAGTGGGAATGGATCTGTTCACAGTCAAGAACATTCCTTTTCTGATTACAGAGGACCACTATTCCGATTTTTGGGAGGTGGTGTGATTGACACAACAGCCGCTTGCATCATCGACTGTTGTAAGCAGCAGTTTATCAGATATGGCATACCTGACAGTGGTGTAGTTACGGATAATGGGTCCCAGTTCACGAGCCAAGACTTTGCTTTGTTTGCAAAAGCCTGGGAGTTCCATCATGTGACCTCCCTACCCTACCACAGTCAGAGTAATGGTAAGGCAGAGTCAGCAGTGAAAATAGCAAAGACTCATCACAAAGGCTATGCAGAAAGGCACAGATGTGCCATTTTGGCATGGAGAAATACTCCCACAGAGGGCTTCAGCAGCAGTTCTGTACAGCGCTTATTGTCTAGACGCACTTGTTCTCTGTTGCCAACAAATCCCAAGCTCCTCGCACTAAAGGTCATTAGGGATGTTCAGGCACACAAGTGTGCACATCAGGACAAGTCAAAACATTACATTGACCAGTATGCACAAAATCGATCTGTAATAAAACAAGGCCAAGCTGTCAGAGTGCTCCTGTCACCTCACGCCAGGGATGCCACATAGAGTCTTGGCACATACACAGGGCACATTAGCATAAGGTCATATGAAGTGGAAGTAAAGGGCCGAATATATTGACAGAACCGGAAGGACATACCCCCAGTTCAGGAGAGCATATGGCACAGGAGGGACACATGGGAAGACTGTGAATATCTGGATGGTGTGGGCAGTCACATAAAGAGGAGACTGGGAAGACCCCACCAGGGCAGTCATCTCTGCAGACCGTACCTCCACAATTTCAGGAGGCTATGGAAGAGGAAGGAGAGGCCCTGAGGCTCCCAGATGTGCCCAACATCCCAGAGGTGCCCAATAAGCTACCAGTGCGATACACTAGGACAAGGGCTAAAATAAGACCGCCCATGCGGTACAGGGACTATGTCCTTTTGTCACGTCCTGGCCAGAGATAGCCCTTTTTTGGCTTCTCTATGGTGTTTGTGGTCAGGATGTGATCAGGGGTTTTGTTCTATGTGGTGTGTTTCTTTGTTTTGGTTTCATTGATGGTTCCCAATTAGAGGCAGCTGAGTTTCGTTACCTCTAATTGGGGACCATATTTAAGTTTGTAATTCCCCACTGATTTTGTGGGTCATTGTTTGTATTTCTGTGTGTGCCACACCAGTGTTACGGTCTGTTTCATTTGTTGTTTTGTGCAAGTTTCACTACGTTAATAAAAAGTATGTATACTGGAACCCTCGCTGCATCTTGGCCCGCTCCATTACAAGATCGTGACACCCTTAAGAGATTGACAATTAATTGTTTTATCTTATAAAAAAAGAAAAGTGTTATTGTAAATAGGTATTTTCACTGTGGTATTGAAATGGTATGAAGTGCTCGAGCTAATTTTATATGAAAAGGAAGATGTTAAGATAATGGGCATAATGCCAACCCAGAGATGGCGCTAGTCGGGCACCTATCTAGGATATATAAACTGGTGCATTATGAGTGTCTGAGTGGGATGTCATGACCTGTAACATGTAATACATGAGTAAAGGATTATGCTTGCATTTTACAAAACTATCCGACGTGAGTTATTCACATACACATAATAACAGGGTCTGTGTACCGCTTGTGAAACTGCAATATGTGTTACAACAGACAGAGAAGGTTAGCTTTCAATAAATATTTTGGTTGTTCAATTCGCTGCAGGGTTTTTTATTCAGAAATATGAAGCAGACATAGGCTACATCATAATGGTTCAGAAGAGGGTGAGTAAAGAGAGAAACATTAAAGGAGGGGGGAGTATGAGCATTAGCTAAGTTGGGCGCGTAAAATAACACGGCGCAGAACGTGATCGATATCCTTAGCTTTGAGACAGAGGTTTCCGGACGGGTGGGAGGGGGTGGGGCAGACAACTCTGTATTCGCATTCTTAGAATGTTCATTTATTTTTATTTTTTTTCAGAGAATGGAATGTGTCTTTAAATAAACATTTTAGCTGTATTCTAAATGTTACTAAAATTTTGTGTTTTTTATGGAAAGTCTTAACATTCTCAGAACAATTTGAGAATATGACTTTTAACAGAACCATGCTGAAGTACTGAAATTCCCATAATAATTTGTTTCTTAATGTTCTCTGAACCATGAGGACATTCCCAATGCCAAACCAGTTGGATAACGTTCCTAGAACATTACCAACATGTAAATGAAATGTTTTAACGTTTCAAGAACGTTTAAGGAAACGTTCTGTTAAAGTAATGAAATGCCAAGAAAAAACGTTTTTGTTAAGTTTCTTAAATGTGCTGAGAATGTTCCAAAGCCTAGTAACTATCCTCCACCATTCCCAGGAAGTTGTGGGAAGGTTGTTTGCAAAATAACTATAGGACAATCACTCTTTCACCAAGCTCTAAGAAACATATGGTTGTCAGAACGTTATGTGTTAGCTGGGTTAAAAGGGGCTATGATAAATGGGGGTTCTGCATGTCTTTGGCACCGAGGCTGTTGTGAGCATGTGTTGTGCGCGAGTTTGAGTGAGTGAGAGCGCGTTGACTCCTCGTGTTGTAAGTCACCCCCGCGTGCGCTGAGGGTGCTATGGTTGTCTACATAAGAGCTCTGCATTTCAGCAGCACCGAAAGCTCTGCTTTCAACCTAAGCACCAATGTCAGTGTTCGGGACACCTTGGTTCCCCATGACCCCCTCGACCTGAGCAGGCATGGCCACACGGTGGTGGCAGTATGCCTTGGGCTCATTTTGGTCCTGGGATTCTTCAACAACCTTCTTGTCCTGCTTATCTTCGCAAAGTTTCGGTCGCTTTGGACGCCCATCAACCTCATCCTTCTGAACATCAGCGTGAGCGACATCCTCATGTGTATTTGTGGAACTCCATTCAGTTTTGCGGCAAGTCTACAGGGGAGATGGCTCATTGGACACAATGGTTGCAAGTGGTACGGCTTCGCCAATTCGCTTTTCGGTGAGTTTCTTCAAATATTTCAACAGGCAGCGAAAGCCATGTAGTCTACACTTTAGGCTAACCTCCATGTGACAAAACAAATATTTTGCATATTATTTTCTTAGCCTAAGCAACTTCACTGGCAAAAGGTAATGAAAATCCATCAGATCATTACTGCTTGATCAATTCTTTAATAAGTCCTCCAGGCTCAATATGAAAAGTCTCAGAGCACAATGCATCATCAATTTATGACCGTATATCCTATCTAATTAATAAATGAATGGTATTTTATTCCTCCCTGTGCTTGTAACATTTTCATTAACCCACATTTGAATATGGAAACAGTGGAATATTAATAAACGATTGCATAAAGCTTTAGCAAGAGCAAGAGACATTTACATTCAACCTTTATACCAACATGGATTCGTTTCTGTGTGAAAAGTTTCAATTTGCACTTGACTGGGAAGCTTGACATAGTAAATGTAGGGCCTTTGCATAGGACCTTGAAAATGTAAAGCATGTAGACTAGTCTAATGTATAACCCAATAATGAGACCGCCCATTCAACACAGAGCAGAACATAGCCTACAGTACCCTTTTAGATCAGCCACTCATACAAACTGTAGCTGATCTTATACACGTACACTTCTCATCTGTCATCTCTCCTTGCATGTCGCTGGATCTTTGCGATAACCAAAATTGATTGAGTTATAATCTGTGGGTGTTTGACAAATGCAGTTCATTATGTTATTAAAAAAATGTTGATGGAGTCATTCATGTTTCTGATTAAAGTGTACAAAAATGGCTCGTTTTTAATGAGCTTGGCAAATAAATAAATTGTCAAAGCAGTTTATTAGTCCAATGCTGTGACATTTGGCTGTTGGATATCTTTAAAGCTCAGTAATTATCCCGATTGGAGCGATAGGGCAGACTGGACTCCCCTGTTCCCCTTCCCTTTGAAACCACGCAGGAGGGCAGTGACACACACGCATGCATGACTCACAACCACATAAGCGCACACACGCACACCCCCTGCTCCCCAGAAAGCTCAACCAAACCTGTAAACACTCCTGGAGAGGAGGAGTGGGCACATCACGCCGGCCCCGAACAATTTCTCTAATCAATGCCATCTTTTACTCTGTCTGCTTCCCGAAGGCTCTATATGCTGTCATTCTTCATAACAACCAGCAACCACTAATTAAGGATGGCATCCATTCACAACTAACAAAGTCTCAAAGTACTCTGAGCACTTAGGAAGACTAAATTAATTTGGGCAAATTTTTTCTTTCATTTCCTTTCAGTTGTTGCACAGGAGGAAAACTTTTAGCAAGCTCTCACCTCCTGAGAGGACACACTGTCAGTTCAATAAGACAGGCAGACAGGCAGACATGCACGTGCACACACACACACACACACACACACACACACACACACACACACACACACACACACACACACACACACACACACACACACACACACACACACACACACACACACACACACACACACACACACAGTATAGATTTGTATAGCACGTCCTATAAGTGCCTCGTTTTATCTCACTCCACTTAGTGCTTCATCTGAGGAAAAGTTCTTACACGGAACCCAAACTGTGCGCCATCGTGCATAAATGTATTTTGTCCCCCCACACCAAACGCGATCACAACACGCAGGTTAAAATATCAAAACAAACTCTGAACCAATTACATTAAATTTGGGGACCGGTCAAAAAAGCATCAAACATTTATGGCAATTTAGCTAGCTAGCACTTGCTAGGTAATTTGGCTTATTTAGATAGTTTGATGTTGCTAGGTAATTTGTCCTGGGATATAAATATTTAGATGTTATTTTACCTGAAATGCACAAGGTCCTCTACTCTGACAGTTAATCCACACATAAAATGGTCAACCAAATCGTTTCTAGTCATCTCTCCTCATTCCAGGCTTTTTCTTCTCTGGACTTTATATTGTGATTGGCAACTTTCATAAATTAGGTGCATTACCGCCACCGACCTCGTTTATCTTTGTCACCCACGTGGGTATAGCCAATGAGGAAATGGCTTCTTGTAGGAATATAATACTGCACCATACATTTTCTTACTGTCCTGTGTGGTATGGCATGCTAGCTCTCTCTTGGGTTGATTAAATATAACTTTAACATTTAGCTAAATGTTACCTAAATAGGGAAAAGCAGAGCTAATGATTGTTATCTAACCTTCTCCTATTCACTTTAGCACCTGAATTCTCAAACTGGTGAAAAAACGGTGATAACTGGCATCTGTTATAACAACACCAGGCACCCCATGACACCCTGATAACCTCCCCCTCATCTCTCTCTCTTTTCTTCGCTCTCCCTCTCTCTGTCCCTCCTAGGGATTGTGTCCCTGGTGTCTCTGTCCATTCTGTCCTATGAGCGCTACGCCACGGTGCAGCGCTCCACCAAGGCTGACGTGTCTGACTTCAGAAAGGCCGGGCTGTGTGTGTGGGGCTCCTGGCTCTATTCCCTGCTATGGACCCTGCCCCCCCTTCATGGGCTGGAGCAGCTACGGCCCGGAGGGGGCCGGGACCTCCTGCTCTGTCCAGTGGACCCAGCGCTCTCCGGCCAGTGTCTCCTATGTGGTCTGCCTGTTCATCTTCTGCCTGCTGCTGCCCCTCATGATCATGGTCTACTCCTACAGCGGGATACTGGTCACCATCAGGGGGGTGAGTGGTAGAGGTCAACCGATTTAATCGGCATGGCCGATTTCTTTATTTTTTTATTTATTTTTTTAGGGCCGAATTCAATTGGTAATCGGCATTTTTGGATGCCGATGACATTGCAATCCACGAGGAGACTGCGTGGCAGGCTGACCACCTGTTACGCGAGTGCAGCAAGGAGCCAAGGTAAGTTGCTAGCTAGCATTACACTTATCTTATAAAAAACAATAAATCTTAACATAATCACTAGTTAACTACACATGGTTGATGATATTACTAGTTTAACTAGCTTGTCCTGCGTTGCATATAATCAATGTGGTGCCTGTTAATTTATCATCGAATCACAGCCTACTTCAACTTTGCCAAACGGGTGATGATTTAACAAAAGCGCATTTGTGAAAAAAGCACAATCGTTGCACCAATGTACCTAACCATAAACGTCAATGCCTTTCTTAAAATCAATACACAAGTATGTTTTTAAACCTGAATATTTAGTTAAAATAAATTAATGTTAGCGGGCAATATTAAATAGGGAAATTGTGTCACTTCTCTTGCGTTCAGTGCAAGCAGAGTCCGGGGATATGCAGCAGTTTGGGCCGTCTGGCTTGTTGCGAACTGTGTGAAGACCATTTCTTCCTGACAAATATCGTAATTAATTTGCCAGAATTTTACATAATTATGACATAACATTGAAGGTTGTGCAATGTAACAGCAATATTTAGACTTAGGGTTGCCACCCGTTCGATAAAATACGAAACGGTTCTGTATTTCACTGAAATAATAAATGTTTTGTTTTCGAAATGACAGTTTCCGGGTTTGACTATATTAATGACCTAAGGCTTGTATTTCTGTGTGTTTATTATAATTAAGTCTATGATTTGATATTTGATAGAGCAGTCTGACTGAGTGGTGGTAGGCAGCACCAGGCTCGTAAGCATTCATTCAAACAGCTCTTTCCTGCGTTTGTCAGCAGCTCTTCGCAATGCTTGAAGCTTTTTTACAAGGCACATATTGCACTTTTACTTTCTTCTCCAACACTGTGTTTCATAATTTTTTTGGAGACTAAATAGATTTTATGCATGTATTATATTAAGTTAAAATAAGTGTTTATTCAGTATTGTTGTAACTGTCATTATTACAAACATATAAAAATCGTTAGATTAATCAAACTGAATTTCAAATTCTCTTCCTAAATGGACTCCAACCCTAGAGTGGTGTCGTCACTCATTGGTGGTTGGCTACATGGTGTCTGGTGCCTTATTGAGACTCATGATGAAGATCATGAGATTACGATGCACTCTGGTGCTAATGAAGTGTGTCCTCTGCAGCTGGTTACATA
This sequence comes from Brachymystax lenok tsinlingensis, assembly GCA_030435695.1. Taxonomy (NCBI): domain Eukaryota; kingdom Metazoa; phylum Chordata; class Actinopteri; order Salmoniformes; family Salmonidae; genus Brachymystax; species Brachymystax lenok. The sequence continues at coordinate 30,551,329 of CM059789.1, read as the reverse complement.
GTAACTCTACCTGTCAGATCTGTGCTTTACATGACATGAAAGATTTTGACATGCCGAGACAGAGAGAGTCTGCATTGAAATTTACACTATATATACAAAAGTATGCGGACACCCCTTCAAATGAGTGGATTTGGCTATTTCAACCACAACGGTTGCTGACGGGTGTATAAAATTGAGCAGACAGCCATGCAATTTCTATAGACAAACATTGGCAGTAGAATGGCCTTACTGAAGTGCTCAGTGACCTTCAACGTGGCACCGTCATAGGATGCTACCTTTCCAACAAGTCAGTTTGTCAAATCTCTGCCCTGCTAGAGCAATCCCGGTCAACTTTAAGTGATGTTATAGTGAAGTGGAAATGTCTAGGAGCAACAACGGCTCAGCCGCGAAGTGGTAGGCCACACAAGCTCACAAAATGGGGCCGCCAAGTGCTGAAGCGTGCAGTGCGGAAAAATTGTCTGTCCTCGGTTGCAACACTCACTATCGAGTTCCAAACTGCCTCTGGAAGCAACGTCATGGGTTTTCATGGCCGAGCAGCCGCACACAAGCCTAAGATCACCATGCGCAATGCCAAGTGTTGGCTGGAGTGGTGTAAAGCTCGCCGCAATTGGACTATTTTTCATGGATCGGGCTAGGCCCCTTAGCTCCAGTGAAGGGAAATCTTAACGCTACAGCATACAATGACATTCTAGGCGATTCTGTGCTTCCAACTTTGTGGCAACAGTTTGCCCCCGTGCACAAAGCGAGGTCCATACAGATGGTTAGTCGAGATCGGTGTGGAAAAACTTGACTGGCCTGCACAGAGCCCTGACCTCAATCCCATCGAACACCATTGGGATGAATTGGAATGCTGACTGCGAGCCAGGCCTAATCGCCCAACATCAGTGCCCAACCTTACTAATGCTCTTGTGGCTGAATAGAAGCAAGTCCTCGCAGCAATGTTCCTACATCTAGTGGAAAGCCTTCCCAGAAGAGTGGAGGCTGTTATAGTAGCAAAGGGTGGACCAACTCCATATTAATGGCCATGATTTTGGAATGAGATGTTCGACAAGCAGGTCATGTAGTGTATCCTGGTCAAAATCATCAACAGCACACCGAGCTACTGTTGGGTAACTGCAAAACATTTTATGCCAACGATATTGGTAGTTCATATGGGTAATTGTAGAATGCATACCAAAATAGCTTTGTTTTTGATGTTTACAGACCGCACTGTGGCTGCCGGCATAATGGTTCAAGCCAGACCATGATTCACCGTTATGGGCCCTACTCAGCCTTTGTGCTTCTGGACCCATTATCCCTTTGACAAAAAGTGTAAATGGAATAGAAAGGCTATCTGGATATATCCGTCTGGCTGGATGATTGGGAGATATCATTACATTTATACGGAAGTATTTCCTTAATTTAATGACTGGAGGCCAAAACCAGATAGCACTACACAGTACAAACAAGATGTTTCAAAAACACATACAGAGACACATTCTAGATAATGTCCTCAATTTATTTTTTACCACTGCTCTGACCGTGCTATAAAGATCTATGGTAACACATAGCATGGAGGAAAATAGTTAATGTCCATTAGGAGAAGCAGCTAGACATTGGCTCATGGGCAGGGTCCAATTAACATATATCCCAGTGTTTTCATGGCTATTTAAGTAATGGAGGCAGGCTCTCTGGGGAGTAATGGAGGCAGGCTCTCTGGGGAGTAATGGAGGCAGGCTCTCTGGGAGTAATGGAAGCAGGCTCTCTGGGGAGTCTGGGCCTGGTTGTGTTCAACCCTCCTCAGGTTTTTGTGAATCATCCATGGCTTTGAGGGGCTTTTATAAACCCTGGGCAACTGGCTCACAAAACCAATTTGTAATTAAAGGGTTCCAATTGGTGGCTGTGGCTGTCTGCGCCGCTCCGAGTGCCCTCGCCTATGCTACCCGCCGCCCGCCAGCGCTACTCCATGAATGAATCATCTAGGAGCTATTTTGGGGTTGTGGAATCGGCCCGTTACTATTGGTGACAGTCCAGTTATGTAAGTGGCTCATTTTCCCTGGGTTTGTTTAACCCTGTTCAGCTGAGGGGACCAGCGCTGCAGACCTGATTACTTGTGAATTCGCTGATCCACCAGTCACCTTCCTTCTGAAGCCGCCGCCCAGGCTTTTCTTAGAAACCAGGCGCCAGCTGGTGGAGCAGTACCGTCATCTGAGAGGTGAATTACAATTCACCATGCAGTGACACATCACACAGAGAAATGACATTCATATGAAGAGAATGAGTATGGATCAAGGGTGGGATTTTATGGTTGGGCCTCACTGCACATCTTAATTCCAGGCACACTGTTGGTCGTAAAAGCCTCTCACATGGTCTCACATCATTGAGATTTATCATGCCATAACTGTGCCTCAGAATAAATATCGATACGACAGCATCCTAATGTGTTGCTCCAATGCATGGCCAAATCTCCAGGTGTTACAAATTTACCTTTTTATACATTTCCTGAAAATAACAGACTGAGCCTCCAAGATAGAAGTGCCTGCTTCCTTTGTGGGTCTGGAATAGAGAAATCCAGGCAATACACTGGAAATACCCTTTGTGATGGCAGCAGTAGAATTCCTATTACATGTTTAAGAAGATTGCGTATGTAACACAGGTTATGGCCTACTTGGCCGGAGTCTAATTGAGCATCAGTGGTGGTCGGTGCCGTTTAAGATGAGGGAGGATGATTACTTTTTTTATGAACATGGCCTTATTTATATTACAGCATATTGGATGACTGTAATTCATATTCCATTCACCCAGCTCAATGTAATATTGATAGGTTTAGGATACTACATGATACTCACATTTTCCCTGTGCCCATCATGAGGTTGCTACAACCTAGCCTATGAATGAAAGTTTACAATGTAGGTGCACAGGTCGAGTGTTTTCAGTAATCAAGGTAACAGACAGTGACACATTCAATACCACCTTGCACACTCTTGCCTGCATCTAGCTGATTTACGGTGTAATCATTAGTCCAACAGTTGCAAACGAATTCAGGTATCCCCCGTTTCATTCCATTTGCTTCCGTTTAAGAAAAGTTTTTCAACAATCTGCGCAATGAATACACCAATGATCACACACAAACAGTTCACTTTCATAGCAGCCCAATACAAACAGCTCATTGTACATATAATTCCTTCTCGCCTCTATACGCAGTCTCCTCCTCCTCACCTTTTTCCTTCGCTTGTGGACTTCAGTTCACAACACATCAGCTGTCTATGACTAGGAGAAAAAACCTTTCCAAGATAAACCTTCATATCATGACCGCTACACACAGCCTACATCGTTGTTATGTCATAGTCAACATAGCTTCTAGAACTAACGCGTTAGTAAACCCGCTACAATCATGCAGTACAGTGTAGTCAGCAGCAATCAGTTATACCAGCGGGCCTCGGTGGCAATACATTTATAAAACCAAAGCTTACCTTGACTTAGAGTTCCAGTGTTGGATAGCCAGCTATCTAACATAGCATCCCCTGTCTGTTTGAGTAGGCTAAACTGCATTTGACACTAGGTAAGTGAAAGAAAATATATAATGAAAAATAGCTCTCGTTCTCTCGCTTCTCTTTCATTTTTGAAGAAATTAATTTGTTCAAAACTGTTCAAATATTGTCTTTCTCTCTTTGAGTCAACTATTCAACACATTTTATGCACTGCAGAGCTAGCTAGCTGTACCTTATGCTTCCAGTACTAGATTCATTCTCTGATCCTTTGATTGAGTGGACAACATGTCAGTTCATGCTGCAAGAGCTCTGATAGGTTGGAGGACGTCTTCCAGAAGTTGTCATAATTACAGTGTAAGTCTCTGGAAGGGGGTGAGAACATTGAGCCTCCTAGGTTTTGTATTGAAGTCAATGTATCCAGAGGCTACACCATGGTGCTACCCTACAGAAAGCTGCTGAGGCTACTGTAGACTAGGGTTGAATGGCGGGAACCCGGTAACCGAGATGTACCGGGATTTACCGACCAAAACCACTCCCCTTTCCCAGGTTAAATAACTGCTAGAATACAATAAAGTATTTATATGAACAGTATGGTGTGAAATGGAACTGTTAAACTATATGCAATATATAAATCTGGCTTCTCTACGGCTTCTGCATGATGAATCAATGCTCATGGTGGGGACATGCCACCCATTTCAGAATGAAGCGCAGTTTACAATGCATGTAGACCAATCATCTCATTATGGTAACTTTTGTTATTGTGACCGGTAGGTCTGAATTTGCTGCATAGTTTATGCTACAGTAATATAAAGACCGAATGCACTTCTAATTAACCCATCTCCATCTGGCTTTCGGGGATCACCTTATTTTTTTATTGTAAAGATGTTTTTTTAATTGCAGCTGCAGAGATTTAAAACCGCTTATCACTCGAATATCATTGCTTTAAATCAGTGCACGCGCAAGCCCTCCCGCAGTCTTTCTCTCTCTCTCCATCAACTCCATTAAAATTGCACCCAAAATAGATAATCTTCTTCTATGTTGATATATAGTCCTATATATAGATGTCCTAGCCTACCTCTTTCAGGTAATACATTCAATGCAGTATTAGCCTTATATTTAGCTAATTTATGATGGGTTATGCATAATAAGCTTCTAACTTATAGCCTCTCTTGCACAATACACACGCACCTGTGCTCCGCTGGCCTCTATCAGCTCTTGGAAAAGCTAGACTAGAATAGCTTGCTGGACATTATTACATTTTTTTGCATTTCTCATACCAATAGGCTATTCGAAGAGGGATGCAAGCTCTTGTTTGCTGAATGTTAAGTACATTAGCCAATAGAACTTACTGGTAGTTTTGAAAGGAGTGAATTTGTTCTAGTTCTATATTAATCAAGGATGTCATTAGAATGATGAAGATAAGGACAATGCAACTTATTTCATTTAACTGTTGAAAGCGAGGAAGGAATGAAGCAACAATAGAGAGCGAAAGAGGTAGGCTAATAACATTAGGGGAAATAGTATGAAAGGTAGGCCTATATATGCGTCAGACTACTAATTATACAAATAAGCCCTATTATATTAACAATTAGAATCAAATTCGCTAGCCATATGTGCTGAACCAGAATTGCAGGTTTTCTCCCTGCTTTACCATGGTTGGAAGGTAATTCCAGTCCATTGAATACAGTATAAGACAAGTTCACTCAAAACGATTAACCTACTGGAGCTAATTTAATTTATTTACCCAAGAGAGCATATAGCTAGCAACATCTATTGGCTTTTGTTTTTCTGTCGTGCTTAATGTGCAGTAGCCTCTATCATACAGTACCAGTTGTCGTGTCTGTGACTATCATTAAATGTGAAGACTGTATATTATCAAATCAATTCTCTGTGTAATTTAATTACGCGATTAAACTAATCATGTAACTTTATTTAACTAGGAATTCGGGGCACCACAGACTCTATAAACAAAATGTTTCCATTTCCCAAATCGAGATATTTTTTAATATCTTATCAAAACAGTCGCTTATTAATGAATTGTACCTCATTACTGAATGTTGCAAACCCTTGGATTTCTACACAAACCCTAGCCTCCATAATGAATCAGTGATATACAAATTGGCTTAATTACTTATTTACTAACTAACTAATCAAATCACAGAAATACTTAAACAAACAATATAGTTATTGGTTACTAACACAATGCATTGATAAGTCCCTAGTGGGCTAAACCGGTATGACGGCTTGGTAGACAATGGAAAGGGGTGGGGATAAATAATTAAGCCAATTTGTATATCGCTGATTCATTATGGAGGCTAGGGTTCGTGCAGATATGCAAGGGTTTGCGACGTTCAGTAATGAGAACTGATGAGGTACAATTCATTAATAAGCGACTGTTTTGATAAGATATGAAAATATCTGAAGAGTCGATTCAGGAAATAAAGACTCTATAAACATTTTCTTGTGGTTCCCCGACTTCCTAGTTAATTCATTATTTAGATGATTCGTTTATCAAATCAATTCTGTGTAATTAAAATAAGTCTTCACATTTAATGATAGTCACGTTACGACATAGATTCCTCACACGGGGCACTATAAGATAGAATGAGGCATTTATTTTGATTCAGCCTATATAAAATATAAAAGCAGATTGCATTATACACCCAGATTATGCTATACAGCAGGGGAGTTGTAGACATTAATTATTGGTTGTGTGTGTTTACACATAGAAGTTCTCCTGATGTCGCGTATCTGATGACGTCAGGGTGTCTTATGAGTTGGTAAAGTTAGTGATAAAATGTCTAGTACGTAGCTAATTATAGAAATTTGAGAAATAGACGCGTTGGGCCAAACGTGCTATTTCTGTCTGCCGCGTTTCAGAACCGGGTAGACTCAGTCATTATTAATTTCTCGAGCGAGGACACAGAGGCATCAGATTTTGAAATTTGAGGAGATATTAGCTTGACAAAGCGATAATTCTCTGTCCCTCGCGGTCTCAGTAGCGTGAGTAGACACTGTGTATATTACTTTGTTTACCTCGCGTTCAAGTTAAACCATTCCCTTGTTTAAAGGGATCCTATGTTATGCTTGAAAGTGTACAAAGTAGGATTCGCTTGCACGAGATGCTACAGCTAACAAAGGCAAAGCAACCATTTTGTTTTTCCTGTGTCACGTTGAAATTCCTCCGTCTTGGGCGACGGAAGTCCTGCCCTTTGTACTTCCATTTGATTTCAGCTGTCTGCGATCAGTGACCCCTGGGGGTGAAGAATCGGCAGGAATACTATTATTTTTTTAAATAATTATTTGTGACACCCAACGTGTATCACATTTATATCTAGTGGTTACTTATGATATCCAGCCAATCTCAATGAATTGGGTATCGTTGTCTCATTCAATTTAACTAATAAGTAAAATTGTCAGACTTTTTCAAATTGACATTTTAAATAATTTCTAAATTGATTGGTTTCTACAAATTAGACAATTTAAACTTTTCCACATTAACCTTGATACAGCAACGCTCTCAGGTTAATTAAAGTTTAATTCCCAAATAGCCTATACAGGTTTGATTTATCATTAACATTGATTAATCAGTAAAACTTGCTTTTGCAAAGCTCATTCAGTACTTCCCAGTACTGAAGGAAGTCCCGCCTTCGCGGGAATCCAATGTGGCTTCGGCCTTAGGGATAAGTGACCCTAGTGGTGAATGTACCCTAACATTTGAACTACTGGTTACAGTTATGATAATCTAGACAATCTCAATTGTTTGGATATCATCGTATCATTCAATTTAACAAGTTAAATTGTCGAACATACACTACCGTTCAAAAGTTTGGGGTCACTTAGAAATGTCCTTGTTTTTGGAAGTGACTATTGTAGCTGGAATTTGTGGGTATCAGCATTTGTGGGTACGATTACAGGCTCAAAATGGCCAGAGAAAAAAAAGTAATTTCTTCTGAAACTCATCAGTCTATTCTTGTTCTGAGAAATGAAGGCTGTTCCATGCGAGAAATTGACAAGAAACTGAAGATCTCAAACAACGCTGTGTAATACTCCCTTCACTCAGATTGCAACACGTGTAAGGGAATTTCCAGAACACTCTTCTGATGGTCAACACACATGCCACTAATAAATAGAACCCTCCATTCAGAAGGAAAGTTATTAGAAGTCAAGAACCATGATCACACCGCGTATGACTGGTTCAGTGCTTATACATTACTTCCGTCGTGAGGTTAGCTCCTCCGTTGATGACATAGGTATGAATGAGTCTATTTCATAGCTATCACCGCTACAATGGTGTAAGACACATTTACGTGTAGTAAAACTACTACAGGTCCCCTTAACACGCCTTGAGGTCGACATCAATTCTTACTGACCTCCAGGCATTGACCTGGAAATTATCTGATGACATCAGACTCATTCTGAACAGGTTGCAGCCTACCCGGATACTTGGTTTCTGTCCCTTGGCATGTGCGCTTGTTTAAGCACAAACGCACACGTACAACGGAACATTTAATAAGGATTTATACTTGGATCACTTAAGGGTCCGAGCAAAATACCAGCCTTAGTTAACAATGTACTTTGAGGCCTTTGACTCTAAAGCTACAGTACTCACCAGTTTCTCCAGAGGTCCATAGGTCATCCCTAAAGACTGCTCGAAGCTGGTGCCTTGCAGCTGTAGATTTATCATGTAGTTATCAACTTAGGATAGTGCCCTAAGCAACACACCACAAATTAGGAACGCCCTAGATATGACATTAGACAATGCCATGATAGGGTCATTTTGCCAAGACCGTGAATGTATGTAGAATACAGTCCAATTAGATGGTGTGATAACTATATTTTGTATATCTTTTGTTTATGCTTTCATTTCTTTTCGATTCAGTTTCTTTGACACTTAGGAAGAGAGAGAGAGCCTTAAACAAAGTCCCCATACAACCATCAGTTAGTGCCCCAATGCCGCTCATTTGGGAAGAAATGTAATTATATATTTTGTGAGTGTGTGCGTGCATTGTTAACATCTGCCTAAGTTACTGCCCAGATCTTCCTGTCTGGACGACCAGACGACGGGTCTGGAACGGCGATCCCAATCCAGACATCTGCTGCCCATCCTTGTGGTGGACTGCTTACTTTAAGACATGACGGTCAGTCAATGCGGAAAAGTTCAAGAACTTTGAACGTTTCTTCAAGTGCAGTCACAAAAAGCATCAAGCACTATGATGAAACTGGCTCTCATGAGGACCGCCATAGGAAAGGAAGACCCAGAGTTACCTCAGCTGCAGAGTTACCACCCTCAGAAATTGCAGCCCAAATAAATGGTTCACAGAGTTCAAGTAACAGACACATCTCAAAATCAACTGTTCAGAGGAAAATGCGTGAATCAGGCCTTCATGGTCGAATTTCTGCACAAATAAAACAAATAAAATCTCATACTAAAGGACAGCAGTAAGAAGAGTAGACTTGCTTGGGCCAAAAACCACGCGCAACGGACACTAGACCGGTGGAAACCTGTCCTTTGGTCTGATGAGTTCAAATTTGAGATTTTTTTATTCCAACCGCCTTGTCTTTGTGAGACGCAGAGTAAGTGAACGGATAATCTCCGCATGTGTGGTTCCTACCGTGAAGCATGGAGGAGGAGGTGTGATGGTTTGGGGGTGCTTTGCTGGTGACACTGTCAGTGATTTTATTTAGAATTCAAGGGACACCTTAAGGATCAGCCCCTTTTTTTTTCAATTTTCGCATTAAACGACAGACCCAAATATATCTGCCTGTAGCTCAGGCCCTGAAGCAAGGATATGCATATTATTGGTACCATTTGAAAGTAAACACTTTGAAGTTTGTGGAAATGTGACAGGAATGTAGAAGAATGTAACACATTAGATCTGGTAAAAGATAATACAAAAACCAACAGTTTTTTTGTATATATTTTTTTTTACCATCTTTGAAATGCAAGAGAAAGGCCATAATGTATTATTCCATACCAGGTGCAATTTAGATTTTGGCCACTAGATGGCAGCAGTGTATGTGCAACATTTCAGACTGATCCAATGAACCATTGCATTTCTGTCAAAAAGGTTGTATCAAGACTGCCCAAATGTGCCTAATTTGTTTATTAATAACTTTTCATGTTCGAAACTGTGCACTCTCCTCAAACAATGGCATGGTATTATTTCACTGTAATAGCTACTGTAAATTAGACAGTGCCGTTAGATTAACAAGAATTTAAGCTTTCTGACAATATCAGATATGTCTGTCCTGGGAAATGTTCTTGTTACTTACAATCTCAGGTTAATCGCATTAGCCTACATTAGCTCAACCATCCCGCAGGGGACCCACCAATCCCGAAGAAGTTAACCAGCATGGCTACCACAGCATTCTGCAGTAATACGCCATCCAATCTGGTTTGCGCTTAGTGGGACTATGATCTGGTTTTCAACAGGACAATGACCCAAAACACACCTCCAGGCTGTGTAAGGGCTATTTGACCAAGAAGGAGAGTGGTGGTGCTGCATCACATGACCTGGCTTCCACAATCACCCGACCTCAACCCAAATGAGAGTTTGGGATGAGTTGGACAGCAGAGTGAAGGAAAAGTAGCCAACAAGTGTGGGAACTCCTTCAAGATTGTTGGAAAAACATTCCAGGTGAAGCTGGTTGAGAGAATGCCAAGGGTATGCAAAGCTGTCATGAAGGCAAAGGGTGGCTACTTTGAAGAATCTAAAATATATTTTGATTTATTTAACACTTTTTGGTTACTACATGATTCCATATATGTTATTTCATAGTTTTGATGTAGAAAATACTAAAATAAAGAAAAACCCTTGAATGAGTAGGTGTGTATAAACTTTTGACTGGTACTGTATATGTATTGGATAACGGCACAGTCATTTGGGCTTTTTTGGGCTCATAAAAGGTATTTAATTTATTTAACTAGGCAAGTCAGTTAAGAACAAATTCTTATTTACAATGACGGCCTACCGGGGGAACTGCCTTGTTCTGGGGCAGGACAATAGATTTTTACCTTGTCAGCTCAGTGATTTCGATCCAGCAACCTTTCAGATACTGTCCCAACGCTCTAACCACTAGGCTACCTGCCACCCCATTAATGTATGGCTCATCAGGCTCAGGTAGCATCAGGCGTAAATTTTAGATCAGAGCTCTAATCAAATCCAGACAGGCCTATTTATATGCTCTATAATGCTTTTGGATGACACTTCCGGTTTTTGTGGGAAATACCGGGTTACCCGGGAGAAAAGTGTTTTATTCTTAGGATGGAACACTTGTAAAAAAACGGGAAAAATAGTAAACCCTACTGTAGACCTTCATTGCAACACAGTGTGTTTTAATAAATTATTTGGTGACATGAATATATTTAGTATAATTTCTTTCACTATTTAAATAAAATAATTCATGAAATTTACTGACTGGAATGGTCCTCCCCTTCCTCCTCTGAGGAGCCTCCACTGTTGAGCATATAAGAGGTTTGTGGCGCTGACAGAGACACAGGAGCCGACATCCTGTTATTCCTCCTGATTGGCGGATATCCTCAGTCGGCCATGCTCATTGGTTGGGGTGCTGTGACAGGCGTCAGAGTGGACATTACACAACGACGCACCTGAGGGAGCATGAAATCAACTCTGGGGAGGTGGAAAACACGCCTCTCCGGCTTACGCAAAGATACTGTTGGTCTCATGCCAGAACCTAGCTACTTTTGACCCAAAGACATGACACAGAAAATGTATAGTAAAAAATTGACTGAAACACAGGTGATCATTTGGCTCTGTCATACATTACATAAAATCCACTGTCTTTGAACCCTTAACATACAGTTGAAGTCGGAATTTAAACTCAGTTTTTCACAATTCCTTAGTGTATGTAATCTTCTGACCCACTGGAATTGTGATACAGTGAATTATAAGTGAAATCATCTCTGTAAACAATTGTTGGAAACATTACTTGTGTCATGCACAAAGTAGATGTCCTAACTGACTTGCCAAAACTATAGTTTGTTATCAAGAAATGTGTGGAGTGGTTGAAAAACTAGTTTGAATGACTCCAACCTAAGTGTATGTAAACTTCCGACTTCAACTGTATATGACCAGCACTACAGCATTACAAGGTGGTGCTACACATTGGTAATAGCAAAAATAATACAACAGTATGATCAATGCAAAGCTTTGCCAGACAATTTTCTTCTCCCCTCCTGTTCCCAGGTGGCTAAGATCAACCTGCTGTCGGCCCAGAGGCGAGAGCAGCACATCCTGCTCATGGTGCTGTCCATGGTGTCCTGCTACCTGCTGTGCTGGATGCCCTACGGCGTCATGGCCCTGGTGGCCACTTTCGGCCGGTCAGGCCTGGTCACCCCCGTGGCCAGCGTGGTGCCCGCCATCCTGGCCAAGAGCAGCACTGTAATCAACCCTGTCATCTATGTGCTGTTCAACAACCAGGTGAGAGGGGGTGCTAAAGGACGGACCAGAGGGACAGTGGCGTTGTTCACCTGACGTATAGCCTTTACAGCGGTGGGGAGACATTTATATGGCAGCTTAGACAGCCTTATAACAGCCTGGCATGTGAGTAAGCTAGAGGCGAAAGAAACACACCTATTTAGGCGAGGTGCTGGCTAGTGGAGTAGAACACTTGAAAAATGAAAGGAGAGCCGCACACTCTGATGCAATAATTTAATAACTTAATAACCAACGTTTTGACAGACAAGCTGTCTTCATCAGGGTATAATGACAAACACTGCGGGGTGACTACTTTATATAGTGTCAAAGGACACACAGGTGTCTAATCATGGCCCGGTGTGGCCTGATTATCATTGGTTAATTCTCAGATATAAAAATAACATACCAAAACATGAATGGATAGCATACGATCATAGATACAATTTGGCTACATAGGCCTACAAACATTTACAATAGCAAAATCACAATAATCACAAGAATTGCTTCAGATAAAAGTCTACGTTAAGACCGAAGGGAGCAAGGGTATTTAAATTAAAGATCCAAGCAGCCTCTCGTTTTAACAATAAATTGTCGAGGTCACCCCATCTCCTAGGGAGGGTGGCATGTTCGATGCCGATATAACGCAGGGACGAAATCGAGTGGTCTGCTTCCAAAAAGTGGGCCGCAACTGGGTAAGTCGAGTTTTTGCACCTAATGGTGCTACGACGCCCCGATATTCGTACTTTTAATTCGCGCTTTGTTTTACCCACATCATTTTTACCAGAAGGACAAGTTATAAGATAAATAACTGCTCTAGTGGAGCACGTGATAACACCTTTGATTGGGATCTGTTTCCCTGTTTGGGGGTGTTTGAAGGATCTACATTTATAAGTGCCGTTGCATTGAGCACAGCCATTACACTTGTAGTTTCCATCCAGTAGGGAAGGAAATAGACATTGTGCCAGGATGTCTTGGGGTGGTAAATCAGAGTTTACCAATTGATCTCTGAGATTTCTGCCCTGCAAGAATACGATCAAAGGAGAGTCCGAAAACACATTACCGATACCGTCATCGGCTCTTAGAATGTGCCAATGTTTGTGAACGATTCACTTAATTTTCTCAGAGTACTTTGAATAGTGGGTAGTTAGAACGTAAGAATACTTATTATTGCGAGACTGTGCTTGAAAAAGATCATGTCTCGGTTTGTTTTGAATTTTCTCAATAGCAGTATTAAACGGGCCATTTTTGTACCCCCTCTCCTTGAATTGTCTTTGTCTCAGCCATATTTCTGTAGAAATCTTTTTTTTTTTTTTTTTGTAAATTCTTTTGATTCAACAGAATTGGCTGTAGGGCAAACTGTTTTTCAAGGGAAGCAGCTATCAACTATCAGCCCTCAACAAACTGTTACGATCAGTAGGTTTCCTGTAAAGATCAGTGTATAGATCATTATCCTCACACAAGATCAGAAGATCAAGAAAACTGATTTGACGTGTGTCAGATTGCATAGTAAATCTCAGATGCTCAGAACAAGAGTTAAGAACAGCATAAAACGCCTGGAGCTGTTTTGCACCACCCCTCCATAGAACAAAAATATAATCAATATTCCGTTTCCAAAAAATGATGTTGGGCAAGAAAACATTTTTGAGAGGATTGAAAATTGACTGTTTCTCCATGTAAACCCCATGCATAGTTAGGAGCCATGGGGGATCCCATAGCAGTACCCTTCTTCTGAATAAATAAATAATTTAGAAACATGAAGTAGTTGTGTGTGTGTGAGTACTATTTCAGCCAATGTTATAATGCCTGCACTGGAAGGTAGTTCATTAGGGTCACGTTGCAGAAGAAAATGTAACATAGCTTCAATACCGCCCTCGTGTGGAATATTTGTGTATAACGACTCAACATCAAAAGTAACTAACATAGTAACTATTACTTAATACTAAGTATTATCAGGGAGAGGATCAAGAGATTCAATAATAGAGACCATACTGCTAGTGTCCTTTACAAAAGCTGTTCTGCGAGTGGTCTAGTAAAAAAGTCAACAAAAGTCGATAGAGGGCCCGTTACTGCATCAATGGCCGCTACAATAGGGCACCATGGAGGTTTTGTAACATTCTTGTGTAATTTCGGCAAAGTATTAAAAAGTAGCAATTTTAGGACGTTGAATAGCCAAAAAGTAGTGTCCTTTTTTGGTTATCTGACCAGAACTTAAATACCTATCTACGACAGTAAAGATATTGTTCTGAAATTGGGTGGGGTCACTTCTGAGTTTCTTGTAAATAGTGTTGTCAAGCAGTTGTCTATGACACTCATTTACATAAACTGTCCTATCCATGAGTACAACCGACCCACCCTTATCAGCAGGGCGGGTAAGGACTGACGTATCGGATTGTAAATCAAGCAAAGCTTGTTTTCATCCGTAGGTAAATTATGGAAAGATATGTCCTGTTTGTTCTTAAGAGGAGGAACAACATATTTTTCAACGAGTGTGCAATATGTCTCAATAGAGTGATTGCGATTGGATGGAGGTACAAAATAACTCTTACTTCTAAAAGGAGTCAGAGTATGTGCAGGTGAGCAACCTACATGTTCAGTAGAAATATCACGATTAGGGGAGCTAAAGTATTCCCTTAAACGGATGTTATATTGACATCGAACATGTCACCCTCCCTGTTCCTCAACAATTTATTGTTAAACAAGAGGCTGCCTGGATCTTAATTTAAAGACCCTTACTCCCTTCGATTATTGTGATTTTGCTATTGTAAATGTTTGTAGGCCTATGTAGACAAATTTGTATCTATGATCGTATGCTATCCATTCATGTTTTTGGTATGTTGTTTTTATATCTGAGAATTAACCAATGATATCAGGCCACACCCGACCATGATTACAGACACCTGTGTGTGTCCTTTGACACTATATAAACTAGTCACCCCGCAGTGTTTGTCATTATACCCTGATGAAGACAGCTTGTCTGTCGAAACGTTGGTTGTTAAGTTATTAAATTATTGCATCTGAGCTACTAGAGTGTGCGGCTATCCTTTCATTTTTCAAGCCTGGCATGTGAGGCCAGAAAGACAATCACACACAGCCTCCAGAGTCCATACTATGGATATCATTGAGGTATCATTTTAAGAGGTATGTCCTAACATGTTGACATTATATTTTTTCTAAATATTCTATTTCACGTTCATGGACATGATGACTTTAGCTTGACAGGTTAATCATGTCTCTTGTTATGAGAGCTCAGTTGATAAAATTAATAATTTGGGGTTCAAGTGCTTGTGACAGCCCACCTGTCAGTGAGGAGCAGAGAGGGACTGGGTGGAGGGACACTGCTAACATCCCCACAAGGACTACTGACAGTGACACCCTGGCTCCTGTCATTGTGGGGACACAGTATTGTGAGAACACAGACTCCCAGTAATTACTTTGTACCTCTCATCGCCCTCTGCCTCATAGATACTACCTATGACACTTACAGAAAGAACAGGCCGGCTGACATACTTAGTTTGGCAGCTACCTTACATCCCATCTGTCCTCTCTCGTGGCATTTGAACCAAGAATCAACACACCACAGGAGGTTGGTGGCACCTTAATTGAGGAGGACGAGCTTGTGGTAATGGCTGGACAAGAGTTAGTGGAATGGTATCAAATACATCAAACACATGGTTTCCATGTGTTTGATGCCATTCCATTTGCTACGTTCCAGGCATTATTATGAGCCGTTCTCCCCTCAGCAGCCTCCACTACAACAAAGACTTATTTTGAAAATAACACATTTTAATAGAGAACACATATTTGCAAACTAGGTCACTCTGCACTCTTTATACAACCTGGTCTCATAGACTAAATATAACATAGTAAATGTAAATCTGGAACACTCAAATTAGTATGATGCTATGTTTGGTATGGTGACATAAGACAGAAGGTTACTGTTCGAATCTCATCACGGAAAACTTGATCATTTTAGCTAATTAACAACTTTTCAACTACTTACTACGTTTTAGCTACTAACCCCTTGTCTAGCTAACGTTAGCCACCTAGCTAATGTTATCAACAACAAATTGGAATTCGTAATGTTTTTCAAATTTGTAACATATTGTACGTTTTGCAAATTCTTAACATATCATACGAAATGGATGATGGACATCCACAAATTAACACTTGAAACCTATCATACTAAATGGAGTGTCTCCAATTTACGTACATATTAGTATGAAATGCTCGTAGACCAGGTAGCTTTCTTTGGATGAGTTTGATCAAATCTAATTTTATTGGCCAAATACACATATTTAGCAGATGTTATTGCGGGTGTAGCGAAATGCTTGTGTTCCTAGCTCCAACAGCGCAGTAGTATCTAACAGTGCAGTAGTACCTAAAAATGATTCACAACAATACAAACAAATCTAAAAGTAAAAGAATGGAATTCGAAATGTATAAATATTAGATTGAGCAATGTTGGAGTGGCATTGACTAAAATACAGTAGAATAGAAGACAATATATACATATGAGATGAGTAAAGCAGGGTAGCCTAGTGGTTAGAGCGTTGGGCTAGTAAAGGTTGCAAGTTCAATTCCCCGAGCTGACAAGATACAAATCTGTCATTCTGCCCCTGAGCAGGCAGTTAACCCACTGTTCCTAGGCTGTCATTGAAAATAAGAATTTGTTCTTAACTGAGGGTTAACTTGTTAGGGAGTGGCAGCTGAGGGGTCGGTTTTGGAGAGCCTGGCGTGCCCAAAGTAAAATGCCTCCCATTCAGGCCCAGAAAATAGGATATGCACATATTTGGTACCATTGGATAGGAAACACTCTGAATTCTCCAAAACTGTTAACCATTTGTCTGTGAGTAAAACAGAACGCATATAGCAGGCGAAACCCCAAGGAATTTCTGTCCTGGAAAAAGTGATTTTGACACATTGCTCACATTGCTCATTGCTCCTCCCTCATGAAAATGACCATATAAGGGCATATGAATGCAGTACCCATCGCTTCCTTTAGATGTCAACAGTCTGGAGACATTGTAAAATTTCATTTTGGATGAATTAGACCAGAGAATAAGAGCAAACCAGGAAGTGTCTCTTTTATGTCAACAGTACCCAGTGCGCGTTCCCGAGAAGGCGCGCAGTGTCTTTTTTACCGTCGTTATCGATCAGTTTATATTCCGGTTGATTTATAATAGTAAATATACGTAAAAGTGTTCCTAAGGATACATTTAAAACTATGTTTGATTGTTCTTGGACAAGTTTATAGGTATAAGATGAACGAGTTTGCGTCACGTTTCAATGGACTAGTGGAGGCTGTCGTTTCTGATGGATAAAATACATTACTTTTTCTAACAAAAGAACCATGGATTGTCTTCATTGGACACTTAGGATGACCTCAGCAGAAGTTCTTCAACAGGTAATTGATTTGTTTTCGCTGTGAAATGTGTTATGTGTGTGCCATGATGGCTAATCGATTCATGGCTATGGGAAAAATATGTGAGGTGCTACCCTCAAACAATCAAATGTGCTGCTTTCGCCGTAAAGCCTTTTTGAAATCTGACAACGCTGTGATATTGCCAAGAAACAGAGCTTTTGATGAGTATGGAACACTTGTATATTGGTGGATGTTTAATAATTCAACTTTGGGATTTTGAATTTGGCGCTTTACATTTCACTTGGTAGTGTCGGGAGCAGCCCGCTAGCGCCCCAGCAATCCCTGAGAGGTTAATTAACACGCTTAAATGTCTTACTCACTTCGGCCACGGAGAAGGAGAACCCACAGTCCTTGGGAGCGGGCCACGTCGGTGGCACTGTGTAATCCTCAAAGCGGGCAAAGGTGTTTAGCTTGTCCGGAAGCAAGACATCAGTGTTGGCGACGTGGCTGGTGTACCCTTTGTAGTCTGTAATTGTCTGTAGACCCTGCCACATACAGGTAGCCTAGTGGTTAGTGTGTTGGACTAGTAACTGAAAGGTTGCAAGATCAAATCCCCAAGCTGACAAGGTAAAAATCTGTTGTTCTGCCACTGAAATAGGCAGTTAACCAACTATTATTAGGCCATCATTGAAAATAAGAATTTGATCTTTAGCTGACTTGCCTAGTTAAATAAAGGTCAAATTTAAAAAAATAAACATACGTCTCGTGTCTGAGCCGTTGAATTGCGACTCCACTGTCTCAGTACTGACGTTTTGCCTGTTTGATTGCCTTACGGAGGGAATACCTACACTGTTTGTATTCAGCCATATTCCCAGTCACCTTGCCATGGTTAAATGCGGTGGTTCACGCTTTCAGGTTTGCGCGAATGCTGCCATCTATCCAAGGTTTCTGGTTTGGGTAGGTTTTAATAGTCACAGTGGGTACAACATCTCCTATGCACTTCCCGATTAACTCAGTCACTGTATCTGTGTATTCGTCAATGTTATTCTCAGTCTACCCGGAACATATCCCAGCCCGTGTGATCAAAACAATCTTGAAGCATGGATTCCGATTGGTTGAACCAGCGTTGAATAGACCTTACCATGGGTACGTCCGGTTTGAGTTTCTGCCTATAGGAAGGGAGGAGCAAAATGGAGTCGTGATCAAGAAGAAGAAAGGCAGGGGTGTATGTTTCATGATTAACCCTCCCTTCTGCAAATCTGGAGAGTTTTTTTTAATTCCTGTCTGCTCGATATACTAAGAACCCAGATGGCTGAATGGACGGGGACAGTATATCCAGTATATCCCTTGTATGTTACAAGCCCTGATGTCTCTCTCGAAGGTGATCCTCACCCTGAGCTTGTCTACTTTTATTATCCAGAGACTGAATATTAGTAATATATATATATATATATATATATATAATATTAGTAAATGGTGTGCACGTCTCCTGAGTCTGACTAGAAGTCCACTCCGAATACCTCTTCTCCGCTGGCTGTGTTTTGGAGTAGACTCTGGAATAAGGTAAATTGCCCTGGGGGGTACGAACAAAGGATCCAATTCAGGAAAGTCGTATTCCTGGTCGTGACGCTGGTGAGTTACCGCTGGTCTGATATCCAAAAGTTATTTCCGGGCTGTATGTAAAAACACAAAAAAATATCTGGGATAATAATGTAAGAAATAACACAGTTGCTTGGAGCTAGAAGCAGAGCTATCATATCTGTCAGCCCCATCTTACTGTTAATGTGTCAAATGCTATCGCCTCAGTGTGTGAGTGAGATTGATACTCAGTGACTTGTGTGTGTGTATGTGTCAGTTTTACAGATGCTTCGTGGCCTTTGTGAGGTGCAGAGGGGAGCCCCAGTCTGTGTACGGCTTTAACACCCAGCAGAGCAGCAGAGAGAACGCTACTCCCGGGAAACCCCTCTCACGCCCCTCCCTGGCCCAAAAACAGCCCTCTCTTTGCTCCCCACACACCGAGAGCTACAGGAGCCCCAGCAATTCCCCCCTGTGTGGCCTGCGGAGGGAACGGCGCACCATGTCTCTGGTGGTCCACTACACCCCCTGAGAACCTCCTCTACTGGGCTGGGGGAACCACACTCTGAGGTGGGAGAGGCTCAAAGAAAAGATAGGAGAATGCAGGCTGTGTAACCTTCTGAATTTCTTTGTGACTCACTAGATGAGCAAAGCCAACCCAGTCTTAAGCCCTTAACCAAGACGAACTGGTCGCGACCCATCAGTTGTTCCCCAGCCATCTGGGAAACTCTGCCTTGGATTCTACAAGATGTATACCATCTGGGTCCCCCCTCTCCAGCTCCTGTTACCTTCTGCCTTTACCGTTCTCATTGTCAAAATCCAACAACATTAACCCTTTAATGTCATACTCAGCCCACCCTGACCTGTAGCATGTAGATTATCGCTTAAGGCATCCACATGCTTCCCATACGAAATGGTTTGGAAGAGTTTGTACATATATTATGACGATATTTTGTGATGTTTTGGACTTTGGTGAGTTTTTTTTGGGGCTGTTCGGGCACACATTTCTTTCTAGAGGCAAACCGAAATTTGGAGCTGAAGTCTATGCCCCATCGTCGGTGATTGGTCAACAGAAGGGATTCTTCAATAAAGTCTTTGTCATTCAACGAGAGACTACTCGTTTTCATGCAAATGTTTTAATTGAGAAATACTGCACCAAACATCTTAGTTAGATGTAAAACTGCGCAACTACGATCTCCTCGGCAACAACATCAACATTTGACAGATTTCTTGTTGTTTTAGGTTAATTCAGACTATTTTGAGGAAGCGTATACTATTGCCGCTTTTTTCTCTTATTTCAAGCGAAGGTCTTTTAAGGGAGAATACGAGCACACTCGTTCGGCTAGACGCCTTAGGCTACCTGAATGTTCTGTCAGTGCCATGATGTTTCCTCCTCTATTTTGATATCTAAACACCAGTGCAGTGTTTTACCTATATTCTAATTCAGTCAGATTGATGAGCCTGGTGTTATTATGAAGCTACAGTACCTTCAGAAAATATTCACACCCTTTTACTTTTTTCAAATTTTCTTGTGTTACAGCCTGAATTTAAAATGGATTAAATTCAGTTTTTGTCACTGGTCTACACACAATACCCCATAATGTCAAAGTGGAATTATGTTTTTTGAAATGTTTGCAAATTAATAAAAAATGAAAACCTGAAATGTTTTGAGTCAACAAGTATTCAACCCCTTTGTTACGGCAAGTATAAATATGTTCAGGAGTAAAATGTGCTTAACAAGTCACAATAAGTTCCATGGATACACTCTGCAATAATAGTGTTTAACATGATTTTTGAATGACTATCTCATCTTTGAGGTAGAAAGGTTGCTGGATCGAATCTCCGAGCTGACAAGGTAACAATATTTCGTTCTGCCCCTGCACAAGGCAGTTAGGCTGTCATTGTAATTAAGAATATGTTCTTAACTGGCTTGCCTAGTTAAATAAATAAAGGTTCAATTTGTACCCCACACATACAGATAATTGTAAGGTCCCACAGTCGAGCAGTGAATTTCAAACACAGATTCAACCACAAAGACCACGGAAGTTTTCCAATGCCTCGCAAAGAAAAGCACATATTGGTAAAAATACAAAAAAGAAGACATTGAATATTGCTTTGAGAATGGTGAAGTTATTAATGACACTTTGGATGGTGTATCAATACACCCAGTCACTACAAAGCTACAGGCGTTCTTTCTAACTCGGTTGCCGGAGAGGAAGGAAACCGCTCAGGGATTTCATCATGAGGCCAATGGTGACTTTAAAACATTTACAGAGTTTAATGGCTGTGATAGGAGAAAACTGAGGCTGGATCAACAACATTGTAGTTATGCCACAATACTAACCCAATTGACAGAATGAAAAGAAGGAAGCCTGTACAGAATAAAAATATTCCAAAACATTCATCCTTGTTTGCAACAAGGCACTAAAGTAATACTGCAAAAATGTGGCAAAGCAATTAACTTTTTGTCCTGATCACAAAGTGTTATGTTTGGGTCAAATCCAATATAACACATTACTGAGTACCACTCTCCATATTTTCAAGCATAGTCAAATCAAAGTTTAGTGGTGGCTGCATTGTGTTATGCTTGTAATCGTTAAGGACTGGGGAGTTTTTCAGGCTAAATAATTAACGGAATGAAGCTAAGCACAGGCAACATCGTAGAGGAAACCCTGGTTCAGTCTGCTTTCCACCAGACACTGGGAGATTGTCCTGCAGAGATGAGTCTGCAGGACAGTAACCTAAAACATAAGGCCAAATCTACACTGGAGTTGCTTACCAAGAAGACCGTGAATGTTCCTGATTGGCCGAGTTACAGTTTTGACTTAAATCTGCTTGAAAAGCTATGGCAAGACCTGAAAATGGTTGTCTAGCAATGATCAATAACAGATTTGACAGAGCTTGAAGAAGTAAGAAAATAATAATGTGCATATATTGTACAATCCAGGTGTGCAATGCTCTTTGACTTACCCAGCAAGACTCACAGCTGTAATTGCTACCAAAGGTGATTCTAGCATGTATTGACTCAGGGGTTTGAATACTTATCTAATCAAGATATATATATATATATTATTATTATTTTTTTTACAAATGTTGAAGTGTTCTTTCACTTTGACATTAGAGTATTTTGTGTAGATGGTGGACAAAAAAGGACAAATCCATTTGAATCCCACGTTTTAACACAACAAAATGTGGAAAAGGTCAAGGGGTGTGAATACTTTCTGAAGGCACTGTACAGTATACAGGCTCGTGTTCACTTGAACTGAGGGCACCACTGGGACTGTTCTACCCGGAATCCCGTTGGAATTACGTGACACGCTGGGTTAATTAAACTGTGAGGCTTTGCCAGTAGTGAGGATTTTTGTATTCAAACATTTCCAATCTTACATCCACTGTAGCTCTAGCTCTTACCTTAATTTCAACCTAACTTGGACCTTAACCTTAAATGTACCTTTAGCCTTGCATCGACATCCTCAACCTAGCCTTATGTCAGACTCTCATCTTTTGCTTTTAATACCACCCTAAGGTAAGCACGTGGATTTCAAGTTAGAATGCGGCCCTCACTTAAGAGTGGCATGCCACCAGAGAGATTCATACTTACACCACTAGGGGAAGCCCTACGTTATATTACTGATAGCCACATAACATCTTAAGTGTTTTTTTATAACTCTCAAAATCAAATCAAATCCAAATGTATTAGTCACATTCGCCGAATACAACAGGTGTAGACCATACCGTGAAATGCTTACTTACAAGCCCTTAACAACAATGCAGTTCAAGAAATAGAGTTAAGAAAAGATTTACTAAAGAAACTAAAGTAAAAAATGAAATAAAAAGTAACACAATAAAATAACAACAATGAGGTTATATAAAGGGGGTACTGGTACCTGTCAATGTGTGGAGGTACAGGTTAGTTGATGTAATTTGTACATGTAGGTAGGGGTAAAGGGACTATGCATAGATGATCAACAGCGAGTAGCAGCAGTGTAAAAACAACAGGGGGGGATCAATGTAAATAGTCCCGGTGGCCATTTGAAACCGCCTAGTATATATGTCTCGGATGGCAGGAAGCTTGGCCCCAGTGATGTACTGGACCGTACGCACTACCCTCTGTAGTAACTTACGGTCGGAAGCCTATACTGTAGAATGTATTGCTTGGGCAGTTGTGTATTGCAGGACAGCTTGCCAGTCTGCATGTAAATATGCTTCAATATTAGTCTCAGTATTGTTGAAGTGCATGACATTGTTCGGATATTTTTTTTAATTAAAGTTTTCACATAACCAAGCTGACGCCAAGACAGTGTTTTATGTAGTGTCACGATCTCTGGAAAGGACAGACCAAGGCGCAGCGAGGCATCCAGTATACATCTTTATTTAACAACGTAACGACGATCGTGAAGCTGAACACAACTAAACATAACACAAGCTATGCTCAAACAATAACCCACAAACCCCTAGTGCAAAACTACAAACATATATATGGTTCCAAATTAGAGGCAACGACACTCAACTGCCCCTAATTGGGAACCATTACTCCAACATAGATATAGATAACCTAGAACAGAAAAAACTACACCAAAACTAAACACGCCAGCCTGTCTTCTCAGGCCTGGACGTGACATGTAGTTGTTTTAAAACTGTTGCCAATGCTGCATTCAGTAATGGGACACTCCAAATTGTGTGTAATTTCTCTGCTTAGCAATGTGCATTATGAAAATAAAAGTTTAGTTTATTTCTAGTTTGTCTAAAGTCCTCTCTTACGGCTAGTGCAGAGTGAATGTCAACCCAAGACATCCTCTATGTCTGCTTCTCAAATGGCACCCTATTCTTTTTATAGTGCTCTACTTTTGACCAGGGCTCTAGTCAACATGAGTGCACTATAAAGGGAATAGGCTGCCATTTAGGATGCAGGCTAACACTCCAAATGATCCGGCAGATGACATGTGTTGACACTATGGAAACTGCTTGTAAATGGAAAGAATCTTGTCTGAGAAACCCCTACTTGACAATAGTCTTCCCCTTCTCTAAGTTCCACATCGTGATTCCTGTACCCTGTAAGAGTGTGTAGGAGTGTGCACGTGTGTATGTGTCTGCGTGTGCATGCCTGCACCTCATGTGTCTGTAGGTGAGAAAGGGAGTGAGAGAGATAGAGATATGAGAGAGAAAGAGTCATGTATGCCAGTCTGGGGAAGCAGGTAGCCTAGTGGTTAGAGTGTTGGGCCAATAACCGAAAGGTTGCTGGATCGAAACCCTGAGCTGACAAGGTAAAAATCTGTTGTTCTGCCTCTGAACAAGGCAGTTAACCCAGTAGGCCGTCATTGAAAATAAGAATTTGTTCTTAACTGACTTGCTTAGTTAAATAAAGGTTACATATAAAATGTATGAGTCATGATACCTGCTGATGCACTTTAGAAGTCCTGCCCCCTCATGCTGATGAAGAGAAGTGTCATTTGCACCCAGGGGTACAATTTCAGGGAGAACCAAGTGGAAAATGTTCATTCTTTCTCTATAACCTTGATTCCATGGGGGATGTCAGATCCTGATCTAGTTGTTAGCATCCTGCTTGTATTGGCTATTAGAGAAGGAAATTAAGACTTGAGTGTGTTTCAAGTAGCCTACCTCTCATTAAGGTGCCTGTAGTACAAGCACAGTTATTTTCTCTCCTGATATAACTACTGCAACTGACTGCTAAATGTTTAGCAAACGGCAGCTAAATGTTTTCCCCAAATTGAATGACATAATTAAGGTTTGAATTGGTGCAAATGTAAAAAGATGCTCATTCCAAGCGCTGGTGTAAAAATACATTTTAACAGATAGATTCATTAAATTAGTCTCTGATTGGCTTATCCTGACGATGATGACACAAGTGCTGCATAGACATACAGTACAAGAGTGAGAGCAAGAGAATGAGAGCGTGTGTGTTTGTGTGTGTGCTTTTGGTTTTACCGTCCTTGTGGGGACCAGAAGTCCTCACAAGAATAGTAAAACAAGGACTATTCGGACAAGTGGGGACATTTTGCCTGTCCCCACAAGGAAAACGTTTATTTTAGGTCCAGGGGTTAGGGTTAGAATTATGGTTAGGAGTTAGGTATAGGGTTAAGGTTAGGGTGTGTGTGTGTGAGAGAGAATAGAGATATGAGAGAAAGAAAGTGTCTTTGTATTTGCATAATTAAATATGTTTATTCATATGGGTGAAGAACAAACATCTGCCATGTAAATAAGCTTCACAACAACTGCAGGCAATCGAGCAATCAGGATCTAAAAGGTTGTCGTCACCTCTTTGAGGTCTGTTTCAAGGCAGCCCACGGGGGATGACTTTGTGCCCGCAGCCCCTCTTTGAAATTTTGCATGGGAATGCAGAACACTGTTGCATTTTCAGTGACACCCGTAAACCCTATGCATATTAACATGTTGTCTTCAAGCTAGCAGTCTTTCTATTCTCGCTACGGTCCAAATAAATACTTAACTGTGAAAAGAGAGGCTGGGGATGGCTCTTAAAGCAACAGACATCATTCTAAAGAAAACCAACCATCCAGCTTTTTTTGGGTGTGCCAACATTGCCCACACAAGCATTGGTGTGGTTGATACTGACTAAATCTGCAACCTCAGTGGAAATCTCATGGACAGATAGAGCTAAGGAATAGGGATATGAGAGAAAGAAAGTGTCTTTTCAGAAAGAAAGCTATGCATCAAATAAGTAGACGATTAAATGAGCGTACGTTGACATGTCAAATGTGAAACCCCTTTCTGTAACCAGGGCAAACAGTGTGGGTTTTGGAGCACCTGTAGAAGAAAGAGGGGCTGATTTCCACTTAAAACCAATTTGAAGACACAGTTAAAATGGGCATAGACATTGCTTTTGTCTATTATTGTCTAATCCGATCAACGGATTCAGTGGTGTAAAGTTTCAGCTTGTTATGTTGTCCACTGTCTCATGATGGTCGACGTTGTCTCATGGTCCCCTGGAGGTTTTGTTTAGATCCCGGTTTATCCGGAAGACGTTTTTAGGACGTCGCCGAATTTCCTCAGGACATCCCCTGTTTGCTGGGTAGATGTGTCTTTAGGTGCTGTTACCCTGGTTGCATTTTTCTTCTGTTACAAGGACAAATTTCGGCCACAATGCCTTGCTCAGAAAAGTCATTGATTGCGCAACATTCAAACAATTCTTCTGGTGATTTTCATGGGCATTTCTGATATGCTGTCATCATATCACACACCAACCACTTCAAGAAGGGAACTGTTTGGAATTAATCCTTTGGGAAACCTGGGCTTGAGAAACAAACAGGTGAAAGGTCAAGGAATGAACACTAAATGTAAAACTGGGTTGTCTGGGGTTGTTTTTTTCTCTCTCTGCATTGTTGGTAAGTAAGGATTTCACTGTTTGTCTACACCTGTAGATAGTATATTTTTTGGAGGGGTTGACGCCTTCAAGTCATACACACTGTACAAACAAACATGCATTCAGAGACACACACACACATCTTAAAGTTGAGAGATTCCAGGAAGTGAACTCAGAAAAATACACTAGCTAGTGTCAACTGACGGTAGCTGTTCAGATGTGTATGGTGTGTGAAGGCAGTCAGATCTCTCCTCTCTGTATCTAGATCCCTCTCCACCATGATCAACACGTACCAGACCAGCATGCCTCCACCACCTATTCCCCCACGGCTAGGCTCTGTCATGTCGGCACCAGGACCAGGCCAAGGCAAACCTCTCCTCAGGTTCCTCATTGGCATGGTAGGGCTTCAAATGGTTCTGCTACTGGGGGGGTTTGCCTACCTGTACCACACGGACAACAAGGTAAGAACTCACCTCTCTTTAAATATAGGGATGCAGTTATACGTCTAAGATTGGGTCTAACTTTCAGGTTCATTGGTGTTGGGCAAAGTTTCTCAGTGCCAAGTTCAGAACTATCATAGATCTTGGATACAAGTCTATTTTTGTTATGCAGCCTATTTGAGAATAACACGTTTCACTGTAGTTATTTAAAGAATAATACATTATAAAGACAGTAGGTCTATTTTCCGAAACAGTTTCATTTAAAAATATTCTCAAGAATGTGCGTGTAAGTATTCAAGTGGGAATGATATAAATGTATTCATTTAGTTATATGTATAATAACTATGTTATAGCGAAAATCTATCCTGGGGTCTCTTCCAGAGTGAGATATTGTTTGACTTTGAAACCCGTCAACTAGACGGGACAAAGACGTCATGGAGCACTCTTCAACGAGTGATGGGGTTTAATGATGAGCATCTTTTCACCATAAAAAATATTTCAGTGACAACCTAGGCCTATTCTTCAAGCACAGGGGGTCTATCAGGAAACTTTCCATGATCCGAATAAAACTTAAGCAGTTGCCGATATTAAGATACATTTAGCTAGAATAGAGTTAACATTTATTCCTGCTTTGTTGGGGCTCAGTATCACGAGGACCTTGAACGCAAGTACCTGGATGACATGATCGTCCTGAGGAGACTTGAAGAGTGTGAGAAAGACATCGAGTCAGTGCTGGACTGTAAGAAGCTTGTGGAGAAATACAAAAGCATCCTGGCAAAGGTAGGCCAAGGTTGCAGAGACTCAAATTAAGATATCTGAGGTTTCATTAGTACATTTGTAAAAGAAAAATCATGCAGTACTAACATATGATTAAGCAATGCTGTGCTCTCGTGTCTCTCCTCTCAAGGTCTCACAAGAGGAAGGAAGAGGTATGTTCAAATCTTTTATAGCATCTACGGATGTATAATTATTTTTACTTTACTTGCTACTCTACTAAGCTCATCTTCTGTCAGCAGAGAACCTTCTATTCGAACTGTTTGTCTGTTCTGTTTGACTAACTGTCTGTTCTGTTTGACTAACTGTTTGTCTGTTCTGTTTGACTAACTGTTTGTCTGTTCTGTTTCAGCTGCTAAACTCACTGGGGTTGGGCCCTCGTATGGAGCCATGGCACGAATGATAGTCAAGCAACCTGTGTCTGGTACGCCCCGAAGTAAGAGATGTTACTTACCACTATAATTCTAGGTTTGTTTTGTAGGAACATAGTGGCCTATGTTCCTACAAGATATAAGAGTTTCAGTATATGGTTTTAAAATGCACTTAAACATGTAAATTGTCTGCTTGAACAGCAAAGTATCTGGAGTGGAACATAGGCCACTCAGTGCGGAGGAACGTCCAGTACTACATGTCCAGCTGGCTGAAGGTGCTGCAGCCTGGAGACTACAACATCTACTCCCAGGTGGCCTTCTCCAAATGGCACCCCAAAACCCCTCTGGCCAGCCGGGTGAAGCTGAGGAAGGGGGAGACGGGAGAGGAAAAAGACCTGATGACAGCCTACTGCAGCCTGGGGGACCAGGATCATACAGACGTGTGTACAGCTTTCCAGGGAGGAGTGTTCAGTCTGGAGCCAGACGATCAGCTTAGTGTGTGGGTGACGGACCCCAGCCTAGTCAACTATGAAGAGGGAACTACCACCTTTGGATTGTACAAGCTGTAGGCTGGTCATCACATTGGACATTGCCTACAGTATGGAGATGATGGACTGTGTTACTTTGGATTATGCCTGTATTTGGAGCGATGAATGGAATCAAGGCCGTGCGAGTGGTTGGAGTGGGACAGGACTGAAAACAAATCTGTTAAATGGATCTACACATGGACTAGACCAGTGGTTCCCAAACTTTTTATAGTCCCATATCGCTTCCAACATTCAACCTCCAGCTGCGTACCCCCTCTAGCACCAGGGTCAGCGCACTCTCAAATGTTGTTTTTTGCCATCATTGTAAGCCTGCCACACACACTATACGATACATTTATTAAACATAAGAATGAGTGTTTTTGTCACAACCCGGCTCGTGGGAAGTAACAAAGAGCTCTTATAGGACCAGAGCACAAGTAATAATATAATAATAATCCATAATTTTGCTCTTTATTTAACCATCTTACATATAAAACTTTATTTGTTAATCGAAAATTGTGAATAACTCACCACAGGTTAATGAGAAGGGTGTGCTAGAAAGGATGCACATAACTCTGCAATGTTGGGTTGTATTGGAGAGAGTCTCAGACTTAAATCATTTTCCACACAGTCAGGATACTCTGAGCGCAGCCCAATCCAGAAATCTGTCAGTGGCTTCTGATTAAATTACATTTTCACAGAACCGCTTGTTGCAATTTCGATGAGGCTCTCTTGTTCAGATATCAGTAAGTGGACTGGAGGCAGGGCATGAAAGGGTTAATGCAGACAGAGAAGAGCTCCAACTTCTTAATTATAGCCTCAATTTTGTCCCGCACATTGAATATAGTTACGGAGAGTCCCTGTATTCCTAGATTCAGATCATTCAGGCGAGAAAAAACATCACCCAGATAGGCCAGTCGTGTGAGAGACTCGTCTGTATGCTGTAAAAGCATTACTTGGTCGCTGCCCATATCATTGCATAGTGCAGAAAATACACGAGAGTTCAGGGGGCCTTGCTTTAACAAAGTTAACCATTTTCACTGTAGTGTCCAACACATCTTTCAAGCTGTCAGGCATTCCCTTGGCAGCAAGAGCCTCTCAGTGGATGCTGCAGTGTACCCAAGTGGCGTCGGGAGCAACGTGTGTTACCACTCCACGATGTCTCGCTGTCATGGCTTTTGCGCCATCAGTACAGATACCAACATGAGCAGCAGCTACGTTTGGCTACATACCGTTAGTGGAATTCCCGCAAGAGAGTAACGGTTAATGTGATTGGATGTTAATTATTTGACTAGGCTACCTGTATTTGACATTGTGTTGTTATTTCGCTGAACACTAGATGGTTTAATTTTATTTTTGGCAGTGAAACAAGGCTACTCAGGCGAGAAAAAAACCTCAAATGTATAGCCCCGTTGGAAAATATAAATGGACTGTTTGAAAATGTTTTCTTTTTATATAAAAAACAAAATAATTGTGAATCACATTTTTATTTGGCGTACCCCCCAGTTTGGGAATACTTGGACTAGATCAATTTAAAAATGTGAATCTTTTTTTACCAAGCCCACGGTGAAACCCACAAATCCCTGGAACTTATTGCTGTTGATTGGATAACTTACTATCCCAGCCCTACGATGTTAGATATTAATATTAATTACTATGAATATGGCAATGACTGTGTATTTATTGTGACTTATGGTGTCTGTATAGATAAATTATTTTTTATTGAAAACGACCTTGATTATTTAATTAAATATAACCGTATATGTCTGTGCTAAGTTTCCACTTGGTTTATCACATACAGTATCTCTGTGCTAAGTTTCCACTTGGTTTATCACATACAGTATCGGTTTAGTGCTTGGTGGTTGGAACTGATGCAGCCTGTGAAAGCTTTCAATTCACAAGCTCCCCATTTCCCTGCAGTTCTGTGGGTTGCTAAGTGTAATGATCAAACTAATGGTTGGTTGTTTGGCTCAATAGGCTGATCAAGAGCATGAGACATCGCCACAGACATATCAAAGGTCATGCACTTTGTAAGGAGGAATTATGGTGCCCCACAGAGCAACACAGTTTATGAAACCAAGTTGCAGCCTTGCACTCAAACCTTCTGCAGCCCATTTGCATCCCCTCGCATCAAATGTAATACAGTGACCTTCCAGAACTATGCACCACAGCAAGAAGATCTGTGCAGGAAAACCACAGACTGGAAATAGATCAGTGCATGTGTGGAAGAGGTTCTTCACCAAAAAGGTAAGTGCAGTACAAAGGTTAAAACTCCACACAGCCCTGCTGTCATATATACCATTCCACTCCAGACATCGAGTGAGTTGTTTAACAGCATGGAAAGTGTGAGTCTACAGCACAGAGGTGTAGAGGGGAGGTGGCATTCGCAGGATGTCATCTCTACACCCATTTCATCCTGTCATGGGTCTCTCAACATAGGCTAGTCACTGTAGCATATTCTATGTACCTGTAGTGCAGGGGTCATCAACTTGATTCAGCGGTGGAACACATTTTTTCATAAGCAGATGTTCAGGTGGCCGGAACATAATTATAAATAATTGGTACTCTGCAAATTGACAGAAGCCCAAATAGATATTGTATTTGACAAAAACATGATCATTTAAAATATTGATTATACTAGTAAACGATTACGTCTCTCTATGAGTGGAAATACTTGAATAGATTTTCGGAATAAAAATTATTTTGAGGCGAATTCCTGTTGATTTTACAGTATTTTATGTAAAAAAAATATAAACGCAACATGCAACAATTTCAACGATTTTACTTTAGGAAATCGCTCAATTTAAATAAATAAATTAGGCCCTAATCTATGTATTTCACATGACTGGGCAGGGGCACAGCCATGGGTGGCCCTGGGAGGGCATAGGCCCACCCACTTGGGAGCCAGGCCCTCAAATCAGAATGAGTTTTTCGCCACAGAACTGATGTATTACCTACAGAAATACTTGTCAGTTTCATCAGCTGTCCGGGTGGCTGATCTCAGATGATCCCGCCGGTGAATTACCCGGATGTGGAGGTCCTGGGCTGGTGTGGTTACACATGGTCTGCGGTTGTGATGCCGATTGGACATACTGCCAAAATCTCTAAAACGACATTGAAGGTGGCTTATGGTAGAGAAATGAACATTACATTCCCTGGCTACAGCTCTGGTGGACATTTCTGCAGTCAGCATACCAATTGAACACTCCCACAAAACTTGAGACATCTATGGCATTGTGTTGTGTGATAAAACTGCACATATTAGAGTGGCCTGTTATTATCCCCATCACAAATTAAATCACATTTTATTTGTCACATACACATGGTTAGCAGATGTTAATGTGATTGTAGCGAAATGCTTGTGCTTCTAGTTCCAACCATGCAGTAATACAGTAATATCTAATTTCTATCTAAGTAATTTAACAATTTCACAACAACTACCTTATACACACAAGTGTAAAGGACTGAATAAGAATATATATATATATATATATATATATATATATATATATATATGGGTGAGCGATGGCTGACCGGCATAGGCAAGATGCAGTAGATGGTATAGAGTACAGTATATAGATATGAGATGAGAAATGTAGGGTATGTAAACATTATATAAAGTGCCATTGTTTAAAGTGGCTAGTTATACATTTATTATATACAATTTTTATTATAAAGTGGATAGAGATTTGAGTCAGTATGTTGGCAGCAGCCACTCAATGTTAGTGATGGCTGTTTAACAGTCTGATGGCCTTGAGATAGAAGCTGTTTTTCAGTCTCTCAGTCCCAGCTTTGATGCACCTGTACTGACCTTGCCTTCTGGATGATAGCGGGGTGAACAGGCAGTGGCTCGGGTGGTTGTTGTCCTTGATGATCTTGTTGGCCTTCCTGTGACATCGGGTGGTGTAGGTGTCCTGGAGGGCAGGTAGTTTACCCCCGGCGATGCGTTGTGCAGACCTCCCTACCCTCTGGAGAGCCTTACGGTTGTGGGCGGAGCAGTTGCCGTACCAGGCGGTGAGTTTTCCACAATTCCTGACATTTAATCCTAGTAAAAATTCCCTGTCTTAGGTCAGTTAGGATCATTACTTAATTTTAAGAATGTGAAATGTCAGAATAATAGTAGAGAGAATGATTTATTTCAGCTTTTCTTCTTTTCATCACATTCCCAGTGGGTCAGAAGTTTACATATACTAATTGAGTGTTGGGTAGCATTGCCTTTAAAATGTTTAACTTGGGCCATATGTTTTAGGTAGCCTTCCACAAGCTTCCTACAATAAGTTGGGTGAATTTTGGCCCATTCCTCCTGACAGAGCTGGTGTAACCGAGTCAGGTTTTTAGGCTTCCTTGCTCACACACGCTTTTTCAGTTCTGCCCACAATTTTCAATAGGATTGACGTCAGGGCTTTGTGGTAGCCACTCCAATACCTTGACTTTGTTGTTCTTAAGCCATTTTGCCACAACTTTGGAAGTACGCATGGGGTCATTGTCCATTTGGAAGACCCATTTGCGACCAAGCTTTAACTTCCTGACTGATGTCTTGAGATGTTGCTTCAATATATCCACATAATTTTCCTACCACATGATGCCATCTATTTTGTAAAGTGCACCAGTCCCTCCTGCAGCACAACATGACGCTGCCACCCCTGTGCTTCACGGTTGGGATGGTGTTCTTCGGCTTGCAAGCCTCCCCCTTTTTCCTCCAAACATAACGATGGTCATTATGGCCAAACAGTTCTATTTAATCAGACCAGAGGACATTTCTCCAAAAAGTACGATCTTTGTCCCCATGTGCAGTTGCAAACCGTAGTCTGGCTTTTTTATGGCAGTTTTGGAGCAGTGGCTTCTTCCTTGCTGAGCGGCCTTTCAGGTTATGTCAATATAGGACTCGTTTTACTGTGGATATAGATACCTTTGTACCCGTTTCCTCCAGCATCTTCACAAGGTCCTTTGCTGTTGTTCTGGGATTGATTTGCACTTTGCCCCAAAGAACATTCATCTCTAGGATACCGAATGAGTCTCCTTCCTAAGTGGTATGACAGCTGCGTGGTCCCATGGTGTTTATACTTGCATACTATTGTTTGTACAGACGAACATGGTACCTTCAGGCATTTGGAAATTGCTCCCTAGGATGAACCAGACTTGTGGAGGTCTACAATTTTTTTCTGAGGTCTTGGCTGATTTCTTTTGATTTTGCCATGATGTCAAGCAAGGAGGCACTGAGTTTGAAGGTAGACCTTGAAATACATCCACAGGTACACCTCCAATTGACTCAAATGATGTCAATTAGCCGATCAGAAGCTTCTAAAGCCATGACATCATTTTCTGGAATTTTCCAAGCTGTTTAAAGGCACAGTCAACTTAGTGTATGTAAACTTCTGACCCACTGGAATTGTGATACAGTGAATTATAAATGAAATAAAATCAGTCTGTAAACAATTGTTGGAAAAATTACTTGTGTCATGCACAAAGTAGATGTCCTAACCGACTTGCCAAAACTATAGTTTGTTAACAAGACATTTGTGGAGTGGTTGAAAAATGAGTTTTAATGACTCCAACGTAAGTGTATGTAAACTTCCGACTTCAACTGTATGTACACACACACACACACACACACACACATATATATTTTTAGTTATCAGCAAACTTTAGGTGGCCAAATAAAATCAGCCACGGGTCGCCAGTTGATGATCCCTGTTGTAGTAGAAAAGGCTACCAATGGACTTTCACAGCATGAATTAATACTTTTAATAAAACTATGGTTTGCATTACATTTTTATTAAAAGAATGAGCATACTGAAAGCATAACATGAAAGTATGCAGCCGCTACAAAAAAAATACTTACAATACTTCTAACAGTCATCATTTTGCATAGAATAACTTTTTTTAAACGATACACCTGGAGCAGTCTGACAAGTCTCGATGAGCAGGATTGGATAGGTTATATCCCTCCAAGTGCGCACTTAGGCTTTCAGGCATTAAACATTATAAGACACTGTATGAAAACTATTCAATACATATATTGATGTAATAATCATCATTATCATCATCCTAGCAATAAAAATGAACAAATGATACTGAAGAACATTTGTACAGGTGACAAAACATGCAGAATTGAGCTGAACACAACAGCGTGTTCCAGTATGCTGTTATCCATCAGGACTAGAGAGAACACACTGCTGAGACAGGCCCATTTTGGTTAAGGGGCGAAGGAGGAGTCATCACTGCACATTATTTCATTATACATCCTGGGTCTACATTGCCCAACTGACCGTTTCAGAGTGACACTGTAAAGCAGGGATCATCGACTAGATTCAGCCACGGGCAGATTTTTTCTTGAGTGGCTGGTCGGGGGGCCTGAACTTACAAATATTTTTTAGACTGCAAATTGACCTCAAGAAGCCCAAACAGACATAATATTTGACTAAAACAATTTAAAACCTTACATTTGTATATGATCACAGGTCTCTATTACACGTGAGAATACTTGGGAACAGATATCCAAAATGTTTATCAATTGGTGCTGATTTCCTGGTGTTTTTACAGTCTTATGTCCAACAATGAAAATTCTAATAATAAAAATAAAAAAAAACGCCAGTTGGGGAACCCTGCTGTAAAGTAAAAAGAGTCAAACTAAAGCAGTCACTTATTGCAAGTTTTTTTACTGTACTATTGCTCTGCAGTGCAGTAGGAGGTTGGCATCAGGTGTTACAGTGTATGCACTACATATAATCCTGGGATGAAGTGCTGTGATCGTAATGAATCAATTCTCACCTAAGGCCATGACGTAAGGCAGGGTTTCATAAACTCTGTCCTGGGGCTTCCCCATGGGTGCACGTTTCGTTTTTGGCCTAGCACTACACAGCAGATTCAAATAATCAAATGGTTATTTGAATTAGCTGTGTAGTGCTCAGGCAAAAAACAAAATGTGCACCCATGGGGAAGCCCCAGGACAGAGTTTGGGAAACCTGACATAAGGCACCGAAGCCCGGTTCCACATTGAATTATAATAATACCCTTAACTGTCCCCATGAACATCTAAGCAGTGCCATCAGTCGCATTGAAATGTGAAAACATGACATAAAAACCAACCTGGGCAATTTGCCACTTCATTTATCCTTCATCGTAAAGTGGATCAGGAGGCACTTGATCACTTCCTCTACTACACTACTCACACTGACTCACTCTCCATCAACACAATCAAAGTGGGGACATCTTTCCGTCTGCCTAGATTAGCTCCAATATGGGAAGGAACCATGAGAATGACTATGAGACCAGGGACGGTATTCTTAAAGCGTCTGAGAACAGAAGTGCTGATCTAGGATAATTCTTTCCCTTATAGACCATAATTAAAGGGATCATATGGACAGGAGGGGCTTGATTATAGATCAGCAATCCTACTCTAGGATGCTTTGTGAATACGGGTCCAGAACACTGATGTTAAATGCAATGATACTTTCTTGGAATTTATACCAAACTCACAATGTGGGACTACATACAAATAAGAATGTTCCTGTCGTACCAAATTCTTAAAAATCAAACGGGGTTGTTTTGTCTTCCCCAATGGACAATGTCCAATAAATAAGATCGCAACGTTTTTTTCCCTTAGCACCAGAACAAGGTTAACATTCTGTAGAGGTGGTTTCTGCAGTGTGGGTTGGATTGAATTCCAGCCCAGTTTAAAAAAAGGCAGAAACCAATAACAACCGCCCCAAGTGGGTTCCCAGTACCATATACACTTTTCTACACAATTAAATGTTTTAATGGAAAATAAATAAGCAATATATATTATTTAACCACTGAATAAAGCAAAGCTATGAATTATTAGTACATGTATTGAATTGTTATTTGTATATTGTTTCAGTAAGAAAGTAAGAAATAAGGCACGAGGGGGTGGGGTGTATGGCCAATATACCGCGTCTAATGGCTGTTCTTAGCACGACGCAACGCGGAGTGCCTGGATACAGCCCTTAGCCGTGGTATATTGGCCAAATACCACAAACCCCAGAGGTGCCTTATTGCTATTAAAAACTGGCTACCAATGTAATTAGAGCAGTAAAAATAAATGTTCTCATACCCGTGATATACGGTCTGATATACCACGGCTGTCAGCCAATCAGCACTTCAGGGCTCGGACCACCCAGTTTATAAATATCTATATCCCTGATAGCTTTGGACTATATATTGATTAGCATGTCTAATGCGTAATAATATCTTAGAAACACTGTACATCCATGCAGATTGTAATGTACACAGTCAAGGACCTTATTCGATAATATTAATACCAGCTTGGAGCAGCTTTGAAATCCTCTCAATGAGCTAGAAGACTGTTTTGATAGTCTATGGAAAGGTCTCACCTATCTGAAATGAAAAGCTAAAGCCTACAGAATATCTTGGAGATGCAGAGTCTCACGTCTAAAATGTGCAATCACAAAATGCCAATCATGTTCACTAAAGCTCGATGCAAGCTTCGCTCTTTCCCGACAAGGCTGCGGGGGTGTCCTCAACACCAAAATAAACAAACGACAAACAATGCTGTAACAGATGTAGAGTGGGACAGATGAGCCCTAGTTATGGTGAAACAAGTGCATGCAAGAAAACACCCATTTTACCTAAAGAAGGCTTTTCGCACCCATTAGATTTCCTATTGAAATGTAGACGCAGTAGTCCAGAGTGGCGATGCAGCTGGTGACAATGCAGTACTAGTTATTTATCCTTTGTCCAAAATGGTTCCATCAGAGTTGATCAATTACAGTGGCAGCAGAAGAGATGCAACCAATCAGAATTTTCGCTTCTGGTTATTCCCCTCCCATTGGTCTCAGTTAGCTTTTCAGGGTGCTTGAGTAAGACCCATGGTCATGACTTTAAAAATCCTCCAACAGGGTTGGATCAGGAAGACAGATAATGAATAGCTCAGCATGTGAGGCCAAGCATCAGAACAGAGAGTTGTTCCAACCAGAGTCCAGCTAAATTAATCCAACCCTTCTGTGTTGTAGAGATAGAAGCATGGACACAGTGCACAGTCACACACTGCTCACACACACACACACACACACACACACGCACATGCTGGATAAATAGATAGGT
The DNA here is from genome assembly GCA_030435695.1 of Brachymystax lenok tsinlingensis. Taxonomy (NCBI): domain Eukaryota; kingdom Metazoa; phylum Chordata; class Actinopteri; order Salmoniformes; family Salmonidae; genus Brachymystax; species Brachymystax lenok. The sequence goes on along the minus strand of CM059789.1, from coordinate 30,513,946 downwards.
GTGTGGGGTTGTTCAGTGGTCTCCATCCTCCCAGGCACAGTCGTTCTTCTGCTTGGCCAGCTTCCTGACCACTCTCTCCAGCTCCTTACGAGACTTCTGCTCATCTTCCAGACATTGCTTGATCCACTTACTCTCCTGGCGAGACACATACACAAATGTCCATTGAAACTCAGCAAAGATGTGAGAACACACGCATTCACATACACCTACAAGAGGGAACCCAATCACAAAAGCACGCACCCACATAAACCACAACACCAACACTACTGAACAAAACGGCTCGTCAGACTTTAAAATGTGTCAGAGTGAGTTTTAGATCAGCTATTTTACCTTCTTTAATTCATGGACCTCATCCTTTAACGCGTACACCGCATCAACCAGACTCCTGCAAGTCAAGAAACAAAAGGTTATCAGAAAGCCGGACAATAGCATATTATTTTCATGTTACAACAAGTAATTTGAGTGTTCGAGGTAGTCGAACATAACAATTTCACAAATAATTTCAAGCTTTTCAATGTTGACCACATTTTTTGCTATTCAACGTTCAAGACAAAACCACTGTTTTGACAACACTTCAAGGTCATCATGTAAAAGACATTAATTTCTCCATTTTAACTGATAAATAAAATACTAGTGTCCTACAGTATCCTCAAAAAAGCTTCGGATTAGATGTGTTGAAACGACCGGCTGAACGATAACTAACTGCAGATCCATGTGCATTACACAGTAATGTAATGGCCTAATAAAAGTATTTTCTCCTGAGTGATGGCGGTCTTACTTTTCCTCTATGATTGTCTGACCATTGTTCTTCATCTCTTCCACCATAATCTTCTCTTCCTCCGGCAGCAGGACCTGAGGGACAGAATCTTTCCTCACCGCTGCAGACACACACACACACACACACACACACACACACGTAAGCCTTTGTCATTGCCATGTCTATCTATGGGCCATTAAAAGGTGCGGTACACGCACATCTTGGACGTGTTGAAGAAAACTATTTGTCTGTAAAAAACACACACACACACACGTATTACGCAAGCCTACCAGACTTGCTAAATGCCTTTTATGCTCGCTTCGAGGCAAGCAACACTGAAGCATGCATGAGAGCACCAGCTGTTCTGGACGACTATGTGATCATGCTCTACGTAGCCGATGTGAGCAAGACCTTTAACTTCTTTGGGAGCAGTGCATGAGGTGACCGTTTTGGAGAGCCTGGCGTGCCCAAAGTAAAATGCCTCCCATTCAGGCCCAGAAAATAGGATATGCATATATTTAGTACCAATGGATAGGAAACACTCTTTTCCAAAACTGTTAACCATTTGTCTGTGAGTGAAACAGAACGCATATGGCAGGCAAAACCCAGAGGAATTTCTGTCCTGGAAAAAGTGATTTTGACACATTGCTCATTTGGGAACCCCTCCCTATTGAAAATGACCATATAAGGGCATATGAATGCAGTACACGTCGCTTCCTTATGATGTCAACAGCCTCGAGATGGTGTATTTCTTCCATTTTGGATGAATTAGATGAGAGAAAATGACCAAACAAGTGGGTCCCCTCTTGATGACAACAGTACCCAGCGCGCGCGCACCGTCGTTATCGATCAGTTTATATTCTGGCTGATTTATAATAGTAAATGTACGTAAAAGTGTTCCTAAGGATACATTTAAAACTATGTTTGATTGTTCTTGGACAAGTTTATAGGTATAAGATGAACGACTTCGCGCCGCGTTTCAATGGACTAGTGGAGGCTGTCGTTTCTGATTATAACGCGCAAACCAAATGGAGGATTTATGGATAAAATACGTTACTTTTTCTAACAAAAGAACCATGGGATTGTCTTCGTTGGACACTTAGGATGACCTCAGCAGAAGTTCTTCAACAGGTAATTGATTTGTTTTCGCTGTGAAATGTGTTATGTGTGTGCCATGATGGCTAATCGATTCATGGCTATGGGAAAAATATGTGAGGTGCTAGCCTCAAACAATGAAATGTGCTGCTTTCGCCGTAAAGCCTTTTTGAAATCTGACAACGATGTGATATTGCCAAGAAACAGAGCTTTTGATGAGTATGGAACACTTGTATATTGGTGGATGTTTAATAATTCAACTTTTGGATTGGTAGTGTCGGGTAGTGTCGGGACGAGCCCGCTAGCGCCCCACTGGGCCCCAAGAAGTTAAACAGGTCAACATTCACAAGGCCGCTGGGCCAGACGGATTACCAGGACGTGTAGTCCGAGCATGCGCAGACCAACTGGGAAGTGTCTTCACTGAAATGTTCAGCCTCTCCCTGACCGAGTCTGTAATACCTACATGTTTCAAGCAGACCACAGTAGTCCCTGTACCCAAGAAAGCGAAGGTAACCTGCCTAAATGACTACCGCCACATACCACTCACGTCGGTATCCATGAAGTGCTTGAAAGGCTGGTCATGGCTCACATCAACACCATCATCCCGGAAACCCTATACCCACTCCAATTTGCATACCACCCCAACAGATGAAGCAATCTCAATCGCACTCCACACTGCCCTTTCCCACCTGGACAAAATGAACACCAGGGTTGAGGAGTAACTGATTACATGTAATCTGTTACATGTAAAGGATTACCAAAAAAAAAAAAAAAACAGTAATCGTTACATTACCAGCAAAAAAGTTGTAATCAGATTACAGATACTTTTGAAAAACTAGATGATTACTTCGAGGATTACTTTTAAATTCCGAAAGGATGTTTTCAAGAAATCTTTGACACTTCTGTTTTCTCAATGACACTCAAATCAACATTGAAAAAAGGCGCAAGTATAAGTTTGTTCCACCTGAGCGTGTCTGACCACAAGTCAGAGACCACTATGATGACACACCAAATGTGTTTGATGGATCGAAGTCCTTATAGTTTTACCTCAGCATAACCAAAAATTTAGGGTAATCTATACTTCAATTTTTCCAAGTACTATTCTTGAATATCAAGGGGTATAACATTTATTGGAATGACTGGAATTCTGATAGATCTTTACATTAAAAACCAAAGTCTAACTTAATCATATTAGTATATGTAGTAGAAGGCGATGGGTTAGAAGAAGCCTACATAACCAACCCATAAAGTAAAATTTAACATCCATATATGGCCAGCGATGTAAACTAACATTGATTTATCCTGCAATAGACGTTGTTCAACTGGTAACATAATGGTCTTCTTCTAATGCCTCAAGGGGAAAGTAAAGTAACTGAATGTAATCAGATTACGTTACTGAGCTTGGGTAATACAAAAGTTACGTTACTGATTACAATTTGACAGGTAACTAGTAACTGATTACATTTAGAAAGTAACCTACCTAACCCTGAGGAACACCTATGTGAGAATGCTGTTCATTGACTACAGCTCAGTGTCCAACACCATAGTGCCCACAAAGCACAACAACACCTTTTCTCCCTCAGGAGAGATTTGGCATGGGTCCCCATATCCTCAAAAAGTTATATAGCTGCACCATCGAGAGCATTCTGACCGGTTGTATCACCGCCAGGTATGGCAACTGCTTGGCACCCAACCATAAGGTGCTACAGAGGGTAGTTCGTACTGTCCAGTACATCACTGGGGCCAAGCTTCCTGCCATCCAGGACCTATATATTAGGCGGGTGTCAGAAGAAGGCCCACAAAATTATCAAAGACTCCAGTCACCCAGATCATAGACTTATCTCTGCTGCTGCACGGCACCGGAGCACCAAGTCTATGTCCAAAAGGCTCCTTAACAGCTTCTACCCCCAAGCGATAATCAAATGGCCACCCAGACTATTTACATTAACACCCCTGCTACTCGCTGTTTATTATCTATGCATAGTCACTTTACCCCTACCTACATGTACAAATGACTTGGACTAACCTGTACCCCTGCACATTGACTCGATACCGGTACCCCCTGTATATAGCCTCGGTATTGTTATTTTAGTGTTACCTTTTAATTAATTTTTTACTTAAATTTATTTTGTAAATATTTTCTTAACCAACAATGCAGTTCAATAAATAGAGTTAAGGGCTTGTAAGTCAGCATTTCACAGAAAGGTGTACACCAGTTGTATTCGGCACATGTGACATATATATATATATATATATATATATATATATATATATATATATATATATATATATATATATATATATATATATATATATATATATATATATATATATATTTTTTTTTTTTATTGACAGGTTGAAAAAGACATCAATCACACAGACACAAACGCGGTGGCGTGTGCTCGAACACACACACACACACACACACACACCGTATCATTCGTCTCACCTGTGTTGGTCTGATGCAGGCTGGCCCCTGTGCAGTAGGACTCGATCACCTTCAGAATCTGTGCGTCCTCCTCCAGAGCAGCTGTACCTGTCAATCAAAGGCACGCAGGTGTTTTTTTTCCCCCCCTCTAATTTCCACTTTGGCCACAAATATGAGTATAGAACGAGTCAACAACATTATTTGGGTATGAGTTAAACTTTAACACTAACGAGAAGAAGCTGGATGTGTTTGATGAGTAACTGCCTTTCCCTCTCACCTTGAGAAGGCACGCCAACTGCGAGTTACCATAAACCACATGAGATACACGTTTGAGATAATATGCAGAGAATGACATTGCGTTGATTCACAGAGATAGAAATTGGTAATTGGTTAGGCGGCGGTTGGAATTTGCCACAGAGTGTGAATCTGTACTTTCCTTGGTGGCAACACATTTGGACACTAGGAAATGATACATAATAGTGTGTGATGATCAAACTTACTTTTCCGCAGGAGGAACTCATCGTCGGAAGGTTTTCGTTCTGTTTTGCGTTTCGGGAGGAACTTCTTAATGGGCCTCGGACTTTTACCGGAGTCCTGTAGGAGTCGGGGAGAAGTGTTAGCAGGGTAGAGTACACAGTGACAAACGTGGTCAAGCCAGGAGAAAAAGATCACAGTAACTGCAAGCCTACAGTAACACACATTGCCACCATGGACAAAAACAAACAAGGCGACAAAGTTTTACATATTGCATAAGCATGGGATGGTAATAACCAAAGAAACCTGGGTCATGTTCAGTAGGACACGCAACATGAAAAGAAAATTGGTGTTTCTTATTGGACAAGTCTAAGTAGTCGCTCCCTCTTTCAGTCAGGTTTCTTCCATTTGGTGGCTAATGAACATGACCCTGGTGTCATTTTAAATGGTTTACTTTTAAAAAAACAAAAATTGTCCTCTCTGAGTCATTAATTAACATGTAATTTCCAGCACACACGTCACACACTTGGAGCAAACTGGGTGGCCTATGATGTCATCACGTCAGCTAAAATGAATCACCTTCACCATTAACGAGCCAAAGATGAAGATCCTAATTGAAACAATTAATTATTCAAATGTAATCCTTTCATTTGTATCCTATTTGTAAACTATTCTATTTTAAAACCTGGAAATTTGCTTTCTTGACGTTATATTTAAATAATATTCATGTTCATGCTTATTTCATCACATACTAGGCAAAGTGCAACAAGAAGCTGCCATGTTGAAAATAAAGCATGCACACAACAGTAAAGAGCACATACAGCAAATCAGTTCATTTATGCATGTATCCAGTTCAATACAGGCCCTAACAGACTTTAAAAAACAGGACTATAATGTTCACATTTTCAAATGAAAATGTAAGACAAATTCACCATGATTCTTTTTTAAAAGCTAAGGGAATGAGTGTTTCTGCGTCAAATTCCACTTGTACAAGTATGGCTTTCTGTTACCTAGAAATCTGGCTTTGTTGTTACCTAGAAAACAGATAGAGATCTCAGGTAGACCGTCTGCCAGAGGTTTTGGGTGACTACGGGGATAAAAGACAAGGCAGCAGAGAACACAGGAAACCAACAGCAGAGGAAGAGGCAAACAGAGCAGTGTGTTGCCACTTCAGCACAAGGGCGCACGCACGCACACATATCCACACAGACAGAGATAGATAGATCTAGCCTTACCTTCAAGATATAAGACATTCTCTATAGAAGCCAGTATGGAGAGAGAAAGAGAGAGAGGGGTGCATGAGAATTTTCTTTGAGAATTTTGATAGAAGTAGATGAACAGTGAACAATTCAGTACCCCCACCCCGTAGTGTGAAAAAAACCAGATGAAAATATAACAGGGTAGAGGAGAGAGAGTTAAAGGGGAGATGGGAGCATTCTCCAAAAAAGGTAGAGGAGGAGACCCAGTTAATAGCTGCTTTAACCCTGGGGGCAGAGAGCATTGTGGGTAATGCTGTGATGAACTGTCGCACTCAAGCGCACCACACATAACCTATTTTCCGTTATTAAATGTATGTAATGTCTTGTCTGTTTTTTTTTTTTTTATGGATGTCAAGGACTCGCAAAACTATAGCCATTTTTAAAAAAGGACTATTCTTGCTAAATAAATGGAAATAGAATGAACTAGAGAACTTTAACACCTGATCAGTCAAGCTCACCCTCATCTCACAATGACCACAGCTGTATCTGGTGCAGCCGAACACCAGGTCAAACACCATTCAAAGACAAGTCTTTACCAGAACTAAATGGGGTTACTTTTTTTTACATAGTCCTATTAGAGTCAAGTTACTGTGAGACGTAAAGCAGTGTTCTGTACCCCAGCTCCTGAAGAAACTTAGTGTATGCAGGCGTTTGTCCTAGCTCAGCACAATATCCTGATTCAAGTAATCAACTACTCATCCAGACCTTGATAAGAACAATCTGGAGGGTTAGTGCTGGGCTAGAGAGATGTGCACACTGCAGCTCTCCAGAATCAAGAGTGAAGAACCCAGAGATAGATGGACTATAAATCTGGGTTGGCCTACCTCCTTGTAGCCCAGTGCAGCAGAGGGCTTGAGGGGCGGGGCGGGACGCAGGCAGCTCAGGGACCAGGGTTTGGTGGTCTTGGGGGGTTCCAGTGGTCCCCGGTTGGCCTGGCTGGGGGTGCTGAAGATGGGCAGGTGGGACTGGTGAGTGGGAGTGCCCACCATACTGACTGGTTTCCCCCCCTCGTTCTATATAATCCATACACAGAGGTAAGCCACAGTCAGAAAGAGGGGATGTGTGAAGTTCAATGGAAGTTTAATGCAAGTGCCAGCCATGTGTGAAGTGCAGTGGTAGTTCATATTTCAGTGCAATGCGAGTTCTAGCTACATGTGGAGTGGTGTGCATGTTGTCACACCACTGGCCATGTCTAAAGGGAAATACACCATTCTGTTTAGCGCACATTCTCTACACACAACAGCACTTCCTGTATCTTTGAAACAATAAATAATGCAGTGTGCTCTCCTTGCATGTGTGTGAGTGTGTGTGTCATGTTTTTACCCTGATTATGGTGCCCACAGGGCTTCCGCCTTTGGTGTAGGCATTGAGATGGTCCAGCCAGTCCTGCAGTTCCTGGGGGTTACTGCAGAACACTGTGACACGATCAAACATGCTCCCTGCAACACACACACACACACACACACACACACACACACACACACACTTCAGTGGGTTGCACTTTGCTGGGAAGTTCCAGGCTAAGCTACCTAAAGTTAGGTACGGGTAACACTTTGTTTGCGAGATGTTTCGTTAAAGCCCACAAGTCTGACATGAATCATAAACGCCCACCATGGCACAGTGTCGTGACTGGATGACAAACTGGATGATGGTGTCATGGTTACAAAACAAGTAAGCCTTAGAGCAAAACAACTGAACTCTGAAAAATACGTGGTCAAATCATGACGTCAGTGATCTTCGGGTCGGAAAGTTGGAGCTCTAGAAAGAGGCCCGAGTTCCAGAGTTGGAATTCCGAGTTGGATGACCGTTCAGATCAAAATTTTCCCCAGTCTGAGCGTGTTTATTTCAGAGTTCCCAGTTGTTTTGAACTCGGCATATATCATAGCATGTGTCAAGAGGCAAGTAAGTAAGACACCTCTGATGAGAGGTTCTCCCAGCAGTCTTGTCATGTTAACGATAGCATTAAATAAACACTAGGATTCATAGTTCACATAACTCACTTAGTATCGTCCCCCTCCGTGAATGTCATAAGTCTTAAATAATTTAACCATAAATGAATCAAGGTTTACACAGCCAGAGTTTGTACTGAAGGGACTGGAATAAGAATGACTGTCATTAATAGCCTACAACCCACTGATGTAATAGGAATATGATAATGGTCAACTCCAATCTACTCAACAGGACCAGTGTGTTATGATAGAGGCCTTTCAATATTTGTGCCGCAGATTATAGAGTATTCCGGTCTTTCTCCATCGCCTCTGAGATTAATTTACTGTACCTGTGATATCAAAGGCATAGTGGCTGTTCTCTGTGTCGTCTGTCTGTCTGGAGACTGTGGAGCCCGTCAGTGGCAGCCTTCCCTGTTGGATAAGAGAGAGGAGGGTGACACACTGCCACAGATACTTGGGAAACATTCAGAGGGCACACATCTGGTCCTCGTAGGCTACCTGGTATATGAAGCCGCTCATCCGCGGACTAGCAGACAGCATGACCAGCACACTGGGAAACATCATGAGATAGCGCTCCTCTTTCTCCTATGGAGAACACACATTAAACACAGATACAGCACAAAAGAATCAGACATGACTATATGTCAAATACACACATTGACACCCACAGACAAAGATGAGTGTCTGAGAACTGGCAATGGGACATGAAAATCAGTTGCGTCGATGATATTTGGGGAGAAATATCGTAGTTTATGAATCCCAAATCCTAATATTTCAGCTAAGTTAAAGATGCACTATGCAGAAATTGCTCTGCCATTTCCCGGTTCAGTTTATGTGACAGAGCAAGCGAATGTAGTGTAGACAATCATTGTACCATCTAAACCACTGTGAAATACAGTATTTTTTCCACAATCAATATTGTATTGTCAGCTGTTTGAAGCTAGTTTACAAAACAACAAGTAAGATGCAAAAACTAAACATAAAAAGGGAAACATAGAAATAGCGCACATAGAACAGATCTACCACTTCTTAGAATTGCTTTCAATGAGAATGAAAGATTTATAACTCACATTACTATGTGAATACTGTCAGGTCACCCAAAAAGTTACATATTGCAGCTTTAAAAAGGTAAAGAAAACAGGTTATCTGTTTGAAAGATGTTAGATAGATGTTGATTGGTGCTTCAATAAGACCAAAACAAAGCCAGACATTTGTTCCCCTCAGATCCTCTATTCGACCCCTACACAGAAACCACACTACAGGGGGGGAATGACTTTTCACTCTACAGTCTGTGGTTTCTGATTCATATAGAATTCAAATACTTGATTAACATAGGCTTAATGTGGGAGGGGCTGGCGATCACAATATAGGACTCATATCCAGAACGTGTTGGACGGAAACAAACTTATCTGCTCCGAATAAAGTCTTCAGCTGCTGAAATATTACAATTCTGAAAGGGGAAATAAGTCCTTGGATCAATTCTACGCCTGTGAGTGAACAAACAAGCAACAATTTTACTTCCTGTTTGTCAAGCAGAAAAAGTAACTGGTCCACCTCACTTTTCCCCGTTATGTGCTTTGCCCAAGCACACATTCATGCTGCTCAAAACATGAATATCCATTCAACCACATGGCTGTGAAAGGAGCCATTTGGAGTCGTTCATTTGAACTTCTCGGAGGTTGCCTGTAGCGCTCCGTCTGGATAGTTGCCGTTACACACAGATCTATGAACAGCTTACCGTCCCCAATCCTAACATTAACCATTGGGGGTTCCAAGACAGATCTTAGTTCAGCATTAAAGGACACCTGTATCTGTTGCTCTCACCTCATTGGTCCCGTTCTGCATGTGCACCTGGGACATGTAAGCCACGTGACCCAGAGACTTCATGCCGTCTCCCTCCCAGCCTCTCACTGGCTCTGACAGTATCTGTAGTTCCAGGTTCTTACGCTTCCGCAGGTCCTGACACTGGGTCTGAAAGGAGAGGGAGGTGCCAATTCATGTACAGTGCATATGAGACACTGTTAGTGCGTGGTGGAAACAGACAATAACTCTAATATTAAATGTCCATGATACGGCATTACTGCAACAGGTATAACATAACTGTGCCTCACGCAAAGGCGAGTTACAGAGAACAGTTTACCGGGACCAGAAGGGGGATTCCCCCTCTCACAAAGCCAAAATGACAAAGCAACATCCACCAAGTTCTGACTCCGATATAAAGAGCAGGAGCGTATGTAAAGAGGCCTGGCGGACCCAAAAGAACAAGTTAACCTTTGGGAAGCACAAACACACGCCCCAGCACACATCTCGCACACAGACACCTCAAGAGACTATAGCACTCTCAGCCACAGTGGAAACTGCCTCTCAAACTAAACTATCGCTCCAACGGATACCTGTATTGACTCTCATCTAACGCTCGTCTTCAAACTCTGTGCTGCTGTTTCAGTAACAACCCACCTTAGGAAAAAGCTTTTCACTGAGAACATATTACACAGGGAGCAATATATTTTCTTCATTAGAACTGCCGAGATGGGCTTATCATTGCCCTTTCACACAGGTTAATATAAGCACCCCCTATTTGACCTTTTTTATGCAAGGCTGTCTGGTGTGATGCTCCTCCTCAGTTTGGCAACATAAGAACTAGATACAAAAAACATTGACCCATCTTCAGATAAGCCTTTATTCATTTCATGCACTGAAGATTTGTGTGTGCTTATATCAAGACACTGAGCGCGGATATACGCACACAATAATGCGATTATTGTGGATAGTAAGGTTAATATAATAGTTTGTTTAAAACGTTTACATGCTTTGCAAGAAGAACGATTTCCATAATATTCCGGTTTACACAGACACATCTGAAATCAGGCTACCTGATGGGACTTTTGATAAACGCAGAAAATCTGCAATCAAAATGAAACCTGCCCCAGTGACCATGTTATTTTTGCGAAGACTATTTGATTTGGAGTTCGGACATATAAAGCGTGTATGTGAAAACTACTTCTAAGACGCATATTTTGCACTCACTTCACTCGCGTATTAGATGAAGGCTTGCGCTACTGGTGCTGGCACATGCACAGGTCAAATAGACAGCTGGAACACCGATTAAGCCGTTTTCATTTCCTAATAATTTGAAAGATTGCTCAGAAACCCAGATTAGATTTTGTCCGATTAGGATAAACACTTTACTCTGTTTACATGACTATTTCATAATCTGCCTACAGCCATAATCAGTTTAATATTAAATCATTATAGTATATATATATATATATATATATACACACACACACACACACACACACACACACGAGGAACCACAGGGGTTCTGTACCTACCACCAAGTTCTTAAAGGCCATCGTTGCCTTCAAGATGTCACTGTAGTCCGGGTGGGCCTCCTGCAAGACAGTCAACAACAAAACTGTTAAATAACTTCTCTCTTATACACAACACCTTATAAAAGGCAGGGGTGACAGTAAGCCGGTACGGAGCCAATGGAAAAAAAATAAGTGGGTTAGTGGTTCGACGAGAACACTTACAGAGACGTGCACAGACAGCAGTGGACGCATCTATTCAGGCTACAAGTGTAGGTCTAATGACCATGGCAGAACGTAATTACAATACACGTTTAGGTGTTTAACAGAAGGCCCTTTCCATTCATCAAATGGCGGGCGCACAGTGCACTGATCGGATGCTGGAATTATTTTGTGAGTGGACGAACGTGCACGGGTGGCCTACAGGAGCACCTTTTTAAAGTGGTTGTTCGACAATCAGATGAAGACATCATGACTGGTTGTGTTAATGCCACATTAAAATGTAATACATGCCAAAAGTTGACAATTCATTACGAAGCCTACTAGGCCCACAGAGATCATATGAAATGAATAGGGATTCTATATGTAATTCTATGATTACACTTAGGCTATCACACACACAGGGAGTACCGGTGGATGTACAAAATTAAATAATCCAACTACATTAAGACGTTTGGGATATCAAAACATGGTATATCAATGGTATTTGAGCATTGAAGTGGAGTGCCATCTGGGACAGTGGAAGTGAGTTAAATGTCAGTTGCATATGGTTCCATAGATGGGACTATAGAGAGTTAAGCAACTGCCCTCCATGTTGGCTCTAGATGAGACCTACTGTACCTCCACATGTCTCTCCAGCTCCTGCAGCAGGACGGGGGTACTTGTCCAGCCTCATAAAGGGTTTACTCAGGCTGGTGGTCAGGGTCAGGATGCCCGGCATACTGGCCCCCTGGCTCTCCATAAACATACCCAGCTCCTCGCTACAACACACAAACACACACAGTTATACTGCTGGCTGACGATGTAAAGAGATAAAGGGGAAAGATTCTACCAAGATTTTTTTTTTTAAAGACATTGATTTGAGTGAACAATCGATTAAGTCAATGTTGAATTTGTTTGACAGTGAAAGGACAAAACTTAAGATCCCACAGTATGAAAGAAGCTAATTAGTTTAGTGTGAGGTCGAAAGTGCCTCATCTGTCTCAAACAACAACCACAACTATAGATATCCTGTGTTTGCAGCTTCCTGTATGTGTGTATTCTTTTCTCTGCAGTGCAGAGAATTCACATTAACAATTGTGCAGCAAGAGACGTGGGAGGGAAGTAAAATAGCATACATGATTAATTTGCTAAACTAACATAATAAGTACACTACCGCTTGATTCATTTCTTGGTTGTAATTACCACTACTGTGTGTGAAGGACAGCACTGAGATGAACCATTAAGAGGTGCACATAGGCTCAGGGCTGATTGTAGTGAATGACACAGTGAGGATATGATGAGGGTTGGCTACACACTGAAGGTCAAAGTCAAAGTCACCATTATTAGTCAGTTGTACAACCAAATGCCTTCAACTGAACTGTGTCTTCCGCATTTAACCCAACCCCTCTGAATCAGAGAGGTGCGGAGGGCTGCCTTAGGGGCAGAACAACAGATTTTTACCTTGTCAGGTCGGGGATTCCAACGCTCTAACCACTAGGCTACCTGCCGCCCCCGGTCACTCACTCACTCATAGTTACAACTGATATGTGAGAAACCCTTCTGTTGCACCCAATGATGTATATAAACCCTGGATTGCTGACGACATGCATTGGCCATTGAGAGGCATTGAAGCCACGGGTCTGCCATTTTGGCACTCCCAAGTAGGAGGAGTCCTCCATAGGAATGAATTAAATTCTACAGTATTTCAACTTAAATGTTTCAAGGACAAAATAATGTATTTAAGTATTTTTTGTTGAAAAAGTGGGGACAGTAACAGTGCGCACAAAAAAAATACTTTAAAAGGAAAATGTTTATATATACACATTTTATTATTTTTATTTATGTTTAGCTCAGATAATATAATTTAAAAGTATGCATTAAAGAGTCTGTAATAGAAAAAACAAAATGCAGATATTAATAAATGCATCTCCATAGCTTCCAAAATCTTTTTTACAACGCAGGAGGAGCACCAATGCTGCGAGGTGGCTTCAACACAAGCCCCCTGTCAGTCATCCGGGGTTTACACACATCATTGGTTACGCCTCTACATCTACAGAGAGAAAGTATGACACCTAGTGGGTCAAAGAGAAACTAATCCCAAAGCTATCCACAAAGACATGCCATTTTACTTGCATTATTATACGGACTGTTAAATGCAGTGAAATGTGAATCAAATTTAGATTAATGTCATGTCGAACTGAGATGCCCATAAGGCCTGACCTGTGATCAGTGAGTACGCAGACAGCCGAGGGGGTGACTGGAACAGTAGGACAGGTACAGCATCCTGATCTGACCAATCAGGTTGAGGTAGCAGGCAGCCACTCGCTGCTGGCTCTCTGGAACCCTGCAACACACACACACAGAGAAGCGGGTGAGTTAGTTGGTAGGACAACAGTTGGGTTGTTCCTGTATCTTTGGTTCCAGATTCTATTTTAGATATCGGTCACTAGAGGGTGCATCGTTGGAGGCCATTCAATCTAGATCTACATTGCAACAAATCTATTTCCCTCCAGAATATCTGATAGAAACAGTCTGGCATGTAAAAAGTCTAGTGGCAGATTTGACATGGGGTTAAGGGTAATGTGATTTGATTCAGTTGCCTCAAATTAGCAGTGCCTCCACCACAGCCATTAACACCCTCACACACTTACTTGGTACACTCCTCCAGAGCCAGAACCAGGCCCTGCTGGAAGGTGAGGATCTCTTCCAGGTTAGCACACAGAATGCCACTGTCTGTAATGCTCAGCCTGGACACCACACAACAGAGAACATAGAATTATAATGAGTAGAATGAATATACTCATAAAAAAAAAAAAGTGTTAAAACAAGGTGCATGGGTCATTCTAAGAGAGATTCACAATGACAAAGTTATTTTGCAGATGGTATTTTAAGATAAATTAAAACATCTGAATGAATCCTCCATGTCCCCCATCCTTGTTCTTGAAGCTTACTTGTCGCTTGCCAGTAGGGGTCGTAGGTAAGAGCTCAAGACTGTCTGCAGCTCCTTGACAAACTCCCGCTCATGCTCCTGGATGTCTTGCACCACCTGAGAAAGATCATTGAAATAAGCCACATCCTATTAGAAACAGGCATGGTGTTACAGCCTATACAGTTCCCCTAGGCAAAGCTGTCGTGGCCCAGTGCATACGGAGCTGTAGAAAAGGGAGATCCAATGGGAGAGGGCCCACTCACCACACTGTAGTAGTTCTTGGTAAGTTGAGTGGCTTTAGGAGACACAGGCTTATCTGCAGGACATAACGGAATTAGAACCCGAGTTTTGGAGCAGCAAGTGACATTGCAAAATTATCTAGTCGAGTGCCTAGTCTAAAACCATTCCAAGTATTACATAAACTCTTCCCCAACCCTACCCACCGCAGGGCTTGACCTCGCGGACATAGTTGCTGGGGAACCAGCCCGTCTTTCCGTTGAGAGAGCCCTCCCACCAACCGCCCTCCTCCTGGCGCGACACACTGATCAGGTCTCCCTTGTTGAAGGACAGCTCATCCTCGTTATTCTGCTTGAATTGGAAGCGCGCCTTCACCAGCAGCAGCCCGCCCCCGCCGTTCTCCGACATCTCCTGGTTGGGTAGAACGGTTGTCAGTTTACTGAGTGGTAAACCAACCGCACCCGTTAAGACCGGTGTTGGGGTCCATCCCGTTTCAATGCAGTCAATTCAGGACATAAAAACAGATTCTTGAGATGGAATTGACATGAACTATGTGTGCGTGCGTTTGTGTGACCCTACCACTGGTTTGGATAGTCTGCGCAGGGACTTGGACCTGGATGGTGTGTGGGAAGAGGTGGACTGACTAGGAGCGGATGTGCCCGGACTGGGGACATGACCGCTCAGTGCCACAGTCTGTGGAGCAAAAACAGACTTTTGAATATTTCATTATGATCCAACAAAACAGACACATTGTGAGTGCAAGGACTCAAATAAGGTTATATAGGAGGTTTGTCAGTCAGTCATGAATACAACAACTTACATCATTCTTATAATCAAGTACATAAATCCCTGTCACATTTATACAATTACACATAACTCATAACAGATGAGATGGCACACATATCTCGCGCTCTCATACACGTCAGTGTTGCTTCAGTAGTTAGGTTAAACAGCATTGGGATGTGTACTGCACAGTGCTAGAAGCTTGTTAATGAGAAGGTGTTTCAGTGCAGGCTGTTGGCTCTGCAGCGCTTGACAGAATCACCACAACTCTGCTAGCTAGCATTGATCCCTGGCCAGCTCAGAGAAGCCATCTAACACAGACAAGCCGAGAGACCTTGTTTTACATGATCAATTACCAACATCAAAGAGGGCAAAGGCCTAATGATTCATACCTCTACTGTGCTTACACTTGTATTTATTTGGACGGTGAAGCCAAAACATTTAATTTGGCTCTATAATCCAACATTTTGGATTAGTTGTGTTTTATATGAAGCGACAGTACAGAATGTCACATTTTATTTCAGGGTATTTTCAAACATACTGTACCAGTCAAAAGTTTAAACACACCTACTCAATCAAGGGTTTTTCTTTATTGTTACCATTTTCTACATTGTAGAATAATAGTGAAGACAACAAAACTATGAAATAACATTTGGAATCATGTAGTACCCCCCAAAAAAGTGTTAAACAAATCAAAATATATTTTATATTTGAGATTCTTCAAAGTAGCCACGATTTGCTTTGAGAGCTTTGCACACTCTTGGCATTCTCTCAACCAGCTTGATGAGGTACCTTAAATGCAATTCAATTAACAGGTGTGCCTTGCTAAAAGTTAATTTGTGGAATTTCTTTCCTTCTTAGGTGTGTTTCTGCCAATCAGTTGTGTTGTGACAAAGTAGGGGTGGTATACAGAAGATAGCCCTATTTGGTAAATAAAACCAAGTCCATATTATGGCAAGAAAAGCTCAAATAAACAAAGAGAAACGACAGTCCATCATTACTTTAAGACATGAAGTTCAGTCAATCCAAAACATTTCAAGAACTTTAAAAGGTTTCTTCAAGTGCAGTCGCAAAACCATCTAGCGCTATGATGAAACTGGCTTTCATGAGGACCGCCACAGGAAAGGAAGACCCAGAGTTACCTCTACTGCAGAGGATAAGTTCATTAGAGTTAACTGCACCTCAGATTGCAACCCAAATAAATGCTTCACAGAGATCAAGTAACAAACGTCTTTGTGAGACGCAGAGTAGGTGAACGGATTATCTCTGCATGTGTGGTTCCCACCATGAAGCATGGAGGAGGTGTGATGGTGTGGGGTTGCTTTGCTGGTGACAATGTCAGTGATTTTATTTAGAATTCAAAGCACACTTAACCAGCATGGCTACCTCAGCATTCTGCAGCAATACACCATCCCATCTGGTTTGCGTTTAGTGGGACTATCATTTGTTTTTCAACAGGACAATGACCCAAAACACATCTCCAGGCTGTGTAAGGGCTATTTAACCAAGAAGGAGAGTGTTGGAGTGCTGCATCAAATGACCTGGCCTCCACAATCACCCGACCTCAACCCAATTGAGATGGTTTGGGATGAGTTGGACCGCAGAGTGAAGGAAAAGCAGCCAACAAGTTCTCAGTATATGTAGGAAGTCCTTCAAGACTGTTGGAAAAACATTCCAGGTGACTACCTCATGAAGCTGGTTGAGAAAATACAAAGCAGTCATCAAGGCAAAGGGTGGCTACTTTGAAGAATCTCAAATAAAATATATTTTGATTTGTTTAGCACTTTTTTGTTTACTACATGATTCCATGTGTTATTTCATAATGTTGATGTCGTCACTATTATTCTACAATGTAGAAAAATTGTAAAAATAAACTTGACTGGTACTGTATCTGTTTTACTGTTTAGAAATGAAATAACTTTATGTATCTAGTACCCCCATTTGAAGGCATAATTATTTGAACAAATTCACTTATTGTGTATTAAAGTAGTCAAAGGTTTAGTATTTGGTCCCATATTCCTAGCACACAATAACTACATCAAGCTTGTGACTCTACAAACATATTGGATGCATTTGCAGTTTGTTTTGGTTGCGTTTCATATTTTGTTGTGCCCAATAGAAATGAATGGTAAATAATGTATTGTAGGTTGATTTGGACAATAACCAAATCGTCTTCAAAGAGCTGACTAACAAACTCTCCCTAGCATTCTCAGACAGGAGGAAAGCCTTGTAGGACTACCAGACGAATACTGGAAAACACCTGGCAGCCGTCACGTGAGAGGATTCCCTTGAAGGCGCAGTGATGCATCAGCTCCTTATGATTCACATAGAGATAAGACAAACAGCCATCCAGCCACAGCAGTACCAACAGACCTGGGCATGTCTGCCACAGCCACACTCTTTCCCAATGCAAGCTGCTAAACCGAAGCCAAATATGGACCCATAGCCATCCTTTACAACTGAGCCAACACAGTACTAGATCAATACTTGTATCGGTGTCGGGAAGTGACAGCAAATCCTCTTTTAATGAGCCAACACATGACTTTACATGATACATGTGCATCCTTGTTGGCTAGTATGGAGTCTAAATCCACTTTCCAAGGAGGGACAGTGTCCCGGAGTAACACCTTTGTCTAATCTCCTTTCATTATAGGAGTGGATCATCGCTAAGCTATTTATACATGTTTGACGGAGAGCAAACCATCTGGAAGACAGGATTAGCTAGATATCCTCTAAGTTATACAGACTGAGACCATTGTAATGAGGACTGATAAAGAGAGATTGGCAGAGGCGGTATCTCTGACACTGATCAGTAAGTCATGTTATTTACCATATTGCTACAGTCTGGAAATGACTCTGGAGGAAAAACACCATGATCATGTTTTTATTCAACCTTTTAGACATAAGAAAAACAAATCCATGGGAGACCTGGTCATGTACGCTACAAGAAAGACATCCAGATATCAAATTACAAAAAGGTGCCTCCGGGTTCTCAGTTCCCCTTTAACAATTGAGGGCACTCCCATCAGCATTAGGCCTACGTACTGTATATCCATGTTGGTTCTAGACCTCACCCCCATTCCCCATCACTTTGCAGCTGCAGATGGGCCAAAATAGTAGAAGTTGTTGTGTTTCTCTTAGGGCTGTGGGGGGGTTATCACATGGATTCCACATGCCTCTACACATGCAGTGAGACGCCCAGACAAGCCCTATAGTCGGCAGCTCCCTCCTTGTGGCCTGGCCACCACTGCTTCTTGCAGCTGCACTGTCAGATCGTGCACACAGAGAGACAGAGAGAGGACACTCAGTGCTGAGGCCTGCCAGAAAATCACAGGCAGCAGAAACACAGAGAGATGCCTCTTCTTGATCACATTAAAGTGCGTGTGACTAATTCAGCCCAAATCAACAGCACTAGATGTTCTGAAGATTGGCGAATAGCTTCTGGCTCTCGAAGACTCTATTAGATGGTTTGCATATCAAGCTGATCACATCACTGAGAGGAGAGAGGACAGAGCGAGAGCTTTTGGTCCAGTTTTCATGCTGTGGCCCGTACTATCCATGCTCTCTGATGAGGACTGGCGCTAAGACAACTTCAAACTGGTAACGAGACTGTAACGGATACAGTGAACTGATGGCTTTGAAGACATTGACAGCTTTTAGACTTAGCAGCAAAGGCTTTGCACTAGCAAAACACTGGTTCGATTGGAGTTACAGTATCAGGTTGCCATTTAGCACGTGCACATCTTAGAGCCTAGCTGCACCGTTGCTTTGACATAAAATACAATTTCCTCATTTTGACAATGAGACACTGTATCCGCCAAGTAAATTCCACTCATACCACTGAACTTGCTGCAACGAATAAAGCCTTATTCAAGCTCAGCCAGGTGTCTTTCGAATGCAATGTTACAGAAAAGAGACAGGCATGTTCAGTAGGACACGAGAGCCAAAGCCACGGTAGTCATCTTAGTAAATATGGTACTCCGCAGGAGGCCCATAGAAACAGAGAGACACAGCCATACTACCTGCCTGTGAACAGGACACCTTTCACGATTCACGAGGCCTTCTGGGACCAATCCAGGCAACAAAACGAACAAAAAATTGACACACAAGCATATTTACACCCTCACACACACAGGCATGGCAGAGTGCGTTATAAATGGCAACGCTACACATGGTCATTAGGAGTCTCAGCAGTGCACAGAGCACACGCTAACAAGTAGTTGTAAAATGATTCACTCCACTTTCAGAGAGGGCAGGTTAGTCATGTGGCATACATTTGTATTATCTTTAGTAGCATACACATCAATAATTACAATGTTACATTGCTTGATAATGAAGGTGAGTAAATATTATTTCAGCCTAAACCTTAAAAAAAACATTATGGTCTTATTCAGTGGGGTGCAACAGTTTACAACCTTGAAGATAGAACTATAAGCCAGTGTATAGAGAAAGAATCATGTCTGTTTTACACAGTGCATTTCTATCTGAACGTTTTGTAGCTTTGCATCCTCCTGAATAAGGCCCAGAGCAGATCAATACAGTCATCAGACTGACCTTGGGTGGCAAAGTTGACTCCCAGCAGAGTGGTCAGCACTTTGTTAAAGTTCTCCCCAGTGTACAGGCACTCTGGTTCAAATCCCTGACAGGAGAGGAGAAAGACACAAAGAAGACACTTTCAATTCAAAAGCAAAATACCTAGCTGCTCATATGACTGACTAAAAACAGCAGAGGAAGAGAAGTAGGTCAAAAATCATTAGCAGCAGAGAGGCTTTTCACTGATAACAAAGAAGTAGGAGATGCTGCCTTGCTGACTATCACACTGAGAAGCCTGACTGCAGCCCAGCAACAACACACAATGGGATATGACTTGCACACAAGACAGAGACATGTTGAATGTGAACCATATTTTTCGAGGCATAGCGGTTTTGGTAACAAAACAGACGGTTCCCTCCTCATTTGCCATTCGATGCACACTGAGCACTCGCTCGGTCTCCCGGCCTCACAGACAGCCAGCTATCCACTTTCCTTTAGCAGCTATAGTTTCACATTTTAAATAAAACATCTTAGATATAGAGTTTGGGTAGCAGGGCATGAGGCATCTGTTCACTATCTAGCGCTTCAGAGCCAAAGCTACTGTGACTCAGGGGTAGTGCAAAAGCCACACTGTGATAGTCTTACCACGCTTCAGCTTTGGTAAGACTATCACAACACATTTGGCTCTCTGTTAACCATGTCAAGATGAAAGACTCCTGGGGCAGCTTGTAATATTGACATGTGTCAATCTGTTGGTTGTTCATTTTTGACAACATCCACAGAGAACTGAAGCATGGATAAAAACAAAACAGTTACATAAAAGCTAAACAATCTGACATCTGAGGCTAAGATATGACATATGAAACTCACTTGTCCGTCTTTGTCAAAGAGCCTTGAGCAGGGCCTGGGTAGTATGTGACTCACATATGTTACTACTGTATATTACTGTAGATGTCTATGAAAAAAAAAATACTGCAGGCTCAGGCTCTATAAATTCAACTATACTGTAGTCGACTAGAACTGGTCAAGTTAGCCCTCAATCCGTTGCTGCTGCTTCCCCTTTCTGCATCTCTGCGCAGAAGGAAAAGTTGTGAGAGTGACTGCTCTTTCTCTAGTCACATGACAGCCCCACGTGCCTATTTTGTCTGTGGTTAAGAAAAAGGAGAGGGTTTCAGCATCACATCACTGACCAGAGCATGGGAAGGGCCGAACTGCAATGGTCAGAAAAAAAGTCAAGATTACATTTTACTGGGGCTCTCCAAATCCTTACGGTCGTGAGCTACTGCACTGCCGCAAAGGCTCTAATTATGGAGGAGAAGTGGGATCGCTGCATGAAAGCAGAAGGGGCCTCCCAAAACAAAAACAGTCCAGCCAGCGTTTCTCTTCCTCTACCACGACTTGCAGCAGTGAGCCTGGCTGATTCAATTACTCTTTTTTTAACAAACCAACTTATGTGGTTCAAGACCAGAAAGGACTATTTATAAAAAGGTTGGGGAGTGAGAGGCTTGACTGTCCAACACGGCAGTAACTATAAAGCATAGGGAAGGAAAGGACTTGCAACAACCTTTTATTATCTGCATCTTCACTCATTGTGCTGGAAATATATTAGGCCTGAGGGAGAGACTAGTTTAGTGTGGATTCTGCTGAATACGCTACATGCAGACATAAATATCAATGTAAATTCTTATTGTGGCTGAAGGGGGGGGATCATTTCCACTTGAAAAGGTAGAGAGTACAGCTAGATTTCCCGGTTGCATTGCTGCTCAATGCACACTGCTCAAACAGTGGACAGTGGAGCCTTATTCAAGACAGAAGCAGTCTCAGTTGAGACCCATCAACAAGCCGCTGTCTGTGTGTTCTGTGGGAGTGACTGAAAGCATGCCTACTTAAGAGGGTAGCCCATTCCACAAGGCAATCAAGAGACATGTGGCAAAAACATACTACATGCAGAAGAAAACAACCTGTGCTGAAATAACGGCAAACCAGTTCTAAGCAAGTTAAGACTGTAACCTGTGATGAATACATTGCCACAATCATGCAGTATTATTTTCTAACCACGGCTTCACATGTCTCAGCTATGACGCCAGTCCTCAAATAAGTTTGTAGCTAACTATTTACTGGAGCATAGAAACAAGAATTTGGCAACCAACTCAAGTCAAAATGTCCAACAACAAACACATTATCATATAAGATGTGTTAGAAAAGCATTTCGCTACACCCCCAATAACGTCTGCAAAATATTTGTATGCGACCATTAAAATGTGATAGAAAGAAAAACATTGCAACATAAAATAGATTAAACCACCACCACAAACAAAAGATCTTTGAAATGACTTACCTCTACTTTCAAGGATGTACATCCTCTCAAAAACTCCTTGATATTGGCGATGCAGTCGGCTTCGTTTCTCGGATCCTGACAGTACTAAAAACAGACATGAAACACATATATAAAAACGTAGCATACCTTGGAGATAAAGATAACGGGTTAATTTAGTTTAATTATGGGCGTTGACGCAAATGACAACTCAAGTTGGGAAAAGAAACAAAGTAACAATCCACTGTATCCTTTCGATTGTTGGTATCTCTTACAGTTTACAAAGTAACTGTGGATTCTTCCTACGCCTATCTCCATGTATACATAAACCCACCAGGTCATAAACCCACCAGGTCATAAACCCACCTCTCGCTCAAGGGGGCAGTCGCATCAGGAAGCGAGCCTTTGAGGAGGAAGTGACGTGCCGATGACCTCTCGCTTCTCCGCATCTTATTTTATTTGTCTAGTCAGTGACAGTCATCAGTTTTAAATGGGATCAAATTAATTTAGAAGAGTGCCTACAGCCGATGTATGATAAATTAATCATGTATGTTTTCCTTTGTTTTACGGCCTGCACAAAATATATTACAGTGAATGTCAGGTGCCCCAAATAAATCAACCATGCGTGCATGTTGATTGTTTGTCATTCTGTCTCGGAGCCTACTTTTTGTATCACAAAATGCACGTGGGACTACTATGCATTAATAAGACCACAATTAAGGAAAGTGATAGCTTCTAAAAGTCGAACTTGTAGCCGTCATATCATTCTAAAATTGTACCCTAGATATTCTTCGTGTGATGTGACTTCAACATAAACAATAGATGCAAATGCATCTAACACAGGTGAGAAAAAGCATTGGATAGCAGAATGTGCATCAGGTTGAATATATAAGGATATTCGGTTACATAATGTGTTTTGGAACGTTATGGTTACTAAACCACAGAACAATAACTAAACTCTTTCCAAGTCGTTAGTGAACTTCAGAATGCGGAACACTTTTCACTTCACAGGAAGTCAGCATGTTATCCTATAAAAATTCTACATTTTACATTATTGATAAATGGCTCATCATAAAGTTGCATGTGGCACATTCATTTATTCCAAATGTTTTAACTTAGACATGTTACATTACATTTATCGAATGGAGATGAGCAATTTGATCAAACAACCCCTCCCTTCCTCTCCAAAGGCGCTGCCAGTGTTTTAGTTATTGACTTTGTAAATTACTTTTCCCGTTATCACTCACTGTTATGTTGCACTGATAATAGTGCAGTTAGAATGCTGCGCTTACCTTTGGAACTGAGCCGGGCACAAGCCGCTCCATAAGTTTGCACAAGACGACCCCATCTTTCAGAGATGTTTTCAGAAATTCCTCTGGGTCAGCTATGTTCTTCTTTGGTGAATTAAGTACCCCTAATGATATCAGCCACGTAACCGTCTGCTCCTCTGGGTTCATAGCTCCAATTAACTTTCCTTATTATGCATCCCCAACGAAGGCGCAAAGTTCCAGAACTCCGTATCAAAATGTTGTTAACCACATCCGTATCACACTTCTGCTTGTAAAAACTCCGTTAGCACTAGTATGGGGGTTACCCTACTGGTTAATAACAAGCACTGTACAAAGACATACAGCCATTAACCCTTGTGTTGCGTTCACGTTTTGGGACCAATTTTCAATGTTTACCTTTAAAAAAAATGATACAATTAAATATTTTTTTCAACTTTTTTTTAACTCATTGGCCTTGGCTCATTTTCTGTGAAGAACATGTAAAATAACACATTTTCATTGAGTGCACCCCCCTACACATTTATATTATGTACAGTACCAGTACTCTTGGCATTCTTTCAACCAGATTCATGAGGTAGTCACCTGGAATGCATTTCAATTAACAGGTGTGCTTTGTTAAATGTACATTTTTTGAATTTCTTTCCTTTACATGTTTAAGCCAATCAGTTGTGTTGTGACAAGGTGGGGGGCTATGCAGAAGATAGCCCTATTTGGTAAAATACCAAGTCCATATTATGGCAAGAACAGCTCAAATAAGCAAAGAGAAACAACAGTCCATCATTACTTTAAGACATGAAGGTCAGGTAATCTGGAAAATGTCTAGAACTTTGAACGTTTCTTCATGTTCAGTCGCACAAACCATCAAGCCCTATATCACAACTAGCTCTAATGAGGACCCAGAGTTACCTCTGCTGCAGAGTTCATTAGAGTTAACTGCACTTCAAATTGCAGCCCAAATACATGCTTCACAGAGTTCAAGTAACAGACACATCTCAACATCAACTGTTCAGAGGAGACTGTGTGGATCAGGCCAAATTGCTACTAAAGGACACAAACAAGAAGAAGAGACTTGCTAGGGCCAATAAACACGAGCAATAGACATTAGACTGGTGGAAATCTGTCCTTTGGTCTGATGAGTCCAAATGTGAAGTTTTTTGGCTCCAACCGGCATGTCTTTGTGAGACGCAGAGTAGGTGAACGGATTATCTCTGCATGTGTGGTTCCCACCATGAAGCATGGAGGAGAAGGTGTAATGGTGTGGGGTTGCTTTGCTGGTGACACTGTCAGTGATTTTATTTAGAATTCAAAGCACACCTAACCAGCATGGCTACTTCAGCATTCTGCAGCGATAGACAATCACATCTGGTTTGCGCTTAGTGAGACTACCACTTGTTTTTCAACAGGACAATGACCCAATACACCTCCAGGCTGTGTAAGGGCTATTTGACCAAGAAGGAGAGTATTGGAGTGCTGCATCAAATTAAATGGCCTCCACAATCACCCAACCTCAACCCAAATGAGATGGTTTGGAATGAGTTGGACCGCAGTGAAGGAAAAGCAGCCGACAAGTGCTCAGCAAATGTGGGAACTCCTTCAAGACTGTTGGAAAAGCATTCCAGGTGAAGCTGGTTGAGAGAATGCCAAGTGTGCAAAGCTGTGATCAAGGCAAAGGGTGGCTACTTATTTAGATTTAAACACTTTTTTTGGTTACTACATGATTCCATATGTGTTATTTCATAGTTTTGATGTCTTCACTATTATTCTACAATGTAGAAAATAGTAAAAATTAAGAAAAACCCTTGAATAAGTAGGTGTGTTCAAACCTTTGACTGGGCTGTATGTGGTGTTTGGGTCCTGCTGTTTCAACATAGCACCAAGAACCTGCCTGTCTCCCAGTTGCACTCTTTACCCTTTGTATTGTGTGAAACTACACAATGTCTTGTGGGAAGCTGCACAATGTTATTACAATACATTATTTCGATACATCAGTATTTTCCCACACCCTACCCCAGCCAGGTGCAAATTGGGGGAAGAACACAACAAATAAATAGCTTTGCATGAGTGGCTCCTCAACACAATCAAATAATGACAGTAAATAATCTCTGCTCAGAGGGCCTAAGAAATATTTTTTTTGCAGAGAGGGAAGCTAGTGTGTAAGGAGCATCTTTCACTTTGGAAGATTAAGAATTTTCCAAATATGATCATGTCTCTGTCAATTCGGAGTCTGACAGTGAGTTGGAAGACGAGGATAAGATTGACCCTCAGCCAGCCACAGGACCAGCCCGTCAGCAACCAGCTCATCAGCAGCCTGCAGGAGGAGAAATATGGATGGCAATTTTTTGGGGGGATTGAATGGTCTTCTTGCCCAAGGAATGAGCCACCTTGCTTGGCTGCCAATGTGATAAGGATGCAACCAGGGCCGACATGGATGGCGGTTACTCACAAGCAGGAAATAAAGTCTTCTTTTGAACTGTTCATCCCAGACACCATCCAGAAAATCATTCTGAACTGCACTAATTTGGAGGGTATTTTTGGAGAGAGATGGACCAAACTCATTTACATGCATACTTTGGAGTTCTTATCCTTGCTGTTTTTTTTTTCAGATCCAATGGTGAGTCCACAGAATCCCTGTAGGATACAGAAACTGGAAGAGAACTTTTCTGTGTAACAATGTCTCTGGAAAACTTCATTATTTCCAGGATTATCCGCTTCGATAACCGAGAAACCAGACCAGCTCGGCGGCAGAGACAAGCTAGCTGCAATCAGGTCGGTGTGGGGCAAATGGGTTACTGTTGATGAGCAGCTTATGCCATTTAGGGGCCACTGCCCCTTCAGGCAGTACATACTGTCTAAACCCGCAAAATATGGAATCAAGATCTGGGCTACCTATGATGCTGCTTCATCATATGCGTGGAACTTACAAGTGTATACGGCGAAGACAGATGGAGGAGCCACTGAGAAGAACCGTGGGATGCGGGTTGTCCTGGACGTGACACAGGTACTCCGTGGCCACAACATCACATGCGATAACCTTTTTTTTTTTATACTTCAGACAAGCTCCTCAAGAGGAAGCTGACGATGGTAGGAACAGTACGAAAAGAACAAGCCAGAGCTCCCACCTCAGCTGTTGAATACACGGAACAGACCAATAAATTCCTCTAAGTTTGTGTTCATGGCCAACACATCCCTAGTGTCCACGTGCCAAAGAAAGTAAAACATGTGGTACTCATGAGAACACTGCATAGAGATGGGAGAATCTGTTGCCAGGAACATAAAAAAACTAACCATAATGGATTACAAAGCCACAAAAGGAGGGGTGGACAATTTAGACAAGCTGGTGCCTGGTTACAGCTGTAAAAGAACCCTACACTGGCCACTTGTGATATTCTTCAACATCTTGGCGTACAACGCGTTTGTCATCTGGATGGCATAGCACCCAGATTGGAACAGAGGGAAGCTCCAGAGACGTCTCTTTCTCAAGGAGGCGGCAACATATCCCAAGGACCCCAGGTTCTGTAGCCACCATGACGATTCAGGAGGATGCTGGTGCCCCCATCCGCCCAAACAACTCCAATACCAGAAGTGTGAGTGATGTTGCATGTGTGACTGACACTTCTACCATGGCCTGCTGTAACTATATGTAAGTTGTTAGTAAAATTCCTGAACTAAGTGTTTTCATCATTCTAGATTGCAGCCGGTAGCAACACGAAGCGGCGCTGCGATGTGTGTGGACACAAGGACAGGAAGACACTACACATGCATCAAGTGCAAGAAATACATTTGCAACACATAAGCAAAATTGTCCCTCTTGTGGTGTAGACCAGCTTTAATTTGTGTTCAATGGGGCTCATTTATCATTTCCATTAAATACTGTATGTAAAATGTGTCCTTCCAATTAGTTCAGTTGAAAAGCAATAAACATCAATAGTGATGAAAACCTTGTTTCATTTATATTTGTTAAAGATAAACATATAGTCCAGTGTCTTGATTAATTGATTTTTGGTTTACAAAAATCACATTAAAAAACAAAATAGCAGTTTTATTGATAAATATCATCTAGCAGAGGTAAATGGAAAATATTAACCATGTATGCTGTGTATATTGCTTGTTATTGATAAGTCAACATCTAAGTATATTGTTATGGCTGTATTGTTTTAAAACCCAATGTGGGTCCATCAGACCCATGAATATTGGGTGAATAACAAAAACACTACACAGGGGTTAATGGGGCTTTCGATCCTTTGCAATAATTGTTCTCCTGTACACACCTGGGAGACACTGGATAATTCTGAGCTATGGTTGTGTGCATGTGCTTCCAATTCCACTGCAAGAATGTCAGGAAACAGAAAATCATGTTATCTGATGGGCTTCACCATATCTGGCAAGGGAACATGCCATAATCTAGATTTCTGTAAGAGACGCCTATCACAAATGCGGCTAAGCAAACCAAACGGAATCTGCATTCCAATTCTAGTGTACCATCTTAATGAAGTTGCTTAATTCCAGCAATGAATGGCTATTGAGCTTTTGGAAACGGTATAATACCTAACCACTCAGTGGCTAACTGTTGCTGTTCCAAATGTTTAAATTTTTATTGGTCAAACCAGGCACTAGAATGACCTTCCTTTTGAGTCTCATTTCTCTGCCTGGGTTGTGTCCAATGATGTTGGTTGTTTCCATGCAGGCGCCTGCCACTCTTAGTTGTACTTGGGAGCGGTGCCAGCACAGGTACCTGAAACAGTGAAGAAAATATGTAGTCTATCAAATAAAGTTTACATGGGGCATGTAGCTGTCCACAGGTGTTCTTCATATGCGTTTAAGAGTTATTAAAAACGCTGTTCTTTTGATCACTGAATGGGTGCTGGACATACCTGTTCAGTTCTCTGTGCGATGGACCCTGTTGATGTTGGACTAACAGGAAGGCTGAAATCAGCAATAGTTCCAGAAGATTGCTTCATTAGAGCTCATCCTGAAACAAGAAAATATAAATTAATGTCCTGCCATTTCTTTGATTTTGTATTACTGAAAGTTGATAACCCAACCCGCCAGTTTCCCTTGAAAATAAGTCAATGGTCCGATTTGATTTTCTCACTCCCATTCACTTTCCAGTTTGGTTGTTAGGACGTGGCTGGTCTTCCGAGTTGTCGCCATTTGTGAGAATCGGCATGCTTGTGACAAGATGAGCTTTGACTATGCCACTTACTAAAAAGAGAAAATTAAATCCATGGTACACAAAGACATACATATCTCTTATGAATATTGCACCTTCATAAAATAATATAATTTGGCATACTTTGAGGGGGTGGGTTAAGTTGGAGAAAGAAAAAAAGAAAAATTGTCTCCGGCAAAGGTGATCTCCTCTTGTGATTCCTCATTGTTGACAAGTTACCCGTTGACCCTTAACCTAGGTTTAGTGGCAAAGTCATCTATCAAGTTGCTGAAATCAATTTGGTTGTCGAAATAAAATTTAAATTGAACGCCATCTTTTCATTTCATTCCCTGGGGCACTCAGTGGCTCGCACACCAACCATTTGAGCAGACTAATTTACGGGCATCAAGTTAATTTCAGAGAAACAAAAAGGTTTGCTTTGCTTACCAGCTGTTGACACTATCAGTCGTGTTGAAAAGACTCTTGCGTTTGGTTGTTGGGGTCTTTCTTTGGTTAGGTCGTTGCAAGCCACCATTGTTTGGCTGTATTGTGAAGGATCCATATCCACTGAGAGAAAACTACACCGATAAAGAGTTTGGAAAGTGACATTTGCTTTGTCCTCAGACAACCGGTTGGTTGACTGAAAGTACAGGACTGTTAAGTGTTATCTACTAGCTTCACAGTTAACTGCATCTCAACTGATCTCTAGTGGACAGAACTTGTAGATGTGCACTGGGATATGGGTGTACATTCATGTCAGTTTCTGGTCTCTTTCTGAACATCCATTAGCGTTGCGAAAGGGCTTTGGTTAAAAACTTTATTAGTGTACGAAAGCCATATCCAAGAGTATAGCAGGACATAACAGCACTAAATGTACAAAAACTAAACACTCATCACTTGGCAACGGTATCACATGGGCCGGGGAAATATAAAACAAGTAATTTTAACACTTAAACAAAAAGAAATTGACAGGCTGAGGATAAACAGCTCAAAAGCTAAGCTTGTCCATGGAACTTGACATCCCTAGTTTTTCCCCCTCACTATACAAGTAGTGAATGAGCAGGCATTGTGTAACGATCGCTCTGATGTCATATCCAAGTCCATTTCAGTATCTGCTGCGGGCAATTCCTCTATCGACTCTGCTGCCTCCGCGGCCACCACGGGGCGCCCCGCGACTTGAGCCACTGTACGCTTCACGGGGGTAGCCTCTCTCGATTGGGGGTGCTGGACCCCGCTCCTGCTTGCCCATTCGCTCACCACGGCTAGGAGGGTATGGTTCACTCCGACTGCTGGGGTAACTTTCACGACTGCCATAGCCATCCCGGGAACTGCTTCCATAGTCGTCATAGCGACTGCTTCCGCCACTGCCATTGTAGGATGGTTGGGGGCCCCTTGAGGGTGGGGCGCTGCGTGAGTTACCTGCAGGGTCAATGGGTCAGGTAATTGGCAAGATTCACTTCACACACTTTGCTGAATTGTTATGAGCCAATCTTTTCCGTGAGTATTTCTTAATGACAATCAATAGCAACTATACTTTAAATCTCCAATATGCTAGGGATCTGAACAAAAATGTACACTGAACATTTAGGTGCTTTGGCAGATTATTTATCCAAGCTTGGGGCCGGGGGAACATAAAATACGCAATGAAAGCCCTTTCAGCATGCCATGTTTTGTTGAGTAGCTGCTTTTTTCCCCTTTTAGAATTCCAGTTGTTCGAGTCACACATTGGTCACACGTTTTTCAGTGAGGTCTTGATGGTTTTGTGAGGGTCGCTTTACCCCCCAAAAAACAGACTTATGTGCATGATTCCTTGAGGGATTACTTTGTGACACTGTCGAACGAACAACGATTGGTCAAGAAGCTTTGTTGGGCGTTTCCATCGACTTGTGATGCATATACGGTCACCAAATCCCAGGGCCACAATGAGCAGGTTGCGAGACTAGAGCAACTTGTTTCCATTACACTTAAGTGGTCAATCTTACCGTAACCATCGTAGGGCTCTCGATAAGAGGCTGCACTAGGGCGCTCCATATAGCTTTTGGGTTCCCGGCCTCCACCATAACCATCACTGGTGAAATAAATGGTGTAACATTACTTCACATTCATGCCAAAGGAAACCTACCCAATCTTTAGATTCACAAGTCAACCATACCTGTAGCCCCTTGACATTGACCCATATTCATCGCGGGAACTGGATTGGGGATAATCCCTTGGCGGATAGTCCCTTGGTGTTGGTGCGTAGTCCCTTGTATCCCTGGAACTCACATATTCCCGGCTAGAATAGCTGTCAAATGGGAAAACATGTCATGTGTAAACAAGCAACGTGACACATTTCTAAAGAAGTTACATTCAGCATGTGTAACCAAGCACAAATGGGTAGTGAGAGATTTGTTTCACAGGAACACCCACCTGTCCTTTGTGCTGTAATATTCATCTCTTGGTGATGGGTAATCATCCCTTCTGGACATTGACTCTCTGCGGGGAGGGGGTGGGCCATAGGGGTCCCTGTCCCTAGACATGGAAGCTAAAGAAAACAAGATCCCATGTAATCATCATAAGTCTTTGTGGCACTACATGCTTAGTCCGTTCTCATAGCGATAAAGTCTTGAGGTCTTCACACTTACGTCTGCCCATCGGAGAAGGAGCATGTCTCTTGGGTGGGGGGCCTCCATTACGAATCGGAGGTCCCCTTTTCAGTGGTGGGGGGCCTCTGGACGAAATCCCTTTGAAAAAGGGTTCTACAATCCCTACGTTATCATAGTAGTCTTTCGGCAGACAAGAAATGCAAATATTAATAGCAAGCTCAGAACTCAAAACAAAGCCAGTTTCATAGCCTACATAATCCAATTTAGGTGGTTTTACAATAAGACTTTGCATAAATTCCCAATACCACAACCCCTGTGAGTACTTCTGTAAAGGTACCTCTGGATGGTGGACCCCTCATCGGTGCTCCTCTAGATCCTCTAGGACCTCTAGGGGGACCACGGCCACGCATGGGGGGTGGGCCGCGTCTGCCTGCTGACTCAAACTGAGGTTTTGTAGCTTGTTCAACCTTAATTGGTTTACCATCCAGTGACTGCGAAGTAAATAGATTCAAGTTCCTATTAGAAATGTATACAATCTACATAAATTAGGGTCATTTGAAAAAAACGACAACAATGCACAACGGTTTACCTTCCCATTCATTTCACGCGCAGCATCCTTTGCATCTGCCGGACTCTCAAAGGTTACAAAAGCAAAACCTCTTGATTTGTTCGTTTCACGGTCTTTCATCAACAGAACTGGAAAGGAAAATATATACTTAGTGCTCACACAGGAAGTGTACTAGGTTACAAAATATTAATCTGAACTGATACTCATAACTTCTTAGAGGTAGTGTGTTTTTCCAGCCCATTGCTGATCAAAAACATTTGGTTATTAACTTACTTGCTCACACTTTACTTAATCAGTTTATCCACTAAAGGAATCAAGACATTGCAGCTTGGGAAAAATATACTCTGGAATCTGTGCTCATACAATAGCAAGAGTATTAGTCTTCACTGGGACATAACTTCACCATGCATGGGCAAGCCATTTAGAATTATTGACTTAACCAACGCTTTTTTTACCTTCTACTATTCTGCCATATTTGCTGAAATACTTCTCAAGGGCCTTCTCGTTAGTTTCAGTGTCCAGGCCACCGATGAAGAGCTTCCCTGGTCGGTCAGCCTCTGCCATATTTGGGTCGGTTTAAGCTATTAAGAGAAGTAGTTATTTCATTAAGATACACCAGATCGACGCTGTTTGTGAAACAAATGAGCATGCTTGGACTAGGGCATATTTGAGAAAACAACTTGTCCTGACCTCGGTTTCGAAACATGCAGTTTGCCAACTTGGCTAGCATAATATTTAATTCAGATATACGTGGTGGCTAGCTGTTGGAAGTATGCCACATTTACCAACAACGGCATTGTACATTAGAATGGTACGTTTTAACAGCACAAAATGGCGTCGAAAGGGGAATGAATGACAAGCTAACTAGCATTTCCAAACATGTGTGGCTACTCCTTCCAGTTATGTTACCTACTTAACAAGTAAGCCACGTTACAAACTAGTTAGTTAGTTTACAATGAAATAACCACGTGGGGGGGCATTGTCCGTTCAAGTGCATTATTAGTAAGTTAAGAAATTAAAAGAAAAGGACGAAACTGTGGATTCATTCAACAAAGCTCAAAATGGCGACTGGTTGGCTAGCTGTTGGTCGATAAAATAAACGTACGTGCATAAATGTATCGTTCAACGGATTTTTATAAAACAATAAAGTGTGTTGGCTGTTTAATATCTGCAAAACAGACAAGCCATTGTGCACAATTTTGCGCAGTGTCTAACACCTACCTTTCAAAATTTCACGACACGCTCGAAGTCTCCTCCAGGAAAATACCAAACGACGAAGGTAATGGTAAACTGATCACGTGGTATCACGCAGCCGGAAGTAGCTGCCAAACTTTTTTTTTATTTATTTGTTAAATTTATTCAGACATTTTCACAATCAAATGGGCACATTTTACATTAAAAAAAACACTTGCTCCAATAAACTATAAAAATCACGAATAAAAAATAGAAAATACAATTCAACAAATAAGTAAATAAAACAAAGACAACGTTTCTTTGATTAGCTGCTCAGGAGTCTTATTGCTTGGGGGTAGAGCTGTTAAGTAGCCTTTTGGACCTCGACTTGGCACTCCGTGTTGTATCATCAGAAAAAAAAAGTTATTATAAAGACATAGGGCTTGTTTAGAATTAACTAATTTCAAAGACTTCATGTACAATGTAACCTCATTCAAAAATACTATAAACTGAGGGGTAGTTTTTAAGAAACAACATTTGTGTATGAAATATGTTTCCAAAGTAACCAAATTATTGTAAATAAATGCAACATTTTTATCCTACATTAGGAAACCAAATCTGGCATTGTTATAAATTAAAGTGGGTTTAATAAGATTATTATACAGCTGAAGTCGGAAGTTTTACATACACCTTAGCCAAATACATTTAAACTCAGTTTTTCACAATTCCTGACATTTAATCATAGTAAATAATTCTCTGTTTTAGGTCAGTTAGGATCACCACTTTATTTAAAAAATGTGAAATGTCAGAATAATAGTAGAGGGAATGATTTATTTCAGCTTTTACTTATATACACTCAATTAGTATTTGGTAGCATTGCCTTTTAAATTGTTTAACTTGGGTCAAAAGTTTTGGATAGCCTTCCACAAGCTCCCCACAATACGTTGGGTTAATTTTGGCCCATTCCTCCTGACAGAGCTGGTGTAACTGAGTCAGGTTTGTAGGCCTCCTTGCTCGCACACACTTTTTCAGTTCTGCCCACAATTTTCTATAGGATTGAGGTCAGGGCTTTGTGGTAGCCACTCCAATACCTTGACTTTGTTGTTCTTAAGCCATTTTGCCACAACTTTGGAAGTATGCTTGGGGTCATTGTCCATTTGGAAGACCCATTTGCGACCAAGCTTTAACTTCCTGACTTATGTCTTGAGATGTTGCTTCAATATATCCACATAGTTTTCCTGCCTCATGATGCCATCTACTTTGTGAAGTTCACCAGTCCCTCCTGCAGCAAAGCACCCCCACAACATGATGCTGCCACCTACGTGCTTTGGGATGGTGTTCTTCGGCTTGCAAGCCTCACCCTTTTTCCTCCAAACATAACGATGGTCATTATGGCCAAACAGTTCTATTTTTGTTTTTAATCAGACCAGAGGAAATTTCGAGACAGGACTCATTTTGCTGTGGATATAGATCCTTTTGTACCTGTTTCCTCCAGCATCTTCAAAAGGTCCTTTGCTGTTGTTCTGGGATTGATTTGCACTTTTCGCACCAAAGTACGTTAATCTCTAGGAGACAGAACGCGTCTCATTCCTGAGCCGTATGACGTCTGCGTGGTCCCATGGTGTTTATACTCGCGTACTATTGTTTGTACAGATGAACGTGGTACCTTCAGGCGTTTGGAAATTGCTCCCAAGGATGAACCAGACTTGTGGAGGTCTACAATTATTTTTCTGATGTCTTGCCTGAATTCTTTTGATTTTAGATGTCCTAACTGACTTGCCAAATCTATAGTTTGTTAACAAGAAATTTGTGGAGTGGTTGAAAAACAAGTTTTAATGACTCCAACCTAAGTGTACGTAAACAGTATTGAAATGTGGCTCAGTTGGTAGAGCATGTTGCTTGCAACGCCAGAATTGTGGGTTTGAGTCCCACGGGGGGGTCTACTACAGAGAAGAAGAAATAAGTATGAAATGTATGCGCTCACTACTGTAAGTCACTCTGCATAAGAGTGTCTGCTGAATGACAACAATGTAGAATAGACAGTGGTCAAGGTTAAATATCTGTCTTAAGAAATCATTAAGTGGGTAAATGTCATTCACTGTTTTGAGATTAACAGAATTTATTTAGCTTTAGGTGATGAAGGAAAATAAAGGTGTCTGGTTCTTATTATGACTATATAAATCCTAGTGAAATCTTGTCATATATTTCCGTTTCAAAGTTGAAGAGAAACACTCAGAAGTAAGAGAAGTTCTGAAGAATTTGCTATTGCATTTTATCTAAGAATTGACATCCATCTATAATTTGTGGAATTGCCTTAACTTCACGCCACTTCAATACAGTTCAGACTGGAAGTGATTTTCGTAGCAGGTTCGGAGAGCATTTTCGATTACCCCCTAGTCCTTTTCCTAACGATAAATCAAATGATTTCAACCTGCTACGTTAAATCTCTCAATTTGCTGTGTAAATTCTCCTAAACTGTTACGAAAAAGTCACTCCCGGTCGTAGCTGTGGCGTGAAAAGAGTGATTCCCTTTTTCATGCTGGTGTTAAATAATCAGCACAGATTGTGCTATATATAGGATACTTGGGACTTTTCTGCCCTAAACCCCTACCCCTACTCTTAATCTTAAAACACGACCCTTATCCTAAACTTAACTATAATCATAACCCTAACAGTAATTTTAACTTTAACAATTTTAAATGTCAACTACAATGTGGTAGGGACTTCCCAAGGACCCCAGATAGTAAGGATCCAGATGTCATGTTTTCCTAGTCTGATGGGATATTCAGCATACTTTCTAAATAAGCCATACAAATATAGAACATTGAAAGCATGGAAGAAGAAGAATTTAGGGAGTTTGACAGATTTCAAATTACATGATGTTACCGAGAAGACCAATGCTGTATAAAATAACAGAGAAGACAAGAGTCTGGAAGAACATGCACTGAGGCCTGTGTGTCATCAGCAGGATCCAGGCATGCTACATGTGCAGAAAGTGGACTGGACTGTACAGCAATGATGGTAAAGAGCACAGCGCCAAATTTTAAATATGTCAAGAAAGATTGACATCATTGTTTCTGCAGCTGATGTATTTCTATGATTAGAATACATCTGAGGCGCTACATGGATTAATGACTCCTGCGGTACCACCCTCTGAGCAGGGGATTAGGGGTTTCCAATGACGGGAATTTATATTATAATTGTTTTGTAAATTATTTCGTAGTTTGTGTTGATTATTGTACTTTTTTTTTTTCCTGTAGTGGAATTCACTTTTCTAGTGATTTTTTTCTTTACCACCGTCCAGTTGGTGACGATAATACACCTTTTGCGTGTAGTTCGCCAATAAAACCAAAGAAGAAGAAGAAGAAGAAGAGTCTGAAAGACCGACCAATCAAATGTATCGCCCCTCCCTCTTCCTCACGACAATCACACAAACGACGTGTTGGACGCTAACTAGCTAGCTACCTCAACTCAACTGGCCGCTTTCGTAGTGGCTGACAAGTCGGCACCAGCAAGTTGGCTAGCTAACGTTACTTCTCCTCGCATAATAAAAAACGGAACTACACATCGGGTGAATTTAAATTTGCCACAAAACCGGGACAACGAAGACGCGGATAAACATGGATTTTGTACTTGTGTTCGCGTTAGTTGCCTTCAGTACTTGTTCAGGATTCTACCTTCCGGGTTTAGCACCAGTGAGTTTTTGTGAAGATGGTAAAGGAGGTGATGATTGTCAGGTAAATTAACACGGATGGTGGTGTTCTTTAAAATATTAATGTTTTCAGATCGAAGTTTATAATGTTCCATGTGTATTCTGTTATATTTGCTTCCACTTGCTCGCTAGCTAGGCGGTTAGTTGCTGACGTTAGCTACATGCTAACTAGTCAAGTGACACCAGGAATAAGTTATTGTAACTAACGTTAGCTGGGAATTCAACTCCACGATACAATGGAGTTAAGTGGTGATGAGTTGGAAATACTACGGATTGCAGCAGCCCCAAAAAGAACGCATTTGCACAAGACAAACATAGTTAGGTACAACAAGGTATGCATTAAAGAATTTACATTTCTACCGACTCGATGTAAGTTAGTCGGAGGTGAACTCGGCCAAAACGCATCGCCACACAGATGTGGCGTTCTCAGATATTATTATTGCTGGTCACAAGCTAAACTATCAAGACATTAGCGTAACAAGTGGGGGTACGTGCTCAGCCCCCTTCTGCATTCCCTGTTCACCTAGACTGCGTGGCCACGCACGTCTCCACCTCGATCATCAAGTTTGCTGATGACACAGTGCTAGGCCTGATTACCATCACCAGAGTGGTGCCAGGAAAATAACTTCTCCCTAAACATCAACCAAATGGAGGTGCTGATAGTGGACTACAGTAGACAGCAAAGAGAGCACGCCCCCATGGAGAGGGTCAAACGCCTCAAGTTCCTCAGCGTGCACATCACTTACAACCTGAAATGTTCCCTTCACACAGACAGAGTGGTGAAGGTGCAACAGCTCCTCTTCAACCTCAGACCCTCATTAACTTCTACAGATGCACCATTGAGGGCATCCTGCCTAACTGTATCACCGCCTGGCATGGCAATTGCACCGCCCACAACTGCAGGGCTCTCCAGAGGGTGGTGCGGTCACGCATAACCGGGGGCACACTGCCTGCCCTTTAGGACATCTACAGCACCCGGTGTCACAGGAAGGTCAAGAAGATCATCAAGGACCTGAGTCACGGCCTGTTCACCCCGCTACCATCTAGTAGGCGGAGACGGTACAGTTGTATCAAAGTTGGGACAGAGAGACTGAGAAACAGCTTCAATTTCCAGGCCATCAGATGGTTAAACAGTCACCGCTCGCTGTCCTCAGCCCAGTAGCCTGCCCTGAACCTCAGTCACTGTTCTAGTCGGCTAACACCCAATACTCTACCCTGCTGTCCTATGTACATAGCAATAACACTGGTCACTTTAATAGTTTTTACATACTGGTTTAACCACTTTATATGTATGCACTGTATTCTAGTCATGGCTCATCCTATATAACTACTGCTGTACACGCCTTTTCTATTCAAATAATATCTTTACACGCCATTTATATGTAGTGTGTGTGTGTGTGTGTATGTGTGTGTGTGTGTGTGTATATATATATATATATATATATATATATATATATATTCCCGTCTCTGACAGCTCATTCTGACATTTTGTTGTTTTTATGGATTGTGTGTTTTTATTGTTAGGTATTACTGCCCTGTTGGAGCTAGAAACACAAACATTTCACTTCACCTGCAATAACATCTGTGTATGCAATCAATATACTTTCATTTCATTATTTGAAGTGGGCAATATGATATTTGTCCCAATTATTGTTCACTAGCTAGCGAACTAGTCTTGATTTTTTTTTAGTTTGCTAAGATCGTTAACTCGTTAGCTAGCAGCTTATGCGCCACGGCTGGTTGCTCAGTGGCTGGCTAGCTAGCTAGAAAAACATGAGACATGCAATGCTTTCATATCTTTTCATAAGGCTGACAAACAAGTCTGTTCAGATTGGTAATCCATGCCTGGTTGTAAGTAAGTTAGGCTATAGCTAACTAGCAGAGTTTGTAGCTAGAATAATGATTGGAAAACATATTGTAATTTCTTTAAGTAGAAATGTTAGGCCCCTGTGTGTGTAATTATACAGATTGAAATGTCTAGAAACAATACCAATACTGACAACCCAGTAATTATCCATGTCTTCCCTTGTCATTGCACTGTCGCATGCCTATATACATACCATCTCTCTCCTTCCTTACAGACTCTCATCCAGCTATTTGTGAATCGCTTGGACTCAGTGGAATCAGTTCTGCCCTATGAATATGATGTGTAAGTAGTAGCTCTGACTGGCACACACCTCTCTACTTCTCTATCTTACTTTTGTTGGATCATTGTGCATTCATTGTCATCAATTTTTTTCACAGCTTTGATTTCTGCAAAGATGTTGACGAGAGGAGACCGTCTGAGAACCTGGGCCAGGTGCTATTTGGCGAGAGAATTGAGACGTCACCATACAAGGTGGAACTCAATCATCATATATCTTCCTGGGGGGGGCACCTTTTAAATATTGCAGATATATTTGGGGTTTTATTAATTGTTTGAATAATTTCTAATACCCACTTGCTTGGAGTCAACTAACAGCACCTCCTTGAGTGGCGAAGCAGTGCTTGAGGCGTCACTACAGACCTGGGTTCGATCCCGAGCTGTGTCACAGCCGGCCGTGACCGGGAGACCCATGAGGCACTGCACAATTTCCCCAGCGTCGTCTGGGTTAGGGGAGGGTTTAGCCGGCCGGATTTCCTTTCCCATCGCGCTCTAGCAACTCCTTGTGGAGGGCCGTGCACCTGCAAGCTGACTTCGGTCGCCAGCTGGACAGTGTTTCCTCTGACACATTGGTGCGGCTGGCTTCTGGGTTATCGAGCAGTGTGTCAAGAAGCAGTGTGGCTTGGCAGGGTCGTGTTTCGGAGGACACATGGCTCTCGACCTTCGCCTCTCCCGAGTCCGTAGGGGAGTTGCAGCAATGGGACAATTGGCTATCACGAAATTGGGGAGGAAAAAGTGGTTAAAATAATACTTACAGCAGTACTGCTACTTGGAGCTATTTTCGCTCACATGTATGGTACGTGTAGTTAACTAATTAGGCTACACATATATTCCTAATTTCCTCTTTCTGCAATTGCTGGATTTTCACCCACAGACAGCCAATCCACCATTTCATTCTAATCTTATCTCCATTGCGCCGTTGTCCACAGATTATCCCATCTTTCCCAGTATTATACCATTTTGCTATTTCCTTTTGCAATACATCCTTCCATTTGACTGTGATGTCATACGAGGGCCTTGAACCTCCCTATTTGTAACATTTCTACTGATAGTGCCCTAAAAATAAACAATTTACCCAAGAGTATAATGATATTTCCCATCATTGATTGTGGTTTTTCAGATCCCCTAACAATGCAGTTTGCAGGTCCATCTGCAAACAGTGACTCTTCCTTGCAGGTTTCATTAATAGTCTGATTTACTACTGGGCTTTAGTTACCCTAAAGGTCTTCTGGGCTCAGCTTTCAGGTATTGGATTACATTGTTTTGTGTTGCTAAATCATTCCTGGAAAGACCGGCTATTCAAGCTATCTTGGCTGCCCTGTTCTTCCTGTTATACCCAGTAGGTCTTACTGTTCGTGACAGTATCACAAGTTATTTCTTTGATTTTTTTTCTTCCTCATTTTCCCTCAGTTCTCCTTCAAAAAAAATGTTAAATGCCAGAAATTGTGCACCAAAACCTATATGAAGGACAAACCCACGGATAAGAACATGCTGGACTTCCTCAAGAGAGGAATGCAGTTAAACTACCAGCACCATTGGTGAGCTAATCTTTCTCATGAATCGGTTGAGATAATTGTGTGTAATTTTACAGAAACCATTCCACTTACCCCCCCAAGCATAGTAGGGCCTCTTAGCATGACATTAATCCTATACAACGGGTTAACGCTATGTATTTTAGTACAGCTTTTGGTTAGACAGATATGAATGAACAGGAGACAAGGGATTATTCCCCCCCAGTGTATTTGGAGTATTTTAATTGGGTTTGACAAATTGTGTGTTTTTTCAGGATTGTTGACAACATGCCAGTCACCTGGTGCTATGATGTGGAAGACAGTCAGAAATACTGCAATCCTGGATTCCCCATTGGCTGCCTCGTCACCATCGATGGCCGGGTTAAAGATGCCTGTGTCATCAATGTGAGCCATACTGTTTACATTATCTCACATACAGGATGGTTGCCCAATATCAATCTGATAACGCCAGAGATTGAAGTTATGACAATTCTAGTTCAAGCCAGGCTATGTTGTGTTATAGTAATTGAATAACACCATCATACGTTTGAACCTTGACTGAGGCATGCTGCATTTTGAATAGCTCTAATGATAACCTGTTTTGTACATGGTTGTGTTTAGTATAAGTATGCACTATGGAATCTGGGGTAATTGACTGGCATCTTTATCGCTTTCAGTCGGAGTTCAACAAGAAGAATACGTTTTACATCTTCAACCACGTGGCCATCAAAATCACCTACCACAATGGGGAGGGGGAGGGGTGGAGAGGAGCTCGTCTGGTGGGTGCCACACTGGAGCCCAAGAGGTAAGAACTTCATAAAGACCCAAACAGTGTAAAT
The DNA here is from genome assembly GCA_030435695.1 of Brachymystax lenok tsinlingensis. NCBI lineage: Eukaryota > Metazoa > Chordata > Actinopteri > Salmoniformes > Salmonidae > Brachymystax > Brachymystax lenok. Next base: position 30,472,707 of record CM059789.1, on the reverse strand, counting down.
CAGGTGTGTATACGCATATTTATTCATTGTTCAATAGCAGCTCTCGCACTTATTGTCTCCAATGCTTCTGTAGGTGTCTGAATATGCGCTGTCCTATACTCATTGAAAAACTGTTTGCCACACATGTTTGTTTGATTTGATTGTTGATCAGTGTCATTTCCACATTTCACCAGAGGAGGCCGAAACACCTACTTTTTTTAATTTTTTTCACTGCTGTATCTGGCAGGCATGAATTCACCATGCATCATTAGCTAAATTAATTGGCAGTTCTATTGTTATGGTGGGATTTTCAAATGTCCAAAACTAATTATACAATCCATATTTATTAATATTTTTGAATTAAGTTTTAGCAATCGTCTGTACACACAAGCAGAGTTTCATATGAAGCACTGAAAGCACCCTCCTTTTATAAAACTTTTGAAAGTGTTTTATGTTGTAGCTGGTTATAAATACGACGGAATAGGTTACAACAGTGCCGGACCCAAATCATTGGAATGCCCCCACCCCACGGCCCAATTAGCAATTTATACCAGTCCGAATGGTGGTCCCGACGGTGTGCAAAAAAAGGGTCAGGGCCGGGGGGCTGGACTCTTAAATATATAGTATCCATGATTCGGCTATGCATACTGTAGGCTTGTAGTATGGCCTGGAATTACATGCCTTTTCAAAAGATGAAGCTGGGAGAGAACACATGACAATGATCGTTCATTGATTTGTGTGGGACATGGATTTTAGTAGGCTAAGTATAGTAAGCGTACTAAAACAGATGAATGGGGCTGTCAACTGAGCCACAAATTCACATGCAAAAAGGAAACTTGCATTATGGAACATTTGCGCGTTTTGCCATGTGTGCATTGCTGCGCTTAGCCAATAATGGGAAGAAATAATAATGGATCAACATTTTAACAAGCTCAATGTTTTGATCTGTTCCATCAGTCTTTCCGTTTTTAACCTTTTGGGATTTGCAGTGGTTGTATGAACTTTGGATCTATCGTCCTAGAACTTTCTGTTTTTGACATAAAAAAAAAAACTAACAAATAATAATAATTGTGACGCCCTTAATTTCGAGCCCTGGCTAGGCATACTTGTCATATCTCAGAACAACAGAACACTTTTAATAAATTATGAAGTAGAAAAACATGGATATGGCACGAATTTGTCAAGTATGCCAGGTTACAACAGTAGGCTATAACCACTCAAATCGATTCAAATTAGGTATTTCAGGAAAATTGACTTGCGCCCACAAAGGTAGGACATCTAGGCCAATAAATATCAACCTTGAACAGGATTATCTATTTTAATGGAATTGATAGACTGTGACCACGTGCGCACTGATTTATAAAGAGACGATATTCGAACGATAGGCTGTTTTTAAAACGCTGCAGCTGCGATTTAAAATATATGTATATATATTATTTAGTCTACATAATGAAAAAAAATGCTTTATGAGCTACGCTCCATCCATACTGAGATGTGCTATTTTCCCCATGTGGGATTAAGGATATGCTTTGGGAACAACCGCGCGCTCTGGTGATTTTGGCTTGTGATTTGCTAGTGTCAAAGTAGAGAAAACTGACGAGAATATCAGATTTTTCAGGAGAATCCCAACCTATGGCCTCGAACACACACCCTACTTGCTCTGAATTTAATTCACATATAAGCGATGGTACTTAACTCTTCCGCTTGCCCAAAAATATAAATAGACTTATGTCTGTTTGATTGACAGTATCAAACATGCTGATGCTGAAAAACCGACCTGTGAGGGCCTTCCTATGGAGGTTCCTGGAGTGTTTGACAGTGACGTGAAGATCACATACACCTACTCTGTCACCTTCGAGGTATGTTATACCAATAGAATGAAACCCCAACATTGATTTGCTTTGCACATACAAGTACACCATTTTTGAATTTGTGTGGTCCTCAGCATAGTTCATAGAAGCATTTACTTTTACAAATAATACTTTTGTCATTCACAGGAAAACAATAACATCAAGTGGGCCTCCAGATGGGATTACATTTTGGTCTCAATGCCTCACACCAACATCCAGTGGTTCAGGTACGTTAGGTCTCTCAAGACAGCTCTCATAAGAGATTTTTATATTTTTATTGAACCTTTATTTAACTAGGCAAGTCAGTTAAGAACAAATTTGTTTTTACAATGACTGCCTACCCTGGCCAAATCTTACACCACAGAAGTAGAGAAAATGTCTAAACACCAGCCCGAGAAGCTTGTAGGAAGTCAAAACAAAAGGTAGTGACTTTGTTTGCTACTACAAAATCTGTGTTTCACAAAATACAATGATAATCAGTAAGTCCTCTGTCCTTGTTCTGGCGTCAATCACTGTCAATAGATATCTGTTTAATCCATAACATACAGCATAAAGTTTAGTGACCATCAACCCACATCTTAAATGTCACAAACAAAACACTGGAACTCCAAATGTGTTAAACATTGTGTTGATCGCTCTAAATGTGATAGGAACTTTAGTCATGTTAAATATTCCCATTCCAGTGCTGTTATACAGTAGATTAGAATGTGGTGCTCTGCTGCTGTTAGTCATGTAAGTGGTGTATGACTTGTGTTCTTTCCAGCATTATGAACTCTCTGGTCATCGTGCTCTTCCTGTCTGGCATGGTGGCTATGATAATGCTGAGGACCCTGCACAAGGACATCGCCAGGTATAACCAGGTGGACCAGGTAAACCAGATTATTCTATTGTAGGTGAAAAAAGTGAATCCATCAAGAGTGAATGGGTGACGCACACATAGCAGAATATTTGTCTGCCAAAAGTTCATGTGTGTTCTGTTTCTTACCGACCCACAAGAATGAACCCCTTGTAAAATTTCACATTCACAGGGAGACTTGATAAAGGTTCCATCACCACAAGGAAAATCCATATCCTATGTAAGCTTATCGAAAGCCACTTGAGCACAAACTGGGGATTGGTGTTGTGATTTCTGGGAGCCATCTCTTGAGGTGTCATAAAACTTAAACCTTTTAAAATATGGTGTAGTGCAGGCCATTTACAGCTGCCAAGTCATTTGAGTAAAAAAAAAAAAGATTCCAACAATGTTTGTCTGCTTTTCGGCTAAGCTGAGAGTTTATGTCTACACCATATTTTACAGCCATTGGCTAATGTGGTAACGTCATGTGTCTTGATGTGTTTTTTTTGCTGCACTGGCATGTTAGACAAGCTGGAAGATAGGCTAATGACTCACTCTTGGTGATTTGGCTGATCTGTAACAAACCAATTTAAATATGCATAACTTTGACTGTTCTCTTGGTTCTGATTGGTTGTGTCTAACCCAATAGGAGGATGCCCAGGAGGAGTCTGGGTGGAAGCAGGTGCACGGGGATGTGTTCCGGCCTCCCAGGAAGGGCATGCTGCTTTCTGTGTTCCTCGGCCAGGGAACCCAGATTTTCATCATGACCTTCATCACCCTCTGTAAGTAACTCTTCCTCAGGTACTTTAATAAGCAATGCATTACAGCATCTTCAGAATAATAGTTTTTCTTTATAGAGTAATAGTTATTACCCTCTCTTATTGACTTTTACTAGAGTAATAGTGGTAGTATTACTGTAGTATGAGTATTCTGTTTAGTGATGGTGATGGTTTGTCTCCTATAGTCCTGGCCTGCTTGGGGTTCCTGTCTCCAGCTAACCGAGGGGCTCTGATGACCTGCTCTGTGGTGCTGTGGGTTCTGCTCGGGACCCCTGCAGGATACGTATCATCACGCCTCTACAAGAGTAAACCTCATTTACACACACATCAACATACCACACGTGAATTAACTAAATGAGATTGAGTTTTAGAAAGGTACGATATAAATGCAAAGCCAGATCATTGTCAGTTCGGGGCTACAGTTGGCTGGACACCATGAGATTCCCTCCAACCATTCAGTTAGATATGTATTTCTGTTCTGCCTGAACAGTCTCTCTGTTCTGTATGCCCTGCTTACAGCTTATTTGAACCCTTATTTTCCTGTGTGTCCTCAGCTTTCGGTGGTGAGAAATGGAAAACCAATGTCCTGTTGACAGCACTGTTGTGTCCAGGGTAGGTCGGCTGTTCTAATTTTCTAGAATGTAATTTAACTAGGCAAGTCAGTTAAGAACAAATTCTTCTTTTCAATTTGCTCATACTGTAGCATCCAACGCTGCATTCATTTGACACACTCTCCTCCTTAACAGGGAGATGTGTACAGAGGCTTCACATCTCTCCTTTCTTTTTCTCTCTCTTGCTCCCCGCCCAGGATTGTATTTGCAGACTTCTTCCTGATGAACTTGATCCTGTGGGTAGAGGGCTCGTCGGCTGCCATCCCCTTCGGCACGCTAGTGGCCATCTTAGCTATGTGGTTTGGCATCTCCGTGCCCCTCACCTTCGTCGGCGCCTACTTCGGCTTCAAGAAACCCGTGAGTCCAAAATCAGATCCCCCTCTGTCCGTGTAATCGCAATTACAAAACGGATCCTAGATCAGAAGTCCTACTTTAAGATGGATTATGACTACGGACCCTGATATTTTCTCCGCGTTAATACCCAGCCCTTTTTTTTTTTGTATGGCGTACAACTTTCCATGTCTTGGTGAGTTATCACCCCTCTGTCTTGCTCCATTTTACAGTCCATTGAGCAGCCAGTGAGAACCAACCAGATCCCCAGACAGATCCCAGAACAGTCCTTCTTCACCAAGCCTGTCCCCGGCATCGTCATGGGGGGCATCCTGCCCTTCGGCTGCATCTTCATCCAGCTCTTCTTCATCCTCAACAGCATCTGGTAGGGGGAAAAAAACAGTAATGCAATTGTGTGTCTGTCATCTGTCCGACCGTCTCTTATCTTTCTGGTTGAAGCAACTCACCTGCTTTGCTGGGAGTCTCGTTTGACTGATTGATTGTAATAAAGTTCAACTTTTTTTTTAAAATCTTCTGTTCCAGGTCTCACCAGATGTACTACATGTTTGGTTTCCTCTTCCTGGTCTTCATCATCCTCCTCATCACCTGCTCTGAGGCCACCATCCTGCTGTGCTACTTCCACTTGTGTGCGGAGGTGAGAGGAAACTACTGTTCACCGGTCTTTCTCCCAGAGTAATGGTCTACTGAAACGTTTAGGTGTTAAGTTACTGAAATGTGGATTGTGGTGTACTACGAAATAACGTTACAAACACTTTCCAGGGTAGAGTTTCCTGGGACTTCCCAGTGGGTGGAAATGACTTCACAATGACTTAACTTCGACTGCTGGGTTACTGCATTGCGTAATAATAATGTATTCGACTGTTTACGGTCAGACTCTGTGGCTGTCTGTAGCCTAACCTAAGCCCTGTTTCCTGTAGGACTACCACTGGTGGTGGCGTTCCTTCCTGACCAGCGGCTTCACGGCGGTCTACCTGTTTGTCTACGCCGTCCACTACTTCTTCTCAAAGCTGCAGATCGTTGGAGCCGCCAGCACTATCCTCTACTTTGGCTACACCTCGATCATGGTGCTCATATTCTTCCTCTTCACAGGTGAGTGGCCTGGGAACACTGCGTAAGCCAGGTTTTGATTGTGGTACTAAAACAGGTTGGCGTCACCTCAATGGAACATTTACCTTGTGTAATTTGCAAAGACCCGTCCTATTGTTTGTTCACGGACTATGGTTTAGAGGCATTAACTTGCCCATCCTTCAACACCAAGTACTTAGGTGTCAGTGTGCTGCTGCTTGCAGTTTTATGAATGACAGTGACAGATCCTCTGTAGTTAGCTATCTGTGTGTTCACAGAATTCAATAGTAAACGGTGTGTTCTCTGTCCTGGTACCTCCAGTCTGGCATCATTCACTATCAACCGATGAGAATGGTCCATCCAACAGTCAGCTCCAAGTCTAGTGACCATCAACCTGTATCTTGAGGGGTCACGAACAGAACACTGAAAAACATGTGTATAACAGAAAGGGTGACATTTATAAATATGCTAAATCTGTTAATTACTCTAAACTGAATATGAACTTTATTGATCTTACATTTCTGCATGGGGAATGGGAATTGTTTCGTTTCTGAAGAATCCCAGTAGGTTAACGTCAGAAGGGACAGCTCAGCCCATTCCTGTACACATTTACTAGGATGCAGGAACTCTTATCCTGTTCCAGTGACAGCATAGACCAAGTAATGCACTAGTGTTGCGCCACTTTTGTTGGCTCAACCCCCTTCCCTCCGTGGCAGGTGTCACACCTCTGGTTTTACTGGCAGTACAGCTCAGTGGAGGAAGGGAGGAACATCTTCAGTGAATTTCAGAAACATTTTAAATAGTGAGACATTAAAGTTGTCCTTTTTAGAGACCTATACTAAACTTTCAGCATGAACTGACATGTTGTCCACCCAATCAAAGGATCAGAGAATGAATCTAGTACTGAAAGCATAAGCTACAGCTAGCTAGCTCTGCAGTGCATGACGTGACGATTTTAGTTGACAGCTTTTAACAAATTCATTTCTTAAATGGAGGAGCTAGTTAGTTAGGAGTTACTTAGCTAATGAATGCAGCTAGATAGTTTAGCCTACTCAAAGATGGATGCAATGTTAGCTAGCTGGCTATGGCTATCAAACACTGGAACTCTTCCAAGTCAAGTTAAGCTTTTGGTTTTATTAATTTATTGCCACTGGGGCCCCTCTGTGTAACTGCTCTAGTAGCTATGTTGACTATGACATTAGCCTACATCGTTTTCACCATATTAGCTATGTGTAGAGGCTAGCAGTTATAATATGAAGGTTTGGCTTGGAACTTTTTCTGCCTGGTCAGACAGCTGATGTGTTGTGTCTACCATTATTCCTGTGCCCAAGAAAGCAAAGGTAACTGAACTAAATGTAGCACTCACTTCTGTCATCATGAAGTGCTTTGAGAGACTAGTCAAGGCTCATATCACCTCAACCTTACCTGACACCCTAGACCCACTTCAATTTGCTTACCGACCCAATAGATCCACAGACGATGCAATCACCTATTTCATCTGGACAAGAGGAATACCTATGTAAGAATGCTGTTCATTGACTATAGCTCAGCATTCAACACCATAGTACCCTCCAAGCTCATCATTAAGCTTGGGAACCAGGGTCTGAACCTCGCCCTGTGCAACTGGGTCCTGGACTCCCAGACGGGCCGGCCCCAGGTGGTGAAGGTAGGAAACAACACCGCCACTTCGCTGATCCTCAACACAGGGACCCCACAAGGGTGCGTGCTCAGCCCCCTCCTGTAAGCACTGTTCACTCATGACAGCGTGGCCACGCAGGCATCCAACTCAATCATCAAGTTTGCAGATGACTCAACTGTAGTAGGCCTGATTACCAACAACGACAAGACAGCCTACAGGGAGAAGGTGAGGGCCCTGGGAGAGTGGTGCCAGGAAAATAACCTTGCTCAACGCCAACAGAACAAAGGAGCTGAACATGGACTTCAGAAAACAGCAGAGGGAACACATCCCTATCCACATCGACGGGACCGCAGTGGAGAAGGTGGAAAGCTTCAAGTTCCTCGGCGTACACATCACTGACGATCTGAAATGGTCCACCCACACGGACAGTGCAACAGCTGCCCTATACATGTGGACTTGGAATCACTGGCCACTTTAGTAATGTTTAAATCATGTTTACTTACTGCTTTACTCATCTCGTATGTATCAATTTATAGATTTCTTAATTCCATTCTTTTACTTTTAGATGTGTGAACTGTTAAATACTACAACACTGTTGGAGCTAGGAACACAAGCATTTCGCTACACCTGCAATAAAATAAAATCTGCTACATATGTGTATGTGACCAATACGATTTGATTTGTGCACTGAAGTCCACAAATGATGGGAAAAGGTGACAGGAGGAGAGCGCGTAGATGCGAGAAGGAATTATACAACGATCAAAGGGATCATGCTGTTTGTATGTGGCTGCTATGAAAGTGAAGTGTGATCAGGGGTGTATTAATTCCACCGATTCTGTTAAACATTTATTAAATGGAAGCAAACTGAATGAAACGGGGATAAACATACCTGCGTTTCTATTGCATAAATTATCTTGTTTGCAACTGTTGGACTAATGATTACACCCTAGATCAGCTAGATGCAGGCAATAGTGTGCAAGGTGGTATTGTGTCACTGTAACCTTGATTACTAAACATTTTTTTCTATCGACCTGTGCACCTACGTTGTAAACTTTCATTCATAGGCTAGGTTGTAACAACCTCATGGGTACAGGGAAAATGTGAGTATCATGTAGTAGCCTAAATCTATCAATGTTATATTGAACTGGGTGAATGGAATATGAATGACAGTCATCCAATATGCTGTAATAGAAATGAGGCCATGGTACAGCTACACTGTGCTAAATGTAAACTTTTTAGACTTTTACTGCAGACGTCTCCGATTTATGGCAACGTCTTAAAGATGTCTTTGTTGATGCTGGAGTGGATCCTTGAAACAGACTAAATGAAGGCAATTTTTATGCTTGATCATAATGTTAAAGGAATAGTGTGCAGTTAGCTTGTAGTCTAAATGTGGTCATTTATACTGCAGAGAAACAGACCAGTGTCATGAATCGGTTATATTTAGTGGTTTTGCCTCTTCCTGGTTCCTGTGCCAAGTCTAGCACTGAACAGCTCATTCAAATGCTGAGAGAAGGGAGGTGACATGACAAGGCTGCCCTCTGTCAGGTCTAGAAAGGCCAGACTGACTGTTCTACACAGTAAACCCCTCTCACTCAACTGTATTGGGGGAAAACTGGTCAGAGGAGCTGTGGCATAACAGCACTCAGCCTTGCTCTCTGGCCACCTCTCCATGTTCCTGCTCATGCATTATACAGTGCATTCGGAAAGTATTCAGTTCCCTTGACTTTTCCCCCTCATCAATCTACACACACTACCCCATAATGACAAAGCAAAAACAGGTTTTTAGAAATGTTTGCAAATGTAGTAAAAATAAAAAAATGAATCACATTTACGTATGTATTCAGACCCATTACTTAGTACTTTGTTGAAGCACCTTAGGCAGCGATGACAGCCTCGTCGTCTTGGGTATGATGCAACAAGCTTGGCACGGCTGTATTTGGGGAGTTTCTCCCATTCTTCTCTGCAGATCCTCTCAAGCTCTGTCAGGTTGGATGGGGAGCGTCGCTGCACAGCTATTTTCAGGTCTCTCCAGAGATGTTCAATCAGTTTCAAGTCCGGACTCTAGCTGAGCCACTCAAGGACATTCAGTGACTTGTCCTGAAGCCACTCCTGCGTTGTCTTGGCGGTGTGCTTAGGGTTGTTGTCCTGTTGGAATGCAAACCTTCGCCCCAACCTTCGCCCCCAGTTCAATCTTGGTTTCATCAGACCAGAGAATCTTGTTTCTCGTGGTCAGAGTCCTTTTAGGTTCCTTTTTGGCAAACTCCAAGCGGGCTTTTTACTGAGGAGTGGCTTCCGTCTGGCCACTCTACCATAAAGGCCTGATTTGGTGGAGTGCTGCAGAGATGGTTGTCCTTCTGGAATGTCTCTGAATGTCCTTGATTTGCCTAGCCAGAGCCCGGACTTGAACCCGATCTAACATTTCTGGAGAGACCTGAAAATTGCTGTGCAGCAACACTCCCCATCCAACTTAAGTAAATGTGATATTTCCATTTTATTTTTATTATAGATTTATAACATTTTCTAAAAACTCTGTTTTTGCTATGTTTATTATGGGGTATTTTGTGTAGATTGAGGAGGGAAGGGTGGGGGGAAACAATTTAATCAATTTTAAGAATAAGGCTGTAACAAATGTGGAAAAATGTAATGGGGTCTGAATACTTTCCGAATGCACTGTAGGTGCACGTATAGTGCTCATCAGACCTGATTCAATACATGTTAGCCAAGATCAACAGGCCCTCCCCTGGTCTCCTCAGTGAGACATTTGACTGGACTTTGGCTATTATCGGCACTGTTAAAACGAAGCGCATGTCTGTTTTTTAGGTCATCAGCAAAGAGACTTTCGTCTCCTAGAAAATCGATGTGAGGCAGCGCCCAATTTACCAGTTGCCATGGATTCTATTAGATGCACCAGCATCCCTGACTGGCTGTTATGGCAACTTCCTCGCGCTGGCACTCAAAATATATAGCTGTGTACCATGAGGAGAGCAATGTGGGCGTTTACTTCGTATCCACACACACAACAATTCTGTGATGAACAGAGCTGCCTCCCTCTGTCCTTACTGGGATGTGGAACAGTTAGAAATGGACAAAGGGTTGACATGGTAACGGCGCTCTTTGGCGCCTTCTGGCCTTGTCTTACACACCCACACACATAATATGTGATATAGGACACCATGTAAGGAAAGTCGATACAAAACTACTACTGAAGCCATTTTGTTTTTTTCCATAGTTGGCCTGTGGTTTTATGTCATCCTCATAGGAACTTGGCATTTGAAGGCCAACTAAGTAGCCCGTATTGCTGGAGCAGTGTCAGACCCTATCTTAATACTGGGATAATCAGTATTGGAAAGGGCTGGCAGAAGATCATCGCTACCAAAAATAAATCCAATAAAAAGATCTTCATTCTCCCGGCCGCTCAGGGTCTTCATCTGAATAATCCTAATCTGCCCTATTTCTAATTGCCTTTTTAAGAAAAGACGTTTTTCTTTCTTTTTCACTTCCTCTAAACTTTGATCAAAACTGAAGTCGGGAGTTTCTTGTACGGCCCCCATTCAGCCGTCAGATACAGGCTTTGAGTTTGACGACTTCCTCTTCTCCTGGGATTTTGTCCAATCAACATTTTATCTACTGGGTTCTCTCCAGAGAGGAGCTCAAACAAACTGAGCTATCTCTTGATTTCTTTCTGCCAAACGGAATGCTGGTTGGTGCCTACTGCCTTGGCAGACTTGTGGCTTCATCTTTTATTTTTTTCAGCCACTTCTTTCAATAGGAATTGATCAGCCTTTTTAAAGGAGGAGGATTTGGTGGCGCTGAGTGGCATAGCGAGCCGGGCGGCTATAAGACGCCAGGGTTATTTTGGGAGCGTATGCTCTTGAAGTGCCACGCCCCTGAGCTCTTTCATTAGTTTTGTATTTTTATTCATTCGTTTCTGGTCCCCTCCTCTCTGCGCTGCACGGGGCCTGCGTCTCACTGCTAAAATCATCCCTGTGTAGATGAAACTGCATCCTGTTCAAAAGCCACACGCGCCTTACCTCTCTGCCTTACCCACGTGTTTCAATAGGCTGATGTGAATTTGTAATCTTGCAAAACCCACAATGTTTTTTTTCAAGTTCAGTGTCCTAACGTGACCCTTTCTTGTGAGGGCAGTGTGCAAATATGTAGTATGTATGAGTGTCTGTACGGGACGTGTACAATGAGTCTGACATGGGTAATGTGCAATGTATGTATTATGTTGCATGTAATGTACACTGTGTAATTTGTATATGGCAGTACTGTGTGTCTAAAGACAATTTTCCCCACTAGAAATTCATCCCTGTCCTATCCTTTCTTCTCAGGTACCATTGGCTTCTTTGCCTGCTTCTGGTTTGTAAATAAAATCTACAGTGTGGTCAAGGTGGACTAAAGGAAGGAGGGCCAGACTCCCTGCTCTCCCAGTGCAGCGCATTTACAGTGACCGCTATGAGGAAAGGAAGCCCTTTTGAATGCACTCTGACTTGAAACCATCACATATCTCAGAAAAGACCTGGTGAGGGCCTTTGTTTAAGCAAAGGAAATTTGATATGTTGCGGTCATTGTTTTTGCTTGTACCGTCTGCCTAAGATTAAGTGACGTTTGATTTGACTTGCACCGTGATCCTCCAGGTTCGTTCCAAATATCTAATTTAACGGAACACTACATAGGGGTGGGTGGTGAAGGATGAGCCGAAATGCTTTTATTTTCCGTTTCTAATGTAAATCAAATACTTACTTTATTTTGCTTTTTATATTCTCAGAATCCCAAACGTCTATTTACGTGTTTGTTTTTCACCAACTCTGCTGTAATGAGAATATATAAATGTTGATACTTTTTAAAAATGTGACCTATATGGAACTGTCCTTTAAAAAAAAAGAAAAGTAGAATGTTTATTGGTTTTATATCTGTTTGGACAGGTGAAGATGGGGGCTATAGAATCTTAACCATTAATGGCCTGTATTATAGTTTACTGTATAAATGACCATGCAATGATAGAATCTGTTTGTTCTCTTATTTTTATGGCTATATTTTGGTTTATATGACAATAAGAATACATAGCAACTGTGGTTATGAAGCACATGTGGTAGATTAATTTGCTAAAGCAGTGGAAATGTAAGCCCAAGCTTATGACTCATCGACGTTATTACTATATATATATCTATCTATCTCACACGGCACAGGAGAAAGCAACTTGGTAGATGAAGAAAATGCATTACAGTATTTCTTATTAGGTAACTTACTGTAACTAATATGTATGAAACTACTGCAGCTTTTTCTTTTTAGCAGTGTGGAGTCATCACCTAAGGTGATAATGTTTTTACAAATAATAAATACATTTGATTCATTGGAAAGAGCTACTGCATTTTCACCTTTTCTATACTCTCAGATGGAACTTTGTGATGTCATTGAACATTTTTTAAAGGAGCAACCCGGGATTGGTAGATTTTTTTTTTTTTACTTAAATGAATGATATACAGCCATTGATTCTTGAAGAATATAACATTTTACCAAAACAAGTGACTGGGTTGCCTCTGTTTTTCAAATGCCGGATTGCACCTTTAAAGGAAAAGCGTCACTTACTGACATTGCATTGAAGGAGTTCTGTTCAGCGTTGTTGAAACTCACATTTTATTAAATAAATGAAGACATCCTCGGACCATGTTGAAAATTATGAACAATAAAAAAAGCACAATAGAAATCCTCACATCTCTAGTTTTTAAAGGACTGCATATAAAACATGTTATTTACTTTAGTTTCACTATGACATATTCAACAGGAAACGTATCACACAGTACTTTTTACAATAGTCTATTTTCAAAAATCTCTACAAGTCAACTACCTTTAAACAAAATAGCTGAAAATTGAGATTCTCAGCACTCAAGTCTTTCACTCATACTTAACACTTCAGCCTCTCAACATGCATACAGATTACACTTGCTGAAGGACTTCCACTCAGAACAGAGAAGAATCTATGCTGAAAAGAACTACTGTAACTATCAGCACCAGGCTCCAGTTTGGTAACCATCAGTTCTGTGATGAACTTGCTTTAGATTGAACAATTTCACTTGAGGTACTATGAAAACCAACTGTTATGGTTCCTCAAGACCATGGTCAGAGACTTATCTCTACATATACTGTACATTCACCATGGCTTTGAGAAATACATTTCCGAATCAATATGCACACATTTGTATGAGTTATGTACATTTTACTGTATTGAATATTTTAACCAATATTTTGAGGTCTCAACATGAATAAAATCCTTAGCAATGGTTTACAGTACATTGCAACCTGTTTCATATCGACTGATACTTGCACTATGCTCTGTTAAAAGTGCAAAGATAAAGTAACACCAATACTGATATGGTATACTAATGCTATCTACGCTTTACAGAAGCTGCAAAGTGGGCAAATATAGAGTCAGTGGAGCCCTACCATGACGCATGGCCGCATTCAGGCAAGAGGGGGATTTTGTTAGAGCTCTCAGCCGGCCTCCTTTGAACCTCTGAGATGAGAGAGCCCAACTGGCTAAGGCAAACATGAACATTGTACCTCTCAGAAGGCTGCCTAGAGCAGTTCACTTGGTAGTGGAGGGGAACAGTCAATGAGACACTGCACAGCTCAGTAACAAGAGGTGCTTTGAAAGGGAACCAGACGGTACAGGGGCAGAGAGAGCGGTGTTCACAGGCTCAAGAGGCTTCAAGGACATGCATGGGCACTCCAAAGTCCCCATAACATCCTGAGTTTATTGGCAACACTGGCAGGCTGCTTAATCTTACTGAGTAATGGGGCACAGAGATAAATGGTGACAGCAGATGAGATTCTGGAAATGCAGAAGGACAGCTGTGCATGTGATAGGTAGCTAGTTGTGATAATTCTGGTGCTAAACTAGTGAACCAGATTCATGAATTACCTGAATCACTGGTCATTTTGGTCCCTCTCAGCCATCTCTTCCTTGACATCATGTGTTTATTATACAGTACAGTATACAACATTATTGCACTACAGGCAGGGTGAGTAGTAATACTCCTCACAGGAGACAAACATAATAAGCTGTCACCATGAGGAGTTTGTGTTCTGTAACAACGGTTAGAACAGTCAAATACATTTGCGGCATGTTCTTTCAAGTTGATATGATAATACTGATCTGTTTCATGGATGTTTGACAGAGATTTCTCTCTGAGGGTAGAAAACACTAAAAATTGCGCATCAACTATAACTGAACAATAGGAGAACTAACAATGGCTTTTCAAGGAAAACACTGCAGCCCAGGTCTCATTGTGACGTGTAATGGAAACGGCAGATATAGGAGACATTTTCTAAAGATCAACATTTTTATCCATTCAACAGGGGTGGAGTTTTCTTTTGTCAAACTTTCTTTATTGCAACAAATGATGATAGAAACTGTGTTTTTCTGAAAAATTGATTGGAGAATAATTTTGAAGGTATGCGGGGCACGTGATGTCAACACGTACCATGAAGCTCCACTCCACATTTTAATTCTAAATGCCTACTGCCTGCTAAATCAACTATAACAATTATGTTTCTTGCAGGATCCTTGTCCTGAATTTCAATAATGGCTGAATTGCTTCACATACATTTTCTGGTTGGCTGGATGCAAGTTTCACCACCTAATTATTCTAGGCTGTTAATAATTTATTAATGCGCAATTTGCCTAAACGGGTAATAGAAACACTTCAACCACTTCATTTTTATTCGACGCTATAGGTTTTTCAGAAAACGTGTTTTATTAGGTGTGACGTCATTACGTACAGCTGTTTTTAATCTACATAAGTTTGCTAAATGGAAACTCACTGTAGCAGGTAATTGTTGAATCTATTATCTATGCGAACTTTCGAAACGTCAACAAAAGAAATCACAGGTCAAGTTAGTGGAAATATAGCTATTGTCAGAATGTAAAACCCTGTAGACCAGAAGGCAAATCTGCGCAAGTTTAGCCGTGCTGAATAACCATGTCTTCACTGGAGGGGAAAACTGCCACATGAAAAACAGTTCAACCCATCTCCCAGGCTGTTTCTCTGTAGACTTTTCTACTAGGTGGTGGTGTGGACGGTGAGCTCTCTCTCAGAGCTCAGGCTGGTGGAGGTGGTGTCTTTGCGGCTGTCCCTGGACCTCCTATCCATGGTGGGGGAGGAGGTAGCCTCCGTGGTTGTGCCCTCCTCCCAGGTGCGGAGGGGGCAGACGCGGGCAGCCAGGCTGGGCAGATGGGGCTGCGTGGATCGTCCGTCGGTCACGGTGAAGCAGTTGTCCTGTGCGGAGGTGTGGCAGGGAAGGACCTGCCTGCAGAGCGGACCACACAGTAGGGCCAGGAACTCCTTCCTCACGCTGCGGTGCATGTAGCCGTAGATGTAGGGGTGGAGGCAGCACTGCAAGAAGAAGAGGACCAGGGCTAGGGAGGCCAGCCATGGAGGCACAGCAGCACTGGAGCGAATGGACACCGTGTTGAGAACACTGTAAGGTCCCATGCTCAGGATGTACGAGGCCATGATGACAAACACCACCCGGGCTGCCTTGCAGTGGTAGTGGAAACGTCTGTGCCTGCCCCGGATGGGGTACCCCCCGGCCGAGAAGGAGTCCAAGGGTGGGGGTGGCTGTTGGGGCTGGCGCTGGGGGCTGCCGGTGCAGGGTGCCTGGAGGTCCGGAGGCTGGTTTGGCTGGGACTTAGAGTGGGTCTGGATGGGGTGCACAAGGGCATTCTGCCTCCTCGCTGCCCTGAACACCATCCAGTAACAGCCCAGCATGATGAGCACAGGCAGCCAGAAGGAGAACGTGGCAACCAGGGCTGAGTAGGACAGGCTAGAGGACCACACCACAGAACACACGTTATGCCTGCGGTCAAAGTCTATGGCCCCCCAGCCGTAGAGGGGTGGTGTGCTCTGGAGCAGGCTGAGCACCCAGGTGCAGGCGATGAGGTTGGTGCCCAGATGAGGGGTCATACGGGTGGGGTAGGACAGCGGGTGGATGATAGCCAGATAACGGTCCACCGACACCACGACGATGGTGTTGACCCCGGCAAAGGCAAACAGGTGCATGAGCACCACCAGGGCCTGGCAGAGGCGGGCGTCCAGAGGCCACACGCCGGGCATGGTGGCAGCGATGGCGAAGGGCATGACCAGCACAGTCTGGAGCAGGTCTGCCAGGAGGAGGTTGAGCACAAAGCGGTTGGCCACGTGGAGGAGCTGAGGCTTCCTCTGGAACACCAACAACACCACCACGTTACCAAACAGAGACACACACACGATGACTGAGATCAGCACCATCTTCACCACGCTGTTGGCCACCGACGGCCAATCTGTGGGGCCAGGAGGACCAGAGGAACCAGGGTCCCAGGGCACGGTGCTGGAGTTACTGCCCACACCGGGCACCTCGGAAGTGGGCATGCTGAGGCTGGCGGGGTGGGGGAGACGGCATGTGTGGCTGTAGCTCCGACAAGGTCCACAGTTTCCACCCGACGTCTCACAGGTCCTTTTTATCTGTCAGTCGATTTTCCATCTTGAAGGAGAGGATGACAGAGAAGAGAAAAGCACAAGCTCAAACGGGTGTTTGTCTGCTTTCATAACACGTCACACTCTAATTCTAAAGGACTACACTGTTGAGGCGGATTAATTTCACTCTGAATTCATTAATTTAGCTTCAAGACCATTACACACATACAATGGCTTGTGAAAGTATTCACCTCCCTTGGCATTTTTCCTATTTTGTTGCCTTTCAACCTGGAATTAAAATGGATTTTTGGGGGGTTTGTATCATTTGATTTACACAACATGCCTACCACTTTAAAGATGCAAAATATTTTTTATTGTGTAGCAAACAAGAAATAAGACAAAAAACTGAAACCTGAGCGTGCATAACTATTCACCCCCCCCAAAGTCATTACTTTGTAGAGCCACCTTTTGCAGCAATTAAAGCTGCAAGTCTCTTGGGGTATGTCTCTATAAGCTTGGCACATCTAGCCACTGGGATTTTTGCCCATTCTTCAAGGCAAAACTGCTCCAGCTCCTTCAAGTTGGATGGGTTCCGCTGGTGTACAGCAATCTTTAAGTCATACTACAGATTCTCAATTGGATTGAGGTCTGGGCTTTGACTAGACCATTCCAAGGCATTTAAAATGTTTCCCCTTAATCCACCCGAGTGTTGCTTTAGCAGTATTCTTAGGGTCATTGTCCTGCTGGAAGGTAAACCTCCGTCCCAGTCTCAAATCTCTGGAAGACTGAAACAGGTTTCCCTCAAGGATTTCCCTGTATTTAGAGCCATCCATCATTCCTTCAATTCTGACCAGTTTCCCAGTCCATGCTGATGAAAAACATCCCCACAGCATGATGCTGCCCCCACCATGCTTCACTGTGGGGATGGTGTTCTCAGGGTGATGAGAGAGGTTGGGTTTGCGCCAGACATAGCGTTTTCCTTGATGGCCAAAAAGCTCAATTTTAGTCTCATCTGACCAGAGTATCTTCTTCTATATGTTTGGGGAGTCTCCCACATGCCTTTTGGCGAACACCAAACGTGTTTGCTTATTATTTTTCTTTAAGCAATATAATTTTTCTGGCCACTATTCCACAAAGCCCAGCTCTGTGGGTTGTACGGCTTAAAGTGGTCCTATGGACAGATACTCCAATCTCCGCTGTGGAGCTTTGCAGCTCCTTCATGGTTATCTTTGGTCACTTTGTTGCCTCTTTTGGTGGGCGGCCCTCTCTTGGCAGGTTTGTTGTGGTGCCATATTCTTTACATTTTTTAATGATGTATTTAATGGTGCTCCGTGGGATGTTCAAAGTTTCTGATATTTTTTTATAACCCAACCCTGATCTGTACTTCTCCGCAACTTTGTCCCTGACCTGTTTGGAGAGCTCCTTGGTCTTCATGGTGCCGCTTGCTTGGTGGTGCCCCTTGCTTAGTGGTGTTTCAGAACAGGTGTATATATACTGAGATCATGTGACAGATCATGTGACACTTAGATTGCACACAGGTGGACTTTATTTAACTAATTATGTGACTTCTGAAGGTAATTGGTTGCACCAGATCTTATTTAGGGCCCTCATAGCAAAGGGGGTGAATATATATACATGCACCACTTTTCTGTTTTTTAGTAATTTTTTTCATTTCACTTGACCAATTTGGACTATTTTGTGTATGTCCAATCCCCCCAAAAATCTTTTTAAATTACAAAATAGGAAAAACGCCAAGGGGGATGAATACTTTTGCAAAGCACTGTAGGCTACACAGGTTCTATAGTATACCATTATGGCAATTGTTCTTTGTAACAGCTGCATTAGACATGTAAAGAGAGTATCACAATGAGTCTGCCCGTGCATTTCATTATCTGTCAACAGAAGCCTGTGCCAATTTGAGACCCAATCAGACACATTAGGCTACTGTTCTCACAGACCAAAATCCACCATTTCACGAGACACAGTATTATAACATACCCCACTTTAAATGCAAATAAATATATATTTTAAACATAGGCGAACTGAAATGAAGAAGGAAAAGGATTCAAACAACCCCCTCCGAATTTCCATTGTTCATTCTTGCTCACCGATGTTCCCAAACAATCAATTGTTTGTAGACATACGATTTTGTATCTTCTGCTCTTAATTGTTTCCAAACAGCAACAAATGTATCACTGAGAATATACGTTTTTACCTTGAAATTGCCATATTTACTTTGTTATGTGGCGGGTTCTGTTGAGATGCTGAAGGCTGCGGTGTTTTGGTCGGTGATGATACTCCGTTCTCCTCAGCACCAGATCGCTGGTTCCCCCATTGATACCGTTCGATTGTCATTGCTTCGCCGCGCTCCCATTTTAGTCAGTCACTGCTGTATCGTCAATGTCAGCAGCCCCCCCCCCCACGGCTTGTCATCACTCACTCAGCGGGGGCATCTTATTTTCACAAGCATATAACCTCCACTGCTCTTTACTGTCAATTTTCATGACAGATCAAACATAACGGACTAGAAATACTGCGCTTACCCATTGATAGTGGGTTAGCCCTATACACAGTCGATTCGAGCTTGTCATAAAACAACGACACCTGCCTTGTGAGACTGATAGCTGCTCATCTGTAATCAGCAACATTAGCCCCTTTTCTCTTTGTGCAAAATGCAAAGGATTTTTGGTTAACCCCCGCATGGTTAACTCCCCCCTGCATTCATATTTCAATCCTGATTTAGATCTATGTACACTACATGACCAAAAGTATATGGACACCTGCTCATCAAACCTTCCATTCCAAAATCATGGGAATTAATATGGAGTTGGTCACCCCTTTGCTGCTATAACAGCCTCCACTCTTCTGGGAAGGCTTTCCACTACATGTTGAAAAATTGTTGCCGGGACTTCCTTCCATTCAGCCACAAGAGCATTAGTTAGGCCTGGCATGCAGTCGACGTTCCAATTCATCCCAAAGGTGTTCAAGAGGGTGTTGAGGTCAGGGCTCTGTGCAGGCCAGTCAAGTTCTTCCACACTGATCTCGACAAACCATTTCTGTATGGACCTCGCTTTGTGCACGGGTGCATTGTCATACTGAAACAGGAAAGGGCCTTCCCCAAACTGTTGCCAGAAAGTTGGAAGCACAGAATCGTCCAGAATATCATTGTATGCTGTAGGGTTAAGATTTCCCTTCACTGGAACTAAGGGGCCTAGCCCGAGCCATGAAAACCAGCCCGACCATTATTCCTCCTCCACCAAACGTTACAGTTGGCACTATGCATTGAGGCAGGTAGCGTTCCCCTGGCATCCGCCAAACCCAGAATTGTACATCAGACTGCCAGATGGTGAACCGTGATTCATCATTCCAGAGAATGTGTTTCTACTGCTCCAGAGTCCAATGGCAGCAAGCTTTACACCACTCCAGCCGACGCTTGGCATTGCGCATGGTGATCTTAGGCTTGTGTGCGGCTGCTCGGTCATGGAAACTAATTTCATGAAGCTGACGAACAGTTGTTGTGCTGACGTTGCTTCCAGAGGCAGTTTGGAACTTGGTAGTGAGTGTTGCAACCGAGGACAGGCGGTTTTTATCCGTTACCCGCTTCAGCACTCGCCAGTCCAGTTATGTGAGCTTGTGTGGCCTACCCTTTCGCAGCTGAGCCATTGTTGGTCCTAGATGTTTCCACTTCACAATAACAGCACTTACAGTTGACCGGGGCAGCTCTAGCAGGGCCGAAATTTTACAAACTGACTTGTTGAAAAGGTGGCATCCTATGACGGTGCCACGTTGAAAGTCACTGAGCTCTTCAATAAAGCCATTCTACTGCCAATATTTGTCTATGGAGATTGCATGGCAGTGTGCTCGATTTTATACACCTGTCAGCAATGGGTGTGGCTGAAATATCCAAATCCACTCATTTGAATGGGTGTCCACATTCTTTTGTGTATATAGTGTATCATCAAATGGGATTTTCCATTGTTGTGCATTCTCAAATAAAATGTTATTTGTCACATGTGCTGTATACAACAAACAGGTGTAGACTTTACCCTGAAATGCTTACTTAGGAGCCCTTTCTCAATAAAGTAAATGGAAAATTTTTACTCTAAATGTTTATTTCATGTGACCAAACTAGACCAAAGTAATTTACTAGAGTAAAGGCCTACACCTCTGAAATATCCACAGGTGCACTTTGTATAGATGGTAGGTGCACACTTGCATCCATGTTGAATCATTTGAATCATTGCCAAATGATTTGATAGTAAAATCCTAAAGCTATATATAGCTACATGACAATGTGTGGAGTTTCATGTGTAGGCCTTCTATCCCAGTTTGTTTTATTGGCTCTTCAATAATCTTAATGGTCTCAGTGTTAAAATAATCCAATCAGACAGTCGATGAAGTGGGTATGGTAATGTCTGGGATGTAAACAACATAACGTGTCAGGAGCTGGCACAGCAACAGGACACAACCTGCAGTGAGTGACCAAGAGCTTTTCCTGATCCTGACCACATGATCTGAGACTGACCAGTAAGAACTCTGGATGTTTAGCTCTATAAGCCAGGCTATAATAGGGTCTGGATTTGTTTCTTGGTCAGATCAGGTGATCAGGAAATATGTAAAACCATGTATGGAATAATTCATGATTAATATAAATAGACCAATCGTCTTGCAGAAGTAGAACTAGGTTTGTTTTGACTTGAAACAAGTGTTAATTGCATCATCATCCGGAAGTCTCAGCAGTTGAAAGCGTGGAGAAACAAAAGCATATAGGATACTCTGCCCAATCCAATGAAACTGTAACATCCGCAGCCTCGTCCTATTCATCATCTGAATTGAAGCCTCTTGTTACAAGTCTGCAGAATCTGAGGCATCAAAAAGTCCTTTGAAGTGCTGAGTAAGCACTCCCTGTTAGATTTGACTGCATATTAAATGCTTGGTGACTCTAAGGAAGACGTTCCTCTTCTTCCTCCTTATTGCACCATGGCCCCTGGTTCAAAGGGAGCATCGCGGGCCCAGCAGCCTGCAGTGGCCTTTGGGATTACACTCTGTTCCTGTGGCTCTGTCAGGGACACCCTCAGGGGCCACACACACACTGGGCAGGAAGGGCCCCCTTGACTCTGGAGCCCCCCAGCCAATACTACCCAGGTGTGAGGCCCCTATAACTCCCTCTGTCTCTATTTCTCTCTTTCACACACAGGCTGTTAACTAGTGCTCATTATAACCTTTGGCACAGATGAGACGGATCAAAAGAGAAAGTCACAGAGTTGAAAAAGAACCACAGAGAGGAGAGAGAGAGAGAGAGAGATGAAACATATTTAGTCCCCGGACTGTTGATCGGAAGAACTAACATTCCCAATGATCAGCCATGGAAATGGATTCCTTGATGAGTTCAAATCAAGCTGAAATATGTCTGATGAGGTAGAGCTATATTTGGGAGAGGCATTGCACTTTGAGTTGGGCACTCATGATACTTCAGACCAGGCTCAGCTGCTACTGCCTTTGGAGGTGTAAAGTACGAATAGGTGAGTGGAGAAAAATGAACTTCTATGTGTGGAGTGGCTCAAGGTCTGTGTTAGCACTCTGAAGGGCTCTTTCCCAACACCCAGGTAGCAGGCCAAGGTCACAGAGTCCTGTTCTTTTGTCAGATGAAGATTGAGCCATGGTTCTGTGTAGTAGTGGCTTGTCAAACATTACAACAATGTGAGTGGGTAGTATGTGAAGAAATCTCTTATTACAGTTGTAAATTAGGAAGATTTTAAATGCATCATTTATTTAGTGACGCTATTGGTTTTCAGCCGTCATAACAGAGTGGTTTTATACCGCCATCTAGTGCTGAAATTAAGACTTAATAAAAGAAAATTGTGGCGGGGTTGGAAGGGCCTCACTGATTCATAGTTATCGTAATTATTTCACCATACATCACTACACTCATCTTAATTCAATGGATTAATGCAAATAATTAGAAAAATCGAAGGATTTCATATAACCATGAATATTAACTTAGCAATTACCAAAAATGTATGCAGAATGAAGTGTGTGGCAATGTTAAGCAACACCTTAGCCCATGCCATTCTGTTTCTAAACCACTGATATCCAAATCCTTATGATAAGCATTCCCTTCACATTGCCCATCCACATGCTTAATACATCAAACTACATGACATTATTCAAAAATTGCCTCAAATCTACTGCTGCGCTGCCTCATCATAAATGTATTAGGCATATTAAGTATTATATAGCCTAGCTTAGAGAGCTCTTTGATGTACATGCATAAAACATACATGTAAAGTTACATTTTACATTGACAATTAATTAGGGCAGCTAGAAATTTAATTGCTGAAAGGCAATTCAGACTCACTGCTCTTGTAACTTAGCCAAAATGAACAAGTACGAAAAAGTTTAATGGATGAACTTACTGAGTTAAAACACTCTGGTAGCAGCTGAGTCAAATGTATTTAGAGACTACCAAGTCCATTCCCATAAATGTTTTGCTTTGTTCTTCTTGGAAAATTACATAACCTCTGTTTATTAGGGGTCAGAGAATGTTCACAAACAAAACAAAACAAAACAAAACAAACAAACACACTTTAATAGGAAGTTCCAGGTGAAACAAAAAGGAGAGCAGTCATTGGTAAAGTCAATCAAACATCCATCCGGTTTATTACGAGTCTAGCTGGCCCTTTCTGAGCAGGCCCTTATATCCTAATCAGACAGCGCCAACTGTTCTGTAAACACCAGCCCGAGAGACTGGTAGGATTTCAAAACAAAAAGGCAGTGTCAGCTGCTACAGAATCACACAGTGTTCACAGAATGTCATCAATCCCATACAGCAGTGAATAATCAGTGTGTTCTCGGTCCTTGTACCTCCAGTCTCACCTCAAACACTATCAACGGATTTGAGAATAACACTTAGCTTTAATCTAGTGACCAACAACCTGCACCTTGATTGTCACAAACAGAACATTGGAAATGGTGTTTTACAGAAACTCCAAATATGCTAAATATTGTGCTGGTCACTCTAAACTAAATATGATCTTTACAAATTACTCCATTACACACACACACACAAACATACACACACATCCAACATGTCCCCTATTACTGTGTTTGTGAGGGGCAGTGGCTAAAGAGAGCTGTATCCATAAACAAACAGATAAACAAGAGATTCACAGAGCGAGCGTCACACCACTGCCCCTGAAAAGGACCCATTCACTTCTTCTGCTCACCACAATTGAGTTTGTCTCCAGAGCCCAAACAGTTTAGAAGTAATTACTTGTGTTTTCCCCAGAAGGTGATTACTTCGCCACACTTGGCAGCCATTGTCACCGGCCATGCTTCACATTCACGCAAGTGGGCCCGGCCCACAAAGGAGAGAAGTGCCCGATTGATGACAGCCCTCAGTGGCCAAGCGAGAATTTAAAAGTACTTGTATGGGGCTCTTTCAGGAGATTAACTTGCTATAAGGGCTACCTGCCATGGACACATTCGCCGTATTCATGGAGCAAGCACAAAGAGTTTTTTAGAGGGGCCACAGCTGCATGAAAGTGAATGGGATAATGGTCACAAAAGGCAACAAACCTCAAGTGTAGAAAAATAAAGTGTCCTCTCAGATGGGAGGCCTCCATTCACGGACAGACGATTCCTCCCATTGACCATTGAGGATCTGCCCGCTCCACCACCAAAGGCCCCAAGCTAATTAATTTTAGACAAGCAGTGTTGTGGGGAAGGGCTCCAAAGAGAGGGCGCCACTCTGGAGCAAAGTGCTCTTTAATTAAATCTTTCTATCTGACAGAGTTCCCCTGGAAATGGACGTCACAGACCAACACACTAGTATAACGAGGAGTCTCCTGGCTAGGCCCCTGGCCCCCCGCCTTGAGCAAGAAGCACACAAGAAACACACACAGAGACTTTGCAAGAACACATATATATACTGCTGTCTTTCATAATACCAACACACACAAACAGAGCACTTAAGGATACACATGACACTTTATGCTTCCTGACTTTAGGAAGTCTCTTAGACTACGAGCAGCAACAAATTGATGATAGAGAAAAAGTCTGTTTTTCCCGTACTCTGCATCTAGAGACCCAGGGTTGAGCTTTGAACTGCCTGTGCTAATAAGATGGGTCGGGGACTGTGGCCACATGGGTCAGATTCAGGCTCTTGCCTTTTAACATTCTGTGCATGCATGAGCAAGAGAAAGAAATTGAGAGAGAGAGAAGAGAAGAAGGAAAAAAGAAGAAGCGTGAAGCAGAGAAATATAAAGGAGAGACAGAGAAACAATCCATGTGTGTCCGACTGCATTGCGTAAATGTGAAATTGCTCACGCAATTATTTCCGGGTTATAGATGAGAAAGGGGGGGATTGATCTTCTTATATAAAACAGACATGGACTACCACATACAGAGAGGCCGAGGGAGGGCCAGACTTCTTTGCTCGTGCTCACGCAGTGGAAAGGCACTGACAGGTGTGCCTTTGTATGTGCATGTGTGTTCACGCGGCGTGTATGTGCAAGAGAGCGAGCGGTTGTGTGTGTGTGTGTGTGTGTGTAAGTGTGGGCATGGACGGATGTGTGTCCCCAGTTAAGCTTCTCTAAGTTGTGTGCTTAACGCCTCTCCCTGGCTACCTCCTCATACCCCTCATCATGTTTTGGAAATGAGGGGCCATCTTCTCACACTCTGTTGGACTCCAGTCTTAACAGACCAGACGGCCAGCAGTTCAGCTCATAGGGACATAGGGATGCAGTGGGTAGAGCAGACAGACAGACACCGGTCCAATGCTAATAGATGGAAAGAAAGGCCTTGGTGCATGAATATCGAGAACCTTTCCAAATGGTCCACTGGCAGTTCCTCTAAGACCCGTTGAAGTCTTCAAATGCAAAAACCTCAAACCCAAGCGGATATTTTGGAGACCTGGTAAGAATATTTTTTTTAAACAATCAGTATAAACTCTGGATTTAAGTATAACATTACTGTCCTTAAAAATATGTATGTTTTGATTTAATTCATTGACTTAAGCTATATCCTAAAAAAGACAGATTTGCTGAAGTGTTTAAGTCATTCGCATTAGCAATGTTGTGATTGTGCCAGGCTCACCACATAGCACGACTGGGGTGTACAGAGACATCATGTGTCAGGTCGTCCCAGTCTGACAGTAATAATGCATCACTGTCGGGGTGAGTGGCACTTCCAGGTCAAAGGTCACCAACTCCTCATGTTAACTGCCTGAGTGTAGCAAGCCTCTTTACACCAGAGATTAGTCCAGCGGGTGCATCTGTGTCTCTCTTGCTGTTGTATTGTAGTGCATACGGCTTGTAGTTTTTCACGTCTACAAATGTCTTTGTAATAGGAAAAAGGGAGGACCGTGTATTGTATCCGATTACACTGCTATGTGTGAGAGCTGGTAGAAACGGGTGCACTGTAGTATTTGGACACTAGATGTCAGAGTTTGCCTTGTTAACAGAGCTCGGCTCCCGGCGCTGCTCGGGGGAAGCTTGCAGAGTAGTACACGTGGTGTGACAGCTTCCCCAGGAAGCTAGGGTGACATTTGCCTCACTTAATGACACAAGCTAATTAATCATTAGCGATCCCAGAGGTATTCCTGTTAGAGAGGCTTTGTCGTGCCTGGCCCTGGCAGGGGGTCCCCAGCCCCAACATGTTGTATGCATATGTTTAACCGCTGCAGCCCACACTAAAACGTCTTAATATTATCCCGTTTAGGTATTTAGACTGGATTGCAGTTTGCTGTTTTTCCCTATTCCTTCCTCTTGAAACAAGTACAAGGGTAAAAGCCCTTTTAAGATAGTTGTTAACTGTGTTCCTTAATCTTGTGCATGTAACCTTATGGAGGGCCGTGCAGTAGGCTTCACTGTGTAGGACTAGGGCCCAGCTCTATGTGTATCTAGAGAAGGGCCAGGGAGAGAGGGAAGAGAGACGTTATCAATGGTTGATTGGGCGGACAAGGGGAAGGAGGTTTTGTATTTCCTGCATCAATGGTTTTAACTCCATCGCTTTGTCTTTATCAAGCCAAATAAGCACATTCGCAGACAGATCAATCCAGGCCAAGAGCAGCAGAAGATAGACTAATACAGTCTACCTTGCATTCATTGCTGTTGTGCTGTGCTTTGTTGTTGTGCTTGATGAAGTAACGCCTGAGTATATATCCTCTCAAAGTGTTGAAATGCAAGGTAGACTGATGGTCAAAACTCATGGATGAAAGTGGGGATAACTTTAAAAAATTTTTTTTTATCTCAAAACCAACAGGCGATTTATCCTATTGTGGATTGTCTTCCTGTTCTGTTAAGTCGAGCGATGAGGGGGATAGGATGTACTGTTTTTGACTGTGTATGTACATGAAGTGTAGTAGCAGGGTCATTGGGTCATGGCTAATTGTCTCTCATGGGGTAAACCCCTCTCTCAATCATATTTGAATTGCACCAAAATGTGAGAACAGCTTTTGTATGAAATACTGAAGAAGTGGAAGCTACCCCCTCCTGGAAGTGTGTGTGTGTGTGTGTCCCCCCCACTGTGTCCCTGACTGGGTCTGGGAAAGAACCAGTCTGGCTATTATGTACCAGGGGCTCCAAGTGACCCACCCTGATGCCCCCTCCACCCCTGCACCCCGGCTGCCCAACAGAGAGGGGCATGGGGTCGCATGGGAGCATTGGGGGAACTTGGAGATGAGTGGTTGAGCAGGGTTGGCTGGTAGGGGGGCTGAGTTCGTTTTGGAGATGAGGGGTGAGTGAGATGCGTTACCCTTGGGATAGGCTGATCCCTGACCCCTAAGACCTGCCAGCCAACCCTAGTGCTTTGTACTGTGACCTCAGTGGATCAGGGCTGGGTGTTTTTGATGATATACAGCTCTGATGCTCGGCAGAAATATTCCTCTGGACATGTGCTGTAGCAGAGGGGCTACGAGCTACGAACCCACCCACTGAGTTTGACACTGCTCTGACCTACCAGTTTCTACTGGACTCTGTGTTCCTCTCTAACCAATAGCCAACTTGGATAATGGAAGCTGCAAATGTACGCCGTACATATCGTACTATATACTTCCAGTGTAATTTCGTCCTCATTCTTAGCCGCCTTTATTAACGGGTGGCCGATGCTATTATGAAACACAACGTGGGCGTTCTCTTCTGTCTCCTTCCACCGCAGCAGTGACGGCCCACTGTGCTTCTGTGTAGCAGCTCTGCTCCTCCATTTTGTTTCTGCGTGGGTCAGCGCGGCAGGTTGCGACTCCCCCATTGAAAGTGACGTTAGTACGGTGATACAGAGGGATGAATTATTCTGTTTCATAGGGCCACTGTACGGCTCATTGATATGCAAAGGAGAGCCTGGCATGGCTTTACTGCCCTGGGGCCTGCCAGGTATCCATTTAATATCACTTGGAAATACACAGGATCCTTCATTTCTACTCTAATCAGGGGGATGATTTCACTCTGCCAAACAGAGCCATTGTAATTTCACCGGCCTATAGAGGAAGATACTGCCGAGTTCTTTCCCATGGCTGAGTAGGAGTTGTAAACCTGAGATGGGATCTGAGTTTCTAAAGGCAGCATCCTCTAAGGCTAGGCCCTGGCCCTTTGTACATAATCCCCACCTAGCTAGGCTACGAGCTGCCAAACTCTTTCCCGAGAAGTAACACCTAGGGTGCACAGTCACAATAGAACGCCATGCATTTTGACATCATTGTTTCACCATAGCATTAGAGATAAGGGTCAAAAAGACAGTATCCTGTCAGAGATTTGGCTCTTGACCCATCAAGTGTGTGGAATGGACACCATCCGAGTGTGAGTTACCATGGCTCCAGTAGGCATGTGGAGAGACAATATGCAAACAGCATAAGACCGTAGTGCTCTAAGTCAGCTTGGCCGAAGAAGACGAAGTCGCCGCCATTTTTGTTTGTGCACAAAGTGCTCCTCATCTCTGTCTTTTCGGAGACATACAGGGGGCATGTCTGTCCTGTGGGAACCCCATCTGCAGGCCCATGGTGGTGATGGCGGAACCTCCCTTTCCTCCACACCCATCAGCGTTCACCCCCAATTACACGCAAATAGATAGACTACCACAAAGGCACAGCATGCGCAAACTTACCTGCCCCCCCCACCACCTACGCCAATTGTTTGTGCCCAGGAACATATTTAAAGATGCACGCTTCCACACCCTTACATCTCCGCAGGAGGCCACAGGAAACAGATGAAGATGCAGGCAGGTTGATCAGGACATAGTGCGGCCTACATGTCCCTGAGTGACGTGTCGCAACGTTGCACCGCCAACCACTGCCATTATCGACAATGAATCGACATCATTTTCTGTAGAAGGCCCAATTTGGACTTGAAAGAGGCTGCCATGGAAGCCGATCGCTCAGATAGGAGAGGGAGGGGAATCACTTGTCGCCCGGCGGAGCTTCTACCCCTCCTGTCGTGACGGAGGCAGCCATTCACACCGAGCATCTATCAAGCTGCATGAAATTGCCTTTTTGCGTCAGCAAGTGGTGGATTTGTAACAAGGCCTTAAGGATAGCTTATTTACTCACTTGTTTATGGCGAATCAAAGTGAGCCAAACTTTTCTCATCTTTTTCTTCTCTCTCGGCGTCGAAGCCTCTTAGCCGCGGCCCTTTCATGGTGTCAGGGGCGGGGCCAAGGCGTTGCATGTGATTCCCTATCTCCGGGAACCCCGCAATTACATCTGGCACAACTCTGCATGAACTAGCGCTTTATAGTCCTTTGTGCATCTCAGCTTTGAAGCGTCGGGTTCCTCTATAAGTTGCCTTTTTGTCCCCCTCCATCGTCCTACACCCCGCACCCATCCCCCTAACCAACCCCCGCTAGAGACAGAAGACAGAATGCGATGTGTCGTCTTCCTCCCCAACACAAAGCCCCAGTGCATTGGACACACCTTGGACAGCACAAAGGATGAAAAGCGCGGCGAGGTTTGGACACGCAGGACCACGCTGCCAGGCCCGATAAAGACGCTTCAAAAGTCGAGCTGTGAGCAGCGGCCCTCCTCTGCCGCTCCTTCTCTTTCTTCCCAGGGTCCCGGAGTGACAGAAAAAGAAAGAAAAGAGAAAGAGGGAATGAAAGAGAAAAATATAATATTTTAGTTTTCCGCTTATTGTATTTGTGACAGTGCGTTAGAGATCTGTGCATATAAATAGCAATGTGTTGCCGAGGAGACTAGGCAGACAGAGAGTAGGGTAAATGTGTACATAAGCGTATAGATTAGTGTGCATACGCTTGTTTTTGAGGAAGAGTAAAGGATTACCCAAAAACATCCCCAGATTTGAGGCTGGCGACCTATTAATGAACTCTGGAACCCCATCAACAATCTCCCTCTCTCATCTCTCTTCTCACAGAGACAGACTACCCACAGCTTGACAGTATCCCTCCAAAACACCATTACTGAAAAAACAGGCTTCTGGCAAACAGCTGTGGCAAATCTTTGGCCAATTTGGTTATATTTTCACACACAAATGTGTTTTGTGGCAAACTGTTGCTGCAAATTTGCAAACTTCTGGCAAACAATTCTGGGAACCTTGTGGCGAACATTCTACTGTTTTCTTTAAATTTGCTGCAAACTCATTATGAATATGCAAATTAGATCAGGTTTTTGGTTATTTTTGGTATTAACAACATTGAAATGTTGTATCTACATAAACCAAATCACATATGAACTTGCTCCTCACAGAGAAAACTAAACTAAACATACTAAATATACTAAACAACATGCATTCAATGTCTTAACAGATACAAATAATAAATAAATCCAATATAACTTGAAATCATCAGCATGCTAAATATTTCCCTAAATATAAATGGTTTATTTAATAATTTTTATGTAGCTACATTTACATGAGAGAAATGCCTGCCATCCAGGACATCTACAGCACCCGGTGTCACAGGAAGGCCAAGAAGATCAAGGACTTCAGCCACCCGAGCCACGGCCTGTTCACCCCGCTAGAAGGTGGAGACAGTACAGGTGCAAACAGCTTTGCTTGGACCAAGAGACTGAGAAACAGCTTTTATCTCCAGGCCATCAGACTGTTAAACACTCACCACTAGCCGGCCTTGTATGCTGCCCTGCGCCTTAGTCACTGTTCTAGCTGGCTACCACCCGGTACTCTACCCTGCACCTTAGAGACTGCTGCCCTATGTACATAGTCATTAATAGTCGTTAATGTTTACATACTGTTTCACCCACTTTATATGTATATACTGCATTCTAGTCATGGCTAATCCTATATAACACATTTTTTTTTTCATTATGGATTATGTTTTTTCCTTTTTCTTATTGCAGTGTTGGAGCTAGAAACCCAAGCATTTCGACGCACCTGCCATAACATTTGCAAATCTGTGTACACAACCAATAAACTTTGATTTGATTTAGGATTAGGTTTAAAGGGGCAACTACAGAATTTACATGAGCCAAGTGATAACTGAACAATGAGCTTTCATCCAACGGATGTTAAAAAGAGAAAGAACAAAACTGAAATAATGAAAACAACAAAAACAAAATCAAACCCAGTTCAGAACTATTGTCTTTGAGGATGGCGGACTTGTGGAAGTCCATCGTCCAAAGCTTGTTGAACGCATGAACTGAAACAATTAGAAAACACAAAACAAAAACAACATTAGGATACTGAAAACAATTACTGAAAACATTTTCTATTTTGGCATCTTAAAAGGTAGACTCAGCGGCTAATGGATGGGTTTGGCTTTGGAAAAACAGAGTCAGCTGTTTCAGAATTGCTTTGATGTTGCTTTGCTTCTCACTGAAACTGGCATTCTATATGTTTTACAGCAAGGAAACATTGTTTCTGCCTTGTATAAAAGCTGCATAAACAAACAATGTAGCTAGCATAAACTGGGACTTAGGCCTACCAAATCTACCTTTAAACGTGTGGCAAACTGTTCCTTGAGACCCACAGTATACAAATGTTTTTCTCCAGCCAAGCCTCAACACAATTGATTCAAACTATTGAACTAATTATGATCTTCAATCTAGAATGGGGACTTCATCCCAAAGAGACAGTTATCTACTATTTGTCTCTTCTTCCTGACTCAGGTGTATAAGGCTTGGATGGTAGAAAAGCAACATAAAATTGAGTTATGCCTAATATGGCAATTCATATTATTTTTCCAAAATGAATTATTGTTAATTTACATCTCAAAGTCATGCATGCAAGAAACATTGACCTGGTGCACACATATTTCTCTGTCCTCAGTTTGATTGAAGGCCTCAATCTGTATTTTTTCCTTGTAACTGATTGCTTATGAAAGAGAGAATGTATAACACATGGTCAAGATGAGCTAGGTACTAGTTTAAAGCAATTGTTACAACGAATTCATGTATAGACTACATTTATGAGAACATTACATGCATTTGCTTATCTACCTCATTAAGCTTGAAGACGATTTATCACTTAAAAAGTGTTATGAGTCGGTGCACCACAAACATCTTTCCAGGGTATTTAATGACGCATCCTCCTCCCAATACATCCTCTTCAAACACCATGGTTAGGGGAAGGGTATCCATCTGCAAAAGTGACATTTTTGCTTTGATGTCAAGTCAGTTCATACTGTTGCCACAGATAGAACAATGAGCTAGATATTTCACCGGATGTATAAATGTGAAGCATCCGGTTGGCATTTCCACTCATTACCAAATATGGTGATGAAAGGAAGCCCTGTGGCCGTTAGTGGGAGAAGATAGATTTTGGTCAACATTCTGCTAATTTTCTCAATACAGTTTTCTGTTTCCAAAATTAGAATCTGTCACGAACAGAGTGGACTAAGTTTTGTAGACTTCACCCTTTGCCCGAAGTCTTAAAAAATTGCATTCTTTAGGAGTGCAAGGGCGAATTGAGGTATTGCACACACACACTTCATAGAGTAGGCGTTCCCTAACGGAAATATGCAAATACATGCTAGAACGCGCCAATAGGATCTCGCTAGCTCGTGCTTGGCTCTGACAACACCCTTGCTTGTACTGCCCACTATGATACATTTTCTCCCATTGTAAATGACAGGCTGTGGCCTATCTTGGGTTAGTTATAAAAATCTTTGCTGTTGCTACCATGTTGTGCTAACTAGCTAACATGTAACTGAACAGTGACGCTAGCATATTGACATGCATATTATTGGTATTAGCTAAAAGACAGCAAAGTATTCACCTAAAAATATACATGTTTAGGCAAATCATTAGTTAGCTAGCTAGCTATCACATCAATTGTGCAAAATATGATAGCTAATGTTAGCCAGCTAACTAAGTGCTAGTCACTAGCTGACCGGCTGAAACTGATACAGCAACAAGTTTCACTCCTTCCCATAAAACATGACATTGCTAACCAGTCATCAATTATCTAACACAATTTTAAAGTTGATTAGGAAGTTTCATTAATAAGCTAGACACTCACTTGACAACTTCGGTAGGTAGCTAGATAACTTTGTTTCCATTTTCCAACAAATTTTTTCTCTCCTTGACTGGTCAAACTTCTTGCACTATTTTGTGGCACACTATAGATGGGTTAGCTGACAACATCACGAAAAACGATGTGCACGCTTCTATGGGTGATTCTGGATGGTCAAATACCTATCAAAAATTACAAAAATCTGCCATGTTGGGAAATGAAGGTGGCTCATTTCAGACAGTTTCATCTTGTTTTCATCATGTCTTGTTTTGAGGCGTTTTGACTGATGTCACATCTATCCTAATATAGCTCAAATTCACTAGCTAGCTAACCAACAACTGTACCGATGTATTTTAGACAACACGTGCTCATTGTGCCAATTTATTTATATATTTTCTGTAAACATTGGAGACAAAATACAGTTTACATGTTGTCAACAATCTAAGCCAACCCTGTCTGTTTTGCCCCATAGTTGTGCACGTGTCGGTTTTGTTGCTAAACAACCAATCCGTCTATTAGTTAGTTTGCAGCAAATTTGACACAAACTTGCAGGAAGTTTGCCGCAACAAATCGTTTTTTGTAAGGGCAATCAATCTCCTTTGGCTGAAATGGCCGGTCAGTGGTTTACAAGAGATATGGGGATGAGTTTTGTGTGACAGTCACTGACATTTTGTGGCCTTGATTTATAGGCATAGTTTTTTTTTGTTCAATTACATTTTGTATCCCTCAATTCATAAATAGGAACAATACATGGATCAGAAACACAATTAGTACATCACTCTCTCCCTCTTCCCCTCTCTCTTCTTCTTTCTGTATCTCCCTCGTTCTCCAACCCCCACCGGGGGTCGTCCAAAATGGAGATGAAAAAGAGCAGAGTTTTTCCCCGGTAGTAGCCCCCTGCCCCCCTCCATCCCCACACCTCTCCTCTCTCCCCACCAAAACAGATGGCGTTTTATGCTGTGCACAATAAGGACTATTCAGCATAAGCCGGGCGAGCCCTCCCCACCTGCGCTCAGCTCCCAATCACAACCTAATGAACACATTGGGAGCAGTCTGCTCCAAATTACGCCCAGTAGGCTACGGGCCCACAGGTAACCCCCTACCCCATCTCCTAGTCCTCCCTCTCCCCCGCCAGTCTCCTGAACACCCCCCCCAAACCTCTGCCCCATGCGGCACCCAGCCCCTACACACTGGTGCTTAATCAAATCAAGATTTCTTTATCTCCCTGTCAGCATTCCAACCCAACACGGTGAGCTGGAAAGTGTGGAGTGCAGCGACAAGCGTATATGTTACATGTGGGGAGATGCAGATTGACAGGCTCTTGTGTATATGTGTTCATACAAAACTGAAGGGACTCTAGCGTTCATACCAGGTTTAGGGAGTTTAGGGTGTTTTGTTGTTGTGGTAGAGAGTTATATGTATAGTTTATGTTACTATCCATAATAAATTCTGTTTTATTTGAGTTGCTCTCACCTGTGCACAAACTCCTATACACACACTCCCTGAGTGGGCATCTGAGGCCTCTACTAAGGACTAGGATGTGAGATTGAGAGATAACAACAACAGGCATATCCATTTCCCCCATTTGCCTGTTTTCTTTGCTTCTAAGGACATCACTAATGTGTTGCAGTAGGCTCTTTAGCACATTCAACTGCATGTTCAGTTACTGTGCTTGTGTTTGTCTGTGCAGTATCTGTGAGCAAAGGGAGGGGGCAGTTATATATTCTCGGTGCTCAACAACAGAAGTGTGCTGTGGACCAAAAAACCCTGACATACCGAAACACCCTCCAACAGCCCCAAACGTCCCCTGTGACAAAAGGGTGAGTTCAGGGCACCCACGATTCCCTTCCTCACCCTGTCCCATCAATCGCCCCTGGTTCTCAGGGACCTCGGGCCAACAACCACCACCATCCACCCCCGTGTCTGTCCATCACAGGGCCTGACAGGTCCCCATGTCCCCCTGGCCAAATCTACACCTCAATCGGCCCGGGGCTGGTGGACCAAGCCTGGTCAAAGCCTGGTCCTTCTGCCGCATGTCAAAAAGCAGCCAGGAGCCACAGAGGAAGTGCAAATATCCTCTCTCCATCCTAATGGCCTTGCTTCAGATGGATGCGCCCATGACAATAGGACCCTGTGCCTGTGGTTTTTGTCAGCGGGCAACAGAGGCCACCTCAATGACTCTGCATAATTATGCATGTAGCCAGAGGACCATTGACATGTTAAAAAGCAACCGACAGTTGCTATGATAATTGATTTGGGCCCATTCCGAAACAGAGGGCCTTCTTGTCTTAACATGTCTTAAGGGCCACTTTGAGGGGCATACGGCAGGATTTATAATAAGATTCAGGAGGGTATCTTTTCTCTGCCTATTCATTCTTTAACATAGGGTCGTATATATCTCTCCAGTAAGAGAGCTTTGATGGAGTTGTTATTGAGGAGGTGTGCTGTGGGTTTTTGGGGTCACCTTTTGTAGATCGACAGGCAGCTTGTAGGTAGCTTTACGCCAGTGGAGGTAAATGGGCTTGAGGTAGATGAAATTGTAGTAGATTTATTTCGGAAACATTTCCATCACCTTTTATTATCATCCGATATCTATGAAACCAGACCCTTTCCAGAAAACAGTCAGAGAGAGGTTTGACGTTTGATCTCATCACTCCCAACAACACCATAGACAAGCAGCCTGCCTCCACCGCTGGGCTGTGTGAGTAATATCACACCTGCCATCAGGGACCACTGTGACCTGTTGAACCAAATATCAGCATCAATGGCATTCCTCCTGATCCTGCAGGCCTTTTGATTGGGATGTTTGGTTACGTCACGGGACGTCCCTTGCTCCTGCTACTCCCTCTCTGCTCTTTCTGCTTCCATAGTGTCTCATTGAGACTGGTCACTTTTTGTGTCCAGCTGCACTGTGTTTGGTCAGTAATGTAAAACCAGGAAGCCTTTGAAACCTAATGAAAGCCTCTTTGGGAGGAGGTTGGAGGTTCATCATTATTAGGAGACTCAAAGGGTATCCCCCTGACTTCCTGGGGCAGGTCACTGACATCCTGGTCTCTTCTCTACAGCTGGAGGTTGTGCTGAGTGTGTTTAAGAGAGTGTGTGTGTCAGTGAGGGTGTGCCAGTTCTAGTGTGTATGTCGGTTAGATTGTGTGTCACAGAGTATCAGCGAGTGTGTCTCAGTTTTAGTCTTTGTCGGTTAAAGTGTGTGTCATCAGAGCGTATGCCGGTTAAGAGTATGTCTGAGTTTAAAGTGTGTCGGACTCGGTTGCAGTGTCATTAGGGCTGCAGGTAGCCTAGTGGGTTAAGAGTGTCGGGCCAGTAACTGAATGGTTGCTGGTTCGAATCCCCAAGCTGACTAGATGAACTTTAATTACTACTGTAAGTTGCTCTGGATAAGAGTATCTGCTAAATGACTCAAATGTAAATGATTAGAGTGTGCGTTAGCGAAAGGTTAAGAGTGGTCGTCAGTGATGACTATCACCAGTATACCTATCTGTGGCCTACTGAGCTCCCCTCTCCTACACGGCTCATTCAAACCAGCCCGAACACGAGGTGTGTGCTCTGTCACATGAATGTTTATATTTCCTTTAGAACTGTGCCAAGCAGCAGACAGAGGAGAGGAAGGATCACATAGACCACTCTAGCACAGCGTTTACGCGGTGGTTGCACGTATAATTACGATGCTGTTGTATTTGTCATAAAAATCAGGGGGCTTTGTTGCAGGAAATGTAGCAGGAGCCAATGTAGCCGTTTTCACTTTGAACAGTGGAAAATTTAATCTTGTCGAAACCTCATAATGTTGTTTTGACATCATTCCAACGTTTATGGATTTTCCTATGTGTGGTGAGATGGATGTGTAAAAGCTGTAAGTGGTTCACCTGGTGTTCGTATGGGGAACAAAGGTTGCAATGTACGCACAATGCAGATTACCTTCAGGGAGGTCTAGCTTCCAGTGCTAATTCATGAGAACCATGTTGTGTGACTACCTACCGTAAAATAAACCTAGCTACTAATGGGTTCTTATTCTGATGGAAATTACCTGTTTAAGTCAATATTTAATCCATTCATGAAACTGTATTTCTATAACTGTTTTTGGAAGAGGTTTGTTTTACTATAACCTGTTCATCAAATGTTCTGTCCTTTAACAATAGAGTATTTAGACAATGACTGACTGCCTTGTCATCAGCAGTACTTCCTAGGAGGGAACAGCCGAGTGGCTTATCTGTCTGTCTGTCTAACTATCTATCCATCTATCCATCCATCCCACGGTACACTTTTGACAAAGCCACACTGACCCAGATATCACAAAGAGAGAGAGAGAGAGAACGTATGGAACAGATGTCTATTCATGCACGTAAGTACCAAGGACAAAAACATTAAACACTCAGTAGCCTTTCCTAGCCTGCGTGTGAGTGTCCTACAACATTAGTACTACTCTGTTAACAGCCTCTACGTAGAGAATTAACTCACAGACATTCATTGGTTTCTGAATCACCAGCCAGGATGTCCCCCACTTCACCATTTTAGGTCAATCAGCATTGTATTAGGGACGAACTTGATTTAACCTCTGAGAGACCACTAAGGATACCAAATGTTACAAGATACTGTTGCTCAGATAAATCAGCTATGTCAGTGACATCCCTGGTCCTTTCGGAGCCCCCCTTTTATCTATGGAGATGAGAGTGGGGTGCCCTGGCGGTGGTGGCCACCCCTCCTGTCACCTTCGTCCCACCGGGTGGCAGCCTGATGCCTATGTTTCTATGCTAATGGGGATGCCTGGTGGTCTCAGCGCTCTCCTTTATCTTATTGCTCTCTCTCTTATCTCTTTCCTCCGCCTCTCTGTCCTCTGCCTCAGTCACAGGAGGCTGCTGAGGGGAGGACAGGCTCTTAATAATGGCTGGAATGGAGTGAATGGAAACCATGTGTTTGATGAGTTCGATACCATTCCATTAATTACGTTCCAGCCATTACTAAGAGCCTGTCCTCCCCAATTAAGGTGCCACCAACCTCCTGTGGCCTCAGTGCATACCTGGCATGCCTTATGCTCTGGCCGCTCTAGCCCCTCACCTGACTCTCTGTCTCTCACCTTCACGTGCTGTCATCACACTAGCTCTGTGAATGCCTTGCATATTTTCTCTGTATTTCTGGCACACATTTATTTCTTATTTTCTGTGAACCTCTAAATCTGTGGGCAAAACTGTACCATGGTTTGAATGTCATGGTCTGTTGGCCAGCTGCCATAGATAGTGCTAAACATGGCCGATCATTAAAACCCAAATTCAGAGATATCTATTTACCCTCTTTCTATAGATTAAGAGATGGCCTTGTTGCTACGGATCACCACTGGTTAACTCTATCCACAGAGCGTGATTGTGTGAGTGTGAATTAACTCAAACCCAGCAGAGGAATTAAAGGGATAAAAAGTAGTTGTGTCCCCAACATTATTTTAGTCCAGAATGGGACCGATCAGACAGTATAAATCCGTGCTGACTTAACCCCCCCGACCCCCCGCTCTCCCCCTTAGCTTCTTTGTCTCCATTGAGCCCTACCTCCCCAGGGTGATTATTTCTTATCATGTACTT
Source organism: Brachymystax lenok tsinlingensis (assembly GCA_030435695.1). Classification (NCBI taxonomy): domain Eukaryota; kingdom Metazoa; phylum Chordata; class Actinopteri; order Salmoniformes; family Salmonidae; genus Brachymystax; species Brachymystax lenok. The sequence continues at coordinate 30,434,143 of CM059789.1, read as the reverse complement.
ATTTGTTTAATCCACCCCTCCCCCTACAGCACTTGGCGGGCCCACTCCCCATACACTGGCTGTCTGGTGGTAGGAGCCCCTCTCTCTCCCCCTCCTCGTCCTTATACAGTCCCCATCCTGTCCCCAGCCATAGCCCTAGCCTCAGCCCTAGTCCCAGCCCGAACCACAGCCCCAGCCCTAACCCCAACCCCAGCCCCTAACCTCAGCCCTAAAACCAGCCCTAACTCCAGCCCGAACCCCTAACCCCAGCCCTAGCTCCAGCCATAGCCCCAGCCCTAATCCCAGCCTTAACCCCAACCATAGCCCCAGCCCTAACCCTAGCCCCAGCGACAATAGGTGGATGTTCACTCCGCAGCCTCTGAACCCCATCGGGGGGGGATTCCTTCTCCCCCTCTCCACCCCCAGTACCCCTCCCTCTTGCATGCGGCCACCACTAGTGAGCCTGTATGCACACCATAAATAATGGATGCATTAGCATGCATGAATATCTTTTTAGAAGGGGGGGATGCCTTAATTCATTATTAATCCCCTCAGAGGAAAACGGGGCTGTTGCTGCCTGGACTAGGCTGGGCTAGGCCCCTACTAAAGCCTGATTTAGGGTCTCTGTCTATGGCTCGTCTATACACTATCATTCCCCCTCCTGAAATCACTGTCCCTCCCCACCCAGATCAAGTCCCCTCTACCCCCTTCATCAAGCCTCCTCAATCTTTCCCAAAACACATCTGGAAGGGGGGGATAATCTGCTATAATTTTGGAGGGGGGCGAGGGGCTGATCCTGGGGGGGCACAGTGGGGTGACCACTCCCTGACAGTATCAAGGCTGGAGCTCTGACGGTCAACGGTTGTATTTGCTGTATTTGTATTTAAACAAAACAGGTATGGTCCATTACGTCCCTTAAATAACGTCCACTGGTGGAGGCAAACTAAACCATGTCTCTGTATTTTCTGGCTGTGTTTTTTTTTAAGGTTGAACAGCAATAGAGCTATTGACTTTGAAGTTGCCATTAGCACCATTTGGCGGGGGGCGGGGTAGGATCGTGGGGGAGGGGGGAGGAGAGGAGGGGGGCGGATGACAAATACAATTCAGATCGCAGAGCGTAAAGTAATTTATGGTGGGGGGTTGTCGAGGGGTTATGTGGTTTCGTGTTATTTTTAGAACTGGAACAGTGGGCATTGAGGAAAGCTGTTGCAATTTCATCAAGCACATTATAAATCCAGGGTTGAGTATTTAGTTGGTTTAGTACTGTAAAGAGCATGTGTTACAGGAAGATAAAGATGCTCTACGCTGGCAATTTCTAAATGTGTGTTGTACAGGATGTTTACATGTGTGTGGGTTGTGTGTTTGGGGGTTGCATGGTTCGGTGCTACTGGCTCTAGTTTAGACGCGTGTGTGTCAGAGTGTGTGTGTGTGTACGTGCTGGGGATGAACTGTCAGCGCTACACCCCATCCTTCTCTCCCACCACTAGGTCGCACTGCCTGCCTCGCAGCATTCGCTCCTGCCTGACTCCAGCCTCCTGGCTCACACCAGCCAATTTCCGCCCTCAAAAGCATTGCCACGCTGCAGCCTCCACCAATCACAAATCACTATAAAACACACACAGGGGTGTGAAGACACACGTAATCAAGACATCTTCATTTTATTTTATTAAATTTGGAAAATGTTCTATTATTTTCATTAACGTTTAACATTCACAGTGCCTTGTGAACGTCTACACACCACTTTGCTGTCTTAAAATGAAATCTACAGATCTACACAACCTACTCCACATGTTCAATGTTAAAGAAAATAATAGAACATTTTCCAAATTTAATAAAATAAAATGAAGATGTCTTGATTACGTGTGTCTTCACACCCCAGAGTTAAAACTTGGTGGAAGCACCTTTGGCACCGATTACAGCTTTGAATAATTTTGAATACGATTCTACAAACTTTGCACAACTCTTAGGGCAACATATATCCACTGAGTTTGTCAAAATTGCTCAAACTGGCTTTAAACTGTGTGTAACTGTCCTGCTCAAAAATAAAACTATCCCAGGGTTTTCCTTCTAGCTTTCCTTTCATATTTGTTTTGATCCTGACAAACTCCCCATTCCCTGTTGGTGACAAGCATACACATAACATAATGCTGCCACCACAATATTTGAAAATACAAAGAGTTTCACTTTGTATTGTGTTGTATTAGATTTTACCCAAACCTATCATTTTTAATTTAGGTCAAAAAAGTTAGTTTATTTGCCATGTTGTTTTGCAGTATAACTTAATGGCCTTGTTGCAAACAGAATGTATGATTAGAAGTCGATTATTTTAACACAGGCTTCCTTCTTTTTTTTGACTTTGTCATACAGGCCAGTAATGTGGAGTGAATGCAATGTTGTTGATCCTCTGTATTTTCAAGCATTGTGGTGGCAACATCATGTTATGGGTATTCTTGTCACCGGCAGGGACTGGGGAGTTTGTCATGATCAAAATAAATATGAAAGGAGCAAAGCACAAGTAAGAAGTTAGAGGGAAATCCGCCGTAGCCTTCCTAACCCTGGGATAGAGTTTTATTTTACAGCGGGACAATTATACACATTTTAATGCCAAAGACACACAAGAATGGCTTTCCAATAAGTGTTGAGTGTTCCTGAATGATCCAGTCTCACTCCTGACTTTAATCTGCTTGAAAATTTAGAGACAAGGTTTTACTTTTACTGTCCATCAATGACTCCCAACCAAATGTATTAACCTTAAGCAATTTTGATAAAAACAATTGATATGTTGCCCTAAGAGTGCAAGGTTGGTAGACTCTTTTTCAAAATGATTCACAGCTTTAATGGCTGACAAAGGTGCTCCCACCAATTGTTAACTCTGCGGTGTGAAGATATACACAATCAATACATCTTCATTTATTTATTAGTTTGGAAATGTTTCTATATTTTTTCTTTAACTTTCAAAATGGGGAGTAGGTTGTGTAAATCGGTAGGGGAAAAAAATAGATAGAATTTTAAGGCAGCTAAATGTGACGACTGTGCAAAGGGTTTGTAGACTTTCACTAGAGACTGTACTTACACACACAGACGCACACGCTGGATATTTGCTGGCTTTAGTCACATAGATATTAATGTGCATAATCCTGTTTGCTTGAACCACCATGTAACATAAATATAACTGACCCAGATAATAATGTCAAACTTGATCCATGGCTTCATTCCTGCTTGTGTTTCTAACAATCATATTTTTTGTCCTTGCAAACATATTTGGCATAGGTTCCCAGTAGCAGAGATAAAAGTGAAATATTTGCCAGGTATTCGCCAGATAAAAGTTACATTTTGTCTTCTCTGTCTGTCAAGATATTAATACAGAAAAAGACATAAGAATATGTATAATATATGGTAAGAGAATGATAACAAAGTAAACCAACTGTAAAAGTAATAGAAGCCAGTTGAAACAAAATGAACTGGAGAGAGTGTGTTCTTATCATAAAAAGGCACGTTTATTTTCTGCTTCTTACTGTATTATACTAAGCTATATCTTCTATACTCACCAAGGTTGTAGTGAGCCCCAGTTGTAAGCCGTGCTGTTGTCTGTTGGCTGGGGTACAACGGGAATGGCGGGCAGGCAAAGGGGGCTGTTTTGTGACACAGAGAGAGAGAGGGCCTAGATTCTGGAATGTTCCCGGCCAAATGTTTTGGTCTTGGGTCTCCATGCTACAGCGCAGGGCCAGTGGGGCTGGTGGCAGGCGGCTGCAGGCACCACACTGTGCAGCTGAACTCCAGTCAACCCTGCCGAATACCTCCGCCTGGGCAGGAAATGGAAATATTGTGCAGTATTGGCATGCCGATGGCCAATCTATCACAGGGCCGGCGAGGGGACGGCCCATAAGGGGAGGCGCTCTGTAGATCAGAGATGGGCCGCTGGGATAGGGTTCAAAGGTAAACAGGAGAAACTTGAGCTAAAGAAAGAGGATCTGGCTCCTTGCAGGGGGCAGCGCCCAAACCAACCACCATCACCCAGACCTGGCTCACCCCTCACCCCTGCCACCCAACAGGGGCTCCCCTCTACCCCCCTAAAAGTGTCCAATCTCCTGTTTCTACAAGCCAGCCCCGTCTCCAACGTGTTAGCTATGAAAAATTGCTCTTTTTAAAGGCATACTTCCGCTGAGAGGGTCAAAGTTCCAAAACCGTGTTGCTCTAGTCTGTTGAAGGCTGAATTCAAGTGTGCGTCTTAACAATTATCACACTGTGTAACATTTTGCAACTCTACAAGGGTGGAAATAGGTCAGGGATTTGTTAGGGAATTTAATTTGGCACTATGGGCAAGACTTGGTCTGTATGATGTAACAAGTGTCTCTTTTTCTCCATCAACTGCTGCTTTCCGTTTCTCAGTAAACTATTCATTTGAAGCCACGCAGCTGCTCACTAGCCTCTACCCTCAGGATAAAAAACTATACGTTAAAACAGTATCTGACGATGCAGCAGCTCATATTGCATAATAGCTTACGCCTCAACGTAAATGGGCACATCGTACCAGGAAATGAAAAGTCGACTGCGGATCTGCAAGGGATAGGATGGGAGTGGATCAGATGATTATATAAAGTAGAATGTGCCGGTGTCACCAACGGATGATCGAGATGGTATGTCCGGTATCAATTTAAATGTTCACAACTCTCAGGATGGCGTATTTCTGCCTGCCGCTTATTTCCTGCTTGACCTTGTGAACTCGTCCGTGTGACCCGGAAAAATCACTTCCAATTCTCATATTTTATTTTGATATCCCTGGGCTTGTTATGTATTACCCAGACAGGATGTGACATCACCGGGTCCAAACGGCAGGACGGGCTGTCTAGGATGTCCAGAACCCGGTCTGCTGGAGGATGCTTCCTCGCAGCGGGGTCCAGACAAGTGATGCTCGCTGGAGGATGCAGGAGTGAACCAAGCAGGCGAGACAGAGGCACAGAAGACTGAGTGAGTCGCGTGCTGACTGAGCGCTTTTTAAAACCAGTCTACTTTCATCCACGCACAAGTTCAGACGCTATGTCACACTTTCCCCCTCGGTCTCACGCCGGTGATGCAGTAAACGAGAGGTGTTGTGGAGACAAATAACGTACATGGATGCCGCACTCTTTTGAGCCACGGACAGGGCTGTAATGTAAAGGGCGACATTATATGTACTGTAATTAGATCGAAAGGGAACATTGTCTGTTCCGACCTCAGCTTGAATGGCAGGTGCAATAGGCAGAAAACAGAGGGGGGGAGACGAGACTCAGAACAGCTGAACAGCTTACCTAACTGTTCCGATTGTACTATAAAGGTTATTGCGCATGTTGGAGCGATATGTGTTTTAAAAACGGAAATGTTTTCATATAAGAGATTGACTTGAAACCCTAAGGTTGCCAGATGAATTTACGAAGGAGTGATAGGAAAATAAACACCCCGTGTTGGGATGAGTTGGTGCATCTCCTCCTCAGTGGGACAGCAGGACGCTCTGAGCCCGAGTCTTTCGTGCGTCTAGGCTCAAATTACTGCAGTCAGTCACGTGGTGTTTGTTATTGTCCGCCCTCTTTTAACTGAGGTAGGCTACTGTAGTGTGGGGGGAGCTGTTTATTTCATAACACTCTAGTGGAATATTCGGATGTACTGCTGCACAAATCTATCAGGACACGCATTTGATTGGGATAATGAAGTGATATGCAGATCATATGAATACATTTTCTCCAAATACGCCTAAATATTTCATAATTTGAAAGTATTTTGATTATTTACACGAATGTACCACTGGGCACAGACGTCAATTCAACATCTTGAATTTAAATGAAATGACGTTGAAACAACGTTGATTCAACCAGTGTGTGCCCAGTGGGTAGGCTATCCTATAAGGATTCCCTCATTTGCATGCATGGTATGGTATCCATTATTTAATAGAATATCTGGTATTTTATGGAATATTTTACCTAGGCTACTGATGCTGTGCGAATGGAGTAAAATATCAATTTACATAACTGTACAATAATGTGCATTGCCTCCTGCATACCACTGTATATGAATGTAGCCTATGTGTGTGATTCGTTCGTGCAGCGACCTATGGGATTAAGAGTGTGTATGACTCAAGCTGCTGTTGCCTGCTCGTCTGGAGTGATAGCTCTATTGTTCATGGCTTGCGTGTAGACAGGGTGCTTAATCTCCAGGTCGACTGTGGCAACTCGTGGCTCAGTTTGCCTACGTAGCTAGGAACCCAGGCTGCCTGCTGTGGGGGGGGGGGCAGCCAGGCCGGGCTAAGAGAGGCTAAGGGTAGCAGTAGTAACTAAGCCTGGCCCTAGCATGCCCTATGGGCCCAGCAGTAATTAGCCAGGCAGGGCTAGCGAGCAGGGCCATATATTCAGGCTGCTGAAAGGTCCCGGGAGGGGGGTCTATTGCCGGCCGACAGGTGCAAGAGGGAGGAAGGCGTCAGGAGCCAGGGGAATCGAAACTAGAGATGGGGGCGAAGAGGGTAGCGTCTACGTCCCTGGGGTCAGATAGGTCCACACCCCGCACCCCCTCCCCATCCCTTGGGTGTCCGAAGCGAAAGCAAGTTCAAGAGCTTCTTCCTGCCCCAGCCACTTTGTGTGTGTTTGTGTGTGTGTGTGTATGTATAGGGTTTTTGTGTGACATTGATTGAAAAGGTCAGGAGGATGTGTTATTGTGTATTATAATCATCATTTGTCTTACTATATCTAGCACAGTCAGGGTGGGGGGGCAGTGTAGATCCACCATGTTTTCATTCATAGCATTCCTTTACTCACCAAAACAAATGCTCCAATCCTAATGATTACTATCATTTGACATGATTTCACACATGCGATGATCTCACACTTTGTTCCAGTTCCATACCTGATCAGGTTATTTTGTTATTTGTTATAACCCCCATTGAGTACATAACTTGAAGTTTGATGGTGAAGTTGAAAGGCTTATTAAGGCTACTCGTCTTGCTGGGGAAAAAAGTACTGTATTGTTGCTGTGCAGTTTTTTTCTTCTCCCTGGCTGTTCTGCTTGAACTCCCTAATCCTGGTTACAGCCATTGCAAATCCTGCTGTCTTGACGTGAGACTCCAGACAGGAGACTGGCTCTGTAACTTGGTTTCATTTAGCATTCCTTAGGGGTTTATGGGCAGGTGTTTAAAATTACGGGCAGGATATTTATTGGGAACGTTAAAGGCATTTTTTTTTGCTTACCTCTCAATTAGACAAACACACACACTTACGCAAGTCGCGCGCATACTCACACACGTGCATGAGCGCACACATGCATACACACACAAACACACACATACACACTTTTTTTTTTACTGTCAAGTAAAGAGATAAAATCCCCTGGCCCGCTGTGTCTCTCTCTCTCTCTCTCTCTCTCTCTCTCACCAGTCCCCCTATTAGGCCAGGTCAGTATGTGATGTGGGTGGAAGGCAGGAAGGGATCTGTGACCTGTAATTATGGGGGCTTAGCAGGAGCAGTGGCTCTTTGGCGCTTGGCTCAAATCAAGGTGCAGCCTGGAGTCTGGGGAGGCTGGGCGGCCACTGCCCCTCTGCAGCCCTCCATTCTGCAGCCTGGCCTGATTGCTGGCAGCTGGGTGAGCCATGTCAAGTGGCAGCCTGGGAAATGTGAAATCCCCTGATAAAGCGCAGAGCCCCTAAAAAGCCATGAAGCTCTTGTAATGAGGAAAGTGATGGGGTTTGGGTGTGCTGAGCACGCAGGCAGCAGGGACTCACCATGCATGTGTGTTTGTGTGTGTGTGTGTTTTTGTGTGTGTAGAAAGAAAGATAAAGTGGAAGTTTAGTGTGTGTGTGTGCGCCTATGCATGCGTGGGTGTGTGTGAGAGAGAGAGGAAGTCAGAGTGTGTGTACTTACTTAAACTTCCCTTTGCTCCCTGTGGAGCATAAGGCCGCTACAAGTCCATACCATGTGTGTTTGTGTACGTTTGTGTACATGTGTTTTTGTGTGCGTGTGTGTTTGTTTGCGTGTGGAGGAGGAGAAAGAGAGTGGAAGTCAGAGTGCACACGCTTGACTCCACTAATCCTGGATTTGGAAGGATCCACACATTTCCAACAATGTAAATCCGGTAGTTAGGTCAGCACCGCCACTGAGGTAGAGCTCAAATCTTCTCGGTTCACCCTCCAAGCCATGGAGACATAATCATACTACACTAAATATCGGTTATGCCTCTCATGCACTACCAAGCCCCTTTCCTTTCTGAACTACGTTAATACCCATGTATACCCTCATTTCAAGACCCACATTACAGTAAATACGCTAAATACAATAAGTAAATTCCTTCCTGAGAATAGTGGTATAATACCTGATATTAATGCCGGCGTTCCGCTTTAGAATGATTCCAGAGATGCTGTAGCAGTTAAACGCATTCCTGGTTTTATGGAGGTCATTATTCCTGTTTCTTAATCACCACCTCGGCTTTTATAACCTCCCTGAGCCTCAGTGTGTGGCTGGAGGGAAGGAACCACATGTGGGCCAAACCAGGAAACACAGGCCCACAAGAATAGACCCTCTCTCCCCGCCTCCCAGATCAAACAGTCTGGGCTCTGTAAGCTCAGTGGGCTGAACACAATAGGCAAATGGCACAGCGAGAAGTGTTCTGCTGCATTTGATTGATGCCTATGAGAAGGTAAAGGGTACATTATTTTATATGATCCTGCTGGGGGTGTCAAAGAGAGATTGCGAGAGTATTATCGATGGATTTATGTGTAGTGAGCTGAATTCCCCACATACCGAAGGCTTCATAAGTCACCTTACTGAACATTTACCCTGGTTGTATTAGTTACATCTTCAGGCTAATAATATACACTACACGTCATATGTAAGCAGTTAACATATGATTGGCCGTTAAGATATAAGCGTAGGATAGAGTGATGATGATCTGACTGTAGTTTGATGGATGAGTGGAATGAAAGAGAGCAGCAGCTCTACAGTAACAGTGGCAGACTTGTGGTAAGCCAGTTCCATCCATCACCCTCTGCTTACACCGCTCTTTGTCCACCGACAACGGGGAAAGGTGGAGAGATGATTGAGGGGGGTGATTAAGCTGAGCGGATGTTTGTGGGAGCGGTGACGGCCGTGGTGATTCCTCCATAAATCCCAGCTAGCCAGACTCTAACAGTCTATTTAAAGGGCAATAGCCTGGCCCTGGTTGAATAGGATCTATAATGTGTGAAGAGGCTTGTCTGCTCTGACCTGGTAGTAAGGGCTGATAGGGGCTCTTCTAGCAAACAGCTGTGCACTCTTAGCATCTAAATAAACCTTGCGGCCGGTTCGATGGGCGTCATGGGCGACATACGCTGTCAGAGGCGACGTGCTTGATGCCATAATTCACGGGGCAACAGCCGTACTTGATGTTGAGGAGTGAGAATGCGGAGGTAGCGGGGGCCAGTGTTTGTAGGGGAGAGGGGTAGAGATACACCCCTCTGCTTGTTTACCCTGCTCATGAGGGTCCCCTGCCTGCTGCCAGGGCAATTATCACCTTGGAGGAATGTGGGACCTGCGTGTTAAATTCCCACTGACCCCTCTGGGGGAGGAGGTAAGGGTGTTGGACCCGTGTCGGGGGGTGGAAGAGGAAGACTAGGGATGGTGGTCCAGATCCAGGGGGGATTCCTAGATCTGTCAGTGCTTCTCTCCATCCTCCAGCTCCACATCAGCCCTCCAACCGACAAGGCAAACAGGATTTGCATCCATGGTGTATTTGCAATGCAAATGATTTCCCTCCCTCTTCATTTGATTTGGAGACTCATCCCAGGGCAGGCCTCACACCATAGACAGGACCAGGGTTTAGAGTGTACACAAGACCCAGACAAGAGAAAAGTCTAGAAGACATCTTGTTTAGCTGCCTCAGGTACCTAACTACCAGACTGAGGCGTTTGCTTGCTCTCCTCAGATATTAGCTAGCTCATTTTATGAAAAGTTTGTCTAACAACAGTTGTTTGCCACATACAAATGTTACGGCGTAATTTAAAAAATATGTTTTTGCCCAAACACTGGCATACTTGGAAGGCTTGAGCCATCTGCACTTTGAGTGTGTTTGTTTGTGTCAAGGTGTTTTTAGTACACAAGTGTAAATCATATCTTTACAAGTGTACCGTAAAGGCTGGCCGTTATTCTCTGTGTGTGTGGTGTGTGTGTGTGTGTGTGTGTGTGTGTTTATGTTTGATGGTGTTTGTGTGTGTGTGAGGGCTCCAATGTGGAACTAATGGTGTATTACAGTTACTGAAAGTGTTAGTCCAAGAGTGTGTATGTCTGTGTGTGTGTCTGGTGCCGTCCAGTCCAGAAGTTCTATTTTTCTCATATTTCCTTACTTCCCTTCCTTTCCCCCATGTCTAATGTAGAAACAAATGTAGTTGGCTGACATGGGCATATATCATGTGCAGGATGAACATACCGTACAGTACATGACACCCATGAAAGTCAACCCTGCTCTGTACCCTCATTTTTTGGGCTCTATTTTTGGCTGGAGCTGAGGTGCAAGTGTCAAATGCATGTTAGTTTGCAATTGCATCATGTAAAAAAATAGCACACTGGCATTTTCCACCCCTTACACCGGGGTTGGCAATTTACCTGTCTAACATCAGCTCAGAGGTGGGAGGGGTGAAGATATTTGAGGCGTGTCCTTAAAAACATGCGCAAATATGACTCATTATGTGCAATGTCCATTGGGTGAAAGGTGTCAGTGACTGTAGGGAGCCTGTTTAGGAACAAGATGTTATTTAAAAAGGCTGTTTATTGTTTTTTTTTATCACTTTGTCAAAAAAAATTGTCTTCCGCTTTTGTCTGTTGGACCTAACTGTCAAATCGCAATTCGGTGCTGAATCCATTTGTAGACTATATTTGCCTTTCACGTGGCAATATCACTGCTGGCCATATTTAACCTTTCAACAGTGATATCTAAACTCCGCAAAAAAAGAAATGTCCTCTCTGTTAACTGCTTTTATTTTCAGCAAACTTAACATGTGTAAATATTTGTATGACCATAACAAGATTCAACAACTGAGACATAAACTGAACAAGTTTCACAGACATGTGACTAACATAAATTGAAAAATGTGTCCCTGAACAAAGGGTGGGTCAAAATAAAAAGTAACCATCAGTATCTGGTGTGGCCACCAGCTGCATTAAGTACTGCAGTGCATCTCATCCTCATGGACTGCACCATATTTGTCAGTTCTTGCTGTGAGATGTTACCCCACTCTTCCACCAAGGCACCTGCAAGTTCCCAGACATTTCTACATTGCAAATTATTGCCCTGGCCACATCTGCAGTCCTCATGCCTCCTTGCAGCATGCCTAAGGCACGTTCACGCAGATGAGCAAGGACCGTGGGCATCTTTCTTTTGGTGTTTTTCAGAGTCAGTAGAAAGGCCTCTTTAGTGTCATACGTTTTCATAACTGTGACCTTAATTGCTTACCGTCTGTAAGCTGTTAGTGTCTTAACAACCGTTCCACAGGTGCATGTTCATTAATTGTTTATGGTTCATTGAACAAGCATGGGAAACAGTGTTAAAAACCCTTTACAAGGAAGATCTGTGAAGTTATTTGGATTTTTACGAATTATCTTTGAAAGACAGGGTCCTGAAAAAGGGATGTTTATTTTTTTGCTGAGTTTATATACAGTACCAGTCAAAAGTTTGGACACACCTACTCATTCAAAGGTTTTTCTTTATTTGTAAAATTTTCTTCTTTGTAGAGTGATAGTGAAGACATCAAAACTATGAAATAACACATATGGAATCATGTAGTAACCAAAAAAGTGTTTAACAAATCAAAATATATTTATATTTGAGATTCTTCAAAGTAGCCAACCTTTGTCTTGATGACAGCTTTGATCACCCTTGGCATTCTCTCAACCAGCTTTATGAGGAATGCTTTTCCAAACAGTCTTGAAGGAGTTCTTACATATGCTGAACACTTTTCCTTCACTCTGCGGTCCAACTCATCCCAAACCATCCAAATTGGGTTGAGGTCGGGTAATTGTGGAGGCCAGGTCATCGGATGCAGCACTCCATCACTCTCCTTCTTGGTCAAATAGCTCTTACACAGGCTAGAGGTGTGTTGGGTCATTGTCCTGTTGAAAAACAAATGATAGTCCCTCTAAGCGCAAACCAGATGGGATGCCGTATCGCTGCAGAATGCTGTGGTAGCCATGTTGGTTAAGTGTGCCTTGAATTCTAAATAAATCACTGACAGTGTCACCAGCAAAGCACCCCCACACCATCACATCTCGTCCTCCATGCTTCACGGTGGGAACCACACATGCGGAGATCACCCGTTCACCTACACTGCGTCTCACAACGACACGGCGGTTGCAACCAAAAAGCTCAAATTTGAACTCATCAGACCAAAGGACAGATTTCCACAAGTCTAATGTCAATTGCTCGTGTTTCTTGGCCTTAGCAAGTCTCTTCTTATTATTGGTGTCTTTTAGTAGTGGTTTCTTTGCAGCAATTCGACCAAGCAGACCACCATAGTCCCTGTGCCCAAGAACACGAAGGCAACCTGCCTAGATGACTACAGACCCGTAGCACTCACGTCCGTAGCCATGATGCACTTTGAAAGGCTGGTAATGGCTCACATCAACACCATTATCCCAGAAACCCTAGACCCACTCCAATTTGCTTACCGTTCAAACAGATCCACAGATGATGCAATCTCTATTGCACTCCACACTGCCCTTTCCCACCTGGACAAAAGGAACACCTACGTGAGAATGCTATTCATTGACTACAGCTCAGCGTTCAACACCATAGTACCCTCAAAGCTCATCACTAAGCTAAGGATCCTGGGACTAAACACCTCCCTCTGCAACTGGATCCTGCACTTCCTGACGGACCGCCCCCAGGTGGTGAGGGTAGGTAGCAACACATCTGCCACGCTGATTCTCAACACGGGGGCCCCTCAGGGGTGCGTGCTCAGTCCCCTCCTGTACTCCCTTTTCACCCACGACTGCATGGCCAGGCATTACTCCAACACCATCATTAAGTTTGCAGACGACACAACAGTGGTAGGCCTGATCAACGACGAGACAGCCTATAGGGAGGAGGTCAGAGACCTGGCCGGGTGGTGCCAGAATAACAACCTATCCCTCAACGTAACCAAGACTAAGGAGATGATTCTGGACTACAGGAAAAAGAGGACCGAGCACGTCCCCATTCTCATCGACGGGGCTGTAGTAGAGCAGGTTGAAAGCTTCAAGTTCCTTGGTGTCCACATCACCAACAAACTAGAATGGTCCAAACACACCAAGACAGCCGTGAAGAGGGCACGACAAAGCCTATTCCCCCTCAGGAAACTAAAAAGATTTGGCATGGGTCCTCAGATCCTCAAAAGGTTCTACAGCTGCAACATCGAGAGCATCCTGACTGGTTGCATCACTGCCTGGTACGCAATTGCTCGGCCTCCGACCGGAAGGCACTACAGAGTGTAGTGCATACGGCCCAGTACATCACTGGGCTAAGCTGCCTGCCATCCAGGACCTCTACACCAGGCTGTATCAGAGGAAGGCCCTAAAAAATGTCAAGGACTCCAGCCACCCCAGTCATAGACCCCTCTTTTACACTGCTGCTACTCTCTGTTTATCATATACTGTATGCATAGTCACTTTAACTATACATTCATGTACATACATCCTCAATTGGCCCGACCAACCAGTGCCCCCGCACATTGGCTAACCGGGCTATCTGCATTGTGTCCCGCCACCCACCACCCACCAACCCCTCTTTTATGCTACTGTTACTCTCTGTTTATCATATATGCATAGTCACTTTAACCATATCTACATGTACATACTACCTCAATCAGCCCGACTAACCGGTGCCTGTATATAGCCTCGCTACTGTATATAGCCTCGCTACTGTTATTTTTCACTGTCTTTTTTACTGTTGTTTTTATTTCTGTACTTACCTATTGTTCACCTAGTACCTTTGCACTGTTGGTTAGAGCCTGTAAGTAAGCATTTCACTGTAAGGTCTACACCTGTATATTCGGCGCATGTGACAAACAAACTTTGATTTGATGGAGGCCTGATTCACGCAGTCTCTTCTGAACAGTTGATGTTGAGATGTGTCTGTTACTTGAACTCTGTGAAGCATTTATTTAGGCTGCGATTTCCGAGGTTGGTAACTCTAATAAACTTACCCTCTGCATCAGAGGTAACTCTGGGTCTTCCTTTCCTGGGCGGTCCTCATGAGAGCCCGTTTCATCATAGCGCTTGATGGTTTTTGCGAGTTCTTGAAATCTTCCGCATTGACTGTATCATGTCTTAAAGTAATGATGGACTGTCATTTCTCTTTGTTTATTTGAGCTGTTATTGCCATAATATGGACTTAGCCCTATTTGGTAAAAGACCATCTTCTGTATACCAACCTGACCTTGTCACAACACAACTGATTGGCTCAAACACATTAAGAAGGAAAGTAATTCCACAATTTGACTTTTAAAAAGGCACACCTGTTAATTGAAATGCATTCCAGGTGACTACCTCATGAAGCTGGTTGAGAGAATGCCAATATTGTGCACAGCTGTCATCAAGGCAAAGGGTGGCTACTTTAAAGAATCTCAAATGTAAACAAATCAAAATATATTTTAACACATTTTTTTGGTTACTACATGATTCCATATGTGTTATTTCATAGTTTTGATGTCTTCACTATTATTCTACAATGTAGAAAATAGTAAAAAATAAAGAAAAACCCTGGAATGAGTAGGTGTGTCCAAACGTTTGACTGGAACTGTATGTTTGGGGGCAGTATAACGGTGAGTGGACATTCTCCCTTTCTCTTTTTATTGGATATTTTTCCAGCTCCTATAAAAAGTTTGGACATGTGTAAAACCCTCCATAGTCTGTTGTTTTAGGCCTAATATTATATGCCCAAAGGGAGCAATGATGGTACCTGTAACTGTATTTAGACATTTTAAAACAAGTTTATTTTTATTTTATTAGATTTTGATTGGAATTATTCACCATTTTTTAGGTCTTATCAATAGTGAATTTAATCTTCCTTATTTACAGTGGTTGGCATGTCCATGGCTCAGACATAATGCATTTTATAGACATACTAGGCCTTTTTCAGTGTGAATGCTATGTTTAACAATATACACTGCTAAAAAAAATAAAGGGAACACTTAAACAACACAATGTAACTCCAAGTCAATCACACTTCTGTGAAATCAAACTGTCCACTTAGGAAGCAACACTGATTGACAATAAATTTCACATGCTGTTGTGCAAATGGAATAGACAACAGGTGTAAATTATAGGCAATTAGCAAGACACCCCCAATAAAGGAGTGGTTCTGCAGGTGGTGACCACAGACCACTTCTCAGTTCCTATGCTTCCTGGCTGATGTTTTGGTCACTTTTGAATGCTGGCGGTGCTTTCACTCTAGTGGTAGCATGAGACGGAGTCTACAACCCACACAAGTGGCTCAGGTAGTGCAGCTCATCCAGGATGGCACATCAATGCGAGCTGTGGCAAGAAGGTTTGCTGTGTCTGTCAGCGTAGTGTCCAGAGCATGGAGGCGCTACCAGGAGACAGGCCAGTACATCAGGAGACGTGGAGGAGGCCGTAGGAGGGCAACAACCCAGCAGCCGGACCGCTACCTCCGCCTTTGTGCAAGGAGGAGCAGGAGGAGCACTGCCAGAGCCCTGCAAAATTACCTCCAGCAGACCACAAATGTGCATGTGTCTGCTCAAACGGTCAGAAACAGACTCCATGAGGGTGGTATGAGGGCCCGACGTCCACAGGTGGGGGTTGTGCTTACAGGCCAACACCGTGCAGGACGTTTGGCATTTGCCAGAGAACACCAAGATTGGCAAATTCGCCATTGGCGCCCTGTGCACTTCACAGATGAAAGCAGGTTCACACTGAGCACATGTGACAGACGTGACAGAGTCTGGAGACGCCGTGGAGAACGTTCTGCTGCCTGCAACATCCTCCAGCATGACCGGTTTGGCGGTGGGTCAGTCATGGTGTGGGGTGGCATTTCTTTGGGGGGCCGCACAGCCCTCCATGTGCTCGCCAGAGGTAGCCTGACTGCCATTAGGTACCGAGATGAGATCCTCAGACCCCTTGTGAGACCATATGCTGGTGCGGTTGGCCCTGGGTTCCTCCTAATGCAAGACAATGCTAGACCTCATGTGGCTGGAGTGTGTCAGCAGTTCCTGCAAGAGGAAGGCATTGATGCTATGGACTGGCCCGCCCGTTCCCAGACCTGAATCCAATTGAGCACATCTGGGACATCATGTCTCGCTCCATCCACCAACGCCACGTTGCACCACAGACTGTCCAGGAGTTGGCGGATGCTTTAGTCCAGGTCTGGGAGGAGATCCCTCAGGAGACCATCCGCCACCTCATCAGGAGCATGCCCAGGTGTTGTAGGGAGGTCATACAGGCACGTGGAGGCCACACACACTACTGAGCCTCATTTTGACTTGTTTTAAGGACATTACATCAAAGTTGGATCAGCCTGTAGTGTGGTTTTCCACTTTAATTTTGAGTGTGACTCCAAATCCAGACCTCCATGGGTTGATACATTTGATTTCCATTGATAATTTTTGTGTAATTTTGTTGTCAGCACATTCAACTATGTAAAGAAAAAAGTATTGAATAAGATTATTTCATTCATTCAGATCTAGGATGTGTTATTTTAGTGTTCCCTTTATTTTTTTGAGCAGTGTATTTCCATATTGAAGCCATTAAATTACTCAGAACAATGTGGATTGCAAACATGTTCAACAAAGTCACCTGATATGAAAATGGGGTTTTTCGCTGGAGAAATTCCAAAATCCTGGTAAAAAAAAAATGACTATCATAATATCGTCTTTGTCTCTCAAAATCATTGTAATGTGGTTAAGCTTAAAAATGAAAATTATTCAAATCTAAGATATTACCGGCCGCAATTGAAATGCTGAAAACAACGTGTGGGGAGGCAGAAACTCACAACAGCACCTTTGTCAGATAACACTGTGAAACTAAGAATTGATGCTATAGCTCTGACTGAAAGACTCAAAAACTCCCCACCTTATGCTCTCTAAATAGATGTTAGCTGAAGGCAGAGATGCCCATGCATTGACTTTTGTTTGCTACATGTCGGGGGATGCTATTCACGAGGACATATTGTTCTGCCTCACGATTCCCGAGCAGGAAACGGCACAGGGGATGTTCAGTATGCTGTGTGGCTGTATTGACAAAAAAACGGATTACATGGGTATCGAATGATGGGCTTTTGTACAGATGGGGCTCAATCTATCACGGGACGGCGGGCAGGCCTCTGCGTTCTCGTAATGAATGAATGAATGTGTCTCTTTCTGTCATATGGACGCATTGTATGATACACCCACTGAGCTATAATGGATACACCGAGATCAACTGGAGGCAGAAGAGCTGATCGCAGAATTCGGAGATATGCAGCAGGTAACTTTGATTGTAAACTACACTACTTGACCAAAGGTATGTGCACACCTGCTCGTCAATCATCTCATTTCAAAATCATGGGCGTTAATATGGAGTTGGTTTTCCCTTTGCTGCTATAACAGCCTCCACTCTTCTGGGAAGGCTTTCCATTAGATGTTGGAACAATGCTGTGGGGACTTCCTTCCATTCAGCAACAAGAGCATTAGTGAGGTCAGGCACTGATGTTTGGCGATTAGACCTGGCTCACAGTCAGCGTTCCAATTCATCCCATAGGTGTTCGATGGGGTTGAGGTCAGGGCTCTGTGCAGGCCAGTCAAGTTCTTCCACACCGATCACGACAAACCATTTCTGTATGGACCTCGCTTTGTGCACGGGGGCATTGTCATGCTGAAAGGGCCTTCCCCAAACAGTTGCCACAAAGTTGGAAGCACAGAATCGTCTAGAATATCATTGTATGCTTTAGCGTTAAGATTTCCCTTTACTGGAACTAAGGGGCCTAGCCCGAATCATGAAAAACAGCCCCAGACCAATATTCCTCCTCCACCACACTTTACAGTTGGCACTATGCATTGGGGCAGGAAGCGTTCTACTGATATCCAATGGTGAATTGTGATTCATCACTCTTGTGTCCAATGGCGGCGAACTTTACAACACTCCAGCCGACGCTTGGCATTGCGCATAGTGATCTTAGGCTTGTGTGCGGCTGCTCGGCCATGGAAACTCATTTCATGAAGCTCCCAACGAGCAGTTATTGTGCTGACGTTGCTTCCTTAGGCAGTTTGGAACTCGGTAGTGAGTGTTGCGCTACACGCTTCAGCACTCGGTGGTCCCATTCTGTGAGCTTGTGTGGCCTACCACTTCGCAGCTGAGCCGTTGTTGCTCCTAGACGTTTCCACTTAACAATAACAGCACTTACAGTTGACCGGGGCACCTCTAGCAGGCCAGAAATTTGACTAACTGACTTGTGGTTAGAGCGTTGGACTAGTAACCGAAAGGTTGCAAGATCGAATCCCCGAGCTTACAAGGTAAAAATCTATCATTTTGCCCCTGAACAAGGCAGTTAACCCACTGTTCCTAGACTGTCATTGAAAATAAGAATTTGTTCTTAACTGACTTGCCTATTAAAATAAATGACGTTGCCACGTTGAAAGTCACTGAGCTCTTCAGTAAGGCCATTCTACTGCCAATGTTTGTCTATGGAGATTGCATGGCTGTGTGCTTGCTTTTATACACCTGTCAGCAATGGGTGTATCAGAACTAGCCAAATCCATCAATTTGAAGGGGTGTCCACATACCTTTCTATATATAGTGTATGTGGAGATATGGGATCAGAGAATGACAATGATCTATTTCACACCGAGGCTTGGTGGTTATTGAGTGGGAGTGTTGGAAAGATTTTTCGAATTGAGAGAGGAACTGTTAATGTAAAAAAACAGACTTTGTTGACTTTCTGTGTAATGAAAATAAAATGTATCTCCTTGCCTATGAACAGTGCATTCGGAAAGTATTCAGACCCCTTCCCTTTGTCCACATTTTGTTACGTTACAGCCTTATTCTAAAATGTATTAAATATAAAATTTTCCTCATCAATCTACATACAATACTCTTTAATGACAAAGCAAAAACTGTTTTTTTGGAAAAAATGAAATACCATATTTACATAAGTATTCAGACACTTCGAAATTGAGCTCAGGTGCACCCTCTTTCCATTGATCATCCTTGAGATGTATCTACAACTTGATTGGAGTCCACCTGTGGTAAATTCAATTGATTGGACATGATTTGGAAAGGCAAACACCTGTATATATAAAGTCCCACAGTTATCAGTGCATGTCAGAGCAAAAACCAAGCCATGAGATCGAATTGTCCGTACAGCTCAGAGACAGATATGGGGAAGGGTAAAAAAAATCTGCAGCATTGAAGTTCCCCAAGAACACAGTGGAAGCACCAAGACTCTTCCTAGAGCTGGCTGCCCGGCCAAACTGAGCAATTGGGGGAGAGGTGCCTTGGTCAGGGAGGTGACCAAAAACCCAATGGTCACTCTGACAGGGCTCCAGAGTTCCTCTGTGGAGATGAGAGAACCATCCAGAAGGACAACCATCTCTGCAGCACTCCTCCAATCAGGCCTTTATGGTAGAGTGGCCAGGCGGAAGCCACTCCTCAGTAAAAGGCACATGACAGCCCACTTGGAGTTTGCCAAAAAGGCACCTAAAGATTCTATGGTCTGATGAAACAAAGATTTAACTCTTTGGCCTGAATGCCATGTTTCACGTCTGGGGGAAACTTGGCACCATCCCGACGGTGAAGCATGGTGGTGGCAGCATGTGGTGGATGTTTTTCAGCAGCAGGGACTGGGAGACTAGTCAGGATCAACGGAAAGATGAATGGAGCAAAGTACAGAGAGTCCTTGATGAGAACCTGCTCCTGAGCATTCATGACCTCAGACTGGGGGGGAAGGTTCACCTTCCAACAGGAGAACGACCCTAAGCACACAGCCAAGACAACGTAGAAGTGGCTTCGGGACAAGTCTCTGAATGTCCTTGAGTGGCCCAGCCAGAGCCTGGACTTGGACCTGATCGAACATCTCTGGAGAGACCTGAAAATAGCTGTGCAGCGAAGCTCCCCATCCAACCTGACAGAGCTTGAGAGTATCTGCAGAGAGGAATGGGAGAAACTCCCAAAATACAGTTGTGCCAAGCTTGTAGCATCATACCCAAGAAGACTAGAGACTTTAATTGCTGCCAAATGTGCTTCAACAAAGTACTAAGTAAAGGGTCTGAATACTTATGTAAATGTGGTATTTTATTTTTAATACATTTAAAAAAATATCTAAAAACCTGTTTTTGCTTCGTCATTATGGGGTATTGTGTGTACAGTCGTGGCCAAAAGTTTTGAGAATGACACAAATATTAGTTTCCACAAAGTTTGCTGCTTCAGTGTCTTTAGATATTTTTATCAGATGTTACTATGGAATACTGAAGTATAATTACAAGCATTTCATAAGTGTCAAAGGCTTTTATTGACAATTACATGAAGTTGATGCAAAGAGTCAATATTTTCTGTGTTGACCCCTCTTTTTCAAGACCTCTGCAATCCGCCCTGGCATGCTGTCAATTAACTTCTGGGCCACATCCTGACTGATGGCAGCCCATTCTTGCATAATCAATGCTTGGATTTTGTCAGAATTTGTGGGTTTTTGTTTGTCCACCCGCCTCTTGAGGATTGACCACAAGTTCTCAATGGGATTAAGGTCTGGGGAGTTTCCTGGCCATGGACCCAAAATATCAATGTTTTGTTCCCCGAGCCACTTAGTTATCACTTTTGCCTTATGGCAAGGTGCTCCATCATGCTGGAAAAGGCATTGTTCGTCACCAAACTGTTCCTGGATGGTTGGGAGAAGTTGCTCTCGGAGGATGTGTTAGTACCATTCTTTATTCATGGCTGTGTTCTTAGGCAAAATTGTGAGGGAACCCACTCCTTTGGCTGAGAAGCAACCCCACATATGAATGGTCTCAGGATGCTTTACTGTTGGCATGACACAGGACTGATGGTAGCGCTCACCTTGTCTTCTCCCGACAAGCTTTTTTTCCGGATGCCCCAAACAATCAGAGAAAATGACTTTACCACAGTCCTCAGCAGTCCAATCCCTGTACCTTTTGCAGAATATCAGTCTGTCCCTGATGTTTTTCCTCAAGAGAAGTGGCTTCTTTGCTGCCCTTCTTGACACCAGGCCACCCTCCAAAAGTTTTTGCCTCACTGTCCGTGCAGATGCACTCACACCTGCCTGCTGCCATTCCTGAGCAAGCTCTGTACTAGTGGTGCCCCGATCCCGCAACTGGATCAACTTTAAGAGACGGTCCTGGTGCTTGCTGGACTTTCTTGGGTGCCCTGAAGCCTTCTTCACAACAATTGAACCGCGCTCCTTGAAGTTTTTGATGATCCGATAAATGGTTGATTTAGGTGCAATCTTACTGGCAGCAATATCCTTGCCTGTGAAGCCCATTTTTTGCAAAGCAATGATGACGGCAAATGTTTCCTTGCAGGTAACCATGATTGACAGAGGAAGAACAATGATTCCAAGCACCACCCTCCTTTTGAAGGTTCCAGTCTGTTTTTCGAACTCAATCAGCATGACAGAGTGATCTCCAGCCTTGTCCTCGTTTAACACTCACACCTGTGTTAACGAGAGAATCACTGACATGATGTCAGTTGGTCCTTTTGTGGCAGGGCTGAAATGCAGTGGAAATGTTTTTGAGGGATTTGGTTTATTTGCATGGCAAAGAGGGACTTTGCAATTAATTGCAATTCATCTGATTATTCTTCATGACAATCTGGAGTATATGCAAATTGCCATCATACAAACTGAGGCAGCAGACTTTGTGAAAATTAATATTTGTGTCATTCTAAAAACTTTTGGCCACAACTGTGGATTGATGAGGTTAAAAAACAATTTAATAAATATTAGAATAAGGCTGTAATGTAACAAAATGTGGAAAAAGTCAAGGGGTCTGAATACTTTACGAATTCACTGTAACAGACAGCATGCAGTGAAAATACCAAATCATTCTACAGATGAGTGACTGAATCAGCTAAATCCATTTAACTGTTATCCTGGAACACTGATTCAGTGCTGTTGTTTGCATTAAAAAACAAATATCGATCCAGGTTGGATGTGACAGGAAAGATGAGGTGCGCACTGTCAACCACGCCCCCTGACTTTGAGAAGCTCTGACGCTACATGCATCAAGGACACCTATCTCATTAGTGGTGGTGAGATAAGAGAAATTATGTCAGTCTAATTATCAATTGACTGTCCTAGCCCCACATAAAAAATGTATGATAGTGAGTTGAGAATAACATCAGCAATACTGTTAGAATGTTTTGCAATTGACTGCCATAGCCCAATTAAAAAAGTAAACATTGGCTGTGGGGTCTAGCCTCGACACACCTGCAACTTATTTATTAATAAAAACCCAGCCCTTTCGTCCCACTGTACCCATAATTCTGTTTGTGAAAGTAGCAAAAATCTTACTGACACCCTCCAACCGTGTGCTACCAGGGTGCTACCAGGGTTAAGATTTACATGTTTATATTCTCTTCCACAGCTGTTAAGTGGTCTGCTCAAGATGCTGTGCAGCTAAAAATAAGGTACAATAATGAGAAAATCATCAATCTTTCTAGTCATGATGATAGACAGTGTTGACTGATAGCTAGGCGTGCTTTAGCTTGTTGCTCAGTTTGAGGCCAGTGAAAGTGGTCATACTAAAGTCTCTCTCCTCATCTAACCTCAGTTCTCCTCTAGACCAGACGCTGCACTCCGCTGTGCTGTGTCCTGAGCACTCTGTGTTAAGCTGGCTCATTCATTAACTCTGCTATGTGGGCAGCCACCCTTGAACACGAAGCCTAAACACATTGTGACAAACCAGAGTATCCCCGCAGTGTCATCAGATCACCTCGCCACTTTCAATTAGTGCCAGTCCAACACCACCTCTCCTTTAAGACCACAGAGAGTCCTCACATAGTAGACCTGGTCTCCGCCCACTGACCTGTCCCTGTGCAGTAGGGTGAAGTTAACTCTAGGCACTGATCTAAGGTCACTTTGTGTCTCTCTCTAATGGTTAAGGTTAGGATTTGGGGATAGTAAGCTGATCCTACTACCAGAAGCTGTCCCGGAGACCCTCTGTTTTCATTATCTATTTACAGGCAGGCAGCCAACACCGACCCTGTCTTATGAGGACCCCAGTCCATAAACATAGGAGTGACAGTTGAGTATGGGACCCTCCTGGATTCAGTCAAGCCCCCCTGCCCCACCTACTCACCAGGAGGTGAACTTCACCGTTGTCAGGGAAACACACTTTCCCCCTTCCCTAAGGCCCCTCCCACCGTTGTGGCTCTCTCTGCTCTCCCCAAACTGCACAGTAATGGCTGTGGGCCGAGGGGCTTTTTAGTAACTCTGCATGTAGTGTACAGTACAGTACCCTATAGTGACTCTATAACCAGGAATACATTAGTCCCAAGGACTTTATACAATGAATGATTTCTTTAAGTGCTTTCTGCCTTTAAAATCAGGTCAGATATGATTTAATCTGTTTACAGTATATTTAGTTTTGATTCCCTTTGCATGTTTTTCTGTAGGTTTAGAATAGCAGAAGTTACAGTAGCAAAAGTATTCTGGTTATTTTGCTGTGGTTAAAGATTAATAGAAGCAAACATACTACTTCTAAAGTGAACTCCTTATACTGATCTCTAACTGGTCTGTCTGACTGGAGAGATTTGCTTCGCACACTTCTGTCTGTCTGTGTGTGCACACTGCACACTCACTAGACTAGAGCACTCATTCAGACTCACACACACCCATTCACACGAGCTCACACATGACTACACACACACACACACACACACACTCACAAAACACCCAGGCAGTCTGACCAGCCACACACGCATGCACGCTCACGAGAGAATAATAGAGCGAGAGGGATTGCATGGAAGATGACTAACAGGGAAATCTTAAGGTTACTTGCATAAACCCAGTTCTCTGATATAAGGAGTGAGATACAGTTGAAGTCTGAAGTTTACATACACTTAGATTGGAGTCATTAAAACTTGTTTTTCAACCACTCCACAAATT
This sequence comes from Brachymystax lenok tsinlingensis, assembly GCA_030435695.1. NCBI lineage: Eukaryota > Metazoa > Chordata > Actinopteri > Salmoniformes > Salmonidae > Brachymystax > Brachymystax lenok. The sequence continues at coordinate 30,410,095 of CM059789.1, read as the reverse complement.
TCTTGTTAACAAACTATACTTTTGGCAAGTCGGTTAGGACATCTACTTTGTGCATGACACAAATAATTTTTCAAAAAATTGTTTACAGACAGATTATTTCACTTATAATTCACTGTATCACAATCCCAGTGGGTCAGACGTTTACATACACTAAGTTGACTGTGCCTTTAAACAGCTTGGAAAATTCCAGAAAATGATGTCATGGTTATAGAAGCGTCTGAAAGGCTAATTGACATAATTTGGGTCAATTGGAGGTGTACCTGTGTATGTATTTCAAGGCCTACCTTCAATCTCAATGCCTCTTTGCATGGAAAAATCAAAAGAAATAAGCCAAGACCACAGAAAACAATTGTAGACCTCCACAAGTCTGGTTCATCCTTGAGAGCAATTTCCAAACGCCTGAAAGTACCACGTTCATCTGTACAAACAATAGTACGCAAGTTAAAACACCATGAGACCACGCAGCCGCCAGGAAGGAGACGCGTTCTGTCTCCTAGAGATGAATGTAGTTTGGTGCGAAAAGTGAAAATCAATATCAGAACAACAGCAAAGGACCTTGTGAAGATGCTGGAGGAAACAGGTACAAAAGTATCTATATCCACAGAAAAACAAGTCCTATTTATTTTATTTAACTAGGCAAGTCAGTTAAGAACAAATTCTTATTTTCAATGACAGCCTAGGAACAGTGGGTTATCTGCCTTATTCAGGGGCAGAACAACAGATTTGTCAGCTAGGGGATTCGAACTTGCAACCTTTCGGTTACTTGTCCAACGCTCTAACCACTAGGCCACCCTGCCGCCCTATATCGACATAACCTGAAAGGCTGCTCAGCAAGGAAGAAGCCACTGCTCCAAAACCGCCATAAAAAAGCCAGACTACGGTTTGCAACTGCACATGAGGACAAAGATCGTACTTTTTGGAGAAATGTCCTCTGGTCTGATGAAACAAAAATAGAACTGTTTGGCTATAATGACCATCGTTATGTTCGGAGGAAAAAGGGGGAGGCTTGCAACCTGAAGAACACCATCCCAACCGTGAAGCACAGGGGTGGCAGCATCATGTTGTGGGGGTGCTTTTCTGCAGGAGGGACTCGTGCACTTCACAAAATAGATGGCATCATGAGGAAGTCAAATTTTGTGGATATATTGAAGCAACATCTCAAGACATCAGTCAGGAAGTTAAAGCTTGGTTGCAAATGGGTTTTCCAAATGGACAATGACCCCAAGCATACTTCCAAAGTTGTGGCAAAATGGCTTAAGGACAACAAGTCAAGGTATTGGAGTGGCCATCACAAAGCCCTGACCTCAATCCTATAGAAGATTTGTGGGCAGAACTGAAAAAGCGTGTGCGAGCAAGGAGGCCTACAAACCTGACTCAGTTACATCAGCTCTGTCAGGAGGAATGGGCCAAAATTCACCCAACTTATTGTGGGAAGCTTGTGGAAGGCTACCTGAAACGTTTGACCCAAGTTATACAATTTATAGGAAATGCTACCAAATACTAATTAATGGTATGTAAACTTCTGACCCACTGGGAATGTGATGAAAGAAATAAAAGCTGAATTAAATCATTCTCTCTACTATTATTCTGACATTTCACATTATTAAAACTGACCTAAGACAGGGAATTCTTACTAGGAATAAATGTCAGGAATTTTGAAAAACTGAGTTTAAATGTATTTGGCTAAGGTGTATGTAAACTTACGACTTAAGCTGTATATCACATGTGGGGGTTCGATAGGACCTCCTGCTCTCTCTGAATACCTATCAAAAGCGTCTGTTGGAGACAGACAGGTATAGTGACAAATGAGGTGAGAACATCAATTCCATAAAAGGAGCCACTCTCTCAGATATCAGAGAACTGGGTTTACACAAGTAACCTTAAAATCTCTTTAAATGTTTTGTTTCAATATCTCACATGTTGGGATGTGGCCAACTCATAGAAAGAGAAATTGCCGTGCTCAGCTCAAATGTTTGTAGTGACAAAAGGTATTTGGGTCCCGGGTTCAAATGGCAAATACTTAAAGAAAGGATGAACCTGCACTCACTGAAATATTCTTTAAGTTTTAATGTATTTTGTTTAGCAGCAGAGGTCAGAAAAAACGGATGCGTTTCAGCGGCAGCCTTCGTTAGCTTTTCATATCAGCCAACTCCCATATCGCAAATGCTCTTCGAAGCCAGGCAAGTCACAACATCAGTTCCTTCATTACTCCTGAAACTAAGTATGCACTGAAAGGTGCAGAGACAACCCAACGGGGAAAAGCCTCAATACAAAGTGAGGGGGAGATCAATACAAAGCGCATACAAGCTCAGTATAATGAGATATGCCCCAAAAACAGTGCCCAAAATATAAACTCCTCTGTAGTAGAGGGCCCGGTCAGGCCCCTTCGAAGGCTGTCACAGTCACCATTATAAATCAGTATAATGGTCCCCAGGATCCGGCAGGGTATCTTCGAAGAGAGAAGGGTCCACCCTTTTCCGAGGGTGGTTGCCCAATGAGTGAAGAGCATGACACCCTTGCCCGAGCTCTCCTATAATCCAAGTAGATGAGGACCGCACGTATTGGACAACAACGGGGACACCCTTCTGGGGAAGGCGACAGGCGAAAAGCCATAGGTTCCAATTTACGACAATGGGAAAAAGTCGACCCAGCCCAAGGATGGGGTTAGGTACATTAACCTGAAAAACCCCTGGGCATACTACGGGCGCAAACCGTGGCTGGTAGAGCACAGTCCACTTAGGAACTCCAAGGGCAGTAGTAAAGTGAAAGATGGAGGAATCTCCATGCTTTTCAGCGGCTAGTAGATGCTGCGAAAGGACCTTAAGAACAATAGACATGTCCCAGGACGAGCTAAAGGCTTAGAGACTGGGCGTAAGCGACGTGCCCCCCTTAGAGATGACACAACAATTATGGTAAACTGTATAGCTGTCGGGGCCTTGGCAGGCCGAGAAAGAGGCTAAAGGACCTTAACAGCGATGAACCTTCTGTCCATACAAAAGATCCTGCAAGGAGCATGGGACTGCGGAAAACAGAGTGTAGGAAGGAACTGTATAGGCACACCACTTCTCCACTGTAAAACAGAGAGCATGCATTGGGGTTGGCACTCTTTTCCAAGAGTGTATAAGCCCTGTATGATGATAGCTGTCAGGACTGGTTGTAAGCAGGGTTGTAACTGCCGACTGGAGAATCACTGGTCATCGAGGGGCTCTAAGATGAACAGGGAAACCATACGACATTACCCAATTTTCCTGGGAGTGTCAGATCTTCCACCCCAAACGCCGTGGTCATCATGTTTTGGGATGGGAGCTCCCCGGGCCTTCATAGGGTCGTTGCTTCCAACAGGCTTTAGCAAGTCAGTCTGGATAGATGCCGTAATTGGGCTCTCTCGGGACAGAGCAGCCAGCGACATGATGTAAGACATCAGGCAATATAGCAAAATGCCATAGGCATGGGGAAAAAGGGCCACAGTGGATGGCGAAAGACAAATTGCTGTCCTTCTCTGTGTGTTGGTGAGACCGGAGGGATGGCCGACATGCTGACTTCTGCCACTGGCTGAAAACCTGAAAAGGCGCCATGGGGAGAGCCTGAGGGAGGGAGGCACGTGGGTGGAACAAAAAATCGGACTCCTCCATTTTCTCATGCGAGCACGGTCACAAAGTGAGCTGCTGCACAGAGAATAGGGTTTTGTCTTAACACAGCGCTGCCTTCCCACTGCTGTGAATCTCGGAGAGGGGAAGGAAGAGCAACCATTAAAACCATAGAGAGAGGTTAAGGGAGAGAGCCGTAGGCCCTGCACACTATCCTCCTCAGCCGCAAGGACTGCGCCCTAGGTTGGCCGACCCTTCTTACCTCCATTAGCGTAAGACTGCTTCCCTACAGGTTTGGCCTGGTTCAGGGGCCTAGCCTGAGTTTTGTCAGACTGTTGTGTCGCCGGGATCTTCAGTCCACCAAGGCCAGGCCTTGTTGCCTCCTCCCAGTTGTGAGACTGGGGCAAGATGTAGAAACCAACAGGCTGCCACGGGGCCCGGATCTGCGGGGAAGGGAGAAGTTGAAGGCTTCGCCTTGTTTTTTGCGCATGGTACACTTCTTTTGTCAAGTTGCCATTTACTATTGAAAATAAAACCCAGTGGAAAATGGGTGATTTCATAGCAAACTGAAGCTTGTTTCCTCTCGTAATAGTAGACAGCCCTTAGGGAGTAACTGTGCATGCACCTCAATTCTCCGCAATGAGAAAGCGCTGTCCACAACCCTGATGACTCGCGCGCTCTCCAGATGTAGTGTAGTGGCACCCCCAGGTGGCGTCAAAGACAGACACTTTTCTCGAAATAACACGGCCCTGTGCCCCTGTTACGAGCTAGCTCATTAGATGCCTCATGGCTAATAGCTAGGTGAAGTGAGCACTGTGTATGAACGCAATTGCCGTGAGTCTAGTGTAGGCGTTAGCTAGCTAGCAACCATCTCGTGAGGCTAAGGGTAAACTATAGCTACCACAGTGATAACCAAATGGAACAGCGTGGGTCTGTTGTTCAAATTTGGGCTAACGGTAATGCTGTGAGGCTAAACCGGTAGTCTAGTCAACGCAAATGAGTGAACATACAAACGAGTTGTACTAAAGGAGAGATGGGAGCTAGCAATACTACGATCTGAGCAGGTAGAGAACTGGTTTCCGAGTTATTTAGCCATGCTAATGCAACCATATGTGCAGGTAGGAATGCTAGTGTGGTTAGCTTGCTTTCCAGAGAGCTAGCCACTGTAAGGTAGCTAGTAGAAGCCTCACCGCTTTGCTAGCTTTGGTGAGAATAGTAATGCGTAAGCTAGCTAGCAGCTACTTTGTGGCTAAGGTATGCTGTAGCTAGCATAGCGCTGGCCGAAGGGAACTGCGTGGGGGAAGTTCGACTTTGGGTAGGTATTCTTCCACAACCGCAGAGCCGGTCTGCTACCCAGTCGGTCTAGTTGACACGAATAAACGTAGGTTAAACTAGACAAGAGAAGGACGCTAGCAATGTTACTGTGTTGCAGGTAGTAATGCTTGTTTGGTTAGCTTACCTGAGGCGTTAGCTAGCTAGCAGCTACCTTGTGGTGAAGGTGTGCCATGGCTAGCTCAGTGATGGCTGAAGGAAACTGCATGGGGGCAGAGTTAGCCTCTGTGTGCTCTCATGACGGAGCCGTGAGGCTGAGATGGTTGCTCTAGTTAACACAAATTGGGAACATAGGTTAAACTAGACGAGAGAAGGGAGCTAGCAATGTAGCAGGTAGGGTGTGCTAGTGAGTATCTCTCAGTGAGCAATTAGCCTGGCCATGGCAAAGGACAAGTCATGGCTCCTAGTTGCGTATAAGACAGGAGAGTTACTTTGGTGTGCTGTATTAATTTGTGTTGATAGATAGGCTATTTATTACAACAGTAAGGAGTATTTTCCTGTTAGGAGGCAGGGTCCCTCTCTTCCTTCGTTCCCCCTCTCCATCCATCCCTCCTCCAGAAGGTCTATGTGGTGTGTCGTCTCTGGTCCGCTGCCCAGGCACAAAGGGAAGACCAGGCCTGACCCATTCATTGTGCTGCTCTTAAAGGAAACCACCAGTCAATGTAGGCTCAATGAGGCGTCGCCGTTTTGTAAGGTCTGATAAAGTGCGGACTAAACCGTCTGGGATCTGGGCTGGTCCACCCGGTGTTGTGTCCTCCATTATGAAGAGGAGCAGTTGTGTGTGTTGTGAATGTAGGTCTGTGTAATGCTTGGTTAGTGCTGAATACAGGGGTGGGGGTGGGGGGGGGAACTAGGGAGGGCCTGGGCGTTGGGACCATTGAGGACTGGTTTAAGATGTCACCCCAGTGTTTGGAGCTGCTGTCCCCTGTCGTTAATTGTGACGAGGGATGATTGGGCGGCTCCTTAAGACTGGAGGACTGGAGGAGGAGAGGGACGTTTTTTTCTGGAGTTTATTGAGGGACCGGATTGGTGTCTTTTGTGTTGAAGATTTTCAGATAATGTCAAGATAAGAGGAATGTCAAGATAATCAGAATCTTGAGGGTGTGTAGAATCTCCCAGCGACTGTTTTGTCCTCTTCTTTTGAGTTACTTCCACATGCAGAATGTTGCAGTATTAAAAGGCATAACTTTGCAATCCGAATTTTCCCTGTCGTTAAAGGAAAATTACCAGTCGCGTTTTTCAAGTGACACTTCAAAAGATGCTTCCTGGCCCAACTTAGCATTTCCCAGACACCTCTTGGGATAAGATGGAACAAATGGGACGATGATCCGGAGATCAAATTCATTAAGCTAAGCATGGCCAGTGAGAAAGAGACAAAGAGGGAGGGTCTTGGGAGTGCCATGGCCCTTGTCTAAAGTGGTTAGGGGCCCCGTGTAGGGGTCTCCAGAGGCTGCTTGGGTAATTATCAGCCCGGGCTGCACGTGTGGGAGGACGAGTGTGTGTAGTCTGGCTGGCTGGCTAGTACTGAATGTTTGCATTCTCACAGCACCATGTCAATGGACTGCCCAAAGCGAAGTGGGGAGGGCTCTCCTGTAAACTGGATCCTATATCCTCCTATGTATGAACCTACCCCCTCCTAATACCGCCCTCTTCCCTATACCCTAAACAGGGAGAGAGGGGGGTTCTGAGGAGGAGAGGAGACATCTTTGACATGTCTACTGGGGCCCGTCAGGACAAAAGACCATTTCCTGCTCCTCCATGTGGAAAATGTCTGGGAGAGGAGGAGGAGGAGGAGGAGGAGGAGGAGGAGACAATTAGTGGGATTTGCTAATCACCAGGGCAACACTCATTTAATTGACATGTGAAATGTTGTTTAATCTAACAAGTTGATAGGCAATATGACAATGGGCTGGCAATCAGAATAGGAAAGCCAGGGGACTTCGACAGCTGATTGCTGAGGGAAATGTCTTTGTCTTTAGAGCTGGTGTGTTTGTGTGTGTGTGTGTGTGTGTGTGTGTGTGTGTTTGGTGGGGGCCGGGGGGAGACCCAGGGGGATTAAACACCATTATGCCTTTAACCCTTTTAGACAAATAAACACAGAGCAGCACACTCTCAGCTTTAGTAAGAGAGTTGTTTGTGTGTTTGTGTATGCGCTTGTTTTCCCCCCTCCTCTAAACCATTGAAAACCATCTATTTGTCATTGTATTAACACAATAAAGATGACCCTGACAATTCCAGACAAGAAAAGGAGTACTCCAGGAACAACAAAAAAACACAAATGAAAAACAGTAAGCCCCCTTCGCTTTGACAGATATCAATAAGTATTTATGTTATAGAAAAAGCAGCAGCAGCATATTGTAAAGCCTTAGTCTGGAGTGAAGGCATGGAGTGGTGGCTTAGAGACCAGACAATCCAATACTTGTATTTACCAGTCATTCGTTCAAAAAGCACATTGAACAGGTTCTATACAAACTCAGTACACTAAAATACCAACCCCTAACACTGGAATAATCCAAAATGCTAATAAACAGTTATTTCATCAATTAAGGTGTTGTACAAGCTAGCAAAGTGTACAAACATTTGCAATATGTGTTTGGCACCAAATGAGGGGATAGAAATGGAGTGAAATGTCCGACATGACAAAAAACTATCAGAAAAAGGGGAAAGTACTTATTCACACTCAGCCATGACCTTTCATCACAAATTTAAAGGAGTACTGTTGACAGAATTCCTGAAAAACCTATGGTGCCAATATATGTAAGGAAATAAGGAGAGGTATATTTGTTTAGAAATAAAACTAATGCAGGTATTATGTGTTAAGTGTATGCTTTGTTTCTATTTCAGAAAATCTCTATTTCCACTACTTCCTGGTTTGAGTATGACCCCCTCACCTGGCTTGTGACCCTTCAACTGGATATCACTCCTAAGAGTTGGCTCTGGGGCAGACTACTCCTGTTGAACCCCAGGTAAGTCCCCACTCATACATCAGCCTCATCTTATAAGTGTGTGTCCATGTTTGTGTGCGTGTACATCTATATGTGGTATATTGGAGCAGGGCAATCCTCCATCTATCCCACGTATAATCAAACTGCCATTGTCAGAAGTGACCACCTAGTACTCAAACCTAGAATCTGAGATCAAAGTAGATGTATCCCAGTCTGTATCCCAGTCTGAGTATACACAGAGTGTAAGTCTGCCTTTCTATTTTATCTATCTCTGTGATCTGGGCCAAGAGAGGTTTGTGAGCTGAGGATGATTCATCAGCTGGCTGCTCCTCTTCTAATCTCCAGAGTCACGCTCACTCACTCTCTCTCTCTCCCACACTGGCATAGTAACCCCATCTCTCTCCATGCCTCCCTCCCTCTCTGTCTGTCTGTCTCGCGTGTCTCGCGTGCTGCCGAGGCACTATCTACTACCAGAGTTCAGATGTTGCTCTATTTGTACCAGGGAACGCCATCCCACCCCCTGCCACACACACAGACACACACATGTGGATGTGTGCATGCACAGGCACAGGCAAGCAAGCACGCAAACACACACACACACACACACACACACACACACACACACACACACACATACACACACTTCCCTGCCATGCATGCCACACCCAGGCCAGACAGACAGCTTGGCTCTTGGCCAATAATCACAGCTGGATCGGATGCTTTAAATGTGTGTGTGGCGATGGGGGGTTGGGATGGGGCCGTGTCTGGCACACTGGATTGGTCCACTAGTACGGGTTGGGCCAGGGAGGACTGGGATTGGATAGAAGGTAGCGTGCAGGATTAACTGCGCTGTCTAGCATGGCCTCCCCGAGCGCTGCCTGACAGTTCTGCATATTGGATGGGTTACAGCTTATGAGCCGTGTATGGATGTGTGCGTGCGTCTGCGGGTGTGTGTGTCTGTGCAGCTTATCTGTGCGAGATAGCTCTATCCTCTATGAGCAAATCTGCACGGTCTCGATTCCCTGACGTGATCACGGAATGCATTTGCCTGGCCCAGACGAATCGTTACATTTTTAATGGCGGTTCCGAGCTGGAATCACCAATCGATTCCCTGGCTTCAGCACATTAGATTTGTGTGACTGTCCAGTGGTATCACAGCTGCAATACAAACAATGATTAGAAATGTTATTGATGAGAGCAGGGTTCTAGAGTAGGCTATAGAGGAACTTGTGATTATGTTTTGCCACTAAGGTGATAGAAGGTACTGACAATGAAATCAGTTTGCATGTGCTTCATGTTTACTAGAGGCAGGATGAAACACTACTTAAGAGGTTTGGTTCAATTTCCCCCAATCGTCCGTTATTATGACTATAATAACACTGGAGCTTGATGCAGCTGCCTTTTTTAGAGAGCAGCAGGAGAGCATGTGTGTGTGTGTCTCTCTCTAATGTATGGACACTTACCTGTGTGTATGGTGGTGGCCCGATTTACCCCCCTCCACCCCCCTTGTCCTTCCCTATCCTTCCCCCTCTGACTCTCACCTCAGCCTCCCTCCTGGCCACTTTGCCCTGACAGCAGGCTGCCGAGGTACAGTCAGAGTGCTGCTGAACCTGGAATAGGTGGCGTGCTGGTTTCCATGACAGAGCCATGGGGTAATCACAGTTACAGCACTGTGATTACAGCTGTCACCGCCATCCACTGTAATTGATGCAAGTGCAGGGCTGCGCCGCCACCAGAAAGGGCTTAACCTACACGCAACACACTATGACACACACACACACACAAGCAAAGAGGCACGCAGGTAGCCTACACACACCACACCAGACACGTCCTGCCAAAACACACACACACAGTAGCACCACACACGGCAGCACCAGAGCGGACCCCGAAGGCTGTCTTCATCCCGCCTGCCTGAAGGACAACAAAATTCCCTGCCTGGCTGGCATCTGTCTTTAGCACTTAGCTTAGCTTAGGACAACAATCTGGCTCAGCAACTCTCCCTCCTTCCCTCCTTACTCTCTCTCTCGTACTCTCTGCTTAGTTTTAATGTGTGTCAGCAGTCAGCAGCGTTACGGTCTTAGCCATGATGCTAACGTGGCTCCCTGTCTCTGCTGGTTGGTGGGTGCTGGTAGTGCTGTGTGTGTTCACAGATGGCAGAGGGAATGGTGGAGGGTGTGTGTGTGTGTATGTGTGTGTGGTGATGGAGAGCGCTTTCGGAAGCCCCAGACAGCTCGGGCATCTCTCAAGCAAGGTGGTCCGTCTGCGGGCATCTGGACTGGCTCAGCCCCCCATCGCTGCTTCTCCATGAGAGCGCCACTTCTTGACACTATTGCCAAGATGGTGTACAGTGAACACCGTAGCAGCTCTCTCTCTCTCTTCGAAAACAATGACTACTTCCTTACCCTCAGATGTGTTTTTCAACACCCGAGGGTAACAATGTTTTGTTCTGATCGATGATTAGTGGCAAGTAACATCACTAAATGGTTTTATAAATGAAAGGAACCAGAGCAATGTTGAGCCATGGTAAAAGCACCGTCATGTCCACAAGCTATTGTATGTGTTTGATATCAACTTTGATATGGGTTGAACTTTAGGCTTGTAGAATAACTTTGAAGATGATTAGAACTAAACAGACAACTTTGTTTTTGAAGCCAGTCTGAACGATAGCTTGGTTCTCTTTGTTGGTTGGTTATTGATCTGAGACTGCAGGTCGGCTATGATTGGCTAGAGCCCTTTAGAAGGATCTGTGGTATTTAATGCTGTATGGTTGTCAGGGTTATGGAGGTCAACATAAAGAAGCTCTGCCATGCCATATACTGTAGACTCATACATATTTTCCAGAATTTCCACCCCCACGTCTCTTATCTCTGGCTATGTTTTTGTTCTTGTGGTTTCCCACCCCCATTAATATGAGATTGTACACTCTTAGAAAAAAAAGGTTCTGTATAGAACTTTAAAGGGTTCTTAGGCTGTCCCCATAGAAGACCCCTTTGAATAACCATTTTTGGCTGCAAGTAGAACCCTTTTGGGTTCCATGTAGAACCCTTTCTACAGAGGGTTCTACATGGAACCCAAAAGGGTTCTACCTGGAACTAAAAAGGGTTGTCCTATGGGGGCAGCCGAAGAACCGAAGAAACTTTTGGAAGAGTGTAGAGAGTTATATGAGAATTCATATATTCAACCATAACCCTAACCTTAACCCCAAAATCCCAACACTAAACCTAACCCTAGAATGTTGACCACACCGTGTGAGAGCGTTGCGAAATAAATGTACACATACATATTATTCAATCTTTGCACTCACACTGCTCGCACACGTCAGTGAGAGTCTGTGTGGCCAGGCACTAAAATAGAAATTGGTTCTATTTGTGACACTCAACACGCTGCAAGTCCGGCCTCTCCAATCTCCTCATTGGTTTTTAGGAGCATATACCCACGTGGGTGATTGAAAGATGAACTGAGGTCCACATTCCGGTCGGTTGTAGTAATGCTGGAAAGTTGGTTGCCAACCGCCATATGAAGTCCAAAGAAGAAAAAGAAGCCTGAAGGAAGGAGGAGAGATGACGAGAAACTAATTTGGTTTACCGTTTTATGTGTGGATGAATTGTTGGAGTAGAGGACCTTGTGCATTTCAGGTCAAATAACAACCCAATGTTTATATCCCAGGACAAATTAGCTAGCAACAGCAAGCTAGCTAGCTAAATTGCCATAAATGTTTAATGCTTTTGGACTCCAAATTAATATAATAATTGCTTCAGAGTTTTGATATTTCAACCTGCGTGTCCTGATCGCCTCTGAGCGTGCGGTTTGGTCAGCATGTAACTCCTAACCTTAAACCTAACCCTAACTCCTAACCTTAAACCTAACCCTAACTCCTAACCTTAAACCAAACCCTAATTCTAACCCTATCCCTAAACCTAACCCATAAACCTAAAAAGCCTTTTTCCTTGTGGGGACCAGCGATATGTCTCCACTTGTCAAAATTGTCCTTGGAATTCTGGTCCCCACAAGGAGAGTAACCCCCCACACACACACACACAGACTTGAAGTATCCCTCGGACTACTCCAGTGAGTGGTAGTGATTTGGCCAGTGGGCACACAGGGTTGGCAGCAGACCCAGCTGTTTGTGTTCTGTGACAGGCATGACACAGCTTTAGAGAACCAGGAAGTCCAAACTCCACAGAGTTGACAAACACATCTGTTCCAGAGCATCACATGGAGCTTGTTGTGGAGGTGTTGGTAAGTTCTAGCTATATTAGTGGGAGGCTGACATACCAAACCACTTAAGTTCCTACTGTGCTAAACTATTTAGGAAAAGAGGCTGTTGCCATGGTTATCAGCCATTTTCGAATCAGTGTATTTAGGCCATTCAGCCTTATTTATTCCTATTAAACCCATGCCTTCTGTAGGAACCAACTGTTACAGAACACGGACCAATTGTTCTCCAAACAGAATGCTCAGTAATTTCCCCCTTTTTTATAACCTGTTGGACAAAAATCATTACAACCAACGATCTCGGGCTCACTGTTTTTTGCAAAGTAAAGTCTTTGGGGTGATTCCTCACGAATCCAGAACGAAAAATACCATGATTTGGGAGATTTTCACAACATTTAATCCATAGAAAGGTCACTTGGAGGAGGACTGTTGACTGTATATTTGACATTTGTATCTAAAAGCATAATTGAGAAATAATTCATAGAAGTTGGCATATTTATGACATTTTGAATTTACCCAGGCCTCCTTTAAGACTAATTTTATTTTGGTTCTCCATAATGGTCTTTTTTGTCCTGATTTCGTGAGGTATCACCCTTTGATGAAAGTCGACCAGATCTCTATCGTAATAACCTAACAATATTTGTGCTGTTTTGCAGTTAAAAACTCGTTAGTCACACTTTCTTGATCTTAAAACACACCTTTCATAGCACCTCCAGGCTAAGATAAGAAAAAAGTCAGATAAGAAGCTTTTATGTCAATATGAGCTGAACTTTGCTCCCAAACTGTGCTCTCTCTCTCCCTCCCTCTCCCTCCCTCTATTTCTTCGATGATATTATTAAGACCAAACTTTTTTAGATCCCTCCTAGACTGATGTGGAGCTGCAACCAAAACATATTACCTACCAGACATTCCGTTTACAGTGTAGCAGGGGACACACACTTTGACAGTGCTGTTGTTGTTGGTGGTGGAATGGGCTGAAGTGGGTTGTAGACTAGCTAGTGTTTAATTGTCCTGTAACCTGTTTATGTAGGCCCTTTGCACCTTGCCTAACAGGAAGCCATCTTCCTCAGTTGGATTACAGCTAATGAAATATCTAGACGTGTAGAGTCAACACACACAGGTGTGATACGGCCTTCTCTCCCCCCAGCACCAAGGCCCACTCCTCCTTCCCCTAGAAGGCTCTGTACTAAAGATCTAGGATCAGATTACACTACCTCAGATCATAACACAAACCATTAGAGGATGATACAACATCTGAGCTGGGATCAGTGGTGACCTTATACCTACTCCCCTCTCCCTATGCTGGTGCCTTTCCCAGTATGCTGTCAGCCAGCAGGACACAAGGCAACGTGTGACTGTTTGAAGAATGTAAAGATAATCATTGGGCAATTAATTGGCACCAAAAGGGCACCATTAGTGAAGTGCAAACGGGTGATTGGGGAGCTGGGGATAAAGGGCGGAGACTGAGAGCCTGGGGTGTAGAGTGGGGGCTCTAAAATAACAAACTTGAAATTGAAATGCGAGGCGTTACCATACCTGGTCTTATATGATAATGTGTGTCATTATGCCTGAGGAATGGATAGAGATATAAAGTGCATGTGGTCTCACAGGAGTGTTTATTTTCATAATAGTATTTACTTGGCAGATGCCTAGAGAGAGAGAGAGCAGCTGCAGCAGTATTCTGTATTCTTATGTAAATTGTAGTGCCAGCTGTTGTGTTCCACTGACTACGCAAAGTTTTAGAGATCAAAAGGATCCTTTACAGGATTTTTTTTGCGTGTGTGTCTACTATTCTACTAACTTTGCTCAACTTGGAGGACAGATATACAGTGGGGCAAAAAAGTATTTAGTCAGCCACCAATTGTGCAAGTTCTCTCACTTAAAAAGATGAGAGAGGCCTGTAATTGTCATCATAGGTACACTTCAACTACGACAGACAAAATAAGGAAAAAAAATCCCAAAAATCACATTGTAGGATTTTTTATGAATTTATTTGCAAATTATGGTGGAAAATAAGTATTTGGTCACATACAAACAAGCAAGATTTCTGGCTCTCACAGACCTGTAACTTCTTCTTTAAGAGGCTCCTCTGTCCTCCACTCATTACCTGTATTAATGGCACCTGTTTGAACTTGTTATCAGTATAAAAGACACCTGTCCACAACCTCAAACAGTCACACTCCAAACTCCACTATGGCCAAGACCAAAGAGCTGTCAAAGGACACCAGAAACAAAATTGTAGACCTGCACCAGGTTGGGAAGACTGAATCTGCAATAGGTAAGCAGCTTGGTTTGAAGAAATCAACTGTGGGAGCAATTATTAGGAAATGGAAGACATACAAGACCACTGATAATCTTCCTCGATCTGGGGCTCCACGCAAGATCTCACCCTGTGGGGTCAAAATGATCACAAGAACGGTGAGCAGAAATCCCAGAACCACACGGGGGGACGTAGTGAATGACCTGCAGAGAGCTGGGACCAAAGTAACAAAGCCTACCATCAGTAACACACTACGCCGCCAGGGACTCAAATCCTGCAGTGCCAGACGTGTCCCCCTGCTTAAGCCAGTACATGTTCAGGCCCGTCTAAAGTTTGCTAGAGACCATTTGGATGATCCAGATGAGGATTGGGAGAATGTCAGATGAAACCAAAATAGAACTTTTTGGTAAAAACTCAACTCGTCGTGTTTGGAGGACAAAGAATGCTGAGTTGCATCCAAAGAACACCATACCTACTGTGAAGCATGGGGGTGGAAACATCATGCTTTGGGGCTGTTTTTCTGCAAAGGGACCAGGACGACTGATCCGTGTAAAGGAAAGAATGAATGGGGCCATGTATCGTGAGATTTTGAGTGAAAACCTCCTTCCATCAGCAAGGGCATTGAAGATGAAACGTGGCTGGGTCTTTCAGCATGACAATGATTCCAAACACACCGCCCGGGCAACGAAAGAGTGGCTTCGTAAGAAGCATTTCAAGGTCCTGGAGTGGCCTAGCCAGTCTCCAGATCTCAACCCCATAGAAAATCTTTGAAAGTCCTTGTTGCCCAGCGACAGCCCCAAAACATCACTGCTCTAGAGGAGATCTGCATGGAGGAATGGGCCAAAATACCAGCAACAATGTGTGAAAACCTTGTGAAGACTTACAGAAAACGTTTGACCTCTGTCATTGCCAACAAAGGGTATATAACAAAGTATTGAGATAAACTTTGTTATTGACCAAATACTTATTTTCCACCATAATTTGCAAATAAATTCATAAAAAATCCTACAATGTGATTTTCTGGATTTTTTTTCCTCATTTTGTCTGTCATAGTTGAAGTGTACCTATGATGAAAATGACAGGCCTCTCTCATCTTTTTAAGTGAGAGAACTTGCACAATTGGTGGCTGACTAAATACTTTTTTTCCCCACTGTACATACTACTGTATGATTATGTTGTGGGACTGCATCCCAAGGCTGAATTGAGTAGTTTTGAGGTAGTCTCTAAAAAAAGAGAGAGATGACAGAATAGGGGGCAGGTAAGATACATCTGCTTTCCCTAGCAACAGGCAGCTGCCACTCCTTGATCATGTGCCTCCCAGGAAGTGACTGATATATATATATATATAAAAAAAATATATATATATTTTTTACATATTCTTGATTCAAGAGCACATCTAAGTTGAATCGCAGAGAGCCCCCGTCTCTCTGGCTGACAGCAGGTTACTATGATCATCAAGAGGTAGCAATGGGAATACGTTCCTAGAACAACAAAGGGAGAATGAGTTTATCGAGCCCCCCAAGCACCTCCGTCAAAGCTCACCAAGAACCCCTCCCTCATCATGGGATCTGAGACAACACACACTCTCACTCTCTCTGCTTTTCACTACTCCAAGGAGAGTAGCTGTTTTCTTAGCTGTGTGTGTGTGTGTGTGTGTGTGTGTGTGTGTGTGTGTGTGTGTGTGTACATGCATACTTGAGAGTATGTGTGTAGTTTTGTTTGTGTGCTACTATCTCTCCAGAATCACAAGCAGACTGGAGTGCCTCTTCCCACTATGGCCCTATATCTGTTGGCTGGGGTTGGGACCTATCAAGGAGAACGTGCTAATTAAACTTCTGCCATCTCCACTGACAGCTCTATCTAACTGACTCTCTCTCTTTAAGTTGGACATCATTAGCACTAAAGCATGAACACTGTATTAAATATTCTTTCCACATGAATAGCACAGGATCTGTAACAATGCATTGAAGCAAAGTCATTGGGGAGCTAAGACAATAATCCACAGAGCAACAAGAGAAACAGACAATCAGACAGGTTGGCAGGATGCAAAGATGCACACAGATGGGTAGACAGACGGATAGATAAACAGACATACAAACGAAGAATGGAGAGAATGGCAGGTAGAGTGGCAGAGAGAAAGAGGCAGGCAGGGACACACACACGTGCCCCTGCACCCCCTCACTCACCCACACACGCCCACACCCACAGGCAGGTGGGGGGTGGCATTGCAGTGGAGCCTAACAGGGTTTGCTAGGCACTGTGTCCGTTTCAAGGGTTCAGGGCTGGCTGGGCAGGATCATGCTGGTGCCTTTGCCTCCTGCACTAGTTGAGTGATCCCAGTGACCCTCAGGTCCCTGCAGAGGTCCCAGCATGGGGACATGTCATCAGGAGGAGGGTTATTAGCTTACTGCCCTTAGCACAAAGTGACACCAGGCCTCTGGGCCATGTCCACGGAATGGTACTGAAATGCTTGTAGCAGGCCATCAGGGAGCACTGCCTCTAAAATATGACAGCTGTTTTGTCAAAGACAACGGTTGCTGTGGTTGCACAGTCAATTCAGTAAGATTGAGCAATAGTTAAAAGATCTCACAGAATTTATGCAAATACTTCCTCATTCAATTGTGTTTTTGATTAGACTCATAATTTATACAAATTAATATATGCCAGACAGTCTTTTTGATTAGACTCATAATTTATACAAATTAATATATGCCAGACAGTCAAGTGTTTTTGTGTTAAATGGAAATCTTAATTTTTGTGTCGCTAACAGTAAGTCATGGCACATTGCTAGGCAACATAATGACACAGAGCAGCGGGATGTCAAAAATCAAACCTTTGGCTAGAATTAGTGACTAATCAGATTGCAGAAAGTGTCATGACTAGGGTTGCAAAGCTACCGGTAATTTATCAAAGTTCCAGTAATTTAGGAAATGTAATGTTGGATAACTGTAATATATATGTATATATATATATATATATATATATATATATATATATAATAAATGTTTTTATTTATTTATACAGTTGAAGTCGGAAGTTTACATACTCCTTAGCCCCCCCCAAAATTACTCTGTTTTTCACAATTCCTAACATTTAATCCTAGTAAGTATTCCCTGTCTTAGGTCAGTTAGGATCACCACTTTATTTTAAGAATGTGAAATGTCAGAATAATAGTAGAGAGAGATTTATTTCAGCTTTAATTTATTTCATCACATTCCCAGTGGGTCAGAAGTTTACATACACTCAATTAGTATTTGGTAGCATTGTCTTTAAATTGTTTAACTTGGCTCAAACGTTTCGGGTAGCCTTCCACAAGCTTCCCACAATAAGTTGGGTGACTTTTTGACCATTCCTCCTGACAGAGCTGGTGTAACTGAGTCAGGTTTGTAGGCCTCCTTGCTCGCACAAGATTTTTCAGTTCTGCCCACAAATGTTCTATGTGATTGAGGTCAGAGCTTTGTGATGCCCACTCCAATACCTTGACTGTGTTGTCCTTAAGCCATTTTGCCACAACTTTGGAAGTATGCTTGGGTTTATTGTCCATTTTGAAGACCCATTTCGACCAAGCTTTAACTTCCTGAATGATGTCTTGAGATGTTGCTTCAATATATCCACATCATTTTCTTTCCCTCATGATGCCATCTATTTTGTGAAGTGCACCAGTTCCTCCTGCAGCAAAGCACCCCCAAAACATGATGCTGCCACCCCCGTGCTTCACGGATGGGATGGTGGTCTTCGGCTTGCAAGCCTCCCCCTTTTTCCTCCGAACATAACGATGGTCATTATAGCCAAACAGTTCTATTTTTGTTTCATCAGACCAGAGGACATTTCTCCAAAAAGTACAATCCCCATGTGCAGTTGCAAACCGAAGTCTGGCTTTTTTATGGCAGTTTTGGAGCAGTGGCATCTTCCTTGCTGAGCGGCCTTTCAGGTTATGTTGATATAGGACTCGTTTTACTGTGGATATGGATACTTTTGTACCTATTTCCTTCAGCATCTTCACAAGGTCATTTGCTGTTGTTCTGGGATTGATTTGCGCTTTTTGCACCAAAGTACGTTCATCTCTAGGAGACAGAACGCGTCTCCTTCCTGAGCGGTATGACGGCTGCGTGGTCCCATGGTGTTTGTACTTGCGTACTATTGTTTGTACAGGTGAACGTGGTACCTTCAGGCGTTTGGAAATTGCTCCCAAGGATGAACCAGACTTGTGGAGATCTCCAATTTCTTTTCTCAAATCAAATCAAATTTAATTTGTCACATAGACATGGTTAGCAGATGTTAATGCGAGTGTAGCGAAATGCTTGTGCTTCTAGTTCCGACCATGCAGTAGTATCTAACAAGTAATCTAACAATTTCACAACAACTACCTTGTACACACAAGTGTAAAGGAATTAATAAGAGTATGTACATGGATGAGCGATGGCCTAACAGCATAGGCAAGATGCAGTAGATATTATAGAGTACAGCATATACATATGAGATGAGTAATGTAGGATATGTAAACATTATATAGTGGCATTGTTTAAAGTGGCTAGTGATACATTTATTACATCCAATTTTGTATTATTTAAGTGGCTAGAGATTTGAGTCAGTATGTTGGCAGCAGCCACTCAGTGTTAGTGATGGCTGTTTAACAGTCTGATGGCCTCGAGAAGCTGTTTTTCAGTCTCTCGGTCCCAGCTTTGATGCACCTGTACTGACCTCGCCTTCTGGATGATAGCGGGGTGAACAGGCAGTGGCTCGGGTGGTTGTTGTCCTTGATGATCTTTTTGGCCTTCCTGTGACATCGGATGGTGTAGGTGTCTTGAAGGGCAGATAGTTTACCCCCGGTGATGTGTTGTGCGGACCTCACTACCCTTTGGAGAGCCTTACGGTTGTGGGCCGGAGCAGTTGCCGTACCAGGTGGTGATACAGCCCGACAGGATGCTCTCGATTGTGCATCTCTAGAAGTTTGTGAGTGTTTTTGGTGATAAGCCGAATTTCTCCAGCCTGGTTGAAGAGGCGCTGTTGAGGTCTTGGCTGATTTCTTTTGATTTTCCCATGATGTCAAGCAAAAAGGCACTGTGTTTGAAGGTAGGCCTTAAACTACATCCACAGGTACACCTGCAATTGACTCAAGTGATGTCAATTAGCCTATCAGAAGCTTCTAAAGCCATTTGTTATCAAGACATTTGTGGAGTGGTTGAAAAATGAGTTTTAATGACTCCAATCTAAGTGTATGTAAACTTCCGACTTCAACTGTATATAGTATTCATTTATTATATTTGTGTCCATATTGTCCATGACTTTACTTTAACAATGGCATCTAATCAACAATGGCATTATTTTCAATTAACTCAGTAACTCTTCCAACTATTAACTTATTTTACAACTGCCACCAGTTTAATGCCCAAACATTGACAACAAATACATGTTGACATAGTAAAATAAATAAAAGGTTGTAAAAAAACGATTAAGGATATTTATATTTCATGCCGAAACCCTCCTGCCAACGGGACATTAATTTCTTAGCGCACAGGTCTAGTTTCCTGAATTTCTGCCTGTCGGACGTGCCCAAAGTAAACTGCATGTTACTCAGGCCCAGAAGCTAGGATATGCACCTAATTAGTAGTATTGGATAGAACACACTCTGATGTTTCTAAAACTGTTAAAATAGTGTCTGTGAGTATAACAGAACTGATATGGCAGGCGAAAACCCGAGGGGAAATCCATCCAAGAAAATGTCATTTCGTGAGCTTGCGCATTTTCCAATGAGTTGCTATACGATCTGCTTAAATCCAGCTCCCAGGTTGCAGTACCTATGGCTTCCACTAGATGTCAACCGCCTTTAGACACGGTTTCAAGAGTTTACCTTGAAAACCAGAGGAATACAGGATGTTTTTCCAAGTGGAGTGAGGAAGTGCCTTTTGGGTTTGGCGCGCGCGCGGGACCGCGAGCACGCGCCTCGGTTTTTTCCTTTTCTATCGCTCAAGATATTATCAGTGTGAAATATAATCGTTAATAAACATAATAGTGTACCAAAGGATCGATTAGAAACGTGGTTTGATTAGTTAGGACAAAGTTTATAGGTATATTTTTACCGGTCTGTATGTCTTCTATATTGGGCGAGTGGACGGTGGATTTTCTGAACAGAACGCGCCAACCAAATAGAGATTTATGGATATAAAGAGGGACTTTTTCGAACAAAAGGAACAATTAATGTCTTGCTTGGACACTTCGGATTACCATCAGCAGAAGATCTTCAAAGGTAAGCGATTTATTTTAGCTCTTTTTATGTGTTTTGTGAAACCCGCGCTGGTTTTATTATTATGCTAATGGTTGAAGTACATGGGGCGATAGGCCGTAAAATGCTGTAAAGCCTTTTTGAAATCTGACAACGCTGTGACATTGCCAATACTCTAAGCTTTTGAAGAGTGTGCAACACTTGTATTTCCATGAATGTTTTATAATACTATTTTGTAATTTGAATTTGGCGCTCTCCAGCTTCACCGGATGTTCTCAACTTTGATCCCGTTCACAGGATCCGTGCGCTAAGAGGTTAAAAACTGTAATATTTTATGTTTCACAGAGTCATGGCTGAATGACGACACAGATAATATAGCGCTGGCTGGGTTTTCTGTGCGTCGGCAGGACACAGCAGCTACGTGTGGTAAGACGAAGGGCGGGGGTGTGTGTCTATTTTTCAATTACAGCTGATGCGCAATGTCTAATATTAAAGAAGTCTCAAGGTATTGCTCGCCTGAGGTAGAATACATCATGATAAGCTGTAGACCACATTGTCTACCAAGAGAGTTTTCATCTATATTATTTGTAGCCGTCTATTTACCACCACAAACCGATGCTGGCACTAAGACCGCACTCAACGAGCTGTATAAGGCCATAAGCTATGCTCATCCAGAAGCGGCAATCCTAATGGTCGGGGACTTTAACCTCTTACGGATCCGATCCCGTGAGCGGGTTCGTTTTCAGAGCAAACAAAGCGCTGCAAATTCAAAATAAAAATGTGTTATATTTAACATTCATGGATATACAAGTGTTGCATATGGTTGTCGGTGAAAGCACAGCATTTACGGTGAAAGCACAGCATTTGATTGTTTGAGGATAGCACCTCACATATTTTCCACATTAGCATGAATTCATATCCAGAACGGGTCTCACAAAACCCATATAAGAGCTAAAATAAATCGCTTACCTTTTGAAGAACTTCTGCTGAGGGCATCCCAAGTGTCCAAACAAGAGAATCCATGGTTCTTTTGTTAGAAAAAGTCATTTATTATATCCATAAATCTCCATTTGGTTGGCGAGTTATGTTCAGATAGTCCAGTCTACTCGCCCGTTGTACAGTGAAGAGAATGCGTTCAAATTATACCTATCAACTTTGCCCAAACAAATCAAACATCATTTATAATTTATCCTTAGGCATCCATTTATCTATATTGGCTATTATATTTCACTCGGATAATAACCTACACGATAGAAAAGGTAAACACCGAGCTGCGCGCTCCCGGGTATCTCGTGCACTAGACAGACAGGATTTCCTGGTATGTCATACAAAATCGTCTTCCTTTCGGCTCTCTTCCATTATAAACGCTTCAAAACACTGTCCAGAGACTGTTGACATCTAGTGGAAGCCATAGGTACTGCAACCTGAGTCCTATTTCCCTGAGAGTTCTTTTATCAGCCATTCAAAGTGAGGAAAGGTCAAAAGAAAAATGATTTCCGGACAGAAATTTCTCGGGTTTTCGCCTGCTATATCAGTTCAGTTATACTCACAGACATTATTTTAACAGTTTTAGAAACTTCCGCGTGTTTCCTATCCAATAGTACTAATTATGTGCATATCCTAGTTTCTGGGCCTGAGTGGCAGGCATTTTACTTTGGGCACGTCAGACAGGTGAAAATTCTGAAAATAGGACCCTAGCCCTAAGTTAATGCAGGCAATCTTAAATCTGTTTAAACTCATTTCTACCAGCATGTCACATGCAATCAGAGAAAAAAAATCTAGACCACCTTTACTCCACGCACAGAGATTCATACAGAGCTCTCCCTCGCCCTTCATTTGGCAAATCTGACCATAATTCTATCCTCCTGATTCCTGATTACAAGCAAAAACGCTTATAAGAAATCCCGCTATGCCCTCTGACGAACCATCAAACAGGCAAAGCGTCAATACAGGACTAAGATTGAATCCTACTACACCGGTTTTGACGCTCGTCGGATGTGGCAGGGCTTGCAGACTATTATGGACTACAAAGGGGAAACCCAGCCGCAGCTGCCCAGTGACACGAGCCTACCAGATGAGCTAAATGCCTGCTCACTTCGAGGCAATCAACACTGAAGCATGCAGAGAGCACCAGCTGTTCCGGGCGACTATGTAATCACACACTCCATAGCAGATGTGAGCAAAAACATCAACACCATCATCCTGGAAACTCTAGACCCACTCCAATTCGCATACCGCCCCAACAGATCCACATATGACGTAATCTCAATCGCACTCCACACTGCCCTTTCCCACCTGGACAAAAGGAACACCTATGTGAGAATGCTGTTCCTTGACTACAGCTCAGCATTCAACAACATAGTGCCCACAAAGCTTATCACTAAGCTAAGGACCCTGGGACTGAACACCTCCCTCTGCAACTGTATCCTGGACTTCCTGATGGCCCGCACCCCAGGTGGTAAGGGTAGGCAACAACACACCTGCCACGCTGATCCTCAACACTGGGGCCCCTCACGGGTTCGTGCTTAGTCCCCTCTTGCACTCCCTGTTCACCCACGACTGCATGGCCAATCACGACTCCAACAAAGACCTTGCAGTGTGGTGCCAGGACAACAACCTCCCCCTCAATGTGAGCAAGACAAAGAAGCTGATTGTGGACTAAGGGAAAAGGAGGGCCGAACAAGACCCCATTAACATCGACGGGGCTCTAGTGGAGCAGGTCGAGGGTTTCAAGTTCCTTGTTGTCCACCAGTTCCTTGGTGTCACCAACTAACTTTCATGGTCCAAAAATAGGGCACAATAAAACCTTTTTCCCCTCAGGGGACTGAAAAGATTTGGCATGAGTCCCCAGATCATCAAGTTATACAGCTGCACCATCAAGAACGTTTTGACCGGTTGCATCACTGCCTGGTATGGCAACTGCTCAGCATACAACCGTAAGGCGCTACAGAGGGTAGTGCGTACGGCCCAGTACATCACTGGGGCCAAACTTCCTGCCATCCAGGACCAATATACCAGGCGGTGTCAGAGGAAGGCCCAAAAAATTGTCAAAGACTTCAGTCACCCAAGTAATAGACTGTTCTCTCTGCTATCGCACGGCAAGCGGTACCGGAGCAGCAAGTCTAGGTCCAATAGGCTCCTAAACAGCATCCACCCCAAGCCATAAGACTGCCAATCAATTAATCAAATGGCTACCCGGACTATTTACATTTAGTTTATTTAGTAAATATTTTCTTAACTATTTTTCTTGAACTGCATTGTTGGTTTAGGACCTGTAAGTAAGCACTTCACGATAAGGTCTACACCTGTTGTATTCGTCGCATGTGACAAATATAATTTGATTTGATTTAACACCAATGTTATTCAATTAGTTGATGTTTTATATTTAGGATAATGGTTTCCAGTTTTGTAATTTAACTTTTTATTTTAAAATCATATTACTCAATTATTTCCTATATTTGATAACTACAGTCACATGTGATAATCTGAAGT
This sequence comes from Brachymystax lenok tsinlingensis, assembly GCA_030435695.1. NCBI lineage: Eukaryota > Metazoa > Chordata > Actinopteri > Salmoniformes > Salmonidae > Brachymystax > Brachymystax lenok. Next base: position 30,386,041 of record CM059789.1, on the reverse strand, counting down.
ACTCAAAAGGGCCACTTGATGTATTGTGATAGATTAAATCCTTGAAAGATTCTGGTTTGCTGGTCATTTAATTTACATAATATATACAGTTGAAGTCGTAAATTTACATACACTTAGGTTGGAGACATTAAAACTCATTTTTCAACCACTCCACAAATTTCTTGTTAACAAACTATAGTTTTGGCAAGTCGGTTAGGACTTCTCCTTTGTGCATGACACAATTAATTTTTCCAACAATTGTTTACAGACAGATTATTTCACTTACAATTCACTGTATCACAATTCCAGTGGGTCAGAAATTTACATACATAAAGTTGACTGTGCCTTTAAACAGCTTGGAAAATTACAGAAAAGTATGTCATGGCTTTAGAAGCTTCCGATAGGCAAATGTACATAATTTGAGTCAATTGGAAGTGTACCTGTGGATGTATTTCAAGATCTACCTTCAAAATCAATGCCACCTTGCTTGACATCATGGGAAAATCAAAAGAAATCAGCCAAGACCACAGAAAACAATTGTAGACCTCCACAAGTCTGGTTAATCCTTGGTAGCAATTTCAAAACGCCTGAAAGTACCATGTTCATCTGTACAAACAATAGTACGCAAGTATAACACCATGGGACCACGCAGCCATCATACCTCTCAGGAAGAAGACTCATTCTATTTCCTAAAGATGAACGTACTTTGGTGCGTAAAGTTCAAATCAATCCCAGAACATCAGCAAAGGACCTTGTGAAGATGCTGGAGGAAACCGGTACAAAAGTATCTATATCCACAGTAAAATGAGTCCTATATCGACATAACCTGAAAGGCCGCTCCAAAACCACCATAAAAATGCCAGACTACAGTTTGCTACTGCCCATGGGGACAAAGATCGTACTTTTTGGAGAAATGTCTTCTGGTCTGATGAAACAAAAATAGAACTGTTTGGCCATAATGACCATTGTTATGTTTGGAGGAAAAAGGGGAATGCTTGCAAGCCGAAGAACACCATCCCAACCGTGAAGCACGTGGGTGGCAGCATCATGTTGTGGGGGTGCTATGCTGAAAGAGGAACTGGTGCACTTCACAAAATAGATGGCATCATGAGGAAGTAAAATTATGTGGATATATTGAAGCAACATCTCAAGACATCAGTCAGGAAGTTAAAGCTTGGTCGCAAATGGGTCTTCCAAATCGACAATGACCCCAAGCATACTTACAAAGTTGTGGCAAAATAGCTTAAGGACAACAAAGTCAAGGTATTGGAGTGGCCATCACAAAGCCCTGACAATCCAATAGAAAATGTTTGGGCAGAACTGAAAAAGTGTGTGCGAGCAAGGAGGCCTACAAACCTGACTCCGTTTCACCAGCTCTGTCAGGAGGAATGGGCCAAAATTCACCCAACCTATTGTGGGAAGCTTGTGGAAGGCTACCTGACATGTTTGACCCAAGTTAAACAATTTAAAGGCAATGATACCAAATAATTGAGTGTATGTAAACTTCTGACCCACTGGGAATGTGATGAAAGAAATAAAAGCTGAAATAAATAATTCTCTCTATTATTATTCTGACATTTCACATTCTTAAAATAAAGTGGTGATCCTAACTGACCTAAAACAGGGCATGTCAGGAATTGTGAAAAACTGAGTTGAAATGTATTTGGCTAAGGTGTATGTAAACTTCCAACTTCAACTGTACATAAGCTTTTCTATTAACATTAGCAACAGAATGTCATGTGCTGAGAGATTATTCAGGGGCTTTGCGACTCAACAATATGCTCCGCAACTCAAATTTACCGTAAATATCCCAGTAGCCACTAGACAGGTAGCGTGCTTTAAACAAACTATTCAACTATGCAAGCAACTTTTCATCTTAATCATATTACACTCTTGAATAATGCAACCAAAACACAATACGCTCTTGAATAATGCAACAATTCACAAGCATGTGCAGAGAATTAAAGGGTTTATTTTCTCGTCCGTACTCTCATTACATTTTAGCTGCAAGACAAAAGCTACTGCTAGCTAGCTAGCTATAGTTAACAACATATACTTCATCAAGTAATGTTAGCCTATCAAAAATGAATGATTACTTCTCTAATACAAATATAAAAGTACAGTAGGCCTACATTACAACTTTAGCATATCAAAGTTAACAAACCAGGCTTAATTTTTTATCAATTTCATGCAAATCATAACATGTAAAATTAAATTGCGACTGAAAACGTGGGTAATTCACTTGGGAGTTGATCAGCTTCTTGCTCAGTGCAGCCAAGCACACAACAAAACAGTATTTTTTTAAGCTACAACAACAATTCCAAAATGTAACAGGCTGTAAAGCTCAATAAAACAAGTATAAGGAAAAATATGAGGAATACATTTCATCTGTTTCATAAACCTTTTCCCCAAAAAGATTATTGGGCATACACTAAATGTCATTCTAATGGTGCAGCCTTCTTATTTGTTTACAGAAGACGAACTCGGCTCTTGTTGTCAAATTGACTAGGACCAGAAAATCTCTTGTTGTCGATTCAACAAACGACCAGTAAATTTTACAACAAGAGATTTGCTGGCCCCAGTCAATTTGACAAAAAGAGATTTGCTGGCACCAGTTAATTTGACAAAAAGAGACGGTTCATTGTTGAATTGTTACATGTAGTACCTAAGATTTTTACTGTACACGCATATTGCTTGAAGAGATGATTCTGTTTACGTCCGACTGCTCGAAGGGGTCTCCAAAGGTGGCGTAGGAGACGTGAGAAATTGGCAAGTTGACACTACATTAATAGGTCTAGCCGCGGGTATTCTTTCAAAACCTCTCGAGAATCTATCATAGTGTAAAAACGGTCTTAGTCAAAAGGTGACAATTGAGTCCCGTTCCCATTGGAACATGGCATTGTACATTATGTGCTTTTACTTCTTTTACCAAGCCACGTCCTAGTGGTGCATGGAAAGCAGACTGTTCCAAGACTTGAAAAGACAGCACATGCAATCAACAACAGCCATGGTTACCTCTCTTGTTCAGTGATTGGCTTGGCAATCCAATGTAATGTGTGTGAGTAAAAAATTTAAAAGAAAATGGAGTCACAAAAATGTACAGTATGTTACATGGACTGTCCACTTCCACTTGAACAGAACCCTTCAATAGAGGACGCAGAAGCAAATCTATTTAGTTTGGATGGATGTATAAATTCTGTTTAACGCTTTTAAAAATCCTCAATGAAATCTATTGACTAACTTCCGTCCACAGCGGTCGGCAGACGAGCTCCAAAGTAGTTTTGAAGTATCTGTGAAAAGACTCCCTTAATCCATTTTATTTGCTCAGCTACCTCTGAAACCATTTGTCCACAGAGCTCCCCCCTCCTCTACTCTCCTCCCCCCTCCCTCCCCTCCTCTACCCACAAGCCCATCCCAGAGCCCAGGGATTTAGTATGGAGGTGCAAGAGCCCACAGACGGTTAAAAAAGAGCCATCTGGCCGAGTGGTGGGGGTGTGGTGGGGGAGCCGTGCTGGGCAATCAAAATGACGGACAGCAGTGAAAAGTGTTTTGCAGGCTCCCACATACATGTGAAGTAGCCCGACTTGTGAGCTTTCACAGCTCCCCCTGGTCTTCAGGTAAACACTAGGCCTGGCATGATATGGCCTCACAGCCTCAATCTGTGTGTGTGTGCATATAGTGTTAGAACAACTGCTCACTATTTGTGTGTGTGAGTGTGTGTGTATAGTGTATAGTGTTAGAATGACTGCCCACTTTATTCGTGTGTGTGTGAGGGTGAGTGAGTGAGAAGAGGTAGGCGTCCAGCGATGTGGCAGGTTAGCAGGTGAAGTAACACCACATCCATATTTCATCAAAAAACGTTTAAAAAACCTGCCATTCGACGACTTCTAAGCTCCAATGCAAAATGTGGCTCACATTCGTCGCTCTCCCCTCTCTGAACAAATATTATAATCCCATTCTCTTATGCTTCCATCTCTCCTGTCTAACCCCCATCGACGGCCCCTTTCTCCTCCCTGCTCTATCCCCTCCTAATGTAGGGAGCTAGGCTTCATTTTTCAATCTCCCTTTGGGGCTCTGTTGTCAGAGAGCAGCCCTTAGGAAGTCTTTATTTCTGCCAGGCAGGGCCTCTCGTGTTCCTCCACCATCCTCCCTCCGTTCTCATGGCTGTCCCCCCCACCTGCTGAGAGCCTGATCCCAGACAGGGCATCACTTAAGCGGGGGACAATTACCAATGCTCCCAGGCTTTGATCATCTGACCACATGGAAGGACAACAGCTGACCGCATGTTTCAACAGACAAGAAGAAGGAGATGGAGAAAAGAAGAAGAGGTAGTATAGAGAAAAGAGGGGGGAGAAGAAGGGAAGAAGAAGAAGAAGGGGACAAAATAGTTCCCTTTGAATTCAGTCAGCCCCATTCCAGTCCAGTAGCTGTGCATAGAGAGACAGTTAGCTATCTAGTGTTATTGTTTAATTTGTGTTGTAAACAGTTTTGTTTTATGATCATGCTTATGGATTTGGATCCCGGCAACCTCCACTTATTACCGACAATGTCTGGCCTCTGCAGCCTCTTAAAACGTTTGGTTTCAATTTGGTTTTTTTTCTCTTTTGTGAGTATGGCAGAGAAAGAGAGAGAAGTAATTTGAGGCGGTGCTTGTAAAAGTGAGTGCTAATTCTGATGCCATTGTCGGCCAAATTGTCACTAGCCCAGCTGGGCAGCTGGGCTGCTACTGCTCAGGATCTCTCCTCCTAGCCGCAGCCTCAGCCTCTGCCTGTTTAAGAAAGATTGAAAGGCCTCTGCTCCACAAAATCACCACGGCCCCATGTGGACCCACAGAGGTCACCCCAGTGAACCCCAGTGAACCAGCTCACAGTATGAAACAGGAACACTAGGCCTTTTCAAAGAGAGAAGGGGAAAACACTATTCTAACTTACACAGAGTTATGTTGTCCCCTGACTGTAGAGGTTAGAGTGAAAGGTGGATGGATAAGTTAGATGTTGATTTTAAACCATAGCCAAGAATATGCAATGTGTAGTTGTAATAGCAATGGTATATCAGTATACACAGAAAGTTGGGGTAGTGGTGAAAGTGAATGTTGACACTGGGAAGATCTGGCAGTTTTGGACCAGATGATAATGCATTTTATCTCCTATAAACCACACCACATACATAGCCCATGCTAACTTCCATAATCATGTAGCAAAAATTTCCAGGCACTGTCAAGTGAATCATGCGACTTCATAGTGTTATCAGTAAATCTCTCATAGCAGTTGAATGTGTTGCGAAGTTGTGAGGATACAGTGTTTCATGATGGATCACCTGGGTCCGTCTGCCTGTGGCTGAGCCCCCAGTGGTGCACACTGGGATATGAGGTCTTAATTAGGGGCTGGAGGAGGGTTGGTGGGGGTGTTGCCAGGGATGGCCTCTTGGAGTGTCCCAATTGTGCAGGAGATCACTTTACCACATTAAGGGCGCCTGAAAAGAGCCTCTTCACCAGCACTTGGGTCCAGGCTGGAATAACAGGCTCTGTTTTGACTGGCTGACATCTCCTGACACCTTTTATTGTGACCCAACACTCTGCTCTGGTCTGCTCCGTCAACCAACAACCTGCTCCTGCCTGTACACAGCCCAGGATGAGATATGCATGCGTACACACACATGGGCGCAAGCATGTATGTGCACATGGACAAGGTTACACACACATGCACGCACAAATATAAATGAACACAATTGTAATGATATCTTTTTATAAATGTATATACCAGTGAACATTTAAATTAAGTGAATCAGTTTGTGTCTGTGTGATGAGAAAATAATTAAATATCTCTACATTTTGAAGTTGTTATAATTCAGAAATCATTTTTCTTTGAGCAGCAATATGTACGAATTACTTTTTATTTATGTTATATCACAAAGAACTATTATTATTACTATAACAATTTAGATTCCCATTACCGTTGCCATTATCTTCATTATTTAATATATAGTGTTGTTGAATTTGAAGTGCCTTAATTGAAAGAATTGTGTTTTACAATTATTATCCTCATCTTAAATGAAATTATGCCTCATAAATCAATGTTGGGTCGTAATTGGACTTAATTTGTTCTTTCATTTGTTTTATAAAGTCAGGTGGAATACATGAGTACTTTGGAGAAAAAAATCTGCAACAAGCAAACTTCTCCCTTGCAAAAACTTTTGCGTACTATATTGTCTTATGTACAGGTTTAATTTGTATTGTTTAGAGAAGGACAGTTATACACTCTTAGAAAAAAGGGTTCCAAAATAGTTATTCGGCTCTCGCCATAGGAGAACTCTTTCTGGCTCCAGGTAGAACCCTTTTTGGTTCCAAGTATAACTTTTTGGGGTTCCATGTAGAACTCTCTGTGATAAGGGTTCTACTTGGAACTCAAAAGGGTTCTACTTGGAACCAGAAAGGGTTCTTCAAAGGGTTCTCCTATGGGGACAACCAAAGAACCCTTTTAGTTTTTTTCTAAGACTGTAGTCTCAACATTCACATTCTTCCTCTAAGACATCATGTTATTTTCCCAAAGAGGAAGTCATTTTATTATGTAACATTTCTGGTACTGGTCATTTGTGTATCCTACCTAGTTCGTAATCATTTTATCCGGCTGTTAAAAATAATTAACAAGTCATGCTCTTTTGTCGTCCACCATTTTAAATCCTCGGTCCAGCAATGAAAGGCTTTTCCATAAGCACGGTCACGTAATAGTGTCAGAATCCATTTTAAAGTGCCGTAATTCAGGGGTTTACAAGGCCCATAAAACCCCAACATGCCCCGATAATGAGAAGCATGAATGGAAACTTGGAGTTCCTTGTGGCCCCTGAGGGAGAGAGCACATGAGAAAGAGTGAGACGGAGAGACAGAAAGAGACAGACAGAGAGGAAGATAGGGAGAAGGGTATGAGAGACACATGCACAAAGGGGGTTGCTAACAAAGGCGGACTAGGGGCTTTTTTTTACGCTACTTTGATGACACAAACTAGGTCCAGGAGAGATACGTGTGTAGTGTAAAGAAACAGAGCTAGATTCAAATCTCTCTTTAAGAGATGTCTCCCACACTACGTCCAGCAGTAGTGTTGCAGACATCTACACCACATAGCCCTCTCTGAATTGTACTGTACTGTGTAAAGACAAGCAGGGATGTGGCTTTGGTCACATCACACCCAAGGCTAGGGTAAACAGAAAAATTGCAAATCTTATGTTGGAGAGAGATAGATCTCACTAGACATCCTTTTCTCATGTAAATCCACCACTTCAGTCTTGGCTCTCATAGCAGAGAGAGAGAGAGAGAGAGAGAGAGAGAGAGAGAGAGAGAGAGAGAGAGAGAGAGACCCACCCACCCATAGGGTTTGTCCAGTCTGAGTAATATCACATGGACTAGGTCACAGAAAACTTAAGCGCATAACTCATCTTCCTTTAGTTTTCCCTTTTATTTATTTTGATTTATTTTACCTTTATTTAACTAGGCAAGTCAATTAAGAACAAATTCTTATTTTCAATGACGGCCTAGGAACAGTGGGTTAAGTGCCTTGTTCAGGGGCAGAACAACTGTGCTGTGCTGTGTGTGTGTGTACATACAGTGGGGTTGGAATGATTGATACCCTTGATAAAGATGAGGAAAAATGACTGTATAAGTAAATAATTCAAATAGTGAGGTATATTGTATTCTCCCCCAAAAAAATATTTAACAAGTCATATTTTTTTCTCTCAAAAAGGTAGGTGTCAAAATGATTGACACCCGTTTTCAATACCTTTCAATACCTCACCTTGCGAGGATAACAGCACTGAGCCTTTTTCTAAAATGTTTTATGAGAGATGTTAGACCATTCCTCCAGACATGATCCTTCCAGAACCTTGAAATCCTTCAATTCAAACCACAAGTTTTCATGGGTTTAAAGTCTGGAGACTGAGATGGCCATTGCAAAATGTTAATTTTGTGACCAATTAACCATTTCTTTGTGGATTTTGATGTGTGTTTAGGGTTATTGTCTTGGTGGAAGAGCCACTTGCGGCCAAGTTTCAGCCTTATGGCAGAGGCAACAAGGTTTTTGGCTAAAATATTCTGGTACTGGGTAAAGTTCATGATGCCGATGACCTTAACAAGGGCCTCAGGACCAGTGGAATCAAAATAGCCCCATAACGTCAAAGATCCACCAGCATATTTTATGGTAGGTATGGGGTTCTTTTCTGCTCATGCAGTCTCATTTCGACACCTAACCCACCACTGGTCTGCGTGGCCAAAGAGCTTCATTTTCATGTCATCTGACCAAAGCACCGGTTCCAATCCAAGTGCCAATGCTGTTTAGCAAACTTCATGCATTTACAATATGTCAGGCTACTTGAGACTCAGTGGCACCAGTTAAAACCAAGACAAAACTGTCTGCCAGAGTCTCACCTTGGTTAAAGGAACACACCCTTGCCTTAGAACTTAGAAAGGCTGAACATAAATGGAAGGCCTGCTAACTTCAAGTATTCTATGAGATAATGAAGGATCTGATAAGAAATTACAATGTTGCTGTTAAAGATGCAATAGCAAACTATTTCTCTACCCTGACCTCTGAGGACTCCCACAACTTGAAAATTCTGTTTAAGACAATTGAGCGTGTTGTTGGTGTAAACCCTAACAGTGAAATGCTCACATCCCATGATCTCTGCAAACAGTTTTTACGATTCTTTACAGAAAATATGTCAAATATTACATCCAGGATTGACAGTAGCCAACACTTTACCAGCATTTCTGGTAAGGAGACTGTCGTGGAAATTACCACCAGGGACACCTGAACTCAATATTAAATGAATAATTCTTTATTATCAACAAACTTAATGCACCAAGTAGCACACGTCTGTCAGGAGCTCCCTTAACATTAATAATGCCTCTTATTATCCCAATTTCAATCAGCTTAACACGTCCTTTCCACACTCACACAACGTTCACATCCACATTCACTTAGTACTACCCCCAAGCACATGGAACCTTTATTTAACTAGGCAAGTCAGTTAAGAACAAATTCTTATTTACAATGACGACCTACCCCGGCCAAACCCGAACGACGCTGGGCCAATTGTGCTCTGCCTTATGGAACTCCCAATCACGTCCAGTTATCATACAATCTCCCTTATTACTCCATGTGCATCTTCAACGATTCTCTTCTTGTTACTTCCTCTGCACCATATGTAACTTCCTATAAGTAAAAGTAAAACCTTGTGCTATTACCTGTGGCTGCAGACCCCATAGACCCTTCAAATAAATGCCTACAGACAGCTGTCAGTGGGGCATGGTACCGTTACTTGCCTTTGCTCTTAGTCTTCTCTATTAGACTAGCTCTAGCCTTCTTTTACGCCATATGTATCTTCAAATGTTCCTCTATAGTCTCTACAATCGCGATACTCTCTACGGTATCAGCAGTCCCTAAGCATCTATAGGCCCTATAGCATCGATATTCCCTATAGTCTCACTCTGTAGCATCTATAGTCCCTACAGCATCTATAGTCCATACAGCATCTATAGTCCCTCATCAGTATCTATAGTCCCTCAGCATCTATAGTCTCAATAGTTTATATAGTCATAAATGCTATAGTCGCTATAGGCTCTATAGTCTTGCCACCTCCCATACATATAGAATAACACCTTGTTCTATTACTTAAGACTAGTTGTACCCTCCTTCATTTTTATGTTTAGTTGTTTAGTTGGATTGGTTTATTTATTTATTTATTTTTTATACAAATTCATATGTTACTTTGACTTACTGAAATTCAGAAGACATGTCCCTCAGAGGTTCGCGGATCAGGTATCTTCCCCCAGGAAGCTCTCAGTAAAAGCCTGGTCTGGGCGGATCCACGTCGTCTTTGGTCAGACGGGAAATTCCCTTACGCTTTCCCACTACAGAATGCCGCACCGGTGTCTCCCTCGCAGACCTTCACTGGGATGCTCCACAGGTGGAATCACTGATCCTGTTCGTTGACGCCAAATTGTAGTGGAAATTACCTCCATGTACTTTATGCAATCTAAGTTTGACTGTGACCTCTCCAGCTTGCTGATAATAACTAATTATTCATTTAAGATTGACTTCAGGTGTCCCTGGTGGTAATTTCCACAACAAGACACCTGAGGCAACTACTCTGAGACGTTCTACTGCTTCCTTTGAGCAAATATTATTTGCGTCCCTCCTGGATACTGTAGCTCACATGAAGACCTCCTCCTGCCCCTTGGACATGATCCCTACTAGACTACTAAAAGAGGTTATGCCTACTGTTGGCCCCAACATTCTGTCTGTTGTAAGTATTTCCCTGACCTCTGGCTCCTTTCCAGCCAATTGTAAAACTGCTCTTGTCCAACCTCTCCTTAATTCCCAATCTAGACACCACTGAGCTATTATAGACCTCTCTAAACTTCCTTTTTTTATCTAAGATTTTTGAAAAAGTTGTTTTCAAGCAATTGGTGGCTTATTTGAGTATGAACAACTTCAACAATTACTGTCGGGCTTCCGCTCACTTCACAGCACGGAAACTGCTTTATAAAAATGTCCTTCTGTTTGCTGTCGATGCCATTGAATGCTCTATTCTAGTTCTTTTAGATGACACACAGCTTTATTTACCTATCAGACTGAGTAACCAAGGTAACGTAGTTACCCTTCACACGTGTCTTGTTGACATCAAATGTTGGATGTCTGACCATTTTCTCCACCTCAATGATAAGATATCAGAGGTTGTTTTATTTGGCCCCACCTTGCTAGAACCCAGATTGTAAATAACCTTTGTCATCTGTCCACCAATACGAAGCCTACTTCCAGAAACCTTGGTGTCTTCTTTGACCCTGACCTAAACCATGAGCTGCATGTAAAGAAAGTTGTCCAGTCCTGCTTTTATCATCTAAGCTAAAGTATTTTATTTCAGTCACTGATCTGGAGAAAGTTTATATATGGCTTCATTTCCTCATGCCTAGATTACTGTAACTCTTTGTACACATCTGTCAGAAATCACTCCGCTGTCTACAGTCAGTTCAAAATGCTGTAATTCGGCTTTTAACAGGCACCAGGAAATGTAACCGTATCACACCTATGTGGCTCAGTTGGTAGAGCATGGTGCTCACACGTCTGGTAAATTACAAAAATGTCCAATTTGAGCTTCTCTACACTGGCTACCAGTAGCTTTTAGAATACATTTAGAAAATGTATTAATCACGTTTAAGGCTTGGTTTAGCCCCATCATATCTCTGATCTTTTATCTCCCTATGAGCCAGGACGCAGCCTGAGATCTTCTGGCAGGGCACTGTTGACCATTCCAAAGTCTAGGTTGAAAACGAAAGGAGACAAGGCATGCAGATTCAGTGCCTCTTTTTATTCCTCCTGTCTGTTTCTTTGTCATATTTTTATTGTATTATGTGAAGCACTTTGGTACTTGTATTGAAAAGCAGTATACAAATAAAGTTATTATTATTATTATTAATTGCCCCCAAAATCAACATTTTGCAATGGCCATATCAGTCTCCGGACTTGAAACTCATTGAAAACTTGTGGTTTGAATGGAAAAGGACAGTCCGTAAGCACAGACAAAGGATATCATGGATCTGGATGGATTCTGTATGGAGGAATGGTCTTAGATCCCTCCCAATGTGTTCTCCAACTCATAAAACATATTAGAAAAAGGCTCAGTGCTGTTATCCTCGCAAGGTGAGGTATTTAAAGGTATTGAAAACAGGGCTGTCAATAATCTAGACCCCTACCTTTTTGAGAAAAAAATATATATATTTCTTGTTAAACAAAATACATTTTTCTGAGAAATTGTATTAGTATAAAATAATATAATTTCCCAATTTTTGTAGAATACAATATAGCTCAGTATTTGAATTATTTATTTTATACAGTCATTTTTACTAATCTCTATCAAGGGTGCCAGTAATTTCGTAAACTCAACTGTATATGTGCTTCTGTGTGTGTGTGTGCATGCACTTGTGTCTTGTGTGCTTGCGTATGCGTGCATGTGTGTGTGGGTGCTTATGTGCGTGTGTTTATGTCTGGTGTGTGTTGCATATGTGTGACATGTATCCACCAGGTGTATGCTGTCTGTCACACAGCTCACTGAAAATATTTGAGTCATCTTTCCAGGATTCCTTCTGTTTTAGATTAAATAAATCATGGATATTGTAATGTGATGGCAGGCCTGAAGTCAGTTAAGCTTCCTCTCTGAGTTCACACTAGCTGGAGATCTCGTAACTCCACAGGCAGTCAGGGAGCACATTAAAAATAACTGTCATTCTCTGGAACTGCTACAACTGCTACACTCTTAGAAAAAAAATTGCTATCTAGAACCTAAAGGGTTCTTCGGCTGTCCCTTTAAGAGAACCATTTGAAGAACCGTTTTTGGTTGCAGGTAGAACCCTTTTTGGTTCCAGGTAGAACCCTTTTGGTTCCAGGTAGAACCCTTTTGGTTCCAGGTAGAACCCTTTTGGGTTGCATGTAGAACCCTTTCTACAGAGGGTTTTACATGGAACCCAAAAGGGTTCTACCTGGAACCAAAAAAGGGTTCTCTTCTGAGGACAGCCGAAGAACCCTTTTGGAACGTCAACTGTCCAGTGAAAAGGCCATGATGTTACAACAACGCTTCTGTGTGTTAGAAGGTTATGGTGTGGGCAGTGATGCCAAGTTAGCAATTTTGTTGCTAGATTTAGCAACTTTTCAGACTACCCTGGCAACTTTTTTTTTTCAAACAGCAACAAATTTAGCTGCTTTAAAAATGTATTTGGAACTTTTAGCAACTTTTGTAAAGTGACTCAAATGCTAAAATGCACGCATTTTCCCTCTAAATGACACAAAAACGATTTTCTCTGTCACACACTCAGTCACAACACACGTGCCTGGCTGCAAAAGTGCATTGTGAGTGACGTCAGCAGCAGACGCTCAGCTCGTGCACAGGCAGCAGCAATTTCCGCAAATTGCAAATCATTGTTGGCTGACTGCAGCTGCCTGTGCACGAACTGAGCGCCTGCTGCTGACGTCACTCACAATGCACTTTTGCAGCCAGGCACAATAACTAACTACCAATACACTGCTTAAAACTATACTTGTTCAGAATGTGTAGGTTTACTAGATAAAAATAAAATAAATACAATTTAATTGTTCAATAATGTGTAATGTGTAATTGTTAAATAATTAAATGTGTTGTGTTTAAAAATAAAAATATCTGATCATATAAAATGTGTTGTGTTTATATTACTTTTACAAATACAAATATGTGATAAACAAACAAATCTAAACTAACAAATGTCAAATCATATTTTTCGCCGAGATGGCCAGTCAACTTGAGTAACGTTATTGTGTATTATACGTACTGACGCAGTTTTACGTTATTACGCAATGATATCACAACGCCATTTAGCAACTTTTAGCAACAAATCGACCTGCCTCTAGCAACTTCCCCTGAAAATTTGTTGGCAACACTGGGTGTGAGATATCCTCACTACGTCATGTCAGTAAATCCTGTCACCAGCCTTTGACACTGCCATTGGGTCCACCACATTAGGTTGCCCTGCATCTGCATGCCACTAGTGTTTGTGTGAGAGGTCTAGAGATTTACCTCCAGCAGGGTTACTATACTCAGTCCCTCTCCTCAACTCAGGGCCGGCCAGAGGCCATACCAGGAGACTTAGATAAAGTAGTAACTTCTCAACAAAGATTTGATCGTTTTATCAAAGTTATGAAAAAGTTATGAAGGTATGAAGTTCAAGACAGACATATAGCAGGCGGCTGCTGGGTTCTTTGGCAGCCAGTGTAGTGTGTGTGAATTATGTCCATGTATAAAGCTGGGCTTGTGTACTCTTGGCAAAGAGCATCAGGAAAGCTGGAAACGACTATAAATCACCTAGCACTCGGATGAAGAATTCAAATGAAATCTGGGATTGCAAGCAACATTTTGAATTATTACTGGAAATCATAAATGTTACTCTCATAAAGAAGCTTGGCCCAGAGTAGTGGAGCGTAGTGGTCCCTTGGTTCTGTGTTCTGAGCTCTAAAGCAGAATGGTGCTGGCGCTGGGTTAAAGGAGGTAGGATATAGTTGTGCTTAGACACTGATCATAGGTCAGTTTTGAATTTTTCTCCCCAAAGATGCAGGTTATAATTTGGGAAAGGTAAGCTGATCCTAGATCTGTATCCAATGGCGTGAGCTGGAGAGGACTGGAGAGTGGAGTGAGGTGATCTAAGAGTGTGTGCAGACTCTCTCTCTCTCTCTTTCTGTCCATCCCAACTCAGCACTAATAAACAGTGGACACAGCTGATGCCAGCCACTGAAAATGAATTATTCATTAACATGTCAAATCAATAATGACACAGGCTTCCCCAGCCCGCTCTCCTCATGGCCTACTTATCACGTTGGGGAGAGGACAGATCATTTTGATGAAGGCTCGTCAATTTTTTTTTAAACTTGAGTTTCAAATGCCTTGCCTGTTGCATGGTTGCTGTGGCTTTAAGAAAACAGCTGTCAAAAGTGCATCCGAGTGAGACAGCGTTGGCAGGCAAGACAACAAGAACTCCCTACACTGTGAATTAGCTAGCTAACATTTTCAGGCACAATTTGCTATAGCCCTATATCCCATGTAGTGAATGTAATGATTTGCATTATAGGATCAAATTAATCCTGGTTTGTTTTGAGGTAATTAGCTATCTTAAATTGTTATATAATCTAGATGGCTTGTTTAGCTAGCTAGCTAGCTAGCAATAGCCTACATTATTTGTTTAGCTTGCTACCTAGCTCTGTATAATGCATATTATACTGAATGATAATGTTTATGCAGTTCTGTATTTGAGAGCTGTAGCTAGCTAAAAATAAAACCCTCTTAAAATGTCTGCACATGCTTGTGTATTGGTATTATCTGTATCATGTATTATTGAAGTGTGTGATGGTTTAAATCAGAAGCTGCTCTTATATCTAGAGTTCTTCTAAACTGTCTATTGTGAGATTTGCGGTACTAGATAAGTGCAGGGAGAACAAAGCCTCACCAAAGCCACGGTAAGTGTAGCTAGGTAATGTAAGGTGACCAGATTTAGCAAATAAAAATCTTGAAAATGTTATGCTGCGCCAGATTTTGTATTTTTTTATAATAATTAACTATACATATTGACTATTGTCTTTTCATAAACTTTTATTAATTAACACATACATTTATTTTTATATATAGATATGTTTTTTAAACAAATATTTATTTACAACACTTACAACACTTAATGCATTACCCCTCCAAAGTTTTCGTAATCTTGGCCTATTTAGTCATTTTAGAATCACCCAAGTTTGGTAGCCTATGCTGTTTGATGCAACACTTTCTGGACATGGACATGGTTATTCATGCCGTGGTTACAATGTATCACTGATAAAACGTTCTCATGAGGTCCACGGCGAAGTCGCGGGAGCAAGTGTGTTTGGTACAGGGACAGCGAACATTTTAACATGTACTGTACCAGTCAAAAGTTTGGACCTACCTACTCATTCAAGGGTTTTTCTTTATTTTTTACTTTTTTCTACATTGTAGAATAATAGTGAAGACATCAAAACTATGAAATAACACATATGGAATCATGTAGTAACCAAAAAAGTGTTAAACAAATCTAAATGTATTTGAGATTCTTCAAAGTAGCCACCCTTTGCCTTGATGACAGCTTTGCACACGCTTGACATTCTCTCTACCAGCTTCATGAGGTAGATACCTGGAATGCATTTCAATTGACAGGTGTACCTTGTTAAAAGTTAATTAGTGGAATTTCTTTCCTTCCTAATGCATTTGAGCCAATCAGTTGTGTTGTGACAAGGTAGGGGTGGTATATAGAGAATAGCCCTATTTGGTAAAAGTCCATATTATGGCAAAAACTTTGAGCGTTTCTTCAAGTGTAGTCGCAAAACCATCAAGCGCTAGGATGAAACTGGCTCTAATGAGGACCGCCACAGGAAAGGAAGACCCAGAGATACCTCTGCTGCAGATGATAAGTTCATTAGAGTTAACTGCACCTCAGATTGTAGCCTAAATAAATGCTTCACAGAGTTCAAGTAACAGACACATCTCAACATCAACTGTTCAGAAGAGACTGCGTGAATCAGGCCTTCATGGTCGAATTGCTGCAAAGAAACCACTACTAAAGGACACCAATAAGAAGAGACTCGCTTGGGACAAGAAACACGAGCAATGGACATTAGACTGGTGGAAATCTGTCCTTTTGGTCTGATGATTCCAAATGTTAGCTTTTTGGTTCCAATCGCAGTGAACAGATGAACTTTCGCATGTGTGGTTCCCACCATGAAGCATGGAGGAAGAGGTGTGGGGGTGCTTTGCTGGTGACACTGTCTGTGATTTATTTAGAATTCAAGGTAAACTTAACCAGCATGGCTACCACAGCATTCTGCAGCGATGCGCCATCCCATCTTGTTTGCGCTTAGTGGGACAAAAAAACAACATTTGTTTTACAACAGGACAATGACCCAAAACACACCTCCAGGCTGTGTAAGGGCTATTTGACCAAGAAGGAGAGTGGTGGAGTGCTGCATCAGATGACCTGGATTCCACAATCACCCGACCTCAACCCAATTGAGATGGTTTGGGATGAGTTGGACCGCAGAGTGAAGGAAAAGCAGCCAACAAGTGCTTAGTATATGTGGGAGCTCCTTCAAGACTGTTGGAAAAGCATTCCGCATGAAGCTGGTTGAGAGAATGCCAAGAGTGTGCAAAGCTGTCATCAAGGCAAAGGGTGGCTACTTTGAAGAATCTAAAATATATTTAGATTTGTTTAACACTTTTATTTTGGTTACTATATGATTCCATATGTGTTATTTCATAGTTTGGATGTCTTCACTATAATGCTACAATGTAGAACATTGTAAAAAAATTAAGAAAAACCCTTGAATGAGTAGGTGTGTCCAAACTTTTGACGGGTACTGCTAATCTGATTGAATACAGCGTTTTGATTATTGAAATATCAGCCTAAATTTTACTTCCAGTGTGCTTTTTTCTTTCTGAGGGCAAATTGGGGACATTTACGTGGACAGCTAGGCCTATAGCCCGGAAATCTAAAGCTACAGTGAACACATTGTTTTTATGTCTGGTGACTTAGCTATGAGACCATCTAGTGAATCTGAACTGGCTAGCTACAGTGCCTTCAGAAAGTATTTACATCCCATTGTCTTGAGTCAATAAGTATTCAACCCCTTTGTTATGGAAAGCCTAAATAAGTTCAGCAGTAAAAGGTTGCTTAACAAGTCACGTGTTAAGTTGCATGGACTCACTCTGTGTGCAATTATAGTGTTTAACCTTAAGAGTCTATTGACTCAACCGTGTAACATAATATAAAAAAACTCTTTAAAAAACTCAAGGTTAAACACGTTTTATTTGGCATGGGCTGCATCTCAATCCACAGCATCCGCCTATGTTGGCCTTCCGCATCTGTGGTGGACATCCCGAAAATTGGTCTTCTCATGAAGACTTCGGTAGCGTCCGAACGGTTTGGCCTATAAACTAATATGGAAAGGTGAGACTCTCATGAAGGTGTGTCGTCCCCCCCCCCAGTCGAGCGGTAAGTTTCAAACACAGATTCACAGATCAAACACAGATTCAACCCCAAGCATTTCACTATTGTATTTGGCGCATGTGACAAATACAATTATTTGAAAGACCAGGGAGGTTTTCCAATGCCTCGCAAAGAAGGGCACCAATTGGTAGATAGGTACAAAAAAAAGAGAAAAAAAAGCTGACATTGAATATCCCTTTGAGCATGGTGAAATTATTACACTTAAGATGGTATATCAATAAACCCAGTCACTACAAAGATACAGGCGTCCTTCATAACTTAGTTGCCAGAGAGGAAGGAAACCGCTCAGGGATTTCGTCATGAGGCCAATGGTGACTTTAAGACAGTTACAGAGTTTAATGGCTGTGATAGGAGAAAACTCCACAATACTAACCTATTTGACAGACTGACAAGAAGGAAGCCTGTACAGAATATAAATATTCCAAACATGCATCCTGTTTGCAAGAAGGCATTAAAGTAATACTGCTAAGAAATGTAGCATAGCAATTAATTTGATGTCCTGAATACAAAGTGTTATGTTTGGGGCAAATCCAATAAAACACATTAGTGAGTACCACTTTCCATATTTTCAACCATAGTGGTGGCTGCATCATGTTATGGGTATGCTTTTAATTGTTAAGGACTAGGGAGTTTTTAAGAATAAAAAATAAATGGAATGGATCTTAGCACAGACAAAATACGAGAGGTAAACCTTGTTCAGTCTGCTTTTCACCAGACACTTGGAGATTAATTCACTTTTTAGCAGGACAATAACCTAAAACACAAGGCCAAATCTACACTGGAGTTGCTTACCAAGAAGACAAGTGAATGTTCCTGAGTGGCTGAGTTGACTCTGGGTTGAATACTTAACTAATCAAGAAATATTAGTGTTTTATTTTCATAATATTTGTACAAATGCTAGAATTCTTTCTTCCACTTTGACATTATAGCGTATTTTGTGTGGATCATTGACAAAAAATAAAAATATCATCCATTTTAATCCCACAAAATGTGGAAAAAGTCAAGTGGTGTGAATAGGCCTACTTTCTGAAGGCACTGTATTTTTACAGTTTACCTCCTGCTGAGGTAAATTGATTGTGGTTTTTAGCCGAGAAGCCGTGAAGATAAAGGTTGACTATTAGGATGGCAACAATAACAGAGTGAGAGGTGGAGAGAAAAAGGCGCCCATGATTAATTTGACACTTTTGTACAGGGTAAATGTTTGGAAATAGAAGCAGAGGCCTGGTTGGGTAGGTGTTGTTGCCATGGCATTAAGGGCATGGGTACGTTTGGATGGTTCAGTGGGCATTGCCCACCCCCTGGCCCGACTCTTCTGTTCAGATGTCACTCACTGTCGCACCAGCCTGTAATTTTCCATCTACTGTAACAGTTTGGCACGTTCACCACTTTGAAAATAAATAAATAATGTATTAAATAATTAGTATCTCCACAACAATCTATTTTGTTCTGTCAATCTTGCAGCACTCAAACATCATTATATCCGAGGGATGGGGAGAGAATGGTAAAGAGAGAGAGAGTGACATTTTTTTAAGAAAGACAAATATTTTGTATTTTTAAGAATTTGATTTTTAAATTATTTTTACTTCTCCGCCTTTGATTACTTTTAATTGGGCCCAATTTTCTGTCAGAGTAGCAGTGGTGGGTGGATTTGTGTGTGTGTGTGTGTGTGTGTGCCCGCACATACAGTATGTGTGTCTGTGTGGGACGTGGCTTATGTCTGATGGCTGTATGTATCTCTGCAGAGATAGAGAGATATGAAAGGCTGCCAGGCTGACACGGACAGCCATAATGAGCAGCTGATATTGGGAGCAATGTTGGGACGGATGGAGGCATGGCTGTAACTACATATGAGAACACCGAGGTATTGACCTCTGTAATGTCTTATAATAAAAAAGGAATACAAATATATATTTTGTACACAATAAAGAAAATAATTAATATTGATTCCAGCGTTGATCAAAGCTCAGAACGCAACTCTTATATTCTTGATCTGATAGAGTTCTAATTGCGCTTGCCTCTTTGTGAACGAGTGGAATCATGAACAGTGGTTTGTTCGTTATGTTCACCTGCATCCCGCAGATTTGCCTCCCGGATTTGCCTTTTTAGTATCACATTCAACACTATCACAAACTGATAAATCCTCCCTCTCGCGCCACAGGCCGAGTGAAACGAACTACCCCAGCTCGCAGTCGGCTCAAGTAGGCAACTAGAGACGCTGCTGACAGTGTGTTTGTGAGATGCCGGACAAAAGGGAATTTTAAAACCGTCCCGCTACTCCTGCCATGTCAACCAGACCTCAGCGCATTTCGTATTATTCTTACATAACTCCAAGACACTCCATTTAGTATGATATTTTATCTGTGGTATGGCTACATAAGTGTGTATAACGCAAATGTCTTGCAACCCAAACTTTGCGAGTTCGAATCTCATCACAGACAACTTTAACATTTTAGCAACTTTTCAACTACTTAGCATGTTTGCTAACCCTTCCCCCAATCCTAATATTTACCATTTTAGCTAACCTTTCACCTAACCCTAACCTTATGCCTTCCCCTACCCTAACCTTAACCCTTCAACTTAACTCCTAAACTTAACCCTAACCCAAACCAGTAGCTTAGCTAACGTTAGCAAGCTAGCTAACATTAGCAAGCTAGCTAACGTTAGCCACCTCGCTAGAATTCGTAACATATCATACGTTTAGCAAATTTGTGACATTGTACATTTGCAAATTTGTACCATATAATACGAATTATAATACGTAGCATCATACGAAATGAGTTATGGACATCCACAAATGAATACATACCATACTAAATGGAGTGTCTCGGATTTACGGACAGAATAATACGAAATGCTCTGAGACAAGGTTGGCCATGTCTACAGACATGCCCCAAACAATCAAAAACCGAGAATGAGTGCACAACTGTTAAATAGTCGCTTTTATAAATGTCAGTCAGGCTAGCTGCCGGCAGAGAGGTCGGTTGCAGTAACGTTGAAGGGCTCTGGCTAGTATTACTTAGCCAGCTAGAAGGATGAAGTAAGAAACTAATGTTAAATGGAGCCTACCTCAGCAGCAGCAAAAAATATGCTACTAAATTCTCAGAATAACTTTGATTTACAGAGAGTAGGCTACTGAGACAGACAGTGATGTGGCGCTCAGTGGAAAGGCTGAGGCAGGCTGCAATGCATGCAGGAGGAAGCAGAGAAGACAGAGAGAGAGAGGAAGCAAGCAAAGTGAGAGGTTAGTACAGTGGTTCCCAAACTTTGGATTGGGCCCCTGACAAAAGGTTCCCCCTTCCGGACCTCACTAAAACTCAAACACTGATTATGGCCCTGGAAATGGGTGGGGGTGGTGCGGGGAGGAATGATACAGGATCTGCCATGTTCCCCTCCAAATGATTCCATGTAACATGAACCCCCACCCTCCAACTCGTCACCATCCATACCTGCCCTTTCTTGGCCCGAAGGTCCATTTAGTGTCCTAGAATGAACACTGTTGGTATATGAGGACAGAATTACAGAGGTACCATGGCGGGTTTCTTCAGTCTTCATTTATTACTGTTTGTATTGTGTCATGTTTACGTTGGAAGTGACAGTGTGGGACCCCCTCAGAGGTTACCTGTAGTTCCCTCAGAATGGGAGGGGGTGGTAGTTAGGTGTGGCAGGCTTTATTAAGGCTGCTTGTCGGTTGTAGCTTTCCTGGAGTTAGGTTGTGGCTGTGTTGGGTTTGTGGCATGGGGGAACTGACTGACTGCTCTGCTCACAGGCAGAGGTGTCTTTATCATTGCCAGATGCAGGAAGCTTGTAAAAGACGCTTGTATCAGTCTGCAGCTTCTTACAAATTCTCTTCTACTTTGCTCTTACAGTATTTTGACTCGCACAATCAGACGAGATATCACTTCCAATCAGCTAGATTAAGAGCACTGATGTGTGCCTGACATTGATGGTTTCAATTTTACTACAGTATCCTTCTGGGATACAGAAATACTAGTTGTTGCTTCATGCTTGTCGTTTCTGTCTCATGCTCTTGTTCATGGCTTTTGGTTGAGTTGGTATTTCTTTTCCTTAGGAAATTAATTGAGAATTAATAAATTTGTTACTTCCCTCATTGAGCCAAGGTTTGGGCTTCTTTTTTTAATCGCTGGACCTCTACAAACTGATTGGAGCAGAAAAAATACGCCCAGTCCTCCCCTTCTGCCTGACCTCACAATTAATGGGCAGATTTTTTTTTTAAGGGTCACACTCTCAGGGGGCCAGCTGGAATTAGAAGTGGATTAATACATTTAAACAAGGCTAAACCGCTTGGGCTGTCTGTCTACTATCCTCCCAAACTTAGCCAAAAGTCTGTCTACAGCTGCCGCCAATGAGAACCTTCATCAAAACAATATTTAACCCGAATGTCTCACGATCAACAACGTTGTTTTAACTCCAAGATTTGATCTGCTTTGTAACTTTCGGAAAACCTCTTATTGTGTTAAAGAACTCTGACTTTAGTTTTGGGCGTAGTTTGAATGCATATCATATTTGTCTTGCAACATCTTTACACCAGAAAACATTCTCTGTGATTCTGTATAGTTCATACAAACAATGGATTTGTTTCTGCACCAGAGGTTACGATCTCTGCTCTACGGCCGTGTGTTTTTGATTAATCTAGTCCAGGTCACAGTTGGACTCTTCAGCTCGTCTAGTTTTTTCGTGGCCGACATTAAACTCTTTCCTAAAAAGGCAAATGAGTCTGATTGGGCCGTGAAACATGCCAATCAATCACGGGCGGTAATTTACCCTTCAACATGTTTCCACCATCGAGAAGACCCCCCAAAACCCCATTTTACTCTGAACCATAAAGGCCTTTGAAGTTGACTATAGAGACGATGGAGTCCAAGCTGTTAGGGAGTTGTGTTGGTAGGAGGAGCTGGTCCAGTGACTGGGGAGTCCAGACCACCAAAACAGTGACCTCCGCTCTGAGAGAGGTTATGTTCTGCACCAGAGGGAGTGTTAAGGGAAGAGTCAGAGGGATTTGGTGGCACTTTGGTGTGTAATGATACCAGAATTATCTGAAATAAGTGATACCACCTAGAATGAACTTGGGAACGGCCAAGGCCAACAAAACAAACGCTTCTGTTGATTTTTCTCTGAGAACGTAAACTTGGTTCCTTCTTCGCCCAAGTGTATGTGTGTGTGTGTGTGCACAGACTGCTCTCATATGTGTGCAAGTCTGTGCATGTGTGTGTTGTGTGCGTATCTGAATGAGTGTGTGCACTGACTGCACTCATATGCTTACATGTTTGTGCGTGTGTGCACATGCCACATGCGTGTGTGTAGTGTGTGATTGAGTGTCTGCATGCGTGTGTGTAGTGTGTGATTGAGTGTCTGCATACGTGTGTGTGCAGTGTGTGATTAACTGTGTTAACTAGGTGGGGTGGAGCGGAAACAGAGCAGCTCACAGTTATTAATTTGAATTGTTGTTTTGTCTCTTCCTCCTGTGACACGGCAGGCTGCTGGTGGCTGATTGGGGGTGGGGGTGGAAAGGGGCTCAAATGATCAACCCAGAATGCTGGGTCTGATACCCAATCATCACCCCCCCTCTCTCGCTCTCTTTCTCTCTCTCCACTACTGATATTGTTTCCCTCGAACATAGAGAACTAAGGGTAATCATCTCGTTAGTGAATCTTAATGAGAGAACAAAATGGACATATAGAATCACCAACCCTGAGAAAGACTGACATTTAATGGGGGAAAACAATGTCAAAACTGACGAGAGTATAAATCTATAGTTTTTTTCTTTTAATTTAGCCATTATAAAAATGTTCTGTGAATGTAGCAGGGACATTAGCCCCCTTCTGTGCTATTATGCCGGCTGTCTGGTGTTGCAATTTCACACTTCACTGACTCCAAAAACCAGTCTACAAGCGTCTGCATGCCCCAGATTTCACCTTATTTAGGTAATACACGAAAAATCATTATCTAGACAAGGTAAATTAAACGGAGTATTTGGCAGGCACACTATCGGAAATTTGGACAGACACACAGACACTTATTAATGCCTAGGGAGCTTTTTTCCATATAGCAGGGTTCCCCAACTGGCGGCCTGTGGTCCGAATTTGGCCTGCGGATGATTTTATTTGGCCCCTCAAGTATTTTTTTATTGTTGGACATAAAATACTGTCAATACACCAGCAAATCAGCTCCAAGTGATTTTAATTTTGGAAATCTGTTCCAAAGTATTCCCACACTTAATAGAGAGATATATGTGATCGTATACAAATCTGAGCAAGGTTTCAACTGATTCTGTTTTAGTCAAACGGTTATATCTGTTTGGGCTTCTTGCGGTCAAATTGCAGTCTACAAATTATTTGAAAATAATGTTCCTGCCCCCTGACCATCTGCTCAAGAAAAAGTCTGACCCCAGTTTTATCACAACACAAGGTACCATAGGCTTGTGTTGTTTTAGCTGGTGTAAATTTGGATTATGTCATTCATTCAAGTACTGTACAAACATCATTGGATTTGTTTGATTTGGTTGTTGTAGAGATTCGTTTTGATTCTTCATAACCATGCTCTTAAAGTCAACTGTCCTAACCTGGATAGGTGTGAATGTTTAGTACAGTAGGGCCTGGTAAGCCAAAGTAATGTCTTACAATATCACTTTTACGCCAACAGCAGTTTGCCTCCCCCTTCATCTCCGTCAATGTATCATTTCAAATGCATGAACGACAGCATATTACATGTAACAGGCAGACGGGAGAGACGATACTCTATTGATATCAGGCAAAAATCTAAACAAACTGTGCAGATGGCATTATACGTAGGGTCATATGAATTTGGCTGGGCTGGAATATGATGCATTCTGTTTATGTTTCTTGTTGCATCATTCCACTTATTTAGGTCTATTGAAACACTTAATAAGCAATAGCGTTATGACTATAAATAACACATAGTCTATGTGAGAGTTTCGTGTGATATATGTATGATTTGTAGTAACGGGATTCGTGGATCTTATCGTCAACATGTGGCCATGTTTCTGTCATATATAAAAGAAGTGCCCAAATTCTTGAAGCATATCAACTTAAAATGACTGGAGTTTTATTCAATTCGCTCGCAGCTGCACACTACCATGCGGCACGTTAATCGTTTTTAACGGGAAATTGGCACAATTTTACCCATTGTGCATGATTGAAGTTTCCTTGACATTCATTTCGCCTGAGCCTTTCAAGGACATGTCAAGTGAATCGTTAATAACGAAACCACTGGCTGCACAGGTTCTTTTCGTCAGAAATAGGCTGAATTAGGGAGACTATATCACATCTAAAGCATTTACACATATAGTTTGACGTGAAACTTTCCTGGTGCTTTTATTGTAGCTTTCATTATTAAAAACCTTTACGACCAATAATTTTGTATTTAAATTATTTTGTTCCGGAAGAACAGTAAACCCCATTTGTTTGACTTATTATAGGCCTTTCCAGCCTTGATTGATATAGGCTAATTAAGACATTAATAATAATAATACATTCCCTTCATTTATTGAGAATATATTTTAAACTCGATGTTATTGTGATAAAACAACGTATGTAAATAATAAAACCACAAAGGGGGGGAACTCAAACAAACTTGAACCATTTCAGACTGTCAAATGGGCTATTATTGTTATTAGGTACTTTCAAGGCAAGAGGTGGAACATTTGGAGAGAGAAGCTTGGGTTTCAATTGGCGCACAGGGGGGAACTCCCTCCATCCCATAATAAAAATATGTAAAAGTTCATCATACCGGTGTATGGATAGAATTTCTCAAATAGCATATGAAAATATTTGGAAATATTTATTTTTAACTGAGAGAATATAATTGACAGATTTCAAAAGGTGTCCGCTTATCCCATAATTAGTGAATAGGCAAGTGTGTAATAGGACATGAGAAATGTTGCCGATGACAAAGCGATTTTTAAGTAAAAAATTGCACTTTCAGTCACACCTATTGAGTAGCCTAGGCTAGTAGGCTATCTGAATAAAATATCAACTTTATAATGTTGTTAGTTATTTTATCACAAATGTATGATATATTCCAGGTTCACATTTAACCTCACATTTTTTTAGCTGCACGACAAGAACAAAAACACTCTCAATGTTTGTGACCAATAATCCAAGTGAGAGACACAATTTGCACTTTCAAATAAATAAGAAATGCTAAAACATGACACATAAATAATGGTTGTGCACTTTTGCAAAGCTGAAAACAAAATATTTTCTCTTTTGTCTCTCCTAGGCCTTGTCCAGAGGAGAATTGAAACAGGAAAAAGCAATTACGGGAGAGATTGTCCCACAGGCATTGAAAGACTATCAGCATGAGGGTTTGGATTGACTCAGGGACACCTATGGCCCTTGCATTATCCTGGCATGAGGTCGCTTTAGCAATAGTCTGGCAATTTCCGCCAGCACCTGGCTCCCCAGCCCCCACATCCCCTTCTCACCAGGCCCTACCTGTCCCACCTCCCTCCCTCTCCAAGCCTAACACACACCTTTCTCATTGTGCTGCCATAGTGGCAACTAAGACAAAAACATGCAAGGACAATAGTGTCCAGTAGACATGGTAGACGTTAATAGCAATAGCACAGATATTTTTCCATCATAGCGTGGGTGAAGTAGGCGGCTCCCAGGTGAAAATGGATGTTGAATACTGTGTGCTGGGTTGTAGCGAGTGGACGTGTGAAGTCTGGAACGAGGTGGGAACAGTAATAATTCACTAAGATACAAAACCTACAGACAATGAAATAATAGGTGCTATTTCTTTACAGGGAAAATATAACCCTGGCCTTATTGTTTGGGCCCAAGGCGCAGTGGGAGAATCAAATATGGAGATGTGGAGAGCAGAGAGTCGGTTGGAGAGGAATGTTCCAGTGTTATGTCAGCTGCAGACATAAGGAGCAGAATATCTCACTACCCTATCCATTGAACATATGCTTTGGCACTGTCATCTAGTGCAAGCATCAACACTTGTGTAAACTTACCCCTCTTTCTACTCTTCACCTTCAGTTCTTATACAGGTGCTCTTATGGCTGTAGAGGCCATGCACCCTAAGACCTCCTCTCTCATCCCATCTTCTGATTCCCTGGGATGTGTGGAGCTGATGCCCTGTTTTCTCATTGAGGTATTTCCCTTATTTACTGGTGCAAGGGGTCCGTTGCCCAGGGCAAGACTTTAGCCCCAACTGTGATCATATGATGTTGCCACTTTGTCTTGCTCTCTCTGGTCCACTGTCACCACCCATGGCCCTGGAAGAGAAGAGGTGACTGAGCAGTGTGTCTGTTCACCTTTCCCCTCTTAATCAGCCACTACTCACAGTATTGTCTCTGTTTTATCCCTTTTGGCTAGACCTCTCTCTCTCTGTGGCCTTAATGTATTTGCTGATGGTCATGCTTCAGTGTATACATACTGTATGGTGTGTTACTTATGTTTTCATGGACATTTAAAGTTCAAGTGGAACCTTTCTTGGTTGTGCAATAGCATTATGTTATTTTGAATGGTTCACTAACATTAAATGGTATTATAGAGGGGGAAAATGAAATCCATGTGGATCACGAGTCATAAAAGTTGACATTATCATAATGTCCCCTGATAGGAGTCTTGGTGGTCATACAATTAATTCGATTTTAAGGAAATAATGAAAACACCCATAAATTGATTATCCAAGTATGATGTACAGTAATTGGACTCATAACTTATTTGTGTAGGTGAAATGGAGAGCATTGTTTTCCCTATGACATTATATGAGTTATGGAAACGTGTTTTTATTTTCTCACATTAAACATATAAACATATTACCGCCTTGCATGGAAACTGAAAACTGCACGAGAGCAGAAACGGGATAATTGACCAAAGTCAGACATGATTCTTATATTTAGGATTTCTAGAAATTATTTGACTTAGGCTACCCTGTGTTAGACATATTGGAGAGGTTTAACGTTCTTAAAGGATGTTTGTTTTCATAGAAGACGCCATTATTGCATGTTGAACGAATAGCTCATCTGATAATGAATGATAACAGCAGACTGATGTAGTTCATCCTTTGTTCATCACTTGCCAGTGGGGTATTGGGGAGATAACTATCCAAGCCATCCCACAAATATTTTATGGTGATTAGATATGCCGCAACAACCAGAGTAAGCCTATATGACAAAACAAATTCATATCAAAATCATTTGTTTGTGATGTGTTATGTGATGGAAATTGTACAGGGGGGAATGCAATGGAGCTGAGCAGACGCATCTACTGGATTAACCGGATGGAGATGCAGGGGGCAACTCTGTATGGAATGCGCAAAAACGATTGGGTATATTACACACAACTATTATGCAACGATAGTTCCAGCTGTCTTGAAACAGTTTGCTTTGATTGACAGCTCCATGACAAAATTGTAAATTGTATTAGATCTTTGATTATTTCTCACTTTCCTTTATATTCTGTGTCAACGTTTGGATAAATCTTGTGAAAAGGTTATTATATTAGCACATTCATATAGGCCTATAATTTTTTGGGGCGTGAATTGAAATTGAGTTAACTCATTAGTCAGTTCGTGGAGAGTGAATTGATCTGCCTCATCATGTTCGTAACCATTAAAACCCCGCGGGAAATTGTGGATCATGTGGCGAGCCACATTGCGTAACTTGGAGCGGTGGTGGGCGCGCTAGTAGGCATGTTGACAGCTCTGCTACACATTTTCAGTGCCCACATTGTTAACTCTTATCTTCCCATTCATACATCCTCTAACTCGCGTGAAAGTTACTTTGGGCCGTTAGCAGTATTTCCAGGTCTTAATGGAAAGACTTTGGAACCCCCTCTTCTAATTCACCTTTTCAAATGAGAGACATTAACAAGCATTGTCCTAGATATTCATTTTGAAAGGCTAAGGTAGGCGGGAGTGCAGTGATCTGCTGTTACCCATTCCCCCGGGCGAGACACTGCCACAGTGGGGTATCCTCGCGGCCCAATAACAAAAGACGGGGCGGCTTTCAGGTGCAAACTTTGTTGAAGCAAACGTTGGCCCATGCGGGTTGAGACAACAACTGAAAACTATAATGTTAGCTAAACTAAATCAAATACACGAGATTAATTGAAGAAAACATGTCAAGGTCCGACACATGCGTATAAACATATGGGTGGGAGAGTGATGAGAAGCGGGTATGGATGGCATTTTCAACAGGGCAAAATGGTTAGGCCTACCAATAGCTTTTTGTATACCATCTTCAATAATTAGGTGTAATTACCCTTGTCTGTTTGAAATCATATGAGAGACCAGGCATAAAGGTGCTCTCTCCAGAGACTTCTTTAAGTGATGAGTTACGGGGCACGGTGGTAATTCGGCTTGGAGTTGTTTTCGGGAATGGCAAGTATAAAAATGATTGCTAATTTAGCACCTCGGAAAGGTGTTGAAAATATATCTGTCAAAAGACAAATGTACTTCACTATAGCTGAACATCTGCTTTGCAGGGTAGAGCGTTTGCTTCAACTTCCACTCTGGGGATATTAGCGGTGACTCCCAGGCCTGCGCTGATGAGGAATTCATCAAGACTCTGACACCCTCCCAGATGTTAGGGAATTAAATAAAATAAAATCTAATCAAGACTGTCTTGTTGGACGCCTAATTGATAATCTTACGTTTTGCGCCCGTTTTGCAATGGAAACATTATTTTGTTTCCATTGCTCATGACACCATGAGCTGGAAACTTGAGAAGCAGACAGCTTTTGAGTTTTAATCTTTGTGTGCCATTGTATCGTGTTCTTTCCAGTAGGCCTAACATGAGAGACCAGAGAGGGTCAACAGAAAGTTTGACAAGGTTTTCGTTCATTTTGTTCATCTGTTTTTATAGGAAGCTGGTCAGGCTAAATTAGCTGGAAATTAGCTAAGAAAATATTATCTGCATAAACTTCAAGCATTTATGTATCTGATTGTAAATGTGTGTGTATGTGCGTGTGAAAGTAGGCCTACTGTTGGTGTGCTGAAAAGTTTATGAACGATTTCAAGCGACAGAGTTGTTTTCAAATAATACCTGTACCGATTGAATGAATGATTTGTAACTTGTAGGAATAGTTTCCCATTAGTAAAGGCACAGACTTAACATTGCAAATGAAATGTTTTCCGATAACTTGCTAAATAAATTGGAAATGTAAATATTTCTAAATAGTCAATTTAGGAATCATTGAAGTAAATAACAATGCCATTGTACCACCTCGTTACCATCACAAAAGCCATGTAACACGTCCGAGAAAAAAAGAAAAGGCACACATCCTGGATTACGGTTCTCAGTGAATACCTATGCATAATCAACAGGCCTCGATCTGCAGGTGAAATAAGCATCAGTAATTGATAAGCAGGTTATAATGATGGTCGTGCAAATCGATGGTGATGGGCCATATCTAGGTCATTCTCTGATGACTGTTAGTCTGTATGCAAATGGTAATGCTATTATTAAGTGTTACTTTGATTGTTGCAATGCGTGGCATTTAACGCGAATACTAAATCCATCTGAGGTTATAAGGAGCTAATTACGCATATGCGTAATAGTGTCCCAAAGTAGCATTGTTTTCAATAATTTGAGAACTTTAAGTAACTTTAAATGAACAGTTGTTTTTATTAAAACGGCAGGCTTTTCAAGGCTCTAACACTACATGTTGTTGTATTATTGTAAACGCGCCTGTTTTATTCCATCTCCAAATGAACACATTTGTTTTTTTTTATTCATGCACAACAGCATCACTCAATAAAAAACGTAGTAGGCCTAATAACTTATTTACAACTAAGTGTCCATTTACATGTTCTGACGAATCTGATTATTATTGTATTTTTATTTATTTCAGAACAAAAACAAATGTTGGACCATGATTGTCTTGTGCATAATTTTAGATTTCAATTGCGTTAAGAAAGAGACTAGTTCAAGATTTGGCCCAACTGCATATAGGCCTCGATTTTTTGACCACTTGAACTTTATTTTATCACTGAGAACCCAACACCATTATGATTTAAAATAATTGTAATAATATTAAACAGCCGCGCTGTGCCTTCCAAATTCCACATACCTCTATGGCACTGCGTGCCAGACCCAAACTCTGATACACGCTCACTCAGCATGCCTTGCGCGATATCTTTTAGCCAGCGAGTTTATTAAGATCACAAACTCGGTTGCGTGACAAAAATCGTTTGGAACCTGCTTGTATCGGTTTATCCTCCTATAGACGATGCTTCCGCGTTTAGCCAGCACATGCTATGAGATTGAGATTGGTGGAGGAATGGTAAGGGGTGGGTTGGTTTAGTTTTCAATTAATAATATCGTAACAGTATATTATTTTTTATTTCACCTTTATTTAACCAGGTAGGCCAGTTGAGAACAAGTTCTCATTTACAACTGCGACCTGGCAGCCAGTTTGTTTCCCCATAATGGCCAGGACAGTTCTTCAAAATGACTAGGCTACTCCCAATATGATGAGAGCACATCTGTGACTGTGAGCGCTAGAGTCGTGGAGAGATTGTGTGCGCCGTGCGGTGCCAAAGCTGTTATATGGTTCCAAATATATCCCCGTCCATATGTCGAGATGAATGAACACTTCATATTTATGCTATTCACATACATAGAGCCTACTACTGTATTCACAAACAACACTGTCATACAAACGCTACACATCTCCTACCACGTGACTCCCAGTGCTTTCTAATCCCATTGAGAATCCTCATAAAGGAGCCTTTCATGTTTTTCTTTTGGATACACCCCGTTTTCTCATAATCTCAAAACACGATTATGTTAGGAGTTATCGGGTTCTATTCGGTTCTATTTGCCTGCATAAGGTATGAGTTATGCCATCATCATCGTCATAAATGCGTGGTTCAGCTTTCGTGAGCGTTCTGTTTCACAGAGCTACTTGCAGGGAAAGCCTGTCCCATTTTTTGACGTCATGGGGTCCGCTAGAAAGAACTTGAACTGCGTGGGTAAGGGAAAAACATGTCCTTGTGAAATACAAAAGTGCGCTTGCGCAAGAGGAGGGAAAACGGAATTTGAATAAATTGTTAAATCTGTTTATATTTGAAGATGGGGGTAGGGCAGGGATTGAATTGGGGGTAGATTCTGTGGGGGTTGGGCTCAAAATACTGCGCAGTAAATACGTCTTATAGCGAACAACATTAATTTACAATCATCACAAGTTAAATCATGATTCAAACACAATAGGCTTCCCGCATTATTACCGAAGATGAAAATGCAGACGTTAGCCTACCAGTTGGTAAACACATTTTGTTTCAAGGGTTTTGGTTAATGCAAATCAAGTTGTTTAGCATGATTACCTATTTTCATTCATTTGAGTTTGATAACCTATATGACTTAATATTTGCGTAGTAGCCAACATACAATTAATCATGAGACAGCTTATAAACAACTACAACGTTTTTCAAAGTATTTCTCGCTGTAGTGGGCCATACATACATTGTCAACGGTCAGCAGCACTCAGCAAATGCATGCATAAACCGACTTATATTGTGCTCAGTGGTTACATTTGGCAGCTTGACTAGCATGCTGTATGAAGATACTTTCTCGCCAGCTCATGTCCTCATTTGACTCACTCTCTTGGCTTACTTTTTAGTAGTTGTTAGTTTGATAGTTCTCACGTTGTGATCCCATTTAAGTGTCACTTTCATTCCCACAGGCGAATGTTTCCCCCAAAAGCACCAAGAAGGCTACAGTCGATAACTTTTCCTGTCCTTCTCTCGCCCCAGAAACAAGATGCTAAGATGGCGCCTTCCTCAGTGTCAAGTTCAAGTAAAGTGCCGAGTCTCAAAGACTCGAAGACAAATAAAATGTATATATGATCTTAGCAGAGAGTAATACAACAATGACAAAGAATGATAAACGTCGCAGTCTGTTACTTTTTTATTTATTTTATTTCAGTCAAAATGTATGTTCACATTTCTTCATAAATAGTTGGTAAAACAAACAAATCAACAAACAATAGCCTACTTTAAAAAGTATAAGGAACCTTTGCCTCTTTTCGCTAAATAACAAATAGGCTCGCTGTTGTATCATCGTTCGCCTCGATTGTGGCACAGTGACACAGTTCATCAGTAAAACATTTTGCTTTTCAGGAATAACTTGGAGCGTGACCCATTTCTCCCAGAAAGTGTTACAACATCACATTCTAGCTGCGTTTATACATCAAAATTTTTGCTCTGACAGGACATGGGGCATACAGGTTTGTAGGAATAAGAAAAAAAGTTTTTCTTTTAAATTGATGTATAGAAAATAGTATATAAAACATATATTCCTTAAATTATTTAAATAAACGTATTTTATTTATCACTGTCACTTACGAGGTACTGTTTTTACATTTTGTAGTGCTGGTGGTCTGAAATCGTTCTCATAAGCACAATATATTTTGTGGTATGCATAAGATTAAATTATTGAAAATAGGTTACAATGCAATGCTGTAACTCTTTGTGCCACTGAACATATTTTCCCCAACCCACATATATCTATTAGTGTTCCCAGACTAAATTTTGTTCACACAAAAATGTTTTCTCGACAGCTTATTCACACAAAACAAGCAAATGTGTAATCAAACTTCTCTATATGCAACACCACAGTACTTATAACAAATAACACGCTTAGTTTCACAGAAGAATTACATTTAAAACAATGCAAGCTGACAGACAAAAACACTTTTATTTTGAAGATACTGTGTTGTGACAGTTCCATTGTTGCCGATGCACACATTTTAACATAGGCCTACTTGCACAAAGACATTTTTGGAACTATAAAGGACTGCCATACTGGCTCATATGTTTGGGTATTTGACCCGAATTTGAAATACTCTAAATACTGTCACCTTGGTTTGGAATTCATGAATGAACTAGGTATAACATCTGTAAATGCGACGGGTGCAATAGCTGATGGATCGTTCGAATGTGTACTGAAATTATGCTACAATTGAACTCTATTCTCTGATTCTATCAAAGTAAAATACACAAAAAAAGTTAATTTGACCATAGGGATATGGACAGAACCGTTTTATATAGTTTGCCAACTCACTTGATAACAATTCAGATTTACAGAATTGATGATTCACATGTCAATGGTCTCACAAGCTAAACAATAAGTGATGGAAAAATGGGCATCATATAGACAAATTCATCATATTTATATAGATGATATCTTAGATCCAAATAAGACACATATATTGCTTAAAAAAAGATACAATCGCAATATTGGCGCTTTAGAGTTGATCACTTTGTTCAATGTTAAGTTGGTTATGACCCAAATCTGTACAGTCTTGTTAGAAAACATTTCCATAAATATCTTTAAGTTTCAGAACTTATACCCACAATTAAATTACAAATTGATAAATATGGCAGCATGGATATGTATTTACAACGTTATTAACAAAGGCAACGTTATATTCAACGGTAACAATCGTAACCTAATACCACATTTCTCCACCT
Organism: Brachymystax lenok tsinlingensis; assembly: GCA_030435695.1. Classification (NCBI taxonomy): domain Eukaryota; kingdom Metazoa; phylum Chordata; class Actinopteri; order Salmoniformes; family Salmonidae; genus Brachymystax; species Brachymystax lenok. The sequence continues at coordinate 30,352,011 of CM059789.1, read as the reverse complement.
GAAAACGGACATTGACAACAGATTCGACCCCATCAAACAAGGAAATACATTCACGAGTATATATTTATTTATGATTTATTTTTTGTTCAAGTTCAAGACAAAGACTTTGGCACGTTTCTTAAGACTGTCTGAAGTTTTAACAATCAATTGAAAGGCGACTGTAGTGTGTCACCATTATATAAAACACCGTGAAATATTATTCCTTTTTCTTTATTTTTAAATACAATTTTGAGAAAATACATAAAATGAAAAATAAAATAATCATTTGAAATCTGTGAACTAAAAAAGGGAAAAAAATGTTTTATTTATTCTTAGAAAGTATTATTTCATTATTTATGATTTATTTGTTTTCTTCGAACTCGGAATAAAAGTCAAACCCCAATCCTGAGAAAGGACGAGGCCTGCTACTGCTGGCTTGCCCTCATCTCCTCGTGTTGTTCCAATCCAATTTTGTGTACACCTTGGTGTGAGTTTTTAAGGTTTCCTTAATCTTGGTCCACATTGAGAGCCTGGTTATGACTTCAAACATACCATTCATTAAAGTTGGGTGGCAGTCCATCGCTGTGCCCCGACGTGTTTTGCACGGCTGACGGTGGTGTTTTTGTTGGGTCTTCAGTGTTCGCTGATACCAGAACTGGTGGTGTGGACGATTCATATCCAGAACTTGCTGCTGGAGACGACTCAGAACCTTGAGACTCGTGTACCTGTAATAATAACACAATAAAACAAGAGGAGTTGCTGTGATATATTTGTATGTCAATAGGCCATATAGCATGAAGAATAACGTTGAATATGTTGCACACACTCAATACGAGTCAACTCAGCTTAAGTCAATACACCTTACCCTTTGATCTATCAAATTGCTATTGCATTGCTGCGCTATTTGCTTCTCTAACTTAGCCTACAAGTAGTAGCCTAATGTTTGGGAAATAAATATGCATTCTATTACGTTCTAAATCAGTGAGATAGCAGTGAAAACTTAATTATGTTTGGGCGCTGATTCTTTGATTAGCCCTTGGTCAAGGGAGAGTATTGTGTTATGTGTTTAAGGTGAAATGAACACGTTAATTACCTTCATGTGTTTCCTGAGAGAGCTGGGGTGCGTGTAGGACTTGTCGCACACTTTGCAGATGTAAGGCTTATCAGAAGTGTGCACGTGCATGTGCTTTTTCCTGTCACTGCTGTTGGCGAAGCGTCTGTCGCAGCCGTCAAATTCACACTTGAACGGCTTCTCACCTGCAAGATGGAATAAGCACAATTCATTAACCCCTATACACAGTGGATTAATAAGCCTACCATCCCGACATAGGCCTGCCTATAAACATATATAATAGTGATTGATGCTGGCTTGATTCACCATCGATGAAGTCTTCCCTGTGAATAACAATAGTGCTCTGTGAATAGCAACAGCATGCATTATATGTTCAATACAGGCCTACATTTGTTAGGTTACACATCAACGTGCATAAATATGGACCAGTGAATGCTATTATAGGCATGTTTGGTGTAGTATATATACTTTGATATTACTGTTGTGTGCTTTGTCGTAGCGTGTTTAAATAGTTACAACCAATGTTACAACCCACTGCTGCACTGATTTGAATAGGATTGTGTAGCACATAGCCTAGCCTAGTAAACAAGGACTAACGGGCCAGACTCACAAAACCACACCGAGTTGAGTCCGTCTAAATCCGGGCCTAGTTAAGCTAATTCGCTCACACTTTAGTTTGGGGGGAGTATGTGTCTGTCTCTCCCTTAATACACACAATGTAACTTCATCAACACCTCGATAGCGTGCAGAAAAGCTTCTCCTATCGAGGAATATGTCCACACAATACAACATCAACATACGCACGTTTGATATTGAGATGTAAATTAGGTTATCCCGAGCATTCAACAAATGCAATGTTCAGTGCGTAAAATCATATTTTATTTTCGTTCCAACATATTTCTTATCCCAGCCTAAAATACAAACCAAATTGTGGCCTTCACTCGTTCTTGCATTACTCTATAAAATATGCAACAATCTCTCAACAATATTTGCCTAGCTCTATTTTTTCCCCCATGCACAATGACAACAACAGGCCTATAGATAGGCAGCTTAAAACGTGTGGCTGTTGTTTGTCAGCAAACTTGACGAAAGTATTTACCTGTGTGTGTTCGTTTGTGAATTTTCAAATTTTCCGACCTGGCGAAAATTTTCCCACAACCAGGGAATGGACAGGGGAATGGTTTCTCTCCAGTGTGCACTCGAATGTGGTTCACAAGTTTGTACTTGGCCTTAAAAGATTTTCCCTCTCTCGGGCAATCCTCCCAGAAGCAAATGTGGTTACTTTGCTCGGGGCCGCCAACGTGTTCCATGGAGACGTGCGTAACCATCTCGTGCATTGTGCTGAAAGTCCTTTCGCAAGTCTTTTTGGGTCGGTTCATCTGGTTCTCATCTATCCATTTACAGGACATTTCTTGCTTTATGGGTTGCCTCATGTATCTAAAGAAGGCCCCAGGACCGTGGTGTGTCGGCACATTCATCCCCATATTCATCCCCATTGGATGGTTGTAGTTGTGGAGCTGAGCGCCGTAGGGGTCCGTCCGAGGGCTGGCGACCGGACGGTACGGATCGGGTCTTCCAAAAATGTCCCCGCGTAAACCAAGATGCATTTGACTGTTGACTACATGTCCGCTTGGCGAAGTGTGGCTCACGCCCTGGTCGTGGAGCCCTGAAAACAACAGATGTCCAGGGTTATCGGAGATTCCAGGAGGTCCATGCAGGCTCCCAGCAGAAGCGGCAAAGATCCCATGCTGGGCACTCGATGCAGCAGACTCTCCAACGCCACGGTTTCTGAATAGAAAGTCCCGGGTTGAATTGAACGGTCCCCCGCCGTACGAACCCACCTGTCCGCTGTGATGGTGTCCCAGGGCAGCAGCATATCCACTGGCTTGCGGGGTAAAAGCTGAAGTCTGGCTGGAGGTTATATCGTGAGCCACTGGGCTGAGTTTGAAAGCTGCGGAGTGGGAGGAATCAGCGAAGGGATTGAGTCCCAAACCGGGGTCTCTGTTCCCTATCTCATGGTGCCGCGGTGTTCCGAAACCCCCCACTCCTAGCGATGGGAACTGCGGACCGCTGTCAAGGAGCATAGTCATTGGGCTCAAACGAACTTAGAAAACGAAATAAAATAAAAAATGTACTGAAACCCCAGATTAGTGGAGCTCACTCTAACCGCGAATAACGGGAACCCGATTTCAGTGCGTTGAAACGTAGAATAAGAATTGTTATACTGTAAAAACACCAAAACAACGAAAAAACAATCCTTCGCTTACAGAGCGAGGAGAAAAACTCCCGTAACTGGGATCCGTGAGAAAGAGGATCAAACTTCCCCCCCTTTCCAGACGAATGATGTCCTTGGACTGATAAAGTCAATCACTCACTCCCTGCACATAAATGAACTCGGGAGGCAGTGCTACGACGCCCAATGAGAGCTCAGCTACCCCTTTGGCACGTGACGCCAAAGAAGAGAGTTAATTGGCTAGATGTCTGTTGATTGGCACGGTTTGCTATTGAAAATGGCAGTTCGTCTCAATGGTTTAATTTGATTGGTTAGTGCAGGCATTATTTTTCAGGTAAGGTATCGGAGCACTCTCGCTTCAATACCATGAGCCTTATTCATTTTCCGTGTTATAACGCAGAAACTGTTGCAGAAGTTGGATAAACACCATTATAAGCTGTAAATATTAAACCAGAGGCCAATAGACATTGCAAATGTTTGTTGTAGATAGGCTTATAGGCTATGAAATGAAACAAAGTTACTGAAAAGGGGGTTCTCGCAACATTAGGAAAAAGTATACCATTATCCAAACTTCAGATAATGACCAAGGCCTTTCTTTTCTACGAAGAATTCAGTCATACCACGAGCATGCTGTTTAACCAACAAACACAATTCAGCTTCTATGCAAAAACATGCATTTTGGTGGGGACATCATTTTGTAAACCTTAGCCTGTTATAGCCTGCCTACATGTTTCTGAATAGTTTATTTGTAAATACATGTGTAACACTAAATAATGTTTACTATCTATATCTATCTATCTATCTATCTATCTATCTATCTATCTATCTATCTATCTATCTATCTATCTATCTATCTATCTATCTATCTATCTATCTATCTATCTATCTATCTATCTATCTGAGCATTTAGTCTCTTATTAACTGAGAACATGAATGTAGTTGGCAGAGATCCGAAATGTGGCTTTCTTGAAGCCGCTTGAGAAAGGAGGGGGTCATTTTTTGCAAAGCTCTATTGGGTGTAAGACTCTGGAATAAAAGACAGAAAGAAAGATGGCAGTAATTGTAATATCCTGAGATTTTTTGCTTATCCAAAAAAATCGTGCCATTGAGCGAGTTTCACAGGGTTGCCGCTGACTCGCTGCAGGACACATAAAATCTGATCAAGTTCAGAGACGCGTTGAGTGCTTCAAGCGGCGCTTTATAACTCAAATCCTTTCACATCCCTTTTCCCCTCAATCTGTCCCAGGAAGGAGCTCACATTCTTTATTTTAGACATCTGAAAAAGGAAAAAGAGAAAAATCTTCAAATCAGTCCTTCAGTCTGCTTTTGCCCTCCACCCCGCAATCATTCCCACAACATATTCCTCGTCGAGAAAATGTATTTTAAATTGTAAGGTGAGTTTTCTTATTTATGTACAATTTAAATTGTTAAGGTTACTTTTTTTTTTAAAGGAAAGCAACTGTGGAGTAATCGTACGGATGCTGTGGGGGTGTGTGAATCTGTGCTTTCGTTGAAAGTCAGCTCGGGACACTTGTTTATGATATTCAGAACTTTTGTTGTTTCTTGTGGTAACTTTTTTAAGATACATGTTCTTCATTTACTCCTATCAGTCATGTTGTTTCATCAAAGTTAAACGTGTGTGCTTCTTTTAGAGCAGATAGATCTCAGCTGCGTTCCTAAACTCAACAACAATTTTTTTTTACGGAAAATGGCATGATTCCATCTCTATCGTGTGCGCTCTCTCCCTCTCCCTCTCCCTCTCCCTCTCCCTCTCCCTCTCCCTCTCCCTCTCCCTCTCCCTCTCCCTCTCCCTCTCCCTCACTCCCACTCACTCACTCCTCACTCACTCACACACACACACACACACACACACACACACACACACACACACACACACATACATACACCCCCCCCCCACTCACACACATACATACATACATACACTCACACACACAAACCTTATTTTACTCTCTCATTTCTCATTTCTCTCTCTCTCTCTCTCTCTCTCTCTCTCACACACACACACACACACACACACACACACACACACACACACACACACACACACACACACACACACACACACTGTGTGAGAGAGAGTTAACTGTGAATAGCCTTGAAGCTTTAGAACATGAGATTTATGGAGACCTTTCTGAACTTTCACAAGTGACAGGCAGTTAAGTTTTCTTAACTTTTCCTCTTCGATATTTTATTGACTTGTTGAAACGAAATGACTCTGTAAGGTTATTATATGTGGTATGTTCACAGTGAGGGTGTTACTATAAAATGATTAACGATGAGAAGCACGTGCACACTTGTCTCTGCAACGGAACACACAATTCAATTATATTAGCAACCAACTTTTCTGCAGTATTAAGAGTCTTGGAGTTTAGACTATGGCAAGAGAGGTTCACCGACCTTTGGCCTCCTAAGGCCTCGTGTGTTGTTACAGGTTACTGTCTTCACCAAATAATCAAAAGCAACTGTTGCTCGCCGAGGAGAGCCAAACACAGAATGTGATGCAAAAAAACACCTACAGGGACGGCTACACTCGAATGTTCTTGAATTTCAGACGAATACATTGATTCAGATGCGAGCATTATCTACAACTTTGCACAGCACTACATCAAACGTTAGTTTATTTATATTCAATTTCCTTATTAGAAAATACTATAGCCTAGTTGAGTGTCCAAAACACCTTTCATGACCTATCTGGTTGTAACATAAACAAGAAAAACAAAGTTAAGTTATCCAATTTTGCGATGTTGATGTGACAAACTGAAGATCACATAGTGGACTTACTATCACGATATAAAAAAAAAAGTTACAATCACTTCCGACGCTCCTTTTAGAATGATCAAAGCGTAGGCCTCTCAGATGTCACCAAGATTATACAATATAATTAATTGTTTTGGTATACAGAAATATTTCGAGAATTGTTGAATAAGACTGCAAAGGTAACCTAACACTTTTGCCTATCTACAAATTAAATTAGGAGGAGTTTTAAGAATACCTAAAGTTGTTTCTGTTGCAATTGTAACAGAGTAGGTCCTGATACTGAAAACTAGGCCTGTATCTTTTGCCCTCAATATATTGTTTCTCAACACTGTCGGTCTGTATAGGCCTAACATTTTGATTTGGATGAACGTAGAACATCTTATTTTTTTGCTGACATAATTAATTCTCGTCTCCTCGTTTGCATTGATGGTGCAGCCAAACACTTATTTTGCTTTCGTTTGATTGCTTGCGTACAAATTGATATGCTATCTCTTCATGATTGTACACCGATACTTTTTCAACAATCAACAGCAGACAGTGGAATGTCCCAATTTGAATTGTAAATAACTTATGGTTTTTTATTGCTTGCTATGCCTTACTTAAGTGTTATCTTTGCCAAGGTAATTCATGTAGTTTTAGCGAGGAAATCATTTTTGGTAGATGGTTGCAAGCTCACAATATTTGTCCTGAGCATGCGCATGAGCTCATCAGAAACACTATTCTGTGAGTCTAATATTTATAAAGACTATTGCTTAGCTATACAAATCGCTCTCTGAGTTGATAATATCATCATTGCCTTGATAATGAACAATTCATTAGTCTTGCGATTCAATGTTCCTGCAGAAAATATAGCTATATTTTCAAATTTACCTGGACACATATGCAGTTTATATTGATGTTTACGACACAAACTGTGAGATAGGCCTAATGCACTTTTCTTATCAACATTAGCAATGAAAACTATACTGGACATGGTTAACAAATTATTTGATAGCTCACATTTGAAATATTTGGCAAACTATTCAAATTCCAGGTTCATGTAGATGTCTTTGTGCAGTGGCTGTCCATTACTAGCATGGCTGGGCCTCTCTTAGAGGTGTAGCGGTGCCTGAGCTGAAGCCGCGCGTGCAGTAGCCCACGACAAGTTTATTGAGGAAACTTTCCTGCTCAACAGTTAACCCAATAGTCACCAAACAAAAATATTGTATTTCATTCACCATCAATGTTAACAAATTCAATCCTAATCGAATATATACATATATGTGTGTGTGTGTGTTTGTGCAAATGTGTAAAACTACTCAATCTCTTGCTGAATTGAATCACAGGATAAAGATGATTTATTGCATGATCAACAGTAATTGAGTTAGTCTTTTATTATCTACATTAAGAAGTTCAAATGAAATGGGTGAATGGAGTTTCATACACTAGTAAATGAATGGGCTACTGATATGTTGTGTTGATGTATTGTTTTTTGAAATGGATTGCAATTTTTGTAGTATTTTAGGTGCACTCATGTTTCAACCAATCTTGTTTTAGGTATGCATGTAGGGTATGAATCTGAAAACATAATTAGCTGTTGCAAGTTTTGAAACAGGGAAATATTGTATAGAATATACTTTGAATAGATTTTTGCTCAGCTTCTGGGAAAGGCTTATCTTTTCACCTCTAAAATCAGCAGAGATAAAACCCAAGAGAGAGGGTCATATTTCACTTGTCAAAGTTGAACTTTTCTTAGAACAGATTGGACAATACACAATGCCTATATCCCATGGGACTATAACAAATGGGTATACATGTTCATGCACTCATATTCATATTTATAACACTTTAACCTAAGGTCCATTTGGGGATTCTGTCTGTAGTTTATGGTTAGAAAGAAATGAGAAGCTCTTGGAAACTTTGTAGCTTTTGTATGCTTTGTGTAAGTTGTTTACCATCCCATCTGGGACAAATTATATCACTTGACCACTGTTTGTCCATGTTAAAGACACAAGTATCCCTTCTGCTACTCAGAGGCAGCCAAGGTCATAAAGGTCATGTACGATATGGAGGAGGAATACAGTACAAATCTGCCGGATCTCTCCCTGCATTAGCCATTATGTGGGATGGAGTGCTTCAATTGTTTCCTGCAAGTTACATAGATGCACCCATCGCTCAAAGATACACATTTTTGTATTAATCAGTCATCCTCTTTCAGGGTCCGTAACCCGTCCACTGCTAATGACATGTTCTACTCAGATGTTAATATTGGAAAGGCACATTTCAAACATGATAGTTCAAGAAGTAACTGTACATGCTTTGGTGGTCGTGGTCAGTTCATGGGTTGGAACAAGTGAGTCTACTACAAGTTTAAGATATGCACCATTGACTCTCTGTTGGCTTTTTAATTACGTCTTTGATATGGTTTATCAATATGACTAATTGACTCCTCGCTGCGATGTATTGGAACATCTGTCTGCAAATGGCCTCACCGCAAACCTCTTAATTCATCTAAATTTCATAAAGTCATGACGAGTGCAGTGCCAGTGAATAGTCTCATCCATTATCACATTATTCACACACACACACACACACACACACACACACACACACACACACACACACACACACACACACACACACACACACACACACACGAATACACACACGAATACACACGGAGACATACACAGACTCATACGGATACACACGCAGATACACACACACACACACACACGAATACACACACGAATACACACGGAGACATACACAGACTCATACGGATACACACGCAGATACACACACACACACAGATAAACACAGGGTTACACAGACATGCGGATACACGGATACACTATCATTTATCAGAGAGTCAAAATGGTCTATATCACCAAAAAATGATGACCTATGAACTGATATTGCTAGGTTCTTTTTCATGTGCTTCTTTTCCACCTCGGCTGGTTTTAAATGGGTGCATATCAAATACATGAAGTCCCTGATGGCGCCTGTGCATTTTTTCCTCTATTACAGTGTAACAAAGGGCCTGAGCATAGTTGTTTGTCACGTATTTGGGTATGATTCCTGTTAATTATCGTGTAGGACTAGGTAATAACAGGTCATGAACAATGTGCACAGCCGTGCAATTTACTGTGTGCTGAACAGAGGGCCCTTTCTAACATGGGCAATGGGTGCCATTTTAGACTGCATCCGATCATCGCAGACACATTGACAAAGCTAAATAGAGCCAAGTCTAGGTAAAATCCATTAGGTTATTGCACTGATATTCAACTACTGTCATAATATTGTCCTCATAATATATACTTCTAGATGAACAACCATTTACAGCATTTTTGTGATATTTGAGGCCGAGTGCATTTTGATTCTGCTGTGGCTATAGGCTACAACTCAGGCCTCATAAGCCACTGTTTATATCAGGTTCTGCTATTCTATGGCTGTGTATTTTGAATGTGAAGTGTGAAATTTGATTGTGATCGTCTGTATCATTTCACGTAGGCCTGCTAGCCAGACATGTATCATTCTACAATGAATGCAATCAATATTATTAGTGTGACACTACTTGTTTGTGTTGATAGTCACAACTTAGCTGTAAACTGTATGTCTTGAGTTAGTAGTCAAAGCTATTACACATGCATACTGTACAGTTTTGTGTTTCTGGGTACTATATAGCTACTCATTTTCAAGTAAAACTACTAACATCCTACGGCTATCAACATGCCAACTGCCCCATAACAAGTGCACATGATCTGTAGGCTACCACTGTACTTCATCATTTAATCACACTAAGAATATTGTACTGTGCAGTATGCTTCAGTGTATTGATGACAAAGGCATTTCTGTGGATTGTGTATTTGTTTAGTGTATTAGTGAATCATGAATATCCCGCTTTAAGCAAGTCTGCAGAATTGTCTACTTCATAAGCTGGAATGACTCACTTCATTTTGACAGTAGCCTATATCACTTCTCTGCAATGTTTAATTTATTTATTTTAGTGTCTGTACCCATTTTTATTCTATTTTAATGCATCAATTTTCTTCTACTTCTTCATCTTCTTCACAAAACACCAGACATAAACCACCAAGGACCACCAATGTTATTTTGGCTTTAAATAGGCTAGCTACATAATTTGATTAATAGGTTTACGTGAAATGTTCAAGCACACAATGTGAAGATGTCTGGTTGTTTATGCGTATGTTGCATGTAGCTATTATTATAAGAAAGTCACGCGATATGCAATGCCAATATTCAATAAATAGACAGTGGATCTGAGAGATTGTGGGCCTTAACGAAAGGTGACGCAGAGACAGGTGGCAATGGGGTGTAATTGATCATAAAAGTTAGTTTTTACTTGTTGATCTACTTTTTGTTTTTACAATTTATTTCGGAACGAAGTCATACTCTGAAACCCCGTTGTAGACTAATTCATAGGCTACGAATTACTATGCTAGTGACTAAAACATGAATTTTTCTACATTTTTGTTCGGAAATGCGCCAGGTTTAAAGGCCGCCCAACATGAGCATGCATTACAACAATTACCGAGTTTCACCAATGGTGTTTGTCTATGTTACGGCACTTTATGTCAAGTGTGCCTCTCACTCCTTTTGTCTGGGCCTAGTCCCTGAGTGTGACGTCAGAACAACAATGTTGAAACTGGACTTTGAAAGTTAGAGGACAATACAGTCTTGAGAAATAATAGTTGACTAATTCAATCTATATTCAATGTGCACCTCTGCATCCAAACTAATCACAAAACGGCTTAAAGGAAAATAGAGGCCTACTATAACAAAACGAAGAAGCATGGACTATTAATTTGGGAACATTGGTTTATTGGCCTGTATAATTTACAACTTAAACCCACTAAATACAACTCTAATCCTTTGGCAGGATAAATTACTGTTTGAAATGCTGCATAGCCAGAGTTGCATCGCTGCAGCCTTTGGAGAGATACTTTTCACAATAGTCATATTCTTTACTGTTATTTTTTTTTACAAGTGACAGATTGGGCTTGTTTTGAACACCTACAAATAATTGTACATCACATATTGTTCCCATGATCGTAGCCTACATGTATAAGACATGACAGAGTGCATGCCCTTAAGGCGCTAGGGTAGCCTATATGAATTGCCAAGACAGCAGTTACAGTTTGACTTAGTTGTGTGTCTAGATATGAAGAAGGTTGACTTGGCTAAACATGCTCGTTTAATCAGGTGCTGTAGCATGCGTGACGTGGGAGAAAATCAAATCGGCTTGTCAGAGTTGTCAGCGAAATTGAGAAGTAGACTGGAAAGAATGGAAGAAAATGAACGGTTTATGGAAAGCCATTGGAAAATCAATGTATGTCTATTCGAATATCAATAAATAAATTAGATGTTTTTTCTCTCCAAAATTGTTAGTAAAAATCCGTATGCAGATTGTCTGTTTGTTTTGATAGTGTTGTTGCCCTTTTACCTTGATGCTATAAGCTTGTACCCCACCATTCATGTACCCATGTTTTAAAGATGCTTAATTATTTTGTTTAGTTAAATATAGTTGTTGTTGTACGCCAAATGTATTGATATGTGATTGATTTGGGCTTTTTTAGGGTATAGGGCTACTCTCCTCTGTTTTTGTCTGCAGCCTTACCCCCACTTGGTCAGGACTTTGAAAAACGGAATCGTAAAGGCACAGTGCAGTCAAAAAACGTGATCTTCCTGTGTTTTATATAAATCTCCACACTATGAGTTTGGAATAATACTGTGAAATTGTGAAAATTATGATAATGCCTTTTTAGTGTAAGAGATGTTTGAAAAGACCGCCTGAAATTTCAGCCTGTTTTGGTGGGATGGAGTTTTGGCCTGTCTGGTGACATCACCAGGTGGTAAATTAGTTAATAGACCAATAACAAAGAGAGTTCCAAACCTCTCTGCCAATAACAGCTAGTTTTCTCCTCCCCACTAAGACCACTCCCAGACAGTCCTAGCAAAATTATTGCTTTAGAAATTGCTCTATGCTAAGATGCTATTTTGTAAAAATGTTTACCATTTTAAATTAAAACAAACACAGTAAGGTACTTAATTGTTACCCAGAAATGATTTGATTTTGAAATAAAAACGGGTGCATTGGACCTTTAACCTAGAATTTCGAACCTATTCCTTCCAGTAAAATAAACATGGAATTAAAAGTTCTGACATTTGATACTTTAACATTGCATTTCAATATCATAATTGTGTAGTCTATTAGACTTCCACACAAAAAGTCCAGCAATTGAAGACATTAATGACATTTACGTTAGACATTTACAAATAGGCGGTTGTAATGTGGCGCCTAGAGTCAGAGACACCAATATTTGGCAGTGTAGCCTATACCGCGGCACATTTCAAAGCTTTTTCTATGAGATATTTGAAAACGGAGTCGTGCAGTGAACGCCTGCGTGTCCCTTTTAAAACAAACCCAGCGCCTGTCAATCATACCACATTCCAACCAATCCCAAAGCGCCTTTTTTTAAAGCAGATTTGCCTGCTGTGCTTTTATATTGCACCATGGCCTGTTTCGAAGCATTTTTACTACCACGGTTATTGCCACAAATCAAGAGGGCAAAGTGAACGGCATGGGAGTCACACCAACTTTAACGAACTTGAGTCTGGTTCTTGCTCCTGCGAAGTTCACGGCCAAGAATTTCATATACAGATGATAAACAGCAAAGAAAATGGAAACAATATTTCTAGGTAAATCTTGAGCACAGAATTGGTTGATTTTGCAAACTCACAACAAAACATGACAACTCTGTCGAGGTTTAGTGGCTGCCTTCTTTCTTGCGTCAACCCCGGGGAGAGCAATACTGAACCCAGCGTGGTGCTGCCACCTTTGGCAGGGGAGCACATAGGGCACCCCACTGGCAGTTCCTTAAAGCTCTGCCCCTCGCACAATTTGCGAGACTATCCCGAGACGAGGTACAGTGCATATGTTGACCATTCGGTTCCCCATTTTGCAGACTCTGGATACCCCAGCCACCGGTTAGAGCACAGCCCTAGGGGCATCATCATTGGAGCCAATCGTTCTGGAGCCGGCATGCCACCCGTCACTGATCAACTGGCATCAAGAAGTAACCAACATGGCGGGATTGGAAGGTACCGTGACCTGCCTAGCTATAGAGATAGCAGAAGCCACGCTTTTTTCACCGCTTATCACGAGCAGGCCCATGGCTCCTCCGACGCGACTCGAGACCTCTCCGGTCAAGTGATGTTGGGTCTACCTGGGGACCTCCTCACCCGGACGCACCCTTACGGCCAGAGCATCAGCGGCTCCAGGGGAAACAGCCAACAACTTGTCTCTCAGTTCCTGGGTCTCTACAAACCGCTGAACATGGCAATTCAACGTGGAGTGGGTGACGCTTTCCTGAGGTGCTCCAAACAGAACCTGAAGCACGAGCTGGTGTGTAAGTGGAGTGACAGCCAAGAGGGGGCTGGGAAGCAGCCCTGCGCCAGAACTTTCGGGACTATGTATGAACTTGTCACCCATGTGACAGTGGAACATGTCGGAGGACCAGAGCACTCTCAATACGTGTGTCACTGGGAGAATTGTCCGAGGGACAGAAAGCCTTTCAAAGCAAAATACAAGTTAGTGAATCACGTCAGAGTCCACACAGGGGAAAAGCCATTTCCCTGCCCTTTCCACGGCTGTGAAAAAGTTTTTGCAAGATCAGAGAACCTCAAGATTCACAAGAGGACACACACAGGTATGTAACTATTAGTGTCAATAATAATAATTATAATAGTAATCATAGTAATACAATTAATAGTAATTAGCTAACATAAAAGTTAGTAAAATAAATCAAAACCAATGATTAAACTTGCCAAAACCTTGTATCTTTTTGGGGGACTAAATTTACCCTCTGAGAAAATGTTGATAACCTAATTTAAACCATATTCGAAATGTTTGTATTGTAACGACAAATATCAAATTATATTATTAAATAAATAGTTCGATTATGTAATAAAACTCAAGCTTATCTCCGTAAGTATAATGGCACTATAGTAGCATTTTATAGTGAACAAAAATATTAGAACAAACTTGATTTGTTTTGAGTGACAGTATACGTCACTGTCTGCCATGCTAGATTTTTTAAATGATTAAAATGTACTATTATGATGATGATGATGATGATGATGATTATGATTATTATTATATTTTTGTCTGTGGATGTCATTATTTATGTTTTTGGTGGTGCTGTTATTGTAGGTGTAGTTTCTGTAAAATTGTAATGACTTTATAGCCTGTCGTGTTTGTTGTGGGGGGTTACTTGTACATGAGAGAAGCATGAGCAAGTGCTAATAGCGGGACAGGAGACCTGTACTACTACAGCTGCAAAATAGTAGTTTTCAGGCCCAGTTGTGTGGGTGCTTCTCCCACTCATTCACTTAAATAAATAAAGAAATGCCGGGACACCGGAGAGTTGTGACGTAGCTTTTACGCTTCGCTCAGTTGCAGCCCAGTAGGGACGACTCCTCTCTGCGCGGGCGCAGGAACAACGCTGGAAGCGCTGTAGTAGAACACAGCAGCCAAGTAGGTTATGAGGTATAGACAACACAGTGCCTTTGTAGTCTGATCTCTGCTAAGTTTCACAGAGATCAACAGGATTTAAATGTTAAAGTGCAGTGGACATTTAACTAGTCGATCATTGAACACTGTTTATGTTGATCTTTTTTTATTATTTTTTTTTATAGAAGAGTCAAATGCTTCCCTAAAGATACATGTAATTTGGACTAAAATAAATTAAGAATTATGTCGTTGGTGGCCAGAGTTGTCTAAATCAACACAATGAGAAAAGTCATCAGTGGCAAACTTTTATGGTAAGAACCCTTAAGTATTATACATGCCAAAAGCCACGTTATAGCAAACATTGATGTTAAAATGTACGTTCCAAAATGTATTTCGAATGAATGATTATTATGGTGTCCAATTAATTGAATAGTACATGCAGATGCATGTATGGAAACAGTAACATATCACATTTCTAATAAATGTTCGTCTAGAAATAGTGAAAAATATTATCTTAGAAATAAAGTATGGTTTGGTGGGACTTTCTGAGATGAGAAAACACATGCTGTTTCAACATGTTTTGCCATATAGGCTTAAACGAAATTTCAAGACTAGGCCTATACACACTCATTCTCTGTAGCAATATGACTTGTGATCTTCTGCCTTTTTACTGGATATAGAACAGAATTGTTCAAGCATAGTTTTAGCACATTAATAGGACTTGGGGAGATAGATGATGGGCCTATTTAATGCGGCCTTGGCCTCACTGTTGGGATGAATCATTGACGATATGAATAGAGTTTCACGGGTAGTGTAAACTTCTATGGGAATTATATTTTCCACTTGTTGCCATGTTGATTATCTTCATGATTATCATCATCATATCTCGACAGATTAACATTTCGACAGAAGTGTCAGTTGAGATTTTGGGGGGGCATTTTTCGTGTAGATCTTAGAATATAACCTACAGTTTCCATTGAGTGTTCATTACACGTTGTGCAATTCTACACGTTATTCGGGGTTTAGGCCTACAGTCGAAGTTATGGGTTAGGTTAATATTATGTAAGGTTATGTAAGACAACAGAATTGTGTTCAAACACGAGCAAGTGTAATTCACGTGAATGGTTATTGCACATTGGCATTGCACAGGGAAAAATGCACCCAAAACTAAAATCGACATGACTTCAAATATGAACATTTTAGGAAAGTTTTGGAATTAGGCCTATAGCCTACACACCACTTGCTCATAAACTTAAAATGTTGATTATTTCGATCGTCACTGTCTTGTTTATGTGCAAATGTATAACAATATAATGTTTAGATGAGTTTACAAACCTAGAGGTTGACAACACACTAGGCACCATATCGTAACAAGCGGTCATTTCTCTCTCTGCACGTTTAGGTGAAAAACCTTTTAAGTGTGAGTTCGAGGGCTGCAATCGGAGGTTTGCTAACAGCAGCGACAGAAAGAAGCATTCTCACGTGCACTCCAGTGACAAACCCTACATGTGCAAGGTCAGAGGGTGTGAGAAGTGTTACACCCACCCAAGTTCCCTCCGAAAGCACATGAAGCTCCACTGCAAGGACTACAGCGAGAAACGCAGCGATGGGCGCGAAGGGGACGGGGAGCACCTTGCAGAGGCCAGGTCACCCGAAGTAACTGATCAAGGCGAAACGGCCTCGTCCACCATCGTGACGCGCGCTCAGCCCCTCACATCCTCCCAACAGTCTCTATCCCCCGAGATTCGAAATGAGTCAAGTCTGAGGACACGTTTCCATCACACATTCGACAACAGTTTGGACTACTCCTCACATAGGTCAGATGGCCTCTTGGATCCATTGTTGATCCAGAGGAGCGGTTATAGACCTGAGCCCACCCAATACCCATGCAACCAAGCAGGCCACAGTTTCGCCCAGAGCTCCAGGACATTTAACACTGCCTCACCCTTTCAGAAAAGTATTGTCAATGGGTGGTATACGTGCCACAGTGGCGTGGACTCTTTCTCACCAAAGCAGTGTAATAACGACATATCATCCATTTGAGTCGAGTCAGTCATGTCGCCTGAGTAACGTTGGCCTACAAAACGTGGGCCTATTTTTGTTATGACACCTGTTATTCTTGGATTATATATTATTGATTGTATTTTGTTGATGTTGTAGGCTATAAAGACATGTGCCACGTTGAAGTCATTATGTGTCGTAGTTTTGAAAACGTGCTAATATATATACAGCGTTGCAAAATGCGTGATGGCAAGCTTTAACTGTTCTGTGACGCACAAACTCTAGTCTATGTGCGTCTATGTGTGGTGGGCCTTGAGTTGTGTCACGTGTAAGAAACGTGCCTGTTTCAACACATGTGTAGGCTACAGTGAACCCTTAGAATAGGACATCATTAATACAAATGCTGCCTATCATTTGAATGATGCTTGCTATAGGATAAAGAAACTACATGGATTTAACGGGATTGTCTATGTGTAAATGGCCTACATATATATATATAGTAGCAAAGTGTTATAAAAGGAACTATACATGTATTATTGTTTGGAAGGCTAAACCAGCATATGTAAAGGACAGGGTATTCGTGGAATGTAACTGTATTGTATTGTGGGAATGCATAGAAAGTGCATTACTCATGTCGTGTTTAATGTAAGGCAGAACTTGGAAATAAAATATGAATTAAAACCTATTATTTCTCGTCAAGTTCAATTTTGAGGCCAAATAACAAGTGGACCAAGGTATGCATTCCCATGATTTGTAATTCAAATGTAATGTAATTCAAACACATATTGACTATAAGATCTACTACACTCATTTGTTAAATATAATGTTAAACATCAGATGAAAGGACGGTGCAATAGGCCTATACAGCTTTCAGCTGCTTTGCTTTCTTCCAAGAAGGATGAGTGGAGTAGCCTATAGTATGATCCCATCTCCCCCTCCACCCCCATCCTCCTCAGAATACACTTGCATTCTGTTTCTGTATGGATATTTTATGCATTTTTGTGTAAAATACGTTTTTTTAGGGATCAGTTGAGAACACAATCCACGGCCTCCTTGATAAGAATTAAAATGTTTAATTAAAATTCTACTGTACATACTGTAACATTAATTATGCATTCAATATTTCATTAAAGTGTCTCTATTCTCTTTGATCAGGCCGTGTGTGATTAAGCCCAATGCATTCTCAAAGAAAATGTGCTAGTGCCACAGTGACGCAGACTCAACGCCCTTTGTTTATTTGTGCTAGATATCCGTGCATTCACTTTCAGTTTTTTTGGAATTGAATTGGCGTTTCATGAAATACATTGCATTATGTATAGATCTACGCTGAACTCGGAGAATCTTGTTTCAGCCAACCATGAGCTGCACAATGCGTTATACACATGCCCATACTGTAAATGAATTTGTAAAATCTTATTAGGAGAGCACACTTATGAAGACATTAATCAACATTCTAACCAAGTACTTACGCTCTTGACAGTTGACAGGTTTTATTTGATAAGCAGCAACCGACGTCATAATAGGCTATAGGCCCATCCTTGAATGTTTTTGCAAATATATGTTTCTGTACTATTTAGGACAAACAAACAATTGTATTGATGACACAAGTTGGGTGCTGTCTTGGCCCATGACGCTTAGTGATGGCGTAATGGAAAGACTATTGATTGCAGTGTGGGCAGTTGATGTCCTAAAAAATGATACCGTCACCTGGTGGTCTACATTAGGGCGTGCGTATTTGCCACAGTCATAGCTTTGCCTCCAGTAAAGTTTTTCTGGCCCCTTTTGCAAGTCCATTTATCACACTATAGTTTTCCTCGAATGTCCATCAAGCTCTCCATCTCTGCATGCGCACCATGCAAAAGCACAATACCCAAAGTAGAAATGTTCAAGGTTGGAGGCCTATAGGTGAATGTTATCCATTCTTTGTGATGAACTACATTTGACTATTAATTCCTCATATTTTCTAATATTATATAATTTAACCTCAAAATAAAATGGGATCCGTTTTTTCGACACTCTTAAATATAGTTTGAGGTCTTTACAGTGTGGGTGTTTCTCTGTGGTTGGGTCTGGTAAATATCTTATATTGGATATCTGTGTCAAACTTTGAAATGTGAGATTATTAGACCAGTTTGCTCATGTTTTGAAATATAATTATATATTTTTATTTGATTTGTGTAGCAAAACTAATGGCCCCACCGGTCTCTGTTTATTAAGAAGACCTTTTGAACCATAGGGAAATACAATCAAAAGTGCACTGCAGGAGAATAGCATTATTTCTGTACAGGGAAATACATGGTGTTGATAACAATTACTGTTTACTATATGCAGTTGACTTGTAAAGCAACATTTAATGTACTTTATATTTCTGCCCTATGGTTTTGACCGCTGTATGCAATTGATACCCAGTTGTAAGTGCACAGACCTGCACCATTGTTTCTCTGTGGGAGTTTGCTATGCAGTTTTGGCTGAATTCCAGTCTTGGAGGTAGCCATTCAGATGTTTAATCTGACTCATATCACAGTGCACTTGCATTGGTTTTAATATATCAGTTTGTGAACAATTCATTCCTTGATGTTTAGAGCGAGCCAGCCCTAGATATCCCTGATACAGATTGTTCTATTAATTGTTTCACGTGTTGCTACATTATACCAATTTGTTCTCTTTTTGCATAACCATGTGCATGTGTGCCTATGGCTGCATTTAGACAGGCAGCCCAATTCTGATCTTTCGCCAAATTATGAGCAAAAGAGCTGATCTGATTGGTCAAAATACCAATTAGTGGAAAGATATCAGATTTGGCTGCCTGCATAAACACAGAGTATGTTATTTCAGTATTAATAAGTTATCCATTCATCTGATAATGTTACAGTAACACAAACAGATCCTAGTACAGATATTACATTAACACAGACATAACCTATAAGATATGTCAGTAAGACAGACAGATCTAAGTACAGATATTACAGTAACACAGACATATCCTATAAGATATCACAGTAACACAGACATATCCTAGTACAGATATTACAGTTACACATAGAGATATCACAGTAACACAGACACATCCTACTAGTACAGTACAACGTCCTACTGCCATCCATCCCATACATCCTGCCTGCCTGTCTGCTGTGTCTGAACACAGTGCCACTAATGATCCATAGTATATTACTGTTAAAACTACCCATTTCATCCCTAGATAGTTATTACTATAATGTAACTCATTCATAGTTTACATACCCAATTCCCACTGTCAAAGATGGAGCCTCCGGCAAATCATTTCAGTCTACTTAAAAGGGAGAGGCGCTGGAAAAGCAGTGACCACAGAATTCAGCACAGCTAACCAGGCCGCATATTTGTGACAGGCTGAAAACGATGCAAGCTGTAAGTGTCCATGTCCACTTGTCTGACTGGAGGAAGGGGGTCAGTGTACAGTAGCCATACCACCTGATGGTGGTCACACTCACAATGATGACCTCATTGTTGCTTCACTCACAACATTATCTAATCATACTACCTAATGATCTAGCTTTTGCGTAAATTGATGTCTTTTACTGATATGTGCAGTGAAAGTCATGTGCAGACAGTTTATGATTGAGGAAACCATTTTGGTGTAACAACTATGCGCTTCTCTTATTTCAAAAGAGAAGTAAGTCTGCCGTTCCATACTTTTACGTCACACACTGTTCAGTTTCTTGGAATACACTCTTCTATGTTTAAGGGGACAGCAACGATTTAGATTAGTCGTCAACGCGGATATGTTTGAGTGTGGTTAGTCGGGACATTGTCTGACGATTTTGGGAAGATCGAACTATGCTAAATGATTGTTTTCTGAATCATTTTGTGTCTCCCATGCATACTATCCTCAACCTCTGATGTGCAAGTCTGGACTACAATAGGATTGTGTTACTCTGAAAGTTTGATAGATCAGAAGTGTTTTCATTATTGTCACAGCGGATATCTTTATCGACTTATCTAAAAGTAATGTTTCTCTGATGAAAGTGAACTAATACGGTGGCACATATTTTTTCCCCCAAGTAAAACTAAAACAAGTTCATTGTTGATTTTCTTCCTCCCACAATGCTCCTGTAACGATGATGTCATGGCTTACAGCGATGTCATGGTAACAGCTCAGACCGACTGACTGTCTGCTTTATGTTCTTAGTTACAGGATATTGAGGCCCATCACCTGCAGCCTCTTGATATCAATAGACATGGCTGCACAAGCTGTGCGTCCTATTATGTATTTGGCTGAGTTCTCCACCATCTAAACCATTCTTTCCTTGCCTGCTTTCACTCCAGCACCCATCGCCGACAACGCCAGCTCAAGCGCACACAGTCTATTTCCTCACGAGGTGGCACTTTTCGGGATGCTGCAAAAGGTGATAAGCGTGTTAGGGCTTTCATGTAAACTGAAGTATGCTGTATTAGTGTATGTCATACACGATATTCATGAGGACATCTCTTTAGACAAGGCAGGATGTTTTGATGGTGTATTTTGCAAACCCCACTGAGTTAGACCACAATTGGGTTTTTGCCCTCCCTGTCAGCCCAGGGAAATAAATAATGAGCATGTCAGAGACTCAAGCCATCTGTCTGAGAAGTCATCCACCAATCTCACCACAAGGATCCCCTTACTAATAAGCTGGCTAGTTTGAATTGCTTAACTTGAGACTGTTTGCTTTTCGAGAGAGTAGACATTTGATTGGGGATGCTATGATGTTTTTTGTGTTGCCCTCTTTCAGAAACCTCCAGTTAAAAAAAAAGTACTGTAATATTCAACGTGAGATGATAAAATTGTCAGAGCCTCAGATTGGAGAGGAGTAGAAGGCTCTCAACCAACGTCAGGTGAGGTGCAATCCCAAAATAATTTGAGGATTAGAATGGACCGAGAGTCGCGTCTTATTCTTTCCAGAGCTTCACAAGATCTGTTAAATCTGGTTCCCTGGGTTAAATGCGGAAGACACATTTTGGTTGAATGCATTCAGTGGTGCAACTGACTAGGTATCCCCTTTCATTTCCCTTTCCTTTAATTTAGATGAACTTTATCAACAGCTGGTGTGTTATGCTTGCTTCATGAGTCAGCAGCCACTTGGCAAAGACGCCAGAACAACGTAGAGTTTGATTGATGTTTGATTGAGTTGTCAACAAACGTGAATTCAATTGTCAACCAAACCTTTGAACCATATTGTTTAAGACCTGGGTTAAATTTATCCGAAAACTAGATGTGTTGATAACTTTATTTGATCAATTGAATCAAAAAGTTGCATCGACGCAACATGATAACATTGATATGTTATTGGTGAAATAATGAGTAAACGATGTTACCCAGAGGGCATCGGTCATAACTAAATATAGTATTTTTGTATTTCTTCATGTTATTAAGGTTCTCCGATTGAAGAGACATCCTACCAGGCAAAAGAATTGGTGAACTTAATATTATTCCTGCATTATTTAAACAGACGTATCAACATGATTGAATTTT
Organism: Brachymystax lenok tsinlingensis; assembly: GCA_030435695.1. NCBI lineage: Eukaryota > Metazoa > Chordata > Actinopteri > Salmoniformes > Salmonidae > Brachymystax > Brachymystax lenok. The sequence continues at coordinate 30,329,948 of CM059789.1, read as the reverse complement.
CAGAAAGTTATCAACGTGCATAGTAATGATAATTTATCCAAGATTTCGACCAAAAATCAACAACATGATTTGAATTTACCTTTGTTGGCTACGCAATCAAATATCAATCAAAATCGAATGTTTGTCTGGTTGGATACCGCAAATATTAATTTTGGGATTAGGGTCTGTCTGAGACGTGTGTTGCAGGTTACTAAGGTTATTTGATATTTCTTCCTCCATCAAAATTATCCTATCCAAACCTCAACTATTATCCCTGTGAAGGTTATGTATCCTCCATTACCTCATGACTATGATTTCTTCTCTTCCTCCCAAGATATGCTCTCAGAAAACATTTTTGGGCAAGACAGTAATTCCATTGTGCACATAATTGCCCAAGAAAATGTCTCTGTTTGCTTGGGGAAATCTATTTCTCAATTTGATCTGTTATGCAAGCGCAGTGATGGTGTACATAGGAAGGCCAGAGCCTGAAATTAGATTTTCTTTTCCCTAATAACCAATTCTTCGGTGCAGAAAGCCTTTACAGATCCCGCTCTATATTCTTTTCCCTGACAAAGCAATGGCAATATTCCATAACCACTCAGCCCTACCACACCCCTGCCCCTCCCCCTCTCCCTGCTAATCACTGCTACTGCATGATGGGACCCTATATTCCCAGTTTGCTGTTTATTGTCCGCCATCTTTATTTGGCTTCTCTGCCTAGCAACAAGAGTCAGCCGCCCCTTATTTTGGCTGTATATGTAACATTCGAATTCACGTGAATATGTCTGTTTCATCTTGGAGTCCGTTGAATCACCGTCACACAGCCTGCTGTGCCGGTCCCTGTTATGACATACAGGGCCAGATTCCCACCAATGTGTCAGAGGGTGAGACGCGTTTTCACACCAGGTCTTGTGTAACCTGCATGCGCTGTGTGGCACCCGTATAAGCCCACTGCTATGGTATAGCCACCTCGCTAGGCCGGCCAGTGTGGGGCTGCGTCAGCATTGCGAGGGGGGTAAGGCCGACCAAGTGTGATTTTAATTGGATCCCTGGCTTTTTCCATCTTCCCCAGGTCAAGCCAGTAGTGTTGTGGCTCCCTAACTCTGTTTCTTTTCATTCATCCCTGCCCACCCCTTCTTTTTCCACACCTCCTTTCATTTCTCTCTCTCTCATCTGTCTCTCTCCCTCTGCTCTTGGCTATCCTAACCCTCCATGACTTCTTCACACTGGCCCCCTAATCTCTGCATACTCGCCAGTGTGGTCCTGTGGTAGCTATAGTGCCCTCCACCATATTCCCCCACCATATATGAAGCTCCACTTATCTATGCCCCCATTCGTGTTTTCATCTGGTCCTTGGCTCTCGCCACGTGAAACTGCAACCCTTTACATGGTAAACTGGAAGCAGCTGCGCCTCTTGTCTTCTTTCTTTCAGTGTCGTGTTCATCTCATTTTCATTCTCTCTCCAAACGGAGCACGTGGGGTTCAGAGGGGCTTGGCACAGACGCAACTCTGATGCTAAGAGTGTGTAATGAGAGTGATGGTGAAGACGAACTCGACATTGATTATAAAGGTTAGGTTGTACAGTATGTAATCAGGCTATCAGAGAAATCAAGCACAGGTGTCAGAGGAGGATGTCACTCATGGAGAGTATCATTGAGTCGTGGGACACACAAGGTAATCTGTTTCATGTCCTCTATGTGCCTGTTGACAACTTGACAATAACAAGCGTTCAAAAGAACCGCGCCATCAGTGGCAGGACTCTTATGTAAGACAATGCAATGATTACAACTGAGCATATAAAAGCTTAATTTTTAATATTTCTTGCTTTTTACGGACAGCGAAATGGCGAATCAGAAATTAGAAATCCCCATGAGCTCTGATCTGGTGACTTGGTCAGACTGATCCCTTGGATTTCTCTCTCATCTTCATCTTCATCTGCAGTGCAGTTTTCTGGTGTCAGTGGTGGTGCCAGACCCCTGTGTAGCTCAGCTGGTACCAGGCTTATTAAAACAGCCCTCTATTCACACTTCGCAATTGGGGCTCCGCTTTCAACTTAAGCCCAAGCCCCCCAACATACAGAGCTCACAGACTTTTTTGTCACAGACTTTTCCCAAAAATGGCTATCGACATATGCATCTGGGAGGAGAGAAAGACCGCGCCCATCTTTGTATCTGATGCATTTTTGTCTTGTGATGCATTCCAATTTACCCCTGTGAATGGCTCTTACAAATATTTTTTCTCCCCTCTGATTTCATTCATTATCCATGCCTTACATCAGAGATATTTCAAATAGTTTTCTGATGAGCCAGTCTTTGGGCAGCCATGAAGATTTTAAAGGTCTCTATCCAGCCAATCAGCTCAGGAGTTTTCCCATGCAGCTGACAATGGTTATCTCATGGCAGGATGCAACAGCAAGTCAACGGGAGACCCTCTGAGAGGAGGCTCACTGTATTGGTTGTGGGGCCCCATGTGTTCCGAAAGGGAGCCAATGAATCCTTTGTGTCCATCTTTCAAAATCCACGTCTCTAAGGTTTTCTTTGGCACTGTTTGACGATGGGGCAACTTCTAGCAAGCCCAAGACCCACGAGGGGCAATGCCATCCTTTCAGGGGGATGACCATAGCTTTTGCCCCTTGCCTATGATCTCCCATCCAGATCCTTGTTATCAGAGATCAACTAGGATGCTTGACTTAATGTCCTCCACTTGTTGGCAAGGGCAGTTGGCAGCTTTCATGTATGTGAAAGTCAGATGAATATGCTTAAAACAGCACATTAGAGCAGAAATCTTTGCCTATTTCTGTGTCTGTGCACGTCATCGTGGCTGGTTATTATCTTAGACATAATTTTTATGTTGTTGCTTTAATGACTTACATTACACTGGATGCATTTTGAGAACTTGTTAAAGAATGTTAAAGAGAATTTGATCATAATCCAAAGAGAAGAATCCCTTAGATTTGACAATTACAACACCAGGAGATCTTAAGAGCCTGTTGTCTTTGCTGTCTCTCAACACCATCACATTTAATTAGTAACAATTTGCTGTTGTTGTGAGCTATAGCATTTTAATACCTTTTGTATGAATCCTCAAATCTCCATCTTTTGAGGATGAGCTTAAATAAGGGATCACATTGATTGTGGTCCAGGGTATTTCTAAGCCGCGTGTAATCGCGGGTGTTTAATTTTATCTGTAGCAGGTTGCGTCGCGAGGGGGCTGTGTAATCAAGCCTGTGAATTCGACATCTGAAGGAAGCATGGCGTTTCTGATCACATCCCCATTGAAGTCCATCCATTTGCTGTTGATGCTCTCGAGCTCTCCTTGGCACCTGGCAGCTAAATGAATATGTACTTGACATGACGCTGTATGGCGTTTTTCACAAATGTCATACAGTAAATACACATGCAAAGTCCCTGAGGGGCCACAGTTCAGGAGTCAGTAAGTGAGCGTGTGCATGGCGATCTCGCTGTTAACCTCTCCGCATTACAAGAGCTCCAGGGCCAAACTCTACATTGATGGATAGAGGTTGGGGAATGGGGGGATGAAGGGGAAACCAGAACCAAGGAATTCCCCTAGGGCCATTTCAATTACAGTTAGAGCAAGCTTCTGGAACTGTGATGATATGTTGCTTTAAGGCTGTGACATTAATGGAGAGGACAAATGGGATTTTGTGTGGTGCTGACCCTACAGTGTAGGCCCGAGACGGAGAGATTCAGAGGTGAAGCCAAGGATGCACTGTTAATAGGTTTTAGACCAACCTCAGAGGCGCTTTCGGTTGTTTTATCTGTCTTCACCAAAAATAACATGCTAAATCATGCGTGCATACAGCAAATCGCTGAGGGCCGGAACTAGCAATGTCGTCTCGTGCCATTTTGGCACCTCTGAAGTTTGGGAGATATTGATAGCCTTTGCATATCTGTAGCCACAGGGCAGGGAGCATTAGGGGGCATGGGAGATGGTAAGCAGTCAACAGTCTCCCTTTGAGGAAGCCAGGTAGTGGATTTAGAAGGGAGAAAGGGAAAGTAGTGGACTGTCCCTTCATCTTTTTGATGATCAATAAGGTACTGTAACCTTTTATCGGACATGTGCCATGCTATGGTAATGGGATCTACAGTGTCTGCGTGTACTCCTTAGCACATTCCATCTAAAAACGACTTATTTTCCCATGTGGTGACACACCTTCAAGTAACGTGTCCCTATCTGTGGGTTGATCACAATGCGACTTTTAAAGCTGCAAAGTTTTCCCATATCCTCCAAACCAATGACTTTGAAAAAGACCAAGGCAGATATTACGATATTCTATCTCGACTCCTTTGGAATAATCCTGTGTTTTAGATGATATTGATTGGGTGGGGGATCAAAAATCCATTCCCCCATGGAAGAACAGAGTGTATTTTATAGAGTTCCTTTAGCCCGTTATTAGAGGGGGATATAGCTGTGGTAATTAGCACTCATCCCCAGCTCCATACCCATATCTGTTACATTACCATAAACCTGCATTACTGCTGTTGTGAATGTCACAGATGTTATTCTCCCAGTTATGTAAGTGACAGAATTACTCAATGGCCCTGTGTGTCTGGGAGGGGTTTCGAAATATTAATTTGGTCTAAAAAAAGAAAAGCTATTTGCTCATGAAAGTTCAGTGCATGAAGTGCCTTTGTAAATTCCCTGTTGGCTTGACATATACAGTATCAGGTCACGGCTGCATCCCATTGTGATTAGCTAACAAGTTTCATTAAGGGAAGTTTAGTGATCGGTAACCTTAATGATCACATGAGGTTGTGGTTGTTTGGTATGTATTGTCTTTTCAAGAAAATATACAGAACTGAAGTAACCCTCCCGTAAGATCAATACTAAAAACATACAAATAAATGAGGGTCTGTTAGGGCCCACATAAAGCTGTCCCGACAGCGGAGTTTTCCTTTCAGCACCATGGAGTGAATCCTTACCACTGCTACACCTGGTTATCAGTGGAGCCTCGTCTGGCAGCAAAACAGTTAATTCAGCCTCATTTACTAACTTTTTAAAAACATAGCTGATATTTCTGACTTGCTTAAACAAATGTGGTTTCTACTGACTCCTTGTGGATTTGTGTAAGTCGATAAGAACCTCAATGTCCTTCAATAATAACGAACGCCAACATGGAATTACATGGGTCTATTACTGAACTTTTTGTTGAGAACAAATATTTGAATGGGAAGAGACTGTCAACATGGTTACAGACCCAACAACATTATATAGTATCCCCTCCTCATGAAGAAAAGCACATGAGCTAATTGTCTTGAACTCACTGAACTCCCAGTTGTCTTGAACTCACTGAAGTCTGAGATTTCCCAGTTACGAGTTTCCAGTTGTTTTGAACGAGGCAGAAGTCATGGCAAATGTTTTCAACCATTGGCCCATGGTGTGTTGCAAGTGAATGTTTATCCTTTTAAAGCTTGGAAAAGAGACCGTTTCAGACAGATGTTTTAAATCAAATAAGCAAAATAGTAATTGCTTTGCAATGCTTGCAGTTAGCCACTAATTCCTTCTGAACCACTCATTGTTGAATTTGCGATTTCTGACTTGTGTAATGTTTATATCCAAGGGCCGATGAGCACCGATACCTTTTATCTATAATTAATCTTCATGTGACAAGGATTTAAAATGATTTGCCAGTAGATTGCCATCTGTCAATGATGACTGCCTGTATAGCTTGCTAACTAAGATTTTAAAAGTAACATAATCAGTCCAATCAAAGCTACGGTAGATACAGTATAACTTGATTTGATGTCATTTTATCTGTGGCCAATGACCTTGAGCATTCTTGTATGGGCACGGGGGGCTTGAACTGCCTAGCTCTCCCTGTAGATTCTGCAGTGACGTAGTGTCCCCATGAGTGATGGAACACTGAGCAACTAGAAAAGATAACCAACCCCTACGCTCAGCTAGCCTGAAACACCTGCATTTTGGAGCTGCCTTACTCAAGAATGAGACCATGTTTGTATGCGGCTTTATTAACTCTATAATTATTTTTTTAATTGTTTGCAAACTGATATGTGACATCAATTAATTCCAAAATAACATGCAAAAAAACAAAAACATTTTTTCTTCTTCTTTTTTTAGATAAACAGGTGGGGCTCAAAACAGGTGGGGCTCTGCCCCACCTGCCCTGAATGACGGGTCGCCACTGGTTCAATGTAATTTCATTGAAATGACGTGGAAACAATGTTGATTCAACCAGTGTGTGCCCAGTGGGATGATCTGCACATCTTCTATGAAGAAAAATTATATCAGTCAGTGAATTGGAAAACAGTAATACATCTGTGTAACAGCGTGGGCCATTGTTTATACACACATACAAGTACGACGCCAGAGGCAAAGTGAAGTCACTGACATAATTATGTTTACACTTTGTATTATTCAGAGATGCAACTGGCATTGGGGTTTGGATTGTGTTTTACATTCTGTATTTCCATCGTGTGCCAGGCCTGTGTGATCACCTAACATACAATAGTACCCATTGAGGTAGTGGGAGGTTTCAATATTGCACTACTGTAAGTCACCAGTTATGAAACAGCGCATTCTGATCATTCCAACCCCTTTTTTGGGGGCTATCCTTTGAACATTTTATGTCACTGGCACTACAGTTTACAAAGCCTATTTAGACAAGTAAGGGTTGGAAATAATTAGTCCTCCATGCGTGTGTGGACATATTCCCGTTCAATCAGTTTAAAAACCAACTCGGTTAATTAATCTTCTGTGCCGTTACTCTTCCCAAATCATTTCCTTAATAGCTGCTGGATCCCTTAGATCTGTAGTCAGCAGTGCATATTTACCCTTTGTTTCCCTCCTCCATTCTGTTTTTGTTTAACTTTCTTTTCCACGGAATTCCCATTGACCCATATATTTGATCGGATATTTGAAGTACATCATATGAAATTCCAAGTCAAGATGGAACAATGGATGCACTATTATTTGTTGCATTTTGAGGTATATCCTCCTAGAACCGGTGAGAGCGTTGCGTGCTGTGTTTTCCTGTATTCCCTGAGTGAAAACATGAGCATCTCATTTGGGCCTGGTTGAGAGCTGTGGTTACTTCATGGAACTGGGTTATTTCATCACTAGAAGACCTGGGGAATTGAGCTGAATGTGGTGACTGACTGTAGGTTATCCACACACGTAGCAGCTTGAGGTAGAGTAGAGGGATTTCAGGGGGGCATTTTTGCAAAAATCACACATGACAAAGTGAGATGGCACCTAGCCTGGTGATTTTTGGAAAAGATCCCTGCACTAATGTCAACATTCCATTGATCCTCAACACCATTTTAACACCCGCCTCACACCCACCTAAATGGAGATAAATGGAAAGAGTTATCAGTTAGCGGTTAGCTTTGTCACCACATCCTCTGATGTCTCCTACATAGCTGTCAATTAGGCCCTTTTCCTACAACGCGAGATGAAGGACTGTTTGAGGAGCACAGTGGCGAAGGAGATTTCAACTTTTCAATTCACATTATTCACATTATTGTATTTTTCCATATATAGACACCCCCTAAGTTTGAATAAAATAAACTATATGTAGGCTACTGAGTTTGTCTGATGCTTTAAGCACTACGATTAAAAATGAAGACACACAAATTACTAAAGAGAGAGCCAGAGATCAATGTAGTCTAACCAGAATTTAAAAAAAAAACTGTTCCCCACCCTCCTCCTCCCGCTGCCCTATTGCAGATAGGCTACACCAGCCGTCCACAACCTTTTCCATTAGGAGTGCCAAGTTATCCAACCATTTCTATGGGAATTACTGATAAATGTACTACTGGGGATACTGGTGTGCCAACCCCGAGGCCTCCGCAATGGATTGGTCTACTCAGACAAGCGTGCCATAATTTTCTCATGTTCCTTAAAAAGTCTTATCCGACCAACCACCTATCAACCAAACAATCGACCAGTGGACTAAATGGGGTCAGCCCTACTAGCCACTAGCCAGTAAGCACAAACTTTTTAACAATCTGAGCAACTTTTCTTCTAAAACATATTACAATATTGAATAATGCAGCCAAACCATGTTACACTATTGAATAATGCAACAATCCACAAGCATTATTAGCATTATTTTCTCATCGTACACATTAAATTACATAGCTGACACATGCTAGCTTACTAACAACATCCGTCATGATCAAGTAATGTTAGCTAATCAATAATGAAAGTTTACCCCTCCCATAAGAATATAAAAGTACAGTAGCATTATCATACAGTGTCATTGATATTATAATATAGGCTACACAGCTAGGAAACGTTAGCTAGCAAGCTAGCTAGCTAGCTAAACAAAATAATTGCTGCATCCTCACATAAACATGCTGGCTGTAGCTGAATGCTGACATTTAGCTGAAACATAGCTTGAGAGGAGCTCTTAGGCTTACACTAGCTACCATATTAAAGTAACATTAGAACAAACCAGGTTTCATTTTCATCAATATCATGGAAGTCATTATATGAGGTAAAAGCTAACTGCTACTGAACACGTAGATCATTCCCTGGGGATTTGCTTCTTGCCTGGACCTATGTGGCTCAGTGCAGTCAAGCAACAACAATAAAATACACTTGAGATTTAAAACTACCATGATAATTTCAGAATGCAACAGGTTGTTACTACAATTTCAGGTACAAATTCAAGTCTTAAAAAATTAAGAAAATGTCTGTACATTTCAACTGTTTTAAAAACATTGCTATACTATTACCGTTTTTACTGTAAAATACGATTTATGGTCAGTCCTGGGTTTGCAGTGGCCGTACAGCATTTAATGGCGATACGGCCTTCATAGAAGTCAGAGCATTCATACTTCTTGCTCTTCGGGGAGCAGAGTAGAACGGAGAGTGTCATATGCAGTAGCGGTGCGTGGGTAAAATCCCAGAGCATGTCAAGCCAGGAGAAAAAGCCATATTACAACCTAAGTGTTGTGATAATGGTGGTGTTTGCTCTATAACCTGTTAGTTTATATGCCTTGACAACGTCATGAAGTCAGCAAAAAAATAAACGTCCTCTCACTGTCAACTGTGTTTATTTTCAGCAAACTTAATATGTGTAAATAGTTGTATGAACACAACAAGACTCAACAACTGAGACATAAACTGAACAAGTTCCACAGACATGTAACTAACATAAATTGAATAATATGTCCCTGAACAAAGTGATTGTCAAAATCAAAAGTAACAGTCAGTATCTGGTGTGGCCACCAGCTGCATTAAGTACTGCAGTGCATTTCCTCCTCATGGACTGAACCAGATTTGCCAGTTCTTGCTGTGAGATGTTACCCCACTCTTCCACCAAGGCACCTGCAAGTTAAAGGACATTTCTGGGGGGAATGTCCCTAGCCCTCACCCTCCGATCCAACAGGTCCCAGACATGCTCAATGGGATTGTGATCCGGGCTCTTCGCTGGCCATGGCAGAACACTGACATTCCTGTCTTACAGGAAATCACGCACAGAATGAGCAGTATGGCTGGTGGAATTGTCATGCTGGAAGGTCATGTGAGGATGAGCCTGCAGGAAGGGTACCACATGAGGGAGGAGGATGTCTTCCCTGTAACGCACAGCGTTGAGATTGCCTGCAATGACAACAAGCTCAGACCGATGATGCTGTGACACACCGCCCCAGACCCAGATGGAACCTCCACCTCCAAATCGATCCCGCACCAGAGTACAGGCCTCGGTGTAATGCTCATTCCTTCTACGATAAACGCGAATCCAACCCCTGGTGAGACAAAACCGCGACTCGTCAGTGAAGAGCACTTTTTGCCAGTCCTGTCTGGTCCAGCGATGGTGGGTTTGTGCCCATAAGCAATGTTGTTGCCGGCGATGTCTGGTGAGGACCTGCCTTACAACAGGCCTACAAGCCCTCAGTCCAGCCTCTCTCAGCCTATTGCAGACAGTCTGAGCACTGATAGAGGGATTGTGCGTTCCTGGTGTAACTCGGGCAGTTGTTGTTGCCATCTTGTACCTGTCCCAATGTACCGATCCTGTGCAGGTGTTGTTACACGTGGTCTGCCACTGCGAGGACGATTAGCTGTCCGTCCTGTCTCCCTGTAGCGCTGTCTTAGGCGTCTCACAGTACGGACATTGCAATTTATTGCCCTGGCCACATCTGCAGTCCTCATGCCTCCTTGCAGCATGCCTAAGGCACATTCACGCAGATGAGCAGGGACCCTGGGCATCTTTCTTTTGGTGTTTTTCAGTCTTTAGTGTCCTAAGTTTTCATAACTGTGACCTTAATTGCCTACCGTCTGTAAGCTGTTAGTGTCTTAACGACCGTTCCACAGGTGCATGTTCATTAATTGTTAATGGTTAATTGAACAAGCATGGGAAACAGTGTTTAAACCCTTTACAATGAAGATCTGGGAAGTTATTTAGATTTTTAAGAATTATCTTTGAAAGACAGGGTTCTGAAAAAGGGACGTTTCTGAGTTTATATAGTCCTAAGGCCGAGACCAATAAGAAGACACAGTGGGCAGAATAAATTCGACCACACCTTTGTTTTATCACAAAATTGGGGAGAAAGTCCACAAAACATATTGCATGCAACAAACAGTTATATGACCTAAAGCATGGTCAAGCAGGTTAATGTTTTAAGACATTTTCGGACTACTAAACAACTATTGATTTAGAACCACTGAGAATTAAGTCGCAAAGAAAACAGGAGCTGCCTCCACTATTCCAGCACCATTTCAACTTCAACATTTCAACATCATCTAATCACCTATGCTTAGTTTAAAACAGTGACAACTAAAGATACCAACAAATATTTAGTCCAATCAACGTAAGATAAATATGTGGCTGTCCATGTTACTTATTTATGTGTATGTGCCTGTGTGTGTGTGTGTGCGTGCAAGTAGAAAAAACATGTTGACTCACCCTACTTTTTAATTTGATTTACTTGTAGAGAAACTCCAATGCCATCCTCCTCTTTTATGTTGCGTAAACGGTCTATGACTCTGTCACACATTACACACTTTTGTTTTTTGTTGTTCTAGGCTACCTGACTAAAATGCTTCATTTCATGGGCAACGATGCGCCAGGCCAGCTAGTTAACGCTAGCCTACTACATCTAGCTACACGTTGAACTTCCATCCTCTCAGGCCAGGTACGCAATGTATGAATTTATGGTTGGATCAGAATCTGCGTTATAGTCATTGGCCAGTACAGAGAATTAAGTAAAACCACAATTCCAAGTCCCTATCTCCATCCATGGCTAATGTAGGAAAGGACCGATTTTAGCTAGCTAGCTAGCCACCGGAGGACAACAACACAATGAGATGCAACAATTACATTTTTTTTCTTCTGTCTTTGACATTTGGCTTCAGTTGTAATGTTATTGGTGTGAAGCCAAATCCAAACTTGCTTCACTTGACATTTTGTTTTTGTGCGCCAGGACCATTCACAGTAGAGCTCACTCAGTTTAGATCAATGCTGATTGGCTATTATTTTATACTAGCCAAATGCTCGCTGACTTCACTTGCATAAAATTCTACTGGCGACAACAGTGTCATACTCTTTTTGACCAGACAGCATCAGATAGATGGGCTACACATACTGAGACAGAGGGGGCTCGGATGCTTTCTCTGGTGAGATGCGTTCAGCCTCTTGCGAATTGAAGAACATTTATGAAACACAGAGACGAAATAAATGATTTGGTATGTTTTTTCTTTTTTCTTGGTAATTTTTTGGGGGAAGCCTGGCTTCCCTTTCCATCCATGAATACACGCCACAGGTCATACGCATCCAATAAATTGATCTGCACAACTTAAATTGCACCACTCGTTGTGATTCAGGGCTAATGCCAGCCAGCCAGCTAATTACGAGCAACTGGCTAAATAAAAAGACAACTCTTACCTCTTTTGGGATGTTGGAGTCATTTTCCTGGTGCTTGACATAGGAGCTCAGCCAAGATAGCATGAAGTAAAAAGGCAGAACCGTTTTCCCACCTGCATTTCCACTTCAACCCTTAATTTTTTTTGCAGCTTTATGTTTTGTTCCGCAATTGCCTCCACTTATTGTGGTAAGCTTCCCCATCCATAGATGGACTTGACCAAAACAATGTAAATGCCATGGAAACGTGTCAGAGAAAAAACCTGAATCTCCTCATTGCCTCGAAGCAAAATTAGCCTACAGTACATTTAGGCTATTGTGTATATGTGTATTTCACACTATGTCAAAGTAAAAATTGGAGTATAATGTTTGTATGGATGTCAACCTGAATACATGTTCATGTCATCGTCATCAATGAACTGCGTTATAGTTAAAAAACGACTTTGACTACCACCACTGATTTTTGTATGCTAACTATGCTACCAGCTTATAAGAACGGGACTTAGAATTTAGCAGTCACTTCTTCTAAACCTGAAAAGGGACAACTTCTAAATGTTATGCAGTGAAAACAGACAAATAAATCCACACCTGACTTTAGTAACCACATTGTGGGCCTGTTACAATACATCAATCATGATGAATTTGACAACTATCCACTTTGTTGATTGTGCACCAATCCAGAATCCTTCTATCCCCACAGTCTGCGTTCCTTTGACCTCTTTAACGCATCTATCCCAATTACCTCCCTGATCTCTTTCCAGGAGTTCTCTTTCCCTCCACATTGTTAAAGAATTTGGTAGGTGCACAGCATCACCGTACGGAGCTCGATTTGACCTCCGCAATTGCGTCACACCCTCCGTACAGAGCCTCCGCACCGCATTGCTGGATCAAGCATAATGCCTAAAGTCTACCAGATGCATCAAACTCTTTGCGTTCCGGCAGATGTCATTCATTGTCAATGGAGCAGTCCGCAACCCTACATTGGGGGTGCCGCACTAGGCTGCGGTGCGTTCTGTGTACCGCATGCGTTCAATACTTTCAACTCCTGCGTTGTTTTCCCATGCAGTGGTACAAACGGAAGTACACACACAGACTCCAACTAGCTAGCTTTTGGCTAGTTGAAAGCGAAGCACATGTGCGCCAAGTACGGAAAATACGGTCAAGACATCCAGCAAAATAAAAAACATATGCATGTGGTGGACAGGCATTAATCACATTTAAGAGTGTTGGCTCAACAAGACAATTCTGTTTACACTGCCCTTCTTAGAGGGGTGCAACTGTCAGGCGAGTGTCGTGCACTACCCGCAGAGGTAGCGGTCGAAACGTGACAAGTTTGCAAGTTTACATTGTGTTATATGTGTGTAGCCGAGGGTATTTTTGCGAAAAGCTTAGTAAGTGTTAAGACCCTCAAAGTCCTCGGAGCAGCCCAAGAGGAATCCTATTCAGTACAGTGGGAGGAAGATCTAAATCATCAGGGTAAATAGCATAAAGCATCCCTCAGTGAAATAATTAATATGCAATGCTCACATTTTCGTGCTGATTACAAGGCTATGGCACGTGATGAGTTATCAAAACAAGAAATAAACTACTTGGATTAGAATTCTGCCTTTAATTGGATAGATGAAAGAAGCAATTAGTTGCACTTGAGTCAAGAATGTATCCTTTTTTCAAGTCAACTCCCCCTTCTTTAATGGGAATGGGGGAAATTGTATGTTATAGCTATGCTTTGATTTCTTTGTGCATTAAGTTCAAACGTAATTGTATTTATTTCTGAGGGTGTCACTGTCTTTTGATCTTAAGTACTTTTTCTCCAAGTCCCTGGCATAGACATAGTATGTGTCTCTATGTCTATAGCTCTATAGAAAGGTCATGCTGGGATCATAGAAGACTGGAGCTGAAGAGAGGGTCAGCTGTGTGTGACCTCACCACAGGTAGGTATGACTTCAACTAAATGTAGAGAATCATAATAGGTTCTCTCTCCCATGTATAGTGTCTGAAACTGAAGAGACCGCTTTGTTATTACACTGTAATACTGCATAGAAGCCAATAGCCAATACCAGCATGGTTCCCGTATGTTCCAAAACCAATAATATTTCATCTTGATGTCAAAAGGTTTTATTTTACCCTAAGCTTTCAAAGGAAAATGTATGTATTTATACTGACTGTATTCAATGCCACATCAGTGATATGGGATATATGGATCAGTCATTTTGGATCCCCCCCCCATCTTTTTACTGAAAGGCTGTTCACTTGCACATCACATGTTATTTCAGTTTTTCATCCGTGTGATCATCCCACTTGAAACAAAACATACCCTTTTGCCTATATGGCAAAGCACCTGATGCTTTTAATCTCACCCTTTCTAATGACTTTGCTTCTCTGTGAAGCATCTATAAATACTTAATGAATGCGCTATGAAGCAAATATAAGTTATTGTTCATTTAAAGTGGTATTTTTTTGAACCATCAAATGTTTTCGTTTTTGGGGAGAAATCCTATTCGCGGAGCTATACTACATTGTAGACGGGATGCAATGTCAAACCGTGGTGTTGGATCAACAGACTCCCCATCAGTGGCGGTCGGTGCTGTTTAAGATGAGGGAGGACAATTCTTTTTTAAATGAGAATTGCCTTATTTCTGTTGCAGCATATTGGATGACTGTCATTCATATTCCATTCACCCAGCTCATTGATAGGTTTAGGCTACATAATACTCAAATTTTCCCTATACCCATCATGAAGTTGCTACAACCTAGCCTATGAATGCAAGTTTACAACATAGGTGCACAGGTCGAAAGAAAAAAATGTAGTAATCAAGGTGACAGACAATGACACAATACCATCTTGTACGCTCTTGCTTGCATCTAGCTTATCTAGGGTGTAATCATTAGTCTGTCAGTTGCAAATGAGAGTTTCTACTGGACAAATTCAGGTACGTTAATTCCCGTTTCGTCCCGTTTGCTTCCGTTGAAGAAAAGTTTTTCAACAGAATCTGCAGAATGAATACATCCCTGATCGCACACAATCACAGTTCACTTTAATAGCAGCCAATGCTCGTTTCATAATTCCTTCTCACATCTACGCGCTCTCCTCCTCTCATCTTTTTCCTTCTCTTGTGGACTTCAGTTCACAACACATGACCTGTCTGTGACCAGGCAACAACAACAACAAGTTCCAAGCCAATCCTTCATATCATAACTGCTAATCTCTACACACAGCCCACATAGCTGTCACCATATTAGCTAACGTCATAGTCAACATAGCTAATAGAACTAACTCGTTAGTAAACCCGCTACAATCATGCAGTACAGTGTACAGTCAGCAAGCAGTTTAGCAGTTACACCAGCAGGCCCTGTCGACAATAAATTAATAAAACCAAAAGCTTACCTTGACTTGGAAGAGTTCCAGTGTTGGATAGCCATAGCCAGCTAGCTAACATAGCATCCATCTCTGTTTAAGCCGGGTGTTTTAGTATGTTAAACTAGTTAGCTGCATTTGCTTGCTAAGTAAGTGAAATACAAGGAAATAAGTGAAATACAAGGAAATATAGCTATTTCTCGGTCTCTCTCTCACTCTCTCTCTTGCTTCTCCTTCATTTTTGAAGAAATGTATTTGTTCAAAAATGTTAAACTATTGTCTTTCTCTCTCTTTGAGTCAACTAATTACCACATTTTATGCACTGCAGTGCTAGCTAGCTGTAGCTTATGGTTTCAGTACTAAATTAATTATAGGATCCCTTGATTGGGTGGACAACATGTCAGTTCATGCTGCATAAGCACTGATAGGTTGGAGAACGTCCTCCGGAAGTTGTCATAATTACTGTGTATGTCTATGGAAGGGGGTGAGAACCATGAGCCTCCTAGGTTTTGATTTGAAGTCAATGTACCCAGAGGAGGATGGAAACGAACTGTCTGTTTACACCGTGGTGCTACCCTACAGATTGCTGTTGAGGCTACTGTAGACCTTCATAGCAAAACAGTGTGTTTTAATCAATTATTTGGTAACATGTGACTATATTTAATATAGTTTTATTTAAAATTGCTAACTTTTTTTATGTTTTACTGTTTTTATTTTTATGAAATTCACTGAAGAGGATGGTCTACTCCTTCCTCCTCTGAAGAGGCTCCACTGCTCCCCATTCATCAAACATACTAGCTAGCAAGCACCCCAGACATATCATCCAAGGCTACAGATGACCACATGAATGATTTATATCTTACTACCTACCCCCTTGTCCTGTTTCCAGAAAGCTGGGCGAGTTGGCAGAGGCTCTAACCCATTTAGGTACAGAAAGTACCAGGTTGTGAAGGGGGGCTGGATGGTTGGTTGGAATAGCTCTGTTGTTGCTCAGCCCTTACTCATCAATCAGAAATCAAAGCTTTGACAGTTTCCAACATTAAAGGACTGCTCCTGGTGTGTCCTGTGCCAGGGAGTTATCACAGATCATGAAGAAAGAGGATGGATGGAGACTCCTGGGCCAAAACCAAGACAGGATTCGCTGAATAGATTTTCCTAGTAATATAGGCCTTTATCAAAGACGCAGGGGTATTGGTGAGATGCTATAAAGTAATAGGCTATGCTTCTTACATTGACATATGCTACTGTAGTTGTAATATGCTTTCAATGTTACCCAGAGTTTATGGATGTGATTGATACTTATGCTGAATGCTATAAGGTGCTATAAAGGGGTGGCAGGTAGCCTAGTGGTTAGAGCGTTAGCCCAGTAGCCGAAAGGTTGCTAGATCGAATCCCCGAGCTGACAAGGTAAAAATCTGTCATTCTAGTTAAATAAAGGTTAAATATCTTTTTTTTAAAGGTTGAAAAGCAAGCCATATTCTAACAGAGAGCCAAAGTCGAAGTCAATAGAGCTCACCAGCTTGTAGTCCTAAAAAACATAAATGAGTTAGAATTGTCTAACTCTGGTTCATTGGCCATTCCTATTGGGGAAATGAATTGGGAAAATAATGGGGTTTTGGGATATACGCAGAAAATAAGGTTAGGAGATCTTATACGTTTTGTTCAATGAGATAAAATCAATCAGTTAATATGACCTTTATGAATTATGAATCCTTTGTGCTCCAAATAAGTCAGTTGCTAACGAATCGCTAAACTGTTAGAGAAATGGAACTACAACATTAGTCGCACAATGTTTCATGTCACTACGCTGAACACGCAAACTAGTCTTTGCTACACTAGTCCGCCAAAAAGCTAGCTATCTTAGTTTTGTTGTCCAGACTTTGGGTCAGCCTTAGCCCTTGATCATGACTCTCAATTCCGTTACATTACACAGAAGAGTCATTGGACGAAGGCGTCTTCTGTACGGGGGAGTTTAACTGCGCCAACGCTTGGTCTGAACATTAACAGTACGAACATTGCAGTACGGTTTTGGAAGCATAAGGACCTTATCTTTCAGATCAGTGAGAAATAATTGTCAAAAAACAAAAGGTTAAATTGATACACACCTTTATAGGGTTTGGGTTCCCACACTGCCATATCTCCATGTTACAGCGGGTGTTTACAGAAGACAGACGGAAGACAGAGGGACCACCAGTGCTGATTAGCTAATCTAGCATGTCCCGAACACCTGTGTGTCAGTGTGTAATGGAAGAAGGCCGCCAGAAACTTGTTATTACTGAAAAATACTGCCAGCTACAACTGTGATAAAGCCGGTTAGAACAGTATACAGTAAGTGTATATTTTGCATTTGTGAAGTAATTTTGATGTGTTATGAAGGCATAGGGCTTTATGTTTCTAGAACCGTATCGCATTTGAGAATCATTCATGTCTAGATGGAGTATTTGTCTGTTTTGGCTGCCAGAGCCAATCTACCTCCGAAATAGCATACATGGTCCCTTGACCTTAAGAAGTAATGGTAGGCTCCATAAGAGTACATATTGGGCTAGGTCCACCTGATAAGGCTAGCTAAGCCTGTTAGCTAGATGTCAAATGCATTGGACATGAGGTGTAGTTTTATTTTTTTACATGTTAGCAGCACATCATTAGCTTTTTACTTGTTTTGATTACATAAATGCTTCACAATTCACAAAAAGTGATGTTAGCTGATGAAGATTATCTCATAGAACAAAACGTATAATATCTCCTAAGCCTGTATTTACCACAGACCTTATATTCAGTGTTTATCCAAACACTTCTCCAAATACCCCATTAATTTCCCCATAGGCTTTGGCCAACTAACCAGTAGTAAAGTACTTAACTAAAAATACTTTAAAGTACTACTTAAGTAGTTTTTTTGAGGTATCTGTACTTTACTTTACTATTTGTATTTTTTACAACTTGTACTTTTACTTCACTACATTCCTAAAGATAATAATGGACTTTTTACTCCATACATTTTCCCTGACACCCAAAAGTACTCCGTTACATTTTGAATGTTTAGCAGGACATGAAAATGGTCAAATCCATGCACATATCAAGAGAACATCACTCCATGGTCATCCCTAATGCATTTGATCTGGTTTGATTTGACCAAACACAAATGCTTAGTTTGTAAATTGTCTGAGTGTTGGAGTCAGTGGTGTAAAAAGTACCCAATTGTCATAAAAATACCTTCATAGAAAATGACTCAAGTAAAATTACAAGTCACCCAGTAAAATACTACTTGAGTAAAAGTCTTAAGGTATTTGGTTTTAAATATACTTAGATATCAAAATTAAATGTAATTTCTCAAATATGCTTAAGTATCAAAGTGAAAGTAAAAGTATAAATCATTTCAAATTCCTTATATTAATCAAACCAGATAGCACAATTTTTGAAATGTTTTGTTTATGGATAGCCAGGGGGCACTCTCCAACATTTTTTCTAACGAAGCATTCGTGTTTAGTGAGTCCGCCAGATCAGAGGCAGTAAGGATGACCAGGGATGTTCTCTTGATAAGTGCGTGAATTGGACCATCCTCCTGTCCTGCTAAGCATTCAAAATGTAAAGAGTACTTTTGGGTGTCAGGTAAAATGTATAGAGTAAAATGTACATTATTTTCTTTAGGAATGAAGTGAAGTAAAAGTAAAAGTTGTCCAAAATATAAATAGTAAAGTACAGATATCCCCAAAGTATTTTTACTTAATTACTTTATACCACTGGTTGGAATGTGCCCCTGGCTATCCATAAATAAAAAAAACAAGACATTCGTGCCTTCTGGTTTGCTTAATATAAGGAATGTAAATGATTTATACTTTTCTTTTGATAAGTATATTTTAGCAATTACATTTACTTTTGATAATATTAAGTAGGCCTATATTTAAAACCAAATAGTTTTGGACTTTTACTCAAGTAGTATTTTACTGGGTGAATTTCACTTTTACTTGAGTTATTTTCTATTAAGGTATTTTTACTTTTACTCAAGTATGACAATATGGTACTTTTCCACCACTGCAACTAAACATGGTGGAGTTAGCTTCCGTTAGTGCCTACACAAAGACGCCATTACTATTGCTCTATTTGAGCTCAGTTGTGTGTATTCTCTTTACTTTGACAGAATGCAATATGTGGAAAAATTGGTCACACAAGCATGTGTAACAGTATGTGTAACTCTTGAATAGGGATATTCAGAACATTTAACAAAGAGGGACTACATTTTTAAGCCCATATTGACTGTGGTCAGTTGTTCATATTGTGTTGTTGCCATCCACTGTTCCATTAAACTATGAGCTAATATTTTTGTTTATTTACAGGTTTGATTATTGCATTTTGCCATGTCAAACAAGATGGGGCATATGCTGCGTTCAAAACATCTGGGAACTCGGGAAATCTCCAACATTCAAACTCGGATGACCGTTCAAAACGATTTTTCCCAGTCAGAGCTCGTTTTTTTCCCCGAGTTCCCAGTTGTCTTGAAAACACTGAAGTCCGAAGCGGAGTTCTGAGTTCCCAGTTCTTTTGAACGTGTAAAAAAACGTTCTACTTTATTTCGCATTTTATTTTATTATTTATCCACATTTTGTGTTTTGTATGACGGTGGAGTTGTGGATGTCTTTACAACTTTTGAAATCGGCTCCAAACGGCGTGGGGTAGGGTACCATTTAAATTATGCTGCCATCCTACACCTTTTGTATTATTTAGGTCATGTGTCTTTATTCTTTGGCGCAGATTATGATGATGTCTGAGCATTCAAACTTTTTAGTCGGGAGTAGGACATGTTTATGGACTTCTAGGGCATTGTGATAAGTATTATATTTATTTAATACAAATGTCGTTCGAACAGAGGAAAAAATAAACAGACTGACTAAACATACAATTATTCTTTTGGTTTGTGAAACCCCTGTGTAAGGACACAAAAGGGGGGACGTTCACCGCGGAAAGTAAATTCTTTTGAAGTGGAACTAATCATCTGAGGGATGGTTGTCGTTGTCCTAACAACGCAGCTGAATTGGAATGAGCCTCCCTTTTTGTTGAAGATATGTTTTCTTTCTTTCATTCAAAACTGATGATGATAGTAGTTTCACGCCCTGTCCACCCACATTGTCAGTCCAAACTTTTTTTGCAGATAAGTCTTTACTTGGAGACGCCGAACACACGGCGGGTGACTCTTGGTCTGTGACGTAAGCCTCGCCCTTCTGTCTCCAAGTCTACGCTTTATAATACCGTTATAATGAAAAGGGAATCTCACACCAAATCCTCCTCAATAACACTTATTTGAAAGACTGTGAAAAGATCAACACTCTTAGGCTACTCTTAAACATATTTGTATCTCCTTGATGATTAAGCACTGATCACTTTTACATTTTTATATCATCGATTTTGGAGTCTAAGTCCAATCATATTAGGCCTATTTTGTTTATTTTGTTGCCTATCGGTGTTCATTGTAACTCAACGGCTTTTCTGTTCCCCAGAACAGTTATGCACAGCATCCAATAGACTAGGCCTTCACGAATTTGACTTTATTGTTTGTCAATTTGAATAGCAGCTGCTCTAAAATTACAGACAGATATGACAGACAGAAAGATGAAAGGATGTATAGGCGTATGGCTAGACCAACACATAGGCATGATATATATGAAACCCTATTTGTTTAGCCTAAAGTTGGTTAACCCAATAAACTATTATATAATAGAAAACAATTGTCAAGTGGAATTGATGATTGATAGGCCTATTGATTGATGACAATGACAAGTCTTTGGTATTATAATGAGTTGTAACTGTTGGTTCTACGTCGATGGCCTCCACATACACCCTCCGGGGCTTGTAAAAGGTAACTTTGGCCCTCTGACCTCGCACTAGGAATTCCATCCTCTCACCGTTACTAAATCTTTCCCCTACACAGGCTATACCTTTGCTTCACAACGTTATAAACTGTTTGCCTTTTATGCAAGGCCTAGTAACCGAGGCATTTTATTGTCACCACGGGGGACCAGGGTTCAAGCAACAGCCGTCCGACAAGAGAGGTGAACTGTTATCACCAGGGGCGAGAGGAAGGATAACTCTTACTGACTTGTTGAAACTTTCAACACTTTAGGCCTACTTTTCTGTTTAGCCTAATATTGTGACTAACGACAGCCTGTATATTGTGACTAACTACAGCCTGTATATTGTGACTAAAAGACAGCCTGTTGCGGTGTGTTTTTAGAATAATTGTCTCATGATCATTATTTTAAAAACTCTTACAGTGCAGAATTTGTATTATTTGCGTCATTCCATCTATGCATTTGCCAGGGTCACTAATAGTCCCACCTGTGCGCTTTTAGGCCTATAATACATTATCAGGTTTAAATTGATCATATAACTTATGGTCTAGCACAATAAATAAATAAACCTTAGCCTTTTAAGTTACTTATGTATATTGAATATTTTTTATTAAGTAGCAATTGCCTATTAATGATGGATCGCCATTTTTGCATGATCAGGCTTTTTCTCATTTTAGTAGGGTGCTTTTAGAATAGGCCAAGATGTCTTGTGCTCTGGTCGCCGGATTGCCTGGGCGGAGGTCCCTCCCTGGGCAAGAAAAGGTTGAAGACCCCTGCAGTACAGCATTTTTTTGTCCCCTTATTTCGTGAAACTGGGCTTAATGGTGTTTAATCCAACATATTAATCATTTTAGACAGGGAAAGTATGACGTTAGACAAGCAAAACAATTTGTGGATAAATTGTATTCATATCCTGGTTTCAGAGTTTATATCGATTTTCTTTACATGCAACCAAACACATATAAACAAATTGTGCTGTCTTCATCAACAAATTCAATACTTTATATTGTCTGAGAGTGCAAATCCCAGATCTGTTTAGCACGTTAGCCTACTATTTCGTTTTAGTCTGCTGTTGTTCATGTATTTTTGGCAGGATATACAGACTGCTGATGCACGCTTTGAAAACAGCTCCGGTACAGCACGTTCTCTGAGTGATGTCACACAGGGGTGGGTCCCCTCCGTGCAGCGACTAGAGAGCCCTGGCGTCTCTCTCTCGGTTGAGGAAAAGGTCTGGGAGATAAAGTGAGCGGGATGCGACGTAAACGAAGTGGAGGTGGAATCTGGTCTGCTGCGCTCTGTACTGTAGTCTGGTGAAATTTTACCAGCTGCGTTATTATTGGATCACCAAATCGAGCGACAGTGTCCATAAATAAGGTTTAGTCAGAGAGCACGCACCGAATGCGCATGTGGCATTATGGTTAGACAGAATGCACCACCCTAAGTTTCTACTAGAGTAGCGTAATTAATATAAAATGCTATTAAATATGCTACATTTACTTACACACAAACACTTTCTTAAATGTAGTCTACTTGAGTGTTGTTACGATGCTGCAGATGTTTTACAAATGTGAGTGAACATATAGCCTAGGTCAGGGATGACTATTCCACCCGATAATGCATTTTTCCACGCTAAGTAGCTACATATCGACTTTCACGACTGGTAGCGTGATGTTTGTCTGGAATTTCCAACAATCCTTTGGCGTGCAACTATTTCTGTCATCTTTGCACGCCATGCGGTATCTGGTTGTCATTGTCACCACGGCAGACTGGGAGCCGGGAGAGGACGCCAATGCCGTGCCAGTTGGCTCGAGTTGGTGAAAACAACAGGCAGACGCAGCACGATTCTAATCTCAATCGTTCCAGACATGAAGGTCACTCTCATGGCGATCGCAGTTTTACTCGTTTCATTAAGTATAATGTAGATCCCACCGCCTTAATATATCAATTGAGCTCATTTCGTCTTTTTTTAATTTCACACGTACCACACGAGGAGGTTTTGCCCTTGGACCAGAGGCAACTGTAATTACATGTCTATAAGAATTGTAAGAATTGTAGAATTGTCTATAAGGTTGGGCGAGTAGACTACGCTACCATAAACATTTTTTTTTAAACATTTGAAAAGAGTTAGAAAGCCAATAGAGGTTAAACAAGTTTATATGGGACATGCCACTGCTGCAACACCATAGTTTAACGTTTTTTGTTTGCGCATTACGCACAAGATATATCCATTACGCACAAGGTATACATTTCCTAATTGGAAGAATTGAAAGGAAGCAGATTTCTTGGTCCTTCAGACATGGATACAGGTAAAGTAAATCATCCAGTTGGGTTAAGTGGCTCCAAACGATGTTATGTAATTGAGGATTGAAGAGGCATGGCTTACTTGGACTATTTATTCATCATTGATCTGGTCAACATACAAACTGAACACACCGTTACTCTCTCATTAAACAAACAGACACATTACATTCCTACCAATGACAGTATTGTACATATCAAGGGGACACTTATTATTTCTGGCTCAGCAGGTTTGGACTTTAGTTGAGTGTCGACCTAATAATGGCTAATGAGCACCCAGTGACACATGTGTAGGCACCCAAACTATCATGGGGCCCATTAAACCATGACAATGTTATAATTAGCATTGTGGCTAAGGTTAACTTCAGCCCTGTAAATATCAAACTGGATGTGGGCCTGATTGGTCCACTGTTTGTGGGCAAGGGTGTGTGTGTGTGTGTGTGAGAGAGAGAGAGAGAGAGAGGGCGAGTATTGGACAAACCAAACTAATATATCCATTATGTTAATTCTCCATAACAATATCAAAAGATATAACATAAGGTGTGATTCTCACTTCTCTTTATATCATACTGTTTTTAGGCCTACTACAGAAAAGAGCAGTGATGTACCCTTCCAAGTGTGTTATAAACATGCAACCCTGTCACTATTAAACTACCTTGCTTTGCCAACAGCAAAAATCAAGCAAATCGTCAATTTAGTTCATGACCAACACACAGAGACATCATTATTTCTTGGTCTTTTATTTTTGTCCTGTAAATTACAAGCCTAAGCCTGGAATATACAGCAGTCTTAAAAATGTATATTGGAAATGTTTTTGATCTTGTACCCCACTGCAAACACTTTCAGCTGTCTGCAGGTTTCCTAGCAACAGCAAACAAAGGCAGGGCCCATTTCAAGTTTCCCGCGGAGAGGCCAGTCCAGCGGAGCCTTTGATCTTGACAGGGAAAATAGCTGAGTGGGCACTACTGGCATTTGTCTTTCATTTACTCCAACCCCCACCCTCCCCTCAAAAAAGCTTTCTGGAACAGCCAAATCTTCATCTGTCTGTCCCCAGCACCCCCACCCCTGATAATCAACCATGGCAAAGCAGCTCATTGAAACATTACAGTGTTTGGTTGAAGTTCGCTTTTTGTTTTGGTGCGTAGTTACTGTTTGAGTTGCTAGCAAAGAGATTTATCAGACTAGTCATTTGTGGTTTCTCTGTGCAGAGAGAATGAGCGGATACACAAAGTGAGTATTTGGTCCATTTTTTTCACCTCCTCTTTAAAGTCGACCTTATAGAGAATGTAGAGGCCTCTATCCCAGGATTGTGACATACAATTATTTTCTAATCACATAATGTGTGTGTTTTCCTCCACTACACAAGCGCATAAAGATTTTTGTGTTTCAGTGGAGCTGTGGCTATTTTCTCTGCTATGAAACTCCGGATGCCTGCAGCTCTCCAGACAAACATTGGAACTGCCGTGGATTTTCAGGGTCGTGGGGCGCCCACAGAGTCCTCTTATTTGGAATTCAACTACGTCCATAAAGTGGGCCGCACATTGAACACATTATTTGAAGTTGATGCTCCTTTCGTAGTACATCCTGAGGAGTAAAATATAAATAGCCCACTCCTGCTGTATGTATAAACATTATGGGGGGGGGTTATAACTTGTGTCTATGTAATGTTATCTTACTCCAGCGCCCATTGCTTTCATCCAAAACAGCTCAGGAGATTAAACAAATTAAAGTGTTTCTCATTGTTTCGGTGTAATTTACTGTAATTGATGTTTCCATCTAGTTGCAGAGGTCTGCTAGAGCAATTGTTTGTGTTTGTAGGAGGACACGGAGCCCAGTGGGGTGTATTGACTCAGGCTGTTGACTAATACTGCGCTAATGCCACGTTTTAGGCTAACACTGCCCCAATTGTTTATGGGTGACCAAACAGTACCCAGGCTCTACACTGAGATCATGCTTTCATCTCAGTGGTGCACAGCTCTCTATGTATTTGCATAGTATTTAGCAACTCAACAGAATGTGCTATACTGTATCTAGAGTCATTTCAGTGAGCGAGTGCGCCCATGTGGTATGTTTATGTGTAGGCTTAAACATTTGTTTTATGTGTGCAAGTCGTAAACATTATATAATACACGTTTATTACTATTCATTAGCATTTAAATGGAGTACACGGTAGTACCATTCTAAAGGCATGTAGTGCAAGACCTCCATATTCCCTACCCCATTATATATACTGTATGGTATGTATATTTAGATGGAAGCAGAGACCATCACAATCTGATTCGTTCCTCCATGCATGAAATGTACAGTTGCAGTACACTTGGAATGAGTCCATGTATATTGTGTTTGTGCCATATACAACATACAATATCACAGTTTTTGGAGTGTTGAAAAACAGGTATGGTACAGAAGGAGTGTGGGTGTGGTAGCATTTGTCACTGCTCTCTTTAGGGGTTCAAAAGTAGGTTTGAAAATGTCTGTCTTTTTGTCTTGATGTCACACATTTTATTTTCGAACCGCATAAATCTGTTCAGGGACCCCAACATTTTTCCATCCGTCAAGGGTGTCATTTAGAAAAAATGTGCAACTGAATTGCCACCCCCAGTCCTTCTGTATGTTAAATGGCTTGCTGTCTCCAAGAGACAAGGTGGGAGTCTGTTGTATGTTGTGGTGCACCAGCCACCCTGTCCCATCTTAAACACGACCTGTCGCCCTAAATACACCCATCCCATGGCCAACTCATCCTGACACACACACACACACACAAGCACACTGTCCACCTCCAAAAGTGTCCTCCTCCTCACCACCTCTTTGACATTGTAATGCGACAGACAAACTCGTCCCACCGCCGTTCGTTTTCAGGGAGACGCCTGAAAAGCTAGAGCTAACAGAGTCTGACAGAATTGCCCCGAAGTGATTGAGATGTTAACCTTCAGTGCCGTCCCCCCTTCAGTGCTGTATCTCCTTCCCTCCTCCTCCACCCAATCCCCCCCCTCTTCTCCGGTCCCTCCATCTCTTTTCCTCAGCAGGCTGTCTCTCCTCCGACAGACTGCGCTGTGAGAGAGCCAAGCCATTAGACACTCCCAGTGCTGATAATGAAGGCACAGAGGTGGTCCAAAGCAGCGTGATGCGGTGGAGGAGAGAAGAGCAGAAGCGGAGAAAGAAGGTAGATTAGGATAATTACCTGGCGTCGGTGGTAAAGAGAGAGAGAGAGAGAAAGAGAGAAAGATGTCTTACTTCCAGCCGTCTCCATTTGCAAAATGAGTATTACCGCAATAGTGCCAATTGCAGAATTGAGGATTCATGGTTTATGGGGGCGGAAAAAGAGAAATTGTAACGTCAAATGAGACATTTTTATTCCCAGTGAATGTCAATATAATGTGCTGTGTGATCTGATAATAGGAACAAAATAAATAAAAGGTTTCCCAAATGTTGTTGTTGTTTATACTGAGTATTGATCATGTGGTATGTTAGTAGGCCTATGCATCACCAGCTATGCCAGCATGTACATATCTGTTGTTTATACAGCCTTGGCGTGTCTCCTACACCAGTAAGCACTAAATATCCTCAGTCACTAAGGCTTTGAAGAGCCTATGAGGTCAGGTTTTAAATTATGGTTTGCACCCACGCCACGCTTTCTCCACTCTCCCAAATCCATTCGCCACACAATCCATTTCAAATGAAAGCAGCGTCACCATAACACGCCTTAGGAGACATTAAGCTATAGTATGTTACTTTCATGTATGATAGCATGGCCCCTGTACGCTTTGATGTGCTCACTTTTTAATGCTTTATTAATAATACCACACTGGCTACTACTGACACTGTGCATGACTGCTGTTCCCTCCCACACACTTTCTTTCCATCCCTCCATCCTCCTTCCATCCCTCCATCCTCCTTCCATCCCTCCCTGGGTCTTGTTGTCTTTGGGTTAGACTGTTGGTGTGCTTGTGATTAGAGAATGATACGGACCCAGAGATGAAGAGGGCCAGGAGAACCTATCAGAGAGCACTGGGTGTAAGGCGCTGATCTCCTATTGGCTGCTGTTGGAATCAGACACATCTTCATTTCTTCTTCCATCCAGCCTGCTTTCACATCCAAGCCTCAGGGAAGTGGGAGGATTATAGTCCCTGTCTTTTGGGTGTGTGTTTGTGTGTGTTTGTGTGTGTGTGCACATGTGTATTTGTGTGTGTGTGTGTGTGTGTGCGCAGTAAACATCTTATAGACACAGAAGGTACAGAGTTTAGACACTGATAACACTAACTCTCCTCCAAGCCTGGCCCAGATACTGACACAGTGTTGGAAGTGCTGGCAGATTTTGAGGTACTTCCAGCTACTCCAGCAGGACATCAGCTCATTATGAATGAGAGACCAGCAACACTACTATTTAAATGTAGTATTTATTTATCCTTTATTTAACCAGAAAAGTTCAATTGATATTTACATCTCTTGGATGTGTAATGGTGCTCGCATTTGAAACGTTGATTTCTCACTGGCTTCCTATTTTTTCCAGTCGTATTTTGTACAACACTCGATTAAAATGAAGATTTAACATATTCATTTAGATTTGACAGAGATTTTTCCTCATTCATTGACAGGCTGATCTTGTTACTACACCTCTGACATTGGTGAGGCATTCTGCTCATTCTATGTTTTCTGTTCCAACCTAGTTGTGTACCTAACACTGGTTGTCAGTCATTCAACATTTACTTTTTTTCACGGTGATGTCACTTTACTGTATTTTACCTTGCGTTACTTTCAGTAATTTTCAGCATTCACCCCATTTCAATAAAAAACGTCTCCAGTCAAATAATCCATGCATCCCCTCACAAAATGTGAAAATCGCTTTTTCACGTGTAATGGCTGTTTTCACATGTTGAGCTTAAACGTCACACGTGAAACCACGTTTTCACATGTATTCAATTTAGAGTTCACATGTTAACACCTCCTTTTCACATGTGAGGAGAATAACATGTTTTCCCCTCACATGTCAATAGTTTTTCAGATGTGAAAATGCAATCACATGTGGAAATCACATTTGCCGTTTCACATGTAAGAAAACTCCACGTGTTCATCTTACTGTGGAATTGGAAGATCACATGTGAGGTTGAAATCAGGGGAGGTTCCTCAGAGGAGGAAGGGGTGGACCATCCTCCTCAGTGGATTTCAGAAAAATGTAAGTAGTGAAACACAAAGTTATCCGTTTTTTAGATAAAACTACACTAAATATATTCACGTCACCAAATAATTAATTTAAACATACTTTTTTGCATTGAAGGTGTACGGTATCCTCAACAGCCCTCTGTAGGGTAGCACCATGGTGTAGCCTCAGGACAGCCAGCTTCCGTCCTCCTCTGGGTACATTGACTTCAACACAAAACCTAGGAGGCTCATGGTTCTCACCCCCCCTTCCATAGATTTACACAGTAATAATAACAACTTCTGGAGGATGTCCTCCAACCTTTCAGAGCTCTTGCAGCATGAACTGTCATGTTGTCCACCCAATCAAAGGATCAGAGAATGAATCTAGTAATGAAAGCATAAGCTACAGCTAGCTAGCACCTCAGTGCATAACATGTGGTAAGTAGCTGACTCAAAGAAAGAGAAAGACAATAGTTGAACAGTTTGAACAAATTAAATTATTCAAAAATTAAAGAGAAGCAAGGCAGAGAGAGAGAGCTAGCTGTATACAGTTGAAGTTTACATACACTTAGATTGGAGTCATTAAAACTCGTTTTTCAACCACTCCACACATTTCTTGTGAACAAACTTTAGTTTTGGCAAGTCGGTTAGGACATCTACTTTGTGCATGACACAAGTCATTTTTCCAACAATTGTTTACAGACAGATTATTTCACTTATAATTCACTGTATCACAGTTCCAGTGGGTCAGAAGTTTACATACACTAAGTTGACTGTGCCTTTAAACAGCTTGGAAAATTCCAGAAAATTATGTCATGGCTTTAGAAGCTTCTGATAGGCTAATTGTCATCATTTGAGTCAATTGGAGGTGTACCCGTGGATGTATTTCAAGGCCTACCTTCAAACTCAGTGCCTCTTTGCTTGACATCATGGGAAAATCAAAAGAAATCAGCCAAGTCCTCAG
Source organism: Brachymystax lenok tsinlingensis (assembly GCA_030435695.1). Lineage (NCBI taxonomy): Eukaryota > Metazoa > Chordata > Actinopteri > Salmoniformes > Salmonidae > Brachymystax > Brachymystax lenok. Next base: position 30,300,528 of record CM059789.1, on the reverse strand, counting down.
AAAAATAATTGTAGACCTCCACAAGTCTGGTTTATCCTTGGGAGCAATTTCCAAATGCCTGAAGGTACTACGTTCATCTGTACAAACAATAGTACGCAAGTATAAACACCATGGGACCACACAGCCGCCCTACCGCTCAGGAAGGAGATGCATTCTGTCACCTAGAGATGAACGTACTTTGGTGCGAAAAGTGCAAATCAATCCCAGAACAACAGCAAAGGACCTTGTGAAGATGCTGGAGGAAACAGGTACAAAAATATCTATATCCACAGTAAAACAAGTCCTATATCGACATAACCTGAAAGGCTGCTCAGCAAGGAAGAAGCCACTGCTCCAAAACCGCCATAAAAAAGCCAGACTACGGTTTGCAACTGCACATGGGGACAAAGATCGTACTTTTTGGAGAAATGTCCGCTGTTGCGCCTTCTTCACCACGCTGTCTGTGTTTGGACCATTTCAGTTTGTCTGTGATGTGTCCGCCGAGGAACTTAAAACGTCCCACCTTCTCCACTACTGTCCCGTCGATGTGGATAGGGGGGTGCTCCCTCTGCTGTTTTGTTGACTTTGAGTGTGCGTTTTTTTTCCTGACACCACACTCCGAGGGCCCTCACCTCCTCGCACTGAAGTGTCGTCTACAAACTTGATGATTGAGTTGGAGGCGTGCATGGCCACGCAGTCATGGGTGAACAGGGAGTACAGAAGAGGGCTGAGAACGCACCCTTGTTGGGCCCCAGTGTTGAGGATCAGCGGGGTGGAGATGTTGTTTCCTACCCTCAACACCTGGGGGCGGCCTGTCAGAAAGTCCAGGACCCAGTTGCACAGGGCGGGGTCGAGATCCAGGGTCTCAAGCTTAATGACGAGTTTGGAGGGTACTATGGTGTTAAATGCTGAGCTGTACAGCATTCTTACATAGGTATTCCTCTTGTCCAGATGGGTTAGGGCAGTGTGCAGTGTGATTGCGATTGTGTCATCTGTGGACCTATTGGGCCGGTAAGCAAATTGGAGTGTGTCTAGGGTGTCAGGTAGGGTGGAGGTGATATGATCCTTGACTAGTCTCTCAAAGCACTTCATGATGACAGAAGTGAGTGCTACGGGGCGATAGTCATTTAGCTCACCTTCGCTTTCTTGGGAACAGGAACAATGGTGGCCCTCTTGAAGCATGTGGGAACAGCAGACTGGGAGATTGATTGAATATGTCCGTAAACACACCAGCCAGCTGGTCTGCACATGCTCTGAGGACGGCAGCCTTGCGAGGGTTAACACGTTTAAATGTTTTACTCACGTTGGCCGCAGTGAAGGAGAGCCCGCAAGTTTTGGTAGCGGGCTGTGTCAGTGGCACTATATTGTCCTCAAATCGAGCAAAGAAGTTTTTTAGTTTGTCTGGGAGCAAGATGTTGGTGTCCGCAACAGTGCTGGTTTTCTTTTTGTAATCCGTAATTGACTGTAGACCCAGCCACATACGTCTCGTGTCTGAGCCGTTGAATTGCGACTCTACTTGGTCTCTATACTGACACTTAGCTTGTTTGATTGCCTTGCGGAGGGAATAGCTACACTGTTTGTATTCGGTCATGTTTCCGGTCGCCTTTCTATGATTAAAAGCAGTGGTTTGTGCTTTCAGTTTTGCGTGAATGCTGCCAACAATCCACGGTTTCTGGTTGGGGAAGGTTTTAATAGTCACCGTGGGTACAACATCACCGATGCACTTGCTAATAAACTCGCTCACCGAATCAGCGTATACACCAATGTTGTCTGAGGCTATCCGGAACATATCCCAGTCCACGTGATTGAAGCAATCTTGAAGCGTGGAATCAGATTGGTTGGACCAGTGTGGAACAGACCTGAGCACGGGAGTTTCCTGTTTTAGTTTCTGTCTATAGGCTGGGAGCAACAAAATGGTGTCATAGTCAGATTTGCCGAAAGGAGGGCGGGGGAGGGCTTTGTATGCGTCGCAGAAGTTAGAGTAGCAATGATCCAGAATTCTGCCAGCCCGGGTCGCACATTCGATATGCTGATAAAATTTAGGGAGCCTTGTTTTCAGATTAGCTTTGTTAAAATCCCCAGCTGCAATAAATGCAGCCTCAGGATATGTGGTTTCCAGTTTACATAGAGTCCAATGTTCTTTCAGGGCGGGCGAGGTGTCTGCTTGGGGGGGATATATACGGCTGTGAATATAATCGAAGACAATTCTCTTGGTAGATAATGCGGTCGGCATTTGATTGTAAGGAATTCTAGGTCAGGTGAACAAAAGGACTTGAGTTCCTGTATGTTGTTATGATCACACCACGACTCGTTAATCATAAGGCATACACCCCCGCCCTTCTTCTTACCAGAGAGATGTGTGTTTCTGTCTGTGCGATACGTGAAGAAACCGGGTGGCTGTACCAATTCTGATAACGTATCCCGAGTGAGCCATGTTTCCGTGAAACAGAGAATGTTACAATCTCTGATGTCTCTCTGGAAGGCAACCCTTTCTCGAATTTTGTCTACCTTGTTGTCAAGAGACTGGACATTGGCGAGTAGTATACTCTGGAGCGGTGAGCGATGTGCCCGTCTACGGAGCCTGACCAGAAGACTGCTCCGTCTGCCCCTTCTGCGGCGCCGTTGTTTTGGGTCGCCTACTGGGATCTGATCCATTGTCCTGGGTGGTGGTCCAAACAGAGGATCCGCTTCGGGAAAGTTGTATTCCTGGTCGTAATGTTGGTAAGTTGACATTGCTCTTATATCTAATAGTTCTTCCCGGCTGTATGTAATAAGACTTAAGATTTCCTGGGGTAACTAAGAAATAATACATCAAAAAACAAAATACTGCAATGTTTCCTAAGAACGGGAAGCAAGGCGACCGTCTCTGTCGGCGCCATGTCACTATTCCACTGAGCGCGAAGACACAGCGGTTGGAACCAAAAATATCCTATTCGGACTCATCAGACCAAAGGACAGATGTCCCCTGGGCTAAGGTCCATTGCTCGTGTTTCTTGGCCCAAAGCAAGTCTCTTCTTCTAATTGGTCTCCTTTAGTAGTGGTTTCTTTGCAGCAATTCGACCATGAAGGCATGCTTCACGCAGTCTTCTCTGAACAGTTGATATTGAGATGTGCCTGTTACTTTTATTTGGGCTGCAATTTCTGAGGCTGGGAACTCTAATGAACTTATTCTCTGCAGCAGAGGTAACTCTGGGTCTTCCTTTCCTGTGGTGGTCCTCATGAAAGCCAGTTTCATCATAGCGCTTTAGGGTTTTTGCGACTGCACTTGAAGAAACTTTCAAACTTCTTGACATTTTCCGTATTGACTGACCTTCATGTCTTAAAATAATGATGGACTGTCGTTTCTCTTTGTTTATCTGAGCTGTTCTTGCCATAATATGGACTTGGTCTTTTACCAAATAGGACAGCATACAATGTAGAAAATAGTTTAAAAAAATGAAAAACCCTTGAATGAGTTGGTGTGTCCAAACTTTTTACTGGTACTGTGTGTGTGTATGTATATATATATATATATATATATATGTATGTATATATATATATATATATATATATATATGTATGTATATATATATTAATCTGTTCCCTTTTGCTTTCAGACCAGCACCCTGTCTACAACATCACAGACAGTCAACACTGGGGCTGTGACTAGTGGCATGACTGGAACCAGTGTGCCCCAGACTCCTCTCCTCCATACCCAGACTGTAGCAGCTGATCCCCATCCCCACCAGGGGCACCTGGCTCCCCTCCCTCCTCTGGCTGGATCAATGACTAGGGCCATCCCATCCCAGGGACCAGGGGTCAGCATCAAAAGCCCCCTGCCCACGTCCTTGCCACCTGGTGCTCTCTTTAGGACGAGGGGGTACACTTCCACCCCTCCACCCTCCTCCTGAACAGACCAGGCTGTTTGGACATGGAGCCAGAACAGGGCCTTCGTGTGATCTCCCTCGCCCCCTCCCCAGCCGCCCCCCACAGGGAGAGGGCCAGGGGTCAACCCCATCAGACCACCACACGGCTCACAGAGCCATTTGATGAGGGGATCTGTTTTGGATTTCATAATGCCCGCTGAATCATGAGCCCCCCTCAACTTGGTTATGATGTGTTAAATGTGTAATCTGTTTGTCAAAAGCTTCATGTTGGAAAAAATGTTTGTTTTCAGGGATTTTCTGGATGTGAAGTTAACCTGGTCAATTAAGGTTTGTAGATGGCTGTTTTCCTGATTTGAACATTCAGTACATATACAACGTTACTCACTTGACTTCATTAATGGTTCAAATGAACATATCAACAACATACTGTTATTTATGATACTGTTTATTAGGTCATTAAGTAATTGGGGCATATATGACACCATATTGACAGTTATGATAATGAATCTGACATGTTTCTGACTAATCACAACAGGCTTCCATTTCACTAACTCATACATAATAATGTACGATGTGTCACTACCTCACAGTCCTACCAATGAAAAACTGGACATACAGTATAAAAAAAAATCTGCCACTCTTGAAGGACAATAGAAGTTAAATATACAAGTTATTGTTATTAAAATAAATACCTTTTTGACATTGATGCCTTCAATCCAGTGTTAGACTTTACCGACTGACTTTACTGACTCGTGGAAGTGTTTTATGGTCATTAAGCTTTGATACAACATACCCAACACGAAGCCTCAGTTTCTCTGTGATACAGATCCTGTATGTCGTTCAGGCTGTCAGTACATCATGAATACATATTAATGAACCCAGATTTCTAAATCTGTTTATTGAGCTTCTTCTTCCATTTCCTCCCACCATTCTTTCCTCCAGTGCGTTAGCAGATCCCAGTATGTCCCCTAGTCTAGTGACAAGGGATGAAAAGGAGAGAAAAAAAGGTCTAATGAGTTTGGCAAAAGGAGGACGGAGGGGGAGACAGATGGCATGAAGTCTGCGTGGCTCTGGCGTGGCTCGCCTGGTGCTAAAATCCTCCTCTCTCACATTCCAACAAATCCTAGCAGGAGGTTGGGGAGTCTGCCACACCACTCAGTGGATCCACAGGGTTCTCTCGGCACCCCTTTCCTCGCTCCCCTGCACCCCCGTAAGTCCCTGACCAAGGGTGTCAGCCTCCCCCATACCATATCCCCACATGTATACATATATTAACATGTTTATACAGTATATATAGTATGATGGGCCATTTTATTGGCCTGCTAAGATAATAAACACAGGAGGGTGTGAGACAGAGAGACAGGCGCTGATTGTTAGTATGGAATTGGGCGTGTGGGATCAAATTGGGAGTGGACCTATCCCTCCACTCTAGTGTCAAATCTCATTGAGTAAACATAGGACCAAAGCATGGAGGCAAAGACTGTAATCCATTTATATGAGAGGAAGAAAACCTAAGTAGCTTTTCAATTAGCTTCGCCACCCCCAGCTCCTGATAAGGAGGAAACGCTGGCACGTTGAGCCTGTCACAGGCCAGACATACCCCGCTCAGATTGCCCCATATTCTCCTCAGTCGGTCCGTCGGTGGGGCTTATGGCCAAATGTACAGTAAGTGTAACTGCATGGTAATCACACACAGACAGTATGCCCCACCACTGGCCCGCGGTGACCGCATGACGTCTTCATGTGTTTCCACTTCTAAATTATTTTAGATTGCATTTGAATTTTAGGAATGTGCATTGAGGAGCACCATATAAAGGTACATCAGCGATATAATAATCATGTTTATAATGTACATTACGGACTATTATCTCTACATTATCTCTCTTACTATTTTCTCTCTTACTCTCTCTCTCTTCTCTCTCTTTCATCTCTCTGTCTGACTCTGTGTATAATTGACTGTATAGTGCACACTATCAATCTCTAACTCACTTTTTCTCTCTCTCGCTCTCTCTCTCCTCTCTCTCTCTCTCTCTCTCTCTCTCTCTCTCTCTCTCTGCATGTATATCATGTGTACAATGCACTGTGCAGTGTACACTATCAATCTTTTTCTCTCTCTCTCTCTCTCTCTCTCTTTGCACTTTGCCTTCTGCTCGTGCGATTGAGTGGCTCTTCTGGGAATGGAGGAGGCTGTGAAAAGGTCACAGGAGGTTTGAGTATCAAATTACTGTTAATGATAATGATAATAAAAAGATAAATCTGCTCCAAATCTATCTCTGAGCTTTTTTCCCCTCCGTATGGAATGTGATTTATGTGCGATTGGTCTCATGAATTGCTTTGCATGATTGTAAGGAGGTGTGTAATTCATTACAATGCAAACACTGTTGTTCATTTGTTGTTCTATGCTAATGTGTATCGAGCTGTATGTCATTCATGTGTCTCAGAGGCTACTATGATGAAAGATACAGTAGTGAGCCATCTGGGTTGTACAGAGCATCACACTACAAAATGACATCTCAACATCTCAACCCCAAAGCTTTACACAAACATTTAAATCCCCAACACTGCATTTCAAGTTACAACCACAGAAAATGCTAATATTTTACACTGCCCTAAACTTGGCTTATGTCTTCGCTGAAACTGTAATTACACTACATTTAAATGTAAAACTGTCCGTAAACTTGTTATAAACACTTGCTCTTGGTCTTTCGTCAGATTCTTAATTACACTATACTGATACAGATGTAGGATCATAATTTGAGCCAGTTTGCTACAATAGGAAAATAGTCCTGCAGCAAGAGGAAATGTAAATTATTATGTGAATTAGAATACATTTTTCAGAAAGGAAAGTCAAGTCTGAAGTTTTAAAGTGGAAATTATAACCTTCAGAAGCCTTTTTAAACCTCAAATGTAAATGTATTGCATTGCAGGAACTTTCTCTTGCAACAGCGTGTTTAAATTAAGATCCTACACCTGTTAAGCTGATTCCATTTGACCACAAAGCCATAATTGCCATTATTAAATACATAAATCTGCAGTGACTTTCCCTCCCTACAGCACAGAGACTGAGAGGTTGGCCGTCCTTCCTTGGTGGCAGGATAGAGTGGCATCTTGACATTACCATCTCCAGGCCCGCTGGCACAGCTGTCACCCACAGGATGGGAGACTGGCAGGGTCGATGGCCCCATGGCGCGCCTTTTGGCTGACGCCCTCCGTCCCCCTCTGTCCCCTCCGTCCCATCTCTCAGTGAAAGGGCAAGATGGCCTCCGCCAGTCTCTCAGTGCATTGATCAGAGGCCAGACCTCCATTAGCTAAAGGTCACTGGGTTCACTGTGCTCTGTGCCGTCCCTACAGCTCCCCATGACCATGGTGGTGGGAGGATGTCCGTTCATTGCCCTACCTCCATTCCAACCGAGACTAGCATGCTAGCAGATACCCATAGACTTCCAGTCATTGTGCTAACGCTAGTTAGCGTTGGCTCGTGAAACTACCTCTAACTTCCTTCATACTGGACATAAAAATGGTATCCACAAGTTCATCTGACTATGGGGAAGTAGATAAAGGGCCTCATTGCCAAAATCCCGAAGTATCCCTTCAAGTAACAAAAGTAAATGTAATTACTCAAATATACTTAAGTACCATAATTTCACATTCCTTATATTAAGCAAACCAGATGACACAATTTTCTTGTTTTTTATATTTACGGATAGCCAAGGGCACACTCCAACACTCAGACTTCATTTACAAATGCAGTATTTGTGTTTAGTTAGTCTGCCAGATCAGAGGCAGTAGGGATGACCAGGGATGTTCTCTTGATAAGTATGTGAATTGGACCATTTTCCTGTCCTGTAAGCATTTGAAATGTAACGAGTACTTTTGGGTGTCAGGGAAAATGCATGGAGTAAAAAGTAATTGATCAGAAATACAGTGTAGACATTGCTAATGTTGTAAATGACTATTGCAGCTGGAAATGGCAGATTCTTTATGGAATATCTACATAGGTGTACAGAGGCCCATTATCAGCAACCATCACTCCTGTGTTCCAATGGCACGTTGTGTTAGCTAATCCAAGTTTATCGTTTAAAAGGCAAATTGATCATTAGAAAACCCTTTTGCAATTATGTTAGCACAGCTGAAAACTGTTGTCCTGATTAAATAAGCAATAAAACTGGCCTTCTTTAGACTAGTTGTCACACCCTGATCTGTTTCAGATGTCCTGGTTATTGTCTCCACTCCCTCCAGGTGTCGCTTGTTTTCCCCAGTGTATTTATCCCTGTGTTTCCTGTCTCTCTGTGCCAGTTCGTCTTGTATGGCCAAGCCTACCAGCGGTTTTCTCGTTTTCTGCTTTGCCTTTTCTTTGCCTTTATTCTAGTCCTCCCGTTTTGACCCTTACTTGTTCTGGACCCTGTACCCGCCTGCCTGACCATTCTGCCTGCCCTGACCTCAAGCCTGCCTGCCACTCTGTACCTCCTGGACTCTGATCTGGTTATGACCTTTTGCCTGTCCACGACCGTTCTCTTGCCTACTCCTTTTTGGATTATTAAACATCTTAAACTCCAACCATCTGCCTTCTGTGTCTGCATTTGGGTCTCGCCTAGTGTCATGATACTAGTAGAGTATCTGGAGCATCAGCATTTGTGGGTTTGATTACAGACTCAAAATGGCCAGGAACAAAGGACTTGTTCTGAGAAATGAAGGCTATTCCATGCTTGAAATTGCCAAGAAACTGTAGATCTCGTACAACGCTGTGTACTACTCCCTTCACAGAACAACGCAAACAGTCTCTAACCAGAATAGAAAGAGGAGTGGGAGGCCCCGTTGCACAACTGAGCAAGAGGACAAAACACCAGTCTCAACGTCAACAGTGAAGAGGCAATTCCGGGATGCAGGCCTTCTAGGCAGAGTTCCTCTGTCTGTGTTATTTTGCCCATCTTAATCTTTTGTTTTTATTGGCCAGTCTGAGATATGGCTTTTTATTTGCAACTCTCCCTAGAAGGCCAGCATCCTGGAGTCGCCTATTCACTGTTGACGTTGAGACTGGTGTTTTGCGGGTACTATTTAATGAAGCTGCCAGTTGAGGACTTGTGAGGTGTCTGTTTCTCAAACTAGACACTCTAATGTACTTGTCCTCTTGCTCAGTTGTGCACCGGGGCCTCCCACTCCTCTTTCTATTCTGGTTAGAGCCCGTTTGCGCTGTTCTGTGAAGGGAGTAGTACACCGCATTGTACGAGATCTTCAGTTTCTTGGCAATTTCACACATGGAAAACCTTCATTTCTCAGAACAAGAATAGACTGACAAGTTTCAGAAGAAAGTAATTTATTTCTGGCCATTTTGAGCCTGCAATCGAACACACAAATGCTGATGGTCCAGATACTCAACTAGTCTAAAGAAGGCCCGTTTTATTATTTCTTTAATCAGAACAACAGTTTTCAGCTGTGCTATCATAATTGCAAACAGGTTTTCTAATGATCAATTAGCCTTTTAAAATTATAAATTTGAATTAGCTAACACAGGAGTGATGGTTGCTGATAATGGGCCTCTGTACACCTATGTAGATATTCCACAAAAAAAACTGCAGTTTCCAGCTACAATAGTCATTTACAACATTAACAATGTCTACACTGTATTTCTGGTCAATTTGATGTTATTTTAATGGACAAAAAATTGGCTTTTCTTTAAAAAAATAGGACATTTCTAAGTGACCCCAAACCTTTGAACGGTAGGGTAAATAGTAAAGTACAGATACCCCAAAAAACTACTTAAGTAGTACTTTAAAGTTTTTTTTACTTAAGTACTTTACATCACTGTTAATTTTCCCCCATTCTGTTTGATCACCCACAATATACTACACCATTGTACCTCTTCCAGATATTATTACTGTGTCCACCTAAAATCAAAGACTCCTTCATTCTAATTTTCTCCCTCCAGTAGAATGGCACAATAAAGGAGGTGCCTCACCTACTACAGAAGATCACAGCAGCACAATTACATCAAATTGCCAGGCCAGACCGGTGGTTTCACATTGCGCTGATCATCGCTGAATCACAGTTGGCCTTATATGGTTCATCCAGCCTGTGAATGAATGGGGGATAATTGTGGTGCTAAATAGTGTGAAGGCTGAGGCTGCCACCGGGTGGGATCCATTTCCTGTGTTGTCAGGGGCACCAGTGATGGAGAGGTCTGTGCCTGCCTGCGTCTGTTGCACACACAGAAAGGCAGATGAACTTATTTGCATACACACACTCACCGTCACACAAGGATACAAACGCGCACACACACACACACACACACACACACACACACACACACACACACACACACAGACAGATATACACACTCCACACACACACAGATATACACACTCCACACACACACACAGATATACACACTCCACACACACACAGATATACACACTCCACACAGACACACAGATCTAAACACTCGACACACACACACAGATATACACACTCCACACACGCAGATATACACACTCCACACACACAGATATACACACTCCACACAGACACACAGATATATACACTCCACACACACACACAGATATACACACTCCACACACACAGATATACACACTCCACACAGACACACAGATATATACACTCCACACACACACACACAGATATACACACTCCACACACACACACAGATATACACACTCCACACACACACAGATATACACACTCCACACACACAGATGATGATTGTCTCTTGCTTCTGTCAGGTTGTGTTTTTTTTCCTCCAGCCATGGAGACCTCATCCTGGGAAATTGAGCAATTTCTGATTGAAAACAGTGCCGGTAATTAGAGCACTCACTATTTGTAACCACTTGGCATTACATTAGTATGCAAAGCTGGCAGTCAGCTAATCTGGGGGAAAACGTTTGTTTCCTTAATTGCCCTCTTAGGACAAAAGTGAGGGGGGGGATAGAGTAAAATTTGAACATTTGAACGTGCTCCTGCTAGAATGGAGCCTGGTGTGTTCAGGGGACGTGGCTCCTTCAACACGGTCTTTAACTTCACTAATGGACAGACAACACATAGGCATACACACATGCACAGTCACACATACACTGGCACACACAATCAGCATTCATACACAAACACAGACACACACATGGTCACAGATGCATATAAATTATTAACAGTGATTTGGCATATGAACTACACAACGTGACAATGGACAATGAAATAACCTTCCTATTTTATTCTGCGTAAGAGGGCATATCAATCCACCTGGTCTGTGTCAGGCCAATCGTTCCTCTCCATCCTACCTGCCTCCTCACCTTGGCTTTACTTACATTAGGACGACATTACCTCACACTACCTCTTTAATAGGATATTATAGTCCCCTCCACCCTAATGACTTCATCCCTGCAAGCACCTTTGACTTTTAATTGGCCCTATATTAATGTAACTAAATATGTATGTAATTACCATGTAAAAAGTTAGTAAGTACATGCAGTTATGCACCACTTGTCACTTTAAATGTGAAGTTTTTGCTTGTACCGATTTTGTAATGTTAAGTACTATGCCGAAGCCTACAATCACCTGTCTGGTACAATGTAATTTACCATAGTTCCTCCCCTGTAGTTAGTCTGAAATGATGCCACTGTAACGTAAAGTGTTGCTATCGCTGCCACCGTATCTTTCTGATGTCACACAAATCCTTCTCTACCTGATGTCCTATTCTAAGATGAGTCTCTACTCTGATCTCAATCGTAATTGTACAGTCTGTCCTCTCTCCCCCCTGGTCATTGTCCAACCTTCGGCTAGAGAGACTGTTACAGAGGGGATGGAGAAAGACAACTAAGAGGACACTCATCTAAAAGTAGAAGGACGGCTTACCTTTAGACGAGTGTCCTCTTAGTTGTCTCTCTCCATTTTACACCATCCCCTCTGTAACAATCTCTCTAGCCCATTTGTTGACCTGAGAAGGATATGTATTGATTGAAATTCCATTATAATTATTTTGCCCAGTACCTCCATGCGTATGATGTGCATTTGACAACAAACATTTTGGCAATCTCCCTACCTTTATACGGATGGAGAATTATATGATTTTTCTGTGATTGCAGACCTGTAGGATCCACAGCCTGGCAAGCTTCATGGTCAGATGTTCTGCTGGCTCGTCCTACACACAAAGTAAAATACAGCCCAATTAAATCAGTCGGCAGCCTGGAAAAGACACAACAATGACAGCTTTGGTTTAGAATCATACAAGAAAGTCAGGTCGTGCTTTCAGATGGAAATAATATTGAGGCTTATTCCTAAAACTGGCTTATGTGGTGCATGTTTTCTGGGTTATGGGGTGCATGTTTTCTGGGTTATGTGGTGCATGTTTTCTGGGTTATGGGGTGCATGTTTTCTGGGTTATGTGGTGCATGTTTTCTGGGTTATGTGGTGCATGTTTTCTGGGTTATGTGGTGCATGTTTTCTGGGTTTTGTGGTGTAGGCTATTTACCTGTTTGGCAAAAAAGGTAAAATATGGTAAATTAACATTGCCAGTGAGTTTTATGAATGAACCCTATATGATGATCATGTATCCATCCAGGATACATTCTTGATTAATACATATTCACTGCTCACTGCGTCACAGCAGAAGGAAGCATGTGTCTTGTGAATCATATAGCAACTAAAATCTGACATTGTCCTTTATGAACGGTTTCATCATTGCAGCTGATTTGAAAACATTGTTTTCAAGTGTACAGATGTTCAAGTTATGCCTGCATTCCTTAGTCAAATGCCTGACAGGCACCGAGACAAAATAAATGAAATTCTCAAAATACTTTGTAAAATATGCATCAACATAATTTAATATAATAATTGAAAATGTTTCATGAATATAAACACTGTGTTCTGGTGGTCACTTTTATCAATGCATTCTGGTTTAGGATTACACCATAGATCAATATGTCTTTACAATTTAGACTATAAGAAAACACAAATTCAGTCAATAAGGAGGGGTAACACATTTCAGTCTACCAAGTTGGATTGACAGGTAAGAGGCAGGTTCACAAATAATCCCTTTTTCTAGTAATAGGCATACATGTTAACATTATACAGCCTACACATTATGAAAGTCAAGATCGGATTCGTTTTTTCTTCATTTTTCTAATACATTTGCATTTCATTCCTGCATTAAACCGCATGCTGAAACATTACTTAGAAAATGAAGTAAATTACGTCCATATAAATGATTATTTAGGGAAAAACACTACTAATTCGTTCAGTTTAAAAAACATGGACTATATTCTCTACATATATAAACTTTTGCACACCTGAAGTCAAGTCTTCATAGGTCACAGGTGCGTAGGAGAGGCAATAACTGCTGTGAAATGTGATTGACTCCCGTACGTCTAGACGCAAAACAAACAACCAGCGAAACGTTTCTGTCACATTTCGTCAAGGCAAGACGTTCTTCTCTAAAACTATTCCATTATCTTATTGTTTTATATCTTTTTAATTTCGCACCTTGCTACTGTGGAGCATGTTCACGCTTCGAGGACAATTCCGAACCACTATCCAAATTCAGACCATTTCCGTGCCTTTGACTTTTTATAAAACTTGAATTTCTAACTGGTCGTTTTTATTTTGACATGACAAAATTTGACATAGTGTTTTGAAAAGGAGTGAATGAGAAATCGAGAGGTAAACAAAACGAGTTGCTCAGTTAATCACTGTTTAAATCACTCAAAATCACTAATAATTACAATAGAACATTCAACACATTTAAAGAATCATATCATTCAATAAACATGTTAGGTTAATGTTATCAAGTGGTAATTTTTTTGTCATTATAACATCTTATATTCGTTATTTTAGCTGGTTTCAAATCATCCATGTAAAATGATAAGAAATGAAGTAATGAGTCATTTATTAGACATACTTCCACTAATTGTGATGTCCTATCACAAATTAATTTCTCAGAGCCTTGCTGGCTTTCAATAATTTTCTGCCACACTCTTTCAGACCTCAATTATAGAAGTAAGTGGAGGACTGAAACTCAGATCTGTATTTCGGGAAAATGGATTCAATTTTGATCGTAAGAATGTGAAGCACATTTATTATATAACCCATTGTAAAACAAACACAACATGCAGGTTATTGTAAATTAGAGACATTTCAAGATATAAAGCAGTCCAACACGCGAGACACACAATGAATCAATAATTATTTTCCAATTTTTTACATTTCTAACAAGACATGTACAACCTGTGTACATGTATAGACAAACACATATGATAAGGTATGTTCAGGGTCTGGGTCAGGTGCAAGAAACTTTACAACTAAAAAGCTAACTTGACCTTTTTCACAATTTGAGAAACTTAAATAATTTTGCCAGTCCCTATAGCTTAATATATCAATTATTTTATTTATATACAGTGGTGCCCTTAGACTTATTTTCGTGTTATGTCTTTTCAACAACAACACAAATGATACTATTTTTAAGGTAATTAAGGCACGCATATTTGAGAAATGTTCTGTAATAAAATATAATCACTTCTCGGCCTCTGAAATGTGTACCATTCACATTTAGTGAGCCATCAATCAAACAAATACATGTTTGTCGAGTATTAGCTTTAGGCTAAGGCATCAACAAAACTGTAATAAGTCTAAGAAGTCATTAGGCTTTATGCCTATAAAGTTAACATAGTTTAAAACGTTGACTGTTGGCTAATATTCAATAAAGGTTAGTCTAACTGAAATAGGAGAAATAGGAAAACGCACACAAAATCAGGGTCACCAAGGAAACATTTATTCTCATAACCCTCTTCTTGATGAACGAATATTGAACTAATTTCACAACAATTTTCCGTACTCATCTTTGCAATGCATGAGGTCCTAGTACTATTTATTATTCGATCCCCCTTCTATTTAATATTGACTTTGTTATCCCATTGTAGCCTTATAACAATTGTTAAGCAGTTGTTGCATTGCTCAATATAATTATACACATTGCTTCTATGGCTTACTGTAGCCTAAATAGTATTAGTGTGGACAATTAAATAATTGCTTTGTATTTGAAATTATAGAAAATAAGGTAAGGCCATTTCAGGGCACCAACCCGGAAAATAACTTAATATAACGTCATTTCAATTTCGGGGTGGCAACCTAAATGTATCTATCCTAAATGTATCCTACTCTCACCGAAGCTTCAAAGGTGAAGTCAGAAGTCATATTTTTATCCTTCACATCACAATCCGGCCTTTTCCAGACACCGAAAACAACTCATATTCAATAATATCAGGTACTTTTTGACGACCTATTTCCGGTAAAAAAAAATATTCGTGCAGTGATATGGATGTAACGCTTCCTTAACTTTGTCAGTTAAGGCCAAATGGCTTTGGGGGAGGTTTGAATCAGTCCCTGTGTGTACATTGAGGTCCAGTGTTCTGGCAACAAAAGGGGGCTAATCCACGTAATTTACACAATGCATAGCGCCGTGTTTACATGGGATAGAGGAGGGCCTCATCTTTTTCTACCGGACATAAATGCTGAAGTGGTGCATCGCCTTCTAGTGAAAAGGGGCCTTCTCGGGGCGATATGTGGAGAACACTTCAGGAGCCTTGAATAAATCCTATTGTAACTTTCTTTTGGTTTGGCTAAAGTGTCCTAAAGAGAGCTTCACCCCCGAGGGACGAGCCATGTCCGCCAAAACACACCTGTGAATGTAGTCTGCAGGCTATGCAAGGCTAGGCTATCGCCTATTCAATGGTGTCTATTAATCATTTCACAATCAGAGAATCACACAGTTTTGCAATTTCGAGATTAATAGACACAATATTTCGTAAGATATGTAAATATAGCCTAATGTTACTTTTTGCGACACAGCCAGTTATGGAGAAGCTTTGTTTTGATATTTTAGTCGTGTGGAGTGCGCTAACTATTTTGACTCATCATGTATGCTACTGCTACTGTTTACTATCTATCCTGTTGCTTAGTCACTTTATCCCTACCTATATGTATATATCTAACTCAATTACTTCTTACCCCTTCACATCGACTCGGTACATACCCTGTGTATACAGCCAAGTTATCATTACTCATTGTGTATTTATCCCTAGTGTTTAATTTTATTTGATTATTTCTCTATTTGTCTCTGCATTGTTGGGAAGGGCCAGTAAGTAAGCATTTCACTGTTAGTCTACACCTGTTGTTTATGAAGCATGTGACAAATACCATTTTATATCAGTCTATGATTTCCGAAGTGTGTGAAAACTTTTGGCTACTGTGAATTAGCAGCGTATCCCAATTTGTCATTGAAATCGTTTGTTGGATAAATTATAGCAGGCCGTCAAATAATTTTAATCACACAAACTCAACGATCTGAAGTATTATAGGTTTTGTTGACAAGTTACGTTCAGCAGGGGTTACGCTTATAGGCCTACATTATTTTCCCAGTTTTTACCATGCAATAGTGTGTTATTAATTACTTCAATCTGGATTTTGGTATGTCAAACCATAACCTACCTGAATGCGCACTCTCACAATGTTTTCTTAATTCAGTGTTTACTTTTCTTGAATTAAGATATCCGTTTTAGAAATAGTTAAGCTATATGACATTAGGCTTCCGACTATTGTTATGGGTCGGCTATATTATTGCCAATCTAAGAAATAAAATAAGAAAGACAAATAAAGAATAAAAGTTAGTCCCAAATAGGCAATTATAATACATGCTTAATTGCAAGGAAAACTATTTGTCATACGAGGAAAATTGCCTACATCATCTAACAGGACAGACAATACGTATGCTAATATCTCTAAATGTGGCATTATTTTATTAGGCCTACAATCTGTGGTCAACAGGTGTAAAATGCACAATATCCGCTCCAAATGCATAACTTTTATGACACTTGCCACACATCACTGAACGATAAGATTGATAATCTAAATGTTAACACAATTTGAAGACGTTGTTTTACGTTTGGCGTATTGTCATAGTCTCTAAACTAATGCATGTACTTTATTCACCTCAAATGTATTTTTTCCATAGGCCACTGATGACAGACATCATAGGTTGTATTATAACATGGCCTACAAAGTAACGAAACAGTGACCTTTAACTTCTCTGTTCCTTGACCAGTGTAATATAGCTGAATATAACCGCCATGTTGAGGTAATTGAAGCAATGCTGATGGCCTGGTGCATGGCTCTGTTAGTCGGCCTAACTAAGTTTAGCCTATAACCTATATAGGCGACACACCTACTATTATATCAGTCAATTGTTGTATAATCCCCAATTTGGGTTACAAAAGTAAACCGTCTGTCTGTTGCAAGATATTAAAGCATTCTTCAAATAGATTAATTGCTAAATTCATATAACATAACTACATCTATCTCAAGCAACAACATAATTGCCATTTAGCCTACGTTAAAACGTGATATTGTAATATACCAGCACAAATAGGCTCATGTTTAAATCGATGTTGCAAGAAATAGGATATGAAATGGTGGAGGACTGACGTTGGACGGAATGTGAAATATATAACGATTTAATACACGACCAAGGCAAAAGCCCGTCCCTTTACAATTTGAAAGAATAGCCGACTAAACTTTTTTTTTTACCCTCAATCACATATGGACAAAAAGTGGTCCCAAGCCCTTATTTAGCCAAGAATCATTCGTTTAATTATTTACACTAATAAGACAAATTCCCGAGTTATTTGACTCACAGCCATTTTAATACTTTTCAGCCCAATTTCAGATGTCTGTCTTTGTGGTTCCCGTAATTCCGTTTTTCATGAAGGGTGGATAATTATTTTGGCACTGTCAGGTAAATTCCTGCGGTAAATTGAAATATTCTTCTTTAATCCCCGCTAATGCCAAATCTCATTGTGCGAAGGTCTGAAGGGCAGACGTCACGTGGTGCTCAGGTTGCATCTCAGGTGAGCCTTGCGTTGCAGGGGGGCGCGAGGGATTTGTTCGTGCCTTTACAGGCATATAACATGATTACCAGATCTTTATTAATCAAGCCTTTTCTTCCAGAAATTGTAAATTCAGTTAAGATGCACGTTATCTAATGAGTGATGAGTGAATAGCAACTTGTGACGGTATATCAAATAGGCCAACTAGCCCATATTCCTACCATTTCAATTAATTAATAAATAATCAGTATTATGGAATTAGGTTTTCTTTGCAAGGATGCTCTAATTTCGTCCTTGTGACAGGGGAACGGATAAGCTTATATGACTAGCATTGGGAATACCATGGCATCTTTGTTATTTAGAGTTTGATATTTTATGTTTTATCAGAATGTGACACTTTTGGGGCATAACAGTGAATTTATACCTGATTAGTGATTATAACATTAAAGGTCCAGTCCAGTAAAAATTACGTTTTTGCTGTCTTTTGTATCATATTGTACAACAACTGATGAAACTAACACTCTAAAAGTGTGAAACATTATAATCAGTGTTATTTCCTGATCAGCAGTTTTGCATGGGAGTTTCAGCTTTCCATGGTGACATCACCAAATCAAGTCAAATCAAATCAAATGTTATTGGTCACATACACCATGTGGTAAATTGGTTAATAGACCAATAACAAAGAGTTCCAAACCTCTCTGCCAATAACAGCTAGTTTTCAGTTTTCCCTCCTCACTCAGACCCCTTCCAGACAGTCCTAGCAAAATTCTTGCTTAAGAATTTTTTTTTTGCTAAAAATAAATTTTGCCCATTTTAATGTAAATCTGTCACATTAAGGTACTTAATTGTTACCCAAAAACAGGGGAGCAACTTTCACAGGGGACAAGGGATAGGACATTTTTTGTCCCTCCAGTTTTATCTTTGGAATGTGATACAAAATGAGGCGACGGTTTGCTTTAGGACCAGGCAGACGCCTATGAGTGGTCGGGTAGGCTGTTTGGAGTGTTTATCCAACCGGATACATTTAAAAAAAATAAAAATAAGTTATGTCCCCCCCACTTCTAAAACCAAAGTTGCGCCCCTGCCCAGAAATGATTTGGTATTGATATAAAAACGGCTGGATTGGACCTGTAGCTGTATGACATAGAGTTTAGAGATGCTTGTGGTAATGGCTGGAGCGGAATGAGTGGAATGGTATTGAACACATGGTTTCCATGTGTTGGATGCCATTCCATATGTTCCATTCCGGACATTATTTTGAGCCGTCCTCCCCTCAGCAGCCTCCTGTGTGCCACATAGCATTGTAAACAGAATGTTAAGGTGAGATAATAGTCTAATGTTAAACACAACCGTTTTTCTTAGTTGCAGAAAATATTAACAAAAGTTAGTGACTTCTGTGGGTTTGTGTGTGTGTGTGTGCTTGGCACCCCCTGAATTTACTTTCTGAGCATCCTTCATTTGTAGTCAGTAGGAAATGAAAGAGTCAATCTCTGCTCTGGCAGTTCCTGTGTCACTCTTTGCAGGATAGGCTGGGAGAGAACAGTTGACGCAGATAGCATGCTCAAACCAGGTCTCTGGAGACCCTGACATCAAAGCGGACCAAACCTCACATTGAGAGCACTTTAAGCCAGGCACGAATGTGACAACAGAACAACCCAATATGCGAATGTCACTTTTGTCAAACCTAACCGAACACTGACAGAAAGACTATAGAACCATTTTATGGCAGAAGGTTGAGGAACAGAAACACAGAGAGCTGTACTCACAGTCCTACTTCCTGTTGGGACCTCAGAGATTGATTAGGTTGCTAGGGGAGACGGGTGACTGACACATTTTGTCGAAATCGTGTTGATGAGAGTGGCTAGTGTCGCGCAAACAGTGTTTAGAGTTTGTTTCTGCTCCTCAAGCGTCCACATTGACAAGGCATAGACATAGTCTGAAAGTGTAACATCTTCTACAGACCCGTCAACTGACAAGGACACAGCTTGAGCTTGAAACTGATCAATTCCCATGCCAACGACAAGACTTTGCTCTGATAGCAACGCTTTATTTTGTAAAAACTCCTGTCTAGTTTGTCTAAGTTGTCATGTTTTTTTTGCATAGCAAGTCCCATCTCCCTCCTGAGTCCTGGTAGGTAGAATGGAGAAACTAAACCTATGATAAAACATAGTGTTTTAGCTAATCTTGGGTTTAAACTCTGAAGTTAAAGTTTTGACCTTTCCAGATCTCCAGTTGGGAGTAGTCAAGGAAGTAGCTTTATACTCAAGCCTTGTTTCTCTTGTCCTAAGTAGTATGCCGATTCAACAGGTCTAATACTTGAGCTTGTCTTCGGACACTATTTCCAAGGCGATATCTGATACCCAAAGCACTTTCCTCTTCAAAGTAGTCTCCTGTTGTGCTTTGTGACCACAATAGTGTCAATCTTGTATGTTCAAAGCCCCATCCCTGTGTCAGCTTTGAGTTGCTGTCTATACATCTCTCTTGAAAATACATTTGAAACTTTGAAGGCTGGCCTGAAAACACTATTGAAATTGTAAGACATTTAAAAAACATATATATTGATACTGATTCCAGTTGCGTACGCATCAAAACTAATGTTAAGATTCAAATTTAGAGTAAAGCAGTAAAAAAAACCTCAAATGGCAAAATATTTTTTTGATGTTTCTTTAGTGTAGGAGTATTGATTGAAATGCATTTGAAATATGAATAATGTAAAGCTTTACACCAGAGCTCTCTAGGGCCACAGTAGCCTAGCCTACAGCTGCACTACAATCTATGCATCAGAGGAAATATCAATTGAAATGCAACTGTTTTACTGAGCAAAGTGATGGATATGCCATCAGATGTTAGGCAATTTTTGTGATCAAGATATTTATTGATTTGCATCAATATCATTATGTGATTCATCTTGTTCAAGACACAACTGATTAATATGAAGTATATGGCATTGGGTGTCTGGATAAATGAAAAGCCCCCAAAATTTCTATCAGACAGATCTGACCTAGACAGAAGCAAGCGGAAAAGCTGCAGATCAACGAATGCCATGTGATTGGGAACGTTCGACTGACAATGATCAGATGAAAAGAGCGGCGATCTCAATAAACTTGTCATTCAGCCTTTCAAGGTTCAATCATATCTGAGGTGTTTTGCATAACTATGAGCCCCACGTTTCCTAATCCTCAAAGGATCTCGGTGCTACTTGGCTTTGCACTGTAGTCATTCAAGGTCGCAACCCGGCAGGAAATATGGGCTGCCATAGCAACACAAAGATGGCTTCAGAAGGCTTAGCATAATTCTTCCCTAATAGAAAAATAACAGCGCCAAATCCTGTCCTTAGTGAACTGGCTTATTCGATGGAGGCAGACTCCCACCTGTGAAGCACATAGTCACCACACCAATGTGCAAAGACCACTAGGAGCTGAAAAAAGGTCCGTCTTTGAAAAGGGGAGTGGGGATTGGGGGCCTCGGACCGAGCCACATTTTTTCTCTTCGCTGCAGCTGAAAACAACCCACAGTATGTCTCGGACTAGCTTGAGCTTTTTGAGGGCTGAGAATATAAGCTGCCAAATGAATCGTAGTCTCTAAATAATACTTATCTTTGAAGAGTTTATACCTCTCTCTCTCTCTCTCTCTCTCTCTCTCTCTCTCTCTCTCTCTCTCTCTCTCTCTCTCTTTCTCTTTTGGTGAAAACTAGTGGAGAAAGAAGTCGGCTCACATTGGCAGCAAATATTGACGTGTTTTATTTTCGTTTTGAGAATGATTGTACACAGCCCACATCACATGAAACTATATTAAAAGATGAAAAGAAATATTTCAAAACTTTTTTCACAAATGTATTTTATCCCGAGAGTGTTTCAGTTGTATTCTTGAGAAGGAGGACATACATGGACTACCATGAGTCCCCATAGATTCTCATGTCTTCAATCAGAATTACAGTGAGCTCATTAAACACACTCAAACAAACAGAATAAGCAGGAAACCAACCGTCCAGAGCAAGGAATGTACCTTTGCACTCTAGTTGCAGTGAAAGGGAGCTGCAGTGTGCTTAAGGGATGTTTTTGTATTCTTGTGCACCTATGTCACCATGTCACCATGTGTCTGTGTGTGTGTGTGTGTGTGTGTTTGTGTGTGTGTGTGAATCTGTTTAGACTGTGTATGTGGCAGGAAGGAAAGGAAGGGTGCACTGTGGAATAGACTTAGTCAGGTTAGGCATTCGCATGATCTCTATCTGCCTTGTAACCCTCTCCCTCCCTTTATGACTGTGTCAGCGGTGATCACAAAATATCTGCACCCGTCTCTCTCCCTTCCCCCCAACCCTCTTTGTTGCCAGATACCAAGGAGATGGATTCTTGTCAGTGTGTGAATCGCATCAAGATGATGGGAGCTGGCGAGAGCATAAATTACCGCCACGTTTGAGAGTGCGAGACATGTAAGTATCAGCCACTACAGCAGTGAAATGTACTCTGCTTATAGAATCACCCATGAGTACAAAAGATCCAGCAATATTGCAGCCACAGTGATCGAGCCAAAAATCGAAGCCTTTATGAAATCATTACTGTCAAGGCTGGGGTATGAGAATCAAATCCTAGCAGCCAAACATGGTTTTCAAAGAAGGGTCCTATGGTTTGTTGCTGTTTTGTTTCTGTCTTATACAGATGCTAACAGATAAGGGATGTAGTAGTTGGATATGTAACTCACTCTGCTAGTGCTTGGCTAGTGCTCAGCCACTTCTAGGAGCCCCTCTTCTCACTGTCTGTCTGGGTTAGTTACACTACTAACTCCCTGTCTGTCTGTCTGTCTGTCTGTGGCATATGCCTGCTACTTGTCTTATTACGGGGTGTTTAAAGGATATTTCAGCCTGCCTGAATAAGGAGCACCACCTCATTCCCCGGCTATGGGTAATCTTCTTTCATTGTGAGGGATGCTTTTCTATTCAGCGGTGCTGTGTTCAATAGCGTCTCAGGTAGTCATAGTGACACCATAGCACTGAATGGAGAATCAGAGGAAGATAATCATTATATTATAGTGCGCTTTCAGCCTCCTCGCAGGAAATAGCCGGAATGCTTTTGGGCTTGCTAGCTGTTGCCTAATGCTTATATCAATAACAAAATCACTGAGTGCTCAATCAGTACAAAGAGTAATATCTTCATTGCAGCCAAAGAGAGTTATCTCATATTTTTCTACTCTTATCTTAACATTAGTATTCCTGGTTGCGATTAACCTTAAGGGTGGCTTATTAGTACTTAAGGGGAGTTTTTGTTATGTAAATGAGCATGCAGCCTTCTTTGCTTTTATATCGATACATCTTTCAGCTGTTGGGCAAATATGCAAAATTCATACGTTTATAATTCTTATTTTTTTAAGTTCTACTTTTGTCCTTTGTGTTGTGGATTCTTCGTGCATCATAGGCATAGATTACCATGAAAAACAATTAGATGCTATTTTCTGTGCTACCAGAGTCTCCACCTTTATTGCCGTTTCCCATAGAGCCCTCTTTATGAACCCCTCTCTGCATTCTTGACATTCACCCCTTATTGTGGGATGATTTGGCTTTGTGTCTTCACGTTGAATGGGCGATGACAGTCATAATGGTCATGGAGCCCTCCTGGCCTGTACAGTAGGTCGCTCAATGACCGTCTGAGCAGCAGAGGAGACACTGGTGTAATTAAATCAGCACTGTATGCACAATTGACCAACGATAGGCCATACTCCCCCGCTGTTCCCTGAAGGGAATCCCACTGAATCTCTCTTAAAGCCTCCTGTTTCAGAGTCTTACACCGGGCAACTTTCCACATCAAAGCACTGCGCCCCTTCTCAAGGACTCACATCTCCAGGAAAGAATGGCCTCGGCTGAGATACGGACACCGCTGGTCTAATTTGCCTCGCCTGCACCCCCTTCCCCGGTTTGGGCCCTATCCGAGGCTGAAGCAGCTATCTGACGAGATCACACAGAGAGGTGCGGGAACTTAAAGGCGAGGAGTTACTGCGCATCCTACCAGGAGCTTCCAAAGAGTTCTATTAAAACGGGTTCAATATGCCGGTCACAGCTTTCAAAGTGCTGAACACCCTCTAGCCCCAGCAAACTCAAAGGGCATCAGTGCACGCTCAGTAAGAGGAATCTGGCCCCCATTAATTTAATGAGTCCAGGGTATTCGTATGCCAAAGCCAACTGTGAAGTCTCTTTTTTTTCATCTCTTGTGGAGTTTTTAAGGAGCAATCCGCCAACTTGGGAGTGAAAAAGGAGAGTAGGGAGAGAGAGAGGTGTGTGCTTCTTAACTGAGATCAATTTCCAGCTGTCAGTCCTCAGAGTGCAATTTCCAACAGTTAGGATCTCTTTGCCCGAGTCGAAAACACAGACGAGCAACGCAGAGTGGAACGTTTATTGTCATCAGGAGAGAGCTCTCCCCACTTTTTGCCTTTTACTCAGACCCCTTATGTTTCTAAAGAGTGATAAAAGAGCAACTACAACGATATAATGGGCATATGGTGGTCAATTGGATACATATTTGCATAATTTTACACTGGCTCAGCTGGAAGCGCTCTCTGGTCACTGAGCTAGAGATGTGAGCGTCCACCATTTTGTTTCTCACTAACCAAAACAAAGCGGGACTATGTTAGGGAGCGACTCCTCTCAGCAACACTGTGTAGCTCAGCATTCCTCTCCTTGACAGAGCAACACCTAAGTGAGAGGGGGTTAGACAGCTAAGTCCTGCATGGCGGGTAGGTTGACGTGGGTCTGACAGTCACCTGTAAGAGATTAGGGAGACAGTGGAGTGGTGGAGTGTGCCGGGGTCCTTCAACCAGGAAGCAGCAGCTGCTGGAGCTAATTAAAGGCAAAGTAACACAGCCCTGCTCAGACCCACTTCAAACACTTCTCTACATGCCAGCCTGGAGTCCCATCTCTGGGTGTCGGGCCGTCAGGGGTCCTCCGTGACCTGCTGCAGGCGCATGCTGGGCCCCGGGTCTGACCTGAGGACCGGGGGGGTGAGCCTGAGAGGATGAGGGGCACTGTGGGGTGCACCTGGGTCTGACTTACCTGGGACTGGATGTCTGCGTGCTGGAGTGTGGCATGTGGCTGTATGGGCGTCGGTAAGGGGACATTGACCTGCACAACAAAGAGAGAGAGGGGGCATAGGTGAAAGGTCGGGAGCAGAAGGGAGGCTTAGGAAAAACACATCAGGTACATTGATTAAACATAATCAGAGGGACAAATGCGCTGGAACAGAGGCAGAAACAGATGCCGTTTAGATGTTCTAAAGAAACTTAACATGTTGTCTTCGTAAGGATTTTGCTTAATGTAAACCTTGCCTTAATTAATAAGATACAGACTTAATTAATAAGATACAGATACAATCTACAATGACAACGTTCAGCCTTTATCGGTTGACACTAGATCATTTTGAAAGGATGACGTTTGCCCAAATCAAAGATGGCAGTGCAGAATTCCTATCCTTCCAGGCAGAACTAGGTAGGTATGAACACAGAAATGTGCTGCTCTGCCAGAACTCCAAACACATTGAGGCAAAGTATAATACTTCAAGACATGCACTCAATATGAAAGTAGGGATCTTTGAATCTCTCTTCCGTTTCCTTTGAATCTGTCTATCAATCCCTCAATGCTTTTGAAGGAAATGTATTGAATCAAAGCCGTTATGCAATCATCCATCACTCACACGTTATGTTGCAGTGAAAATATGAATCAAAGTCAGTGGGATAAGTAAGAACTCTCGTAAAGCAAAGAGAATAATTCTGACACCTCACACAACCTCCCACCACAACTCTTTAGAGATGTCGAAAATCAAGTCGTTCTTTTAACCCAGATTCAGTATTTTCTTGCAGCACACGTTCTTTGTAGTTTTCTCTTGCCACACATATGCATTAAGAATCATACTGTTACACTGTTATTACACTCTTATGCACAGCATTGTTGACTAGGCCTACTCATTTCTGATTGGCTTGAAGGGCATTCTTTATTTCTCGAATGAACGGTAATAACCGACGGTGTTGTCAAACATTCTTACATGTTCTATGTTTGAGCTGCCTTTGAAAGCAAAACTCGAATTGAAAACATTATTGGCATTGTTAAATTCGATTTTCATAAATAGCAAGCCAATATTTAGGAAGATGGATGGTTTGGTTAGCTAAGCTACCAAGTCTGTTTGTTTGGTTACCAAGGCAACTACTGTAGCTATACTCTGGGTCCATATTCACAGTAATAATAAGGAATCCCCCTTGACCAAACCCACAAATTGGTGAAAACAAATATTACTTTTCATTGACCCCCATTGTAAAAGAGCCAATTTCATCAATGATTTTTAGTTATATAGAAATAACAAAACATACCAAAAATCTGCTGTGTTGTTCAATGTACAGTACCAATCAAATGTTTGGACACACATACTCATTCTAGGGGTTTTCTTTATTTTTACTATTTTCTCAAAACTATGACATAACACATATGGAATCATGTAGTAATCAAAAAAGTGTTAAACAAGTCAAAATATATTTTATGTTTGAGATTCTTCCCTTTGCCTTGATGACTTTGCACACTCTTGGCATTCTCTCAACCAGCTTCATGAGGAATGCTTTTCCAACAGTCTTGAAGGAGTTCCCACATATGCTGAGCATATGTTGGCTGCTTTTCCTTCACTCTGCGGTCCAACTCATCTCAAATCATCTCAATTGGGTTGAGGTTGGGTGGTTGTGGAGGTCAGGTCATCTGATGCAGCACTCCATCACTCTCCTTCTTGGTCAAATAGCCCTTACACAGCCTGGTTGTGTGTTTTGGGTAATTTTCCTGTTGAAAAACAAATGATAGTCCCACTAAGTGCAAACCAGATGGAATGGCATATTGCTGCAGAATGCTGTGGGAGCCATGCTGGTTAAGTGTGCCTTGAATTCAAAATAAACCACAGACAGTGTCACCAGCAAAGCACCCCCACACCATCACACCTCCTCCTCCGTGCTTCATGGTGGGAACCACACATGTGGAGATCATCCGTTCACCTACTCTGCGTCTCACAAAGACACAGCGGTTGGAACCAAAAATATCACATTTGGACTCATCAGAGCAAAGGACAGATTTCCACCAGTCTAATGTCCATTGCTCGTGTTTCTTGGCCCAAGCAATTATCTTCTTCTTATTGGTGTCCTTTAGTAGTGATTTCTTTGCAATTCGACCATGAAGGCCTGATTCACGCAGTCTCCTCTGAACAGTTGATGTTGAGATGTGTCTGTTACTTGATCTCTGTGAAGCATTTATTTGGGCTGCAATCTGAGGTGCAGTTAACTCTAATGAAATTATCCTCTGCAGCAGAGGTAACTCTGGGTCTTCCTTTCCTGTGGCAGTCCCAATGAGAGCCAGTTTCATCGTAGCGCTTGATGGTTTCTGAAACTGCACTTGACAAAATTTTAAAAGTTCTTGAAATTTTCCGGATTGACTGACCTTCATGTCTTAAAGAAATGATGGACTGTCGTTTCTCTTGCTTATTTGAGCTGTTCTTGCCATAATATGGACTTGGTCTTTTACCAAATAGGGCTACCTTCTGTATACCACCCTTGTCACAACACAACTGATTTGCTCAAACGCATTAAGAAGGAAAGACATTTCACAAATGAACTTTAAGAAGGCACACCTGTTAATTGAAATGCATTCCAGGTGACTACCTCATGAAGCTGGTTGAGAGAATGGCAAGATTGTGCATATTAGGCTACACATAGCTATGTGTGGAAAACATTTAATCTCAGGTAAGACATTTAACTTGTTTTGGAACTCCACTCGCTACATAGTCTGTTTGTTTGTGTTGTTGGTCTTGGCTAGCTAAATGTTCAGGTCGGTAGCTAGATAGCACTCAATCACGTGGCTGCTAGCACCGTCATGAAAAGAGGCACGAGGGAATCCTTACAGTATTACATTTTTCTAAGTATTGAGAAAGCTCGGGAGTTGAAAATTAATCTTTAGACATGTTGTACTTTTCTTAAATGTAGTTTTGTAATTGACTAAAACAAGCAGACAACAAGAAAATTGCTGTGAGCCGATGGGGTAACCTTGGTAACCACAGATTGTTTTCCCCACAGGCGGGCAAAGTTCCATCTAATACCGACTGGGACTATCTAATAAACTTGATAGCTACTTCATTGGATGTTTAACACAGTTCTACCGGCAAATTAACACATTTCTAGCGGCAAATGTGTTAAATTATAGGTGTGGTATAAGTGGGATAATCAACTCGGGGCTCCATGCGTTTTTGGAAAATAATAAAACTCTGCAGAAGGTAAGTGGCACACACCTTAAAAAGTTGTGCATTTTTTCCAGAGAACGCATAGCTCCTCGTTGATTATCCCTTACTTAATACAAGCCTATTGCATCATTACCATATTTTTTTATAATAGTGACTTGATTGTGTTTGCATCAGATGTTATAGATGAGAACCATTACAACAAACCAATACTCTCAAATACGTTATGTCCCTTGACGTAAAATAAATCTTTCTGATAAGCGATAAAAATGTATATTTCCTTCAGATTTACAATACTTTCTCTGTCAATGCTATATTATACATAGACATTTCCATATGGCCTCAATTTTGTGTGGCAAAAGAAGGTGAATGACTGCCCGATAGAGGTAAAGGGCAAAATAACATCTCCGCCATCGATTCGTAACAGAGAACTAGGCTAGGAGGAGCGTGACAGAATGGTGTGGGCGGCATCTCTCAGCAGTGTCTGTGAAGTGGACAGCTCTGGGCCCTTTACCGAGCCACTGTGACACCCAGGGCTTCCCCTGCTGCGTCCTACCGGCAGGTGTCTGCAGCATGGTCTCTCCCTGGGGAGTCCCATACACCACACCACGGCCGCACGTGGGCCACCTGAAACAGGCATCCGCCTCCACCAGCCACACGGCAACCAAACACGAACCCCACAGGCAGACACGCGGGCAAGCAGGCATGACTTTCTGTCTATCTATCCGCATGTCAGTCAGATCCAAGAATGACATTCACCAAGCTGCCTCCATCTTGGGAGGCGATCACACAACATAGCTTATACAGGTGCACGCAGTCAGTGTTCCTTTTCATCATTGTGCCACCAGAGTAGAAAAAAAGTGTTCCTTTTTTTATGTTGCACAATGACAGCGAGAATAATTGAAGTCAGCTTATGTGGTGTGGTGGATATTCTTGTGGGCCTGCCGAGTGCTAGAAGGCCTGAACCAAACGGTAGAAAGCCCCTTGACTGGATTTCAGGCCCTAATAGTATTCTGCCACTCTGGGCAGCCAGGTTTTTCCTGTTGTGTAAAGTAGAGCGAAGGCAACTTTCCACTTCACGTCTTTATGGCTTCATGCTCCGAGCGGCTGGCTTTGTGGAATCGTGTGCTGTGCTCTTTCAGCAGGCTGTCGTGTGGTCTCAATCTCTTTACACAATTCACTGCCAGCCTCCTCTCCTTTCTACCAGGTCTCCCCAAACTGTGTAATCAGCAGATGTCTTTATAGAGGAGCCCATTGCCGTGTGCTGCACACCCTGCCTGCTTTGCCAATTTCATTTTGGTGATTTCTTTCCCCTTTCTCTCACATGATTATTCTTTCAGGCCCAGCAGCAATGTCGATTTGGTTCTTAATGTTCCCTGAAGTACTGCTTCCCTCAGCACCGTTGAGCCACAGAGCCAAAGGATATAGTTAGTCCTGAGTGAGCCTAGGTTATCACAATGCTATCAGCCACTACTGCTTCAATGTAATACCCCATTCAACAGCGCTCTTTGACCTTGACAAGACAAACCAATAACGATGGAGTTATATTTTCATTGGTCATGCTCACGGTGATGTATCTCAATTCATAATCGTTGACGTAACAGCTATATGGAAAGAGATCTGATGTTACCAGTGGAATGACCAAGCAGATCATTTCTTATTAGGTTATTGAGACTGTTTTACTAAAACAAGAACACTGTGTTATATAAAACCCATCAAACACAATTCAGAAATTTAAGGAAAAAAAATCTACATCCAATTTTTTATAAATGGTTAATTAATAGGCACAGACCTATTTAAAAATATAGAATTATGTCCAATGGGTCTTCAATTATGTTCTGGCAAAATAATTTGATGACACCAATTTAGAATTGGCTCGTCATTCAAGACAAAATTACAATAATAGCGGCTTTGTTAGAAATGTAGAAAATGTAACTGCGTGAACACCTACATTTGCAGTGTTTATTACACAGTAAAATCATGTTATTTTGCTTTTAATTTATACGTAAACACTATGCAAATCATATACTCTGCTCATGTAATGGGGAATGGTCTCCTCGTGTTTTGGTTGTGGTTACCATGCGGTTTTGGTTACCATTCGGTTTGACCTTGGTTCTGTATAGGAGACCAGTATGTAAGACAGCATCTCCGCGAGGTCTGGCTTTGACCACAGGAGACCGTACACAGCCGGGCACCACCTGGGCACCATCAGGGCATCAACATGGCATGTGTTCTGTCTGCCACCATCATCTGTATAACTGGGTGAAAGTGGGAAAGTCACAAGCCTGCTAGTGTTGGGTAGTATGAAATGAGCTGTCAAATTACCAATATTCCCAGTCTGTTTGGTAAACTGGGCCATAAGATGTAAGGGAGAGGGATGTCTCAACAGGGATACAGTCAATGACATTTATTGTTCCAAATTAATATTTAGTTAGTAATCACTCCAGGAAAATATTTACCCACCCCAAATCCATTATAAATTGAAATACTGTCACTCACATGGTTATTCAGTGTCTAATTACGTTTTACAACCAATGATAATATTTCTGTCAATTACACCTTAATACGGCACCTGACCTTTTTGACAATCCTGTTAACGGCAACTTCACGAAATCGCTTTATATTAATCACATGATTTGATGTAATGACAGAAAGCAGGAAGTGGCTGTGTTTGTGTGTGTGTTGGGTGGTTGTGTAAATGAGTTATTATATCTTCCTAGGCCTAACCTGGGGTTCACTGAAACCAAACAAGCATCAAAACCTTGTATGTTTCTGTCGTCAAACCCCTGGGCACCGCATACCCAGAGTTTCTAGCACAACTATAGAGAGGGGAACATTTTTTGCTATTGAAATGACCTGAAACAGCAAACCACATTGTTCTCGGGAGACTCAGCACAGATAATTTCTAAAGAAACATGAAATACATAAATGCAATCGAACGGATTGCAATGACGAAAGGGAAGCAGCCTAACCATTTGCATTGAAAACTGGATATGTGGTTGGTTACAGCATTACAGCTAAATGAGAAGAAATAATACTGAAAAGAGAGGTAACGACTCATTACATTTAATGCTACCACAACACCTTGGTTAGTACATGTTGCTTTGTGTTGTGTTGCACAAGCTAAATTGCTGACTGCTTCCTGGCTAGGCTACGTAGCTCCAAACACAGCACAGACTTTCCTACAGTAGGCTATGACATTGGGATAGTGCGCTGAGGTCAAAGCGGTCAGTCTTTCTCTCTGTTGTTGCGCCTGCCTGTGGATAGGAGGGGTGCAGGGGGTATCTCTTTAATATCGATGCTTCAGGCTCCCAAAAGCTCATCCAATGTTAATGTTGCATTAACTTGCAGAGCCACTGAAACGTACTTCTAACCCTGCCCCCCTCATCAGCCATGTTTGTTTTTGCTCGCGTTGCGCTATCAAAAGGCTAACTGATTTACAGCGCCTCCTGCTGCTGCCCGGGAGGAAACTTTCCCGCCTGGAATTAAGAATTCAGCCCTCAGATTAAAAGGTAATCACAACAGTCTGTCGCAGCATGTTTCAAATTTAGATTATTTAGTGTTTTATTATTTAGCAAAATAGGCTGTGGTACGCTCTTCCCATGATATCTCAGAAATAATTCAATGTTTCGTCATTTTTGCCATGGCCAACTTTTGAAAGTACTTTAGAGATTGTTTGAGCAGGGATGGGGCAGTGCCTTGTTTGTTTGCGGACAAATTTGGTTTTGTATTTTCTGCCCCTCTCTCTTTCAAAGACTCAGTAGTCAATTGAGTGCAAGGTGTGAGTAAGAATGCACACACTTCCATTGTCTAAGAGTGATCAAAGGCTCATTTAAGACATTTTAGTAAGTGAGCATGGTTTTACATGGTTTCAGGGCAGAACAGAGTACTCTGCAATCATTAATTAGTTACAAGAGGACTATGGTGGTGATAGTGGGCCGACTAAATGCCTGCCTAGAATAGGGGTCTTTCAGAGCACTGTTAGCGTTCCTCTTGCTCTGGGTCAGGCTGTGGGTCTGCCCCCAAGCTGCCTGTCAACATGAACTGAGGAATGGGTCTGAGGAGGGGCACAGGGGAGGGGTAGTGGTGACTCCTGGGGCTGCCGCTGCCGGGAGGTACCCATGCCAGCCGTGCGTACAGATTAATAAAGACGACACACTGGCAGGACCCCGTCACCCCGGCAACAAGATGTCACCATAAACAAGCTGCAGGACGTTGGCAGGCACTTCCTGGTTATATAATGGCGACCCATTTTTCCGAAAGGAAGATTATAGGCCCTGCTCAAGGGACATGGGCAAATTAAAATGGCAGGCGAAAAACGTAAAGTTATATAACCCTTCTTTTGTTGTCCTTAAACGAAGATCGGCTAAAAATACCACACACTCCCTGTATTTACCCCCCATGCACTGTCTGACGTCAACTGCCGTCATCTCTACTCCCCGTTTCACACAACAAATGGTGCTATTAACCCTGTAGCACAGGTGTTAAGACTGTTTACATTGATCCAAGCAGTTACGTGTTCGTGAAAACATGCCCCTTACAGTACTCCAAGGTTATTGAATAGCCTGGCTTTGTCAGCTGCACCTGCCCCTTTCAATTCTCCTCTCTGAGGTGTGGAAGTGGAACCACGTAAACAGGTCACCAGTCACATGTGGCCCTGACAAATATACAGAATGACAGGAAACAGACACTAAAACAAATACTGAAGTATAGTGACGCTATTGTGGGGCCATATGCTAATGGTGTTAAAATGGCTGAACAGGCAATACCACAGGTGCATGTTCAACTACACATTTACTGTGTGAAACCCCCCCACAAAAAAACGACACCAGTATGTTATTAATACTAATATGTACATTTTTAACATTTTAGCAGATGCTCTTATCCAGAGCAACTTATAGTAGTGAGTTCATACATTTTCATACTGGTCCCTCGTGGGAATTGAATACACATTCCTGGCATTGCAAGCGCAATGCTCTACCAACTGAGCAACACCTATGCTCAGTTGGGTTTGAATCGCGCTTGATTACCTGTCTTGTACGGGACAGTCAGACAGCGGTGTCCTTCAGTAGGCGCCGTCATTTTAGCTCCATGTTTCTCCTTCTGTGTTACAGTGAGTCCTACTATGGCAGACAAAATGACCTCAGTAAGTATACTCTTAATAGTTATTAATATGTTGATTTGCTAAACGAGGTAGAAAACTGTCGGTCATCCTTTCGCTGACCATATCAAATGCACATGCCATTTGGCACTGGCTCACATTTAAAACCAAATGGAATACGTAGGAACTGCAAAACACTTATGGAACAAATTTCGGCACAGCATATTTTTTTTTATTGCCTCCCCTGCTAATGCATCAGAACTTTAGCTTTTTGAAGCATTTTCCTTTCATTATTTTTATGGGACATTTCATTAGAAAGTAAAATAAATGTATTAATTACTATATTGGTTTACTACCTGCGACCACATTGTTGCATTTTATGTATATACATGAGTTTGAATTTACTGAGAAACAATAATAAATATTTGTCAATATGTTGTTTCTGATTTGAATCACGACATGATTTCCATAAATGTGTTTATTGATATTTTATCATTGATATATATTGAAATAAATGTTCTCTCTCTTTGATTCATCTGATTGTGGATTGCTATCAGATCAGTGTAAAATCAAGAGGTATCAGATATTAGTTTCACAAAACAAGCATTTCGCTACACCCGCATCTTCTAAATATGTGTATGTGACCAATAAAATGTGATATTGAAATGAATCCCACACAAATAACAAGCAGTCTCCCACAAAGAATAACCTCTTATCTCACTAAGAATTGTTTTTCTTGTCTCAAAACTCAAATGACCAAAAAATAGAGGGCCGAAGTCTCTACCGAAGTGTTTTAACTGTACACAGAATACATATATATCATACCTCCTCTTCACAGTTATATAGTAAGAATACAATTACTAAAATGCATAATTGAGAGCATTATGCTGTAATTATTAAGTTCACCAAAGCGCATCAGTAATATTGAAGCCGCATAACAAAATTAAACGAATCGCTGCATCCCCCAAAATAATTTTACTCAAATGTTTAGTTCATTGTACTTTTTAACTTGAATACTGATACAATGGGTTTATACGATACAGTAAAAATACATATGCAAGCATGAATAAAACAGTTTGGAGAAATTGTATATATATATATTTATTTATCTGAAATCAATTTGACATTATTATCCTTGAAACAGAATACAATCCAAGTTGTTATGTAAGTTTAGCCAACTTCTGAAGAATGTGTAAAAATGTACGTCTCTACATGTCTTCAACAGACACAACACCCTCAATCGTCACTGTATTGTGGCTGCTGCTAGGTTTGAAAGGGTAAAAATACGCAGCCATTGCTCACCAATGAATATCCAGTTTTATTTGCTAACAGCCTATAAAAGGTTCCTGCAAGCAATGAGCCTGCGTTTAAACCAATTATTGCACAAAATGCTAGAAGCTGACGAAACAGGAAAGAAAGAGCCTTATCCAGCACACAGATAAACTCATCTGGCCTTACTGTCAAAGAGAGCCCTAATGAGTTTTCTTGAGACGACCAACACACAGACAGACACACTTTTCAACTTCTTTGCTTCTAGGCAACTCATTAGCCTTTGGTTAAGGTATACACAAACATGTTTTTTAAAGAATGAAACAGAATCATCCCTAATGAATACGTTTTGTGACAGTAACTCTGATTCCACTTTAGAATAGTGTCCCTTATACCTATGGTAGTTAGGCAGGTGCAGTGTAGCACTTGCCTAGTAGGTAAAGACATTTGAAAAGTAAGTGCATAGTAAAGATAAGCTATGAAATAGACCTATTACAATGAGCAATGTAATAGGAAATGTTTATTATTCTAAACATGCATAGCTTTTGATTGGTGAGAGCTTTCTGTACATCACACAATGCATGCAGATGCAATGCTAAGATAAACGTCATCTAGCATTGTTTGAAAGTTTTATAGCTTATGTCAGACAATTTGTCTCTGAAAGACTGAAACATCAATAAAGACGCAATTATTACGCACTTTGCCTTTGTTTCTTTGTTTGCATTTTATATTACCATCTGTTTGTGAGTTTTCTTTTAATTATTTCAATTGTTTTCTGTTTGTAAAAGTTTATGGGCGGCATCAAAAGAACGAGAAATTCATTAGCTATTTCAAGTTGGGATCTAATTGGGAGAAGTTTTTTTTATTTCCGGTGAGGCGCATTATTTCTTCAAGGGAAATGGCCACGAATGGTTGACTCTTGAGTCATAATCTAATGACATTTAATGATATGAGAGAATCGACTGAGTCTGAGACTTGATCAAAACTGCCTGCCATGTCAGATGTTTCTCTCTGTGAGATTTGAAATGTGAAACATCTCAGAGTTTTGTGAAATGAAAGCACACCATCTGTCTTCATACGTTCATCTGTAGAGGGGACATTACACTCTCTCATCAGTGTTTCCCCCACACTCATCATGACTCTTTACAGAGGCCCTCCAAGTAACAATGACACACGTCTTCATTTCTTTATCAACCATTATCAATCAATCATTCTCGGTTTAGATTTTTAGTGCTCACCGTTTTTGCAAGTTCAAGCAGACACTCGTTAACATCATAATCAGGGCACAGGGTATTATATCGGTCCATTAAATTTATTTGGTGCTATTTCAATGATACCGGACAATATTCTATATATTAGAATATAATATATTTCGGGAAAATTCAAAGTGTTGTAAGTGTTAAGTGTTATACTTGAACATGGATGATAAACACAACAGTAATATCCTATGTCTTTAGGTAAAACCTAGCACTTAACATCCAGTTTTTGGTGGCTAGAATGAAAAATGTTGACTTCTCTTTCGCTATTATATTTCATGGTATTCATTCAGAAATGTTTCCTTAATACTCTTCATAGCCTACTGTACCACGTGCACACCATAGAGGAAACCGCAAATCCTCACTGTGCATGAGTTTCCCTCTCCTTAGTAGCCATAGCCCTCTAAATCTAAAAGGAGTTAGAGAAAGTTAGCTACCTTATCCTTTTCATTCTCAATTACAAAGAAAAACGACTCTCACATGATTTCCCAAAGTTAACCTATCTCGTGGGGAGAAAAAAGCGTAAAGAATTTGGAAAGCTTTTCTAGTTTCATACTATGAAAGCTTTCAAGTACAAAGGCTCAAAGAGACTTTCATATGAAGCTGTCATATTTTACAAATACATAGGATTTAATGAAAGGAGGGACTTTTTGGAAGAGTGCCTCCATATTCTTATTGCCCAAGTAAGGTTGCTATGCTAACATTTTTGCTAGCATACATTGGCTATTGACGTAGAGATACCAGTATTCACATTACAATTTTCTGAAGATGTATTTCAGTAAACCTCCACTATAGGCTTTTTCACCTTCCACTTTTATTTTAAAATGTTGAAATAATGATCAATCTCAAGATATAAGCGTGAATATAGAAATATTGTTTGATATCGTAATCGACTGAAATTGGGTGCTGAAATGATTCGGTCTGCCCTTCACAACGTATTGTAACTATCACTGTCACGAAGAGATACTTCTCTTTAAGGATGAATGGAGCTTGTTGCTTGTGCAGAAGGTAGATACTGTACATCAGCAAATTGTTTTTAGTGAGCACTAACCGAGTAAGTTCTAAACTGTGGGTGGGGTAAATGTGAAAAAAAGAACATACTGTATGGGCTCAGCTTTTGAGATTTCTTTTGGGGGGGAAACATAGGATCCACGTATCTACAAATGAATACCCTCTCAGACTCTCAATTCCTAAAAGTATTACACAAGACAACAGGAAAACAACATTCAGCATATATACGCTCCATCTTATTCCTGCTCTTTTAGCTGCTCAGCACCATGGCGACCATTTTGTAAGCATTCAACTGTATACACTCGGCTGTCTACGGTCCTGCCTTTCTCCCTTTAAATAAGGATCATAAACTATATTCGTAATAGCAACTACGTAGCAGTACTTCTATTATGTTTTTGAGGCATTCGCCCTATATACGGGGAGTGGGTAGAGTAGATGTAACGTATGTGCACAATGGCACAAATGCCTCCCCGCAACGTTTCCATTTCCTGCTTAGAATGTTCCAGACGGTATTGAGTAATAGCCTGCCACATGGCTGTCACACACCCAAACACACACACACACACACCCAAACACACACACACACCCCAACACACACCCACAACATGGGATGAGCTGATCTCCTCCTCTGAGTTGACTCAACCCCCGCTGCCCCCACCGCCCCACCCCGACAACATACACACCAAACCACGGGATGTATAGACCAAGCTGTCCAGAGGTGACCTTGGGTTTGTTTACTTCGATGGAGATCAACTGAGCTGTGAAAGACTGGACCAAGGCCCTTCCCTAGCAGCTCATTTATCAACAGTTGTAGAATATTACCAAACTCTATACATGTGCCTACGGTAGGTCCGCTGCCAAGTTCTCTAGGTAAGTAGGGCCGTTGGTAGTGAGGTACCCACATTGTTCCTCCTCAGACAGCTGCTCCAAGCATAGATTTTGTAGCTATGGATAAACATTTTGGTAAATTTACTCTTACGTCATTAACGGCTCCCAACCCTTTGAAAATGTGTAATTTACATATCCATGATCAATTAGTTATAGGTCTTCCAATTAGTCCCAATTTTTTCAACATCCCCAGGATATTTTCTTGGAAATCAATACATTTTTTATACACTTTTTTCCATGGTAATAGTTGGACCAATGTATCATGAGAATAAGAGAATATCTGTTCCATCTATTTTTGTGTCTATTTTGTGAAGCTGCCTCTGAAATATAAATATGCCTCTGGACGAAGCAGGTTAATATACAGAATACATTCACGATGCTACATTAAATATGTCTGCCTTGATAATTAACACGCTAGCTTTCAATGTATTGTGCAATCAGGACACGCCACCAACACTGCAATGCTACAACGAGACAGCCAACCGGCAGCCGGCGTCTTCACACCCATCTAGCCCTCGGAACCATCCAATGACACCAGGTTGTCACCAAGTAATATGGATGTTACGGCCCTCCCTCTGTCCATAGCAGCCTAGCCCAGAACAGTTGTACAGCCCTGGACATTCAGACACTAATCAGAAAACAACAGGTCCTCATAGAGACACTGACCACTGTCCCCAGACCTGCATTAACACCCAGAGAGGGTCACTCACCTCGGTGCTGCGGCCATCTACACTGCTACAGTCTGTGGCTACCAGAGCCAGACCGGGCCGGTGTCGGTAATGTCCAGTGTGTCCGAGATGTGTGAGACAAGGATAAGGTGTCTGTGATGGACTAGAGGCCCAGTACTGGGTATTAGATGCTTAGAGAGAGCCCACCATTGCTCCCCTGACCACCTCGCTAACCACTGAAGAAAGCTAAAATCCCTTTCAGGTTGATAGTCTGACACAGGACTGTCCCATACATCTGAGCAGGCCAGCCCGGCACCGCATGGCACCGGCGGGGAACGCCATGGGAGTGGCGGCCGGGGCGGCTCTGGTGAGGTTTTTGGGGAAGGATTATGGATTGAGACGTACAACTGAGAGGCTAAAGTTACACTTTTCATTCCCACTTCGAGGGGGTCTTGGCTGCCTGGAAGCCAGTCAGATTTGTGGAGACTTCCCCAAAATTATCTTAATTCCACATTGGACTAGTCTGGGTTTATCTGATGATAATTGTTTTTGATATGGAAAATGCTTGAAAATTATTTGGCCAAATGTGATGGGAAATACCGGCAACAATTGTATTTTTTTCTTCTCCAAAGGAAGAATGAGAAGAAAAGGAGAATAAAGGAGAGAGAGAAAAGTCCTCATTCACCAAAAGACCAGAGTAAAGAGAGAGCAGTATGCCCCCTTCTGGCTCTTTTCTTCTCTCTCCTCTTTTCTCCTTTTCCCCCCGGCGTCTGGAGATGTGAGGAAATATCTTTTGATCAGCTCTGACAGAGCCTGGGCTGCGTGAAGAGAAGCTAGCAGGACTATGCCAACCCATGCAAGGGAAAAAATGTCACTAATAAGAGAGTAATAAGCTAACGAGTGCTGGGTATCCGTCTGATAAACACTCTGGGCTACTGTTTGTGCCAGCACACTTTGTGCCCTTTGACGTGTGTCCCATTCTGACAGACTTTGGATTCTCTGCCAGGACAGTGCGTTTCACCTGGCCCGTCCCATATGCTCTGCTGCTCGCAGTCATGCTGCAATAGGACGTAATCCTATTGCAATAGGACTTCAGTGACACTGCGCAAAAAGGAAAATGCATTATTATTATGATGAATTATTTTAGATTCTGTCAAATGCTAACTTGATAGAGGACATTCTAAGATAGCCATATCTTTTGTTTGACATTTCTCATACTACACATGGATGAGCAGATGAAGTAGAAGGACTTTTTGGACAATGTGATTGTGTCCCACCTATAGCCCACACAGACTCCACAGAGTCCATTCCACTACGACTGACTGGTCCCATTGTGAGAGTGGGTCTTTAGGCTGGTCAGATATTTCAAAGGACTTCTGTCTCCACAGGGTGGATTCAACTGCAGTTCTGTGGCACATGGAGGTACCTTTGAGAGCTCCTTATAGTGCTGCATCCCATTTCACCCCAAATAAACACATCAGCTCAAACAGGACGGGGGGACGGGGGACGGGGGCAGCACCAGTGTTTTGGCTAGCTGGTGCCACCCTCTCCCCTACTCCAAGGCTTTCCCCAGGAGCTCTCTCCAAACTCAGCCAAGCCCACAGTGCTGTAGGGCAGCCCATGTAGGCATGAACAGGTGCTCTCCTTGAAGAGGCTGCTGGGGCTCGAGCCAGGGCTGGGGCTGCTGGGGCTCGGGCCAGGGCTGGGGCTGCTGGGGCTCGGGCCAGGGCTGGGCTGCTGGGGCTGGGAGTGCCAGTGCTGGTGAGGCCTAGGCAGCTAGGCCAGGCAGGCTTGGGATACGGTATGGGGCAGTGTGATGCGGTGGTGAGTCTCAGGCTCAGCGCTGGTAATTATGGCGGAGAGAAGCCGATTAGGTAGCGCTGAGCAGCCCAGCGAGGGGGACGGGCCCACGCCCAGCAGGGAGGGGAGTCCTGCCACGGGAGGGACCAATCAAGTGTGAAGTAGAGTGCAGACCCTGGGCCCCGATTCAGTGGGAAAAGGCTTGGCCACTGGTTCAGAGCGCCGCAACTTTCACGGATTAGTAGAGACACTATTCTGGAGTCTGAAAGGGGAACACAGCACGGAGGCGGCATCAATACACACACACACACCCACACGCACACACACACACACACACACACACACACACACACACACACACACACACACACACACACACACACACACACACACACACACACACACACACACACACACACACACACACACACACACACACACACACAAAACCCTACCAAAACAGCTGGGTGGAGGGGTGCAGTCGTCGCCATGTCCCCATGGCAACAGCATTTCACCCATTTGGGTCCAAATGAAGACACTTTGGGCAGGAATTGGGATATTTATTCCTCCAGTTTAATGGAACTGTTTTAACAACTCCTCTCCCTCTCTTGGAGAAAGTGCTTCCTCTTCACTGAGTAAATTAGTTCCATTTGGAGACGTGGGGAGGATCCAACAAGCAGCTTGTCATTTGGTGAATTGTTGGATACCTACACTCTGAATTACTTATTTAATTAATCTCTGAGACAGAATATTTAACACCTTGGAAAAGCATTAGTACTTCCTTTGGTGTGTTATAATATTCAATTGAGACAAATTATTCACTTTCCAAGAGCTTTTCTCAGAATTTCCATGAGGAAAAATATTAGGTAGGTAAAATGTTTGGTATGGTTTACTAAAGTAAGCACTGCAGGTAATGCAATTCAGGAGAATCTGCAGACAATGAGACATATGCTCTATTCCTTGCCCTTACTGTTGAATAATTATATTTCCCATGAATTGGGATAATGCTACAGAACTGAATGTTTGTTTGTAACAATATAGCCAGTTGACAATGGGTAGAGGGAGCATTCAGACAAATAGCTTTTCATCAAAATACTACAACCATGGAACCACATCTACCGCTCTGGGCCTAAATCTGAATGGTGTGTTGTTTTTATCTCTACTTTTATTTGATAGAAAATTCAACAATTACTGTTTGGATTAAAGAGTAAGTTAAATGGATATTGGTGTGAAATAGTCCACTTTTAGGAGCTGACATTTTTTGTATCGAATTGACAAAATAATACGAAACCACACAAATGATACGTTACCAAGAAAAATCGGCTTCATTTAGCATGCTATAAATCTAGTAGTTTTTTCTATAGATCGTCAGGACAGAACAGCAGCGTCGGGGAAGCTCAGGGGAGGGGGTGTGTGTCTCTTTGTTAACAACAGCTGGTGAGTGATGTTTAATAGTCTCAAGGTTCTGCTCACCTGAGTTAGAATACCTCATGATAAGTTGTAGACCATACTATTTACCAAGAGAGTTTTCATCTATTTTTTTCGTAGCTGTCGATTTACCACACATACTGATGCTGGCATTAAGACCACACTCAACGAGCTGTAAAAATGCTCACCCAGAGGCAGCGCTCCTAGTGGCCAGTGATTTTAATGCAGGAAAACTGAAATGACCTAATTTCTACCAGCATGTCACCTGTGCAACTAGAGGTGAAAAAACTTAAGGTAACCTTTATTTCACACACAGAGACTCATACAAAGCTCTCCCTCGCTCTCCATTTGACAAATCTGACCATAACTCTATCCTCCTGATTCCAGCTTACAAGCAAAAATACTCATGAACTGGATACTGGATGCTAAGCTACAGGACCATATTCCTAGCACAGACCGGAATATGTTCCGGGATTCATCCAATGGCATTGAGGAATTTATCACATCAGTCACCGGCTTCATTAATAAGTGCATTGACGACATAATCCCCACAAGGACCATATGAACATATCCCAACCAGAAGCCATGAATTACAGGCAACATCCGCTCTGAGCTGAAGGCTAGAGCTGCTGCTTTCAAAGAGCGGGAATCTAATCCGGACGCTTATAAGAAATCCCGCTACGCCCTCCGATGAACCAACAAACAGGCAAAGCGTCAATACAGGACCAGGATCGAATAGTACTACACTGGCTCTGACGCTCGTCAGATGTGGCAGGCCTTGCAAACTATCACGGATTACAAAGGGAGTCCCAGCCATGAGTTGTCCAGTGACGCAAGCCTGCCAGATGAGCTAAATACCTTCTATGCTTGCTTCAAGGAAAGCAACACTGAACCATGCATGAGAGCACCAGCTGTTCCGGACGACTGTGTGATCACGCTCTCCGTAGCCGATGTGAGTAAGACCTTTAAATAGGTTAACATTCAGGATGCATACTCAGGATGCGTTGATCAACCTCTCCCTGACCCAGTCTGTAATACCTACATGTTTCAAGCAGACCACCATAGTCCCTGTGCCCAAGAAGGCCAAGGTAACCTGTCTAAATGACTACTACCCCTTAGCACTCATGTCCCAGACACACTGGATCCACTCCAATTCACATATCGCCCCAACAAATCCACAGATGACAACATCTCTATTGCACTCCACACTGCCCTTTTCCACCAGGACAAAAGAAACACCTATGTGGGAATGCTACTTATTGACTATAGCTCAGGGTTAAACACCATAGTGCCCTCCAAGCTCATCACTAAGCTAAGGACCCTGGCATTAAACACCTCCCTCTGCAACTGGACCCTGGACTTCCTGACGGGCTGCCCCCGGGTGGTA
Source organism: Brachymystax lenok tsinlingensis (assembly GCA_030435695.1). Taxonomy (NCBI): domain Eukaryota; kingdom Metazoa; phylum Chordata; class Actinopteri; order Salmoniformes; family Salmonidae; genus Brachymystax; species Brachymystax lenok. The sequence goes on along the minus strand of CM059789.1, from coordinate 30,257,757 downwards.
AGGGTAGGCAAAAACACATCAGCCACGCTCATGCTAAACACAGGCGCCCCTCAGGGGCACGCCCCCATCCACATCGAGTCTGGGACCAAAAGGCTCCTGAACAGCTTCTACCCCCAAGCCATAAGACTGCTGAACAGTCAATCAAATGGCTACCTGGACTATTTGCGCTGACTCCCATTTTTTTGCACTGACATTCTTGCACTAGCACACTCACTGGACTCTACTCACACATAGTGCATTCTGAAAGTATTCAGACCCTTTAACTTTTTCCACATTTTGTCACGTTACAATCTTATTCTAAAATTGACACCAGTCTCAACATCAACAGTGAAGAGGCGACTCCAGGATGCTGGCCTTCTAGGCAGAGTGCAAAGAAAAAGCCATATCTCAGACTGGCCAATAAAAAGAAAAGATTAAGATGGGCAAAATAACACACAGAGGAACTCTGCCTAGAAGGCCAGCATCCCGGAGTTGCCTCTTCACTGTTGACGTTGAGACTGGTGTTTTGCGGGTACAATTTAATGAAGCTGCCATTTGAGGACTTGTGAGGGATCTGTTTCTCAAACTAGACACTCTAATGTACTTGTCCTCTTGCTCAGTTGTGCACCGGGGCCTCCCACTCCTCTTTCTATTCTGGTTAGAGCCAGTTTGCGCTGTTCTGTGAAGGTAGTAGTACACAGCGTTGTACGAGATCTTCAGTTTCTTGGCAATTTCACGCATGGAATAGCTTTCATTTCTCAGAACAAGAATAGACTGACGAGTTTCAGAAGAAAGTTATTTGTTTCTGGCCATTTTGAGCCTTTAATCAAAACCCACAAATGCTGATGCTGCAAATTCTCAACTAGTCTAAAGAAGGCCAATTTTATTGCTTATTTAATCAGGGCAACAGTTTTCAGCTGTGCTAACATAATTGCAAAAGGGTTTTCTAATGATCAATTAGCCTTTTAAAATTATAAACTTGGATTAGCTAACACAATGTGCCATTGTAACACAGGAGTGATGGTTGCTGATAATGGGCCTCTGTACACCTATGTAGATATTCCATAAAAATCTGCCGTTTCCAGCTACAATAGTCATTTACAACATTAACAATGTCTACACTGTATTTCTGATCAATTTGATGTTATGTGCTTTTCTTTCAAAAACAAGGACATTTCTAAGTGACCCCAAACTTTTGAACGATAGAGTAGCCTCATTATTGTTATTTTATTGTGTTACTATTTCTTTAATTTTCTTATTCGCTAATTATTCGCTAATTATTCATATAAAATGTTTTCTTACTTTTTAACTCTGCATTGTTGGGAAAGGGCTAATGATTAAGCATTTCACGGTAAAGTCTACACCTGTTGTATTCGGCGCACGTGATAAATGCAATTTAAGTTAATTTGCTACCATGTTCTAAATGCTGTTTTATCCTAACTTAGTTTCCTGTAGTGTGTTACTACGAACATATTGAAATCTGATATAATTTAGATCACAGGCAGATATTTCATAACCACACACTGGTTTTGTTGTTCTTCTTTGTTTAGAGACGGGACATCCTCAAAGCTCCATTTTTTGTTTTGTATGAATGTTTTACCTAGTGAATCTTGCAGTTTTGTTCTCATTTTGTAAAGAAAGTAAAATAAGTAAACGATGACGGTAATGTCTTTTTTCCGGGGGTGGGGCGGGGAGGCTCAGGTTCTATTCTATTCTGTTTAATCCTCCCCAGACAGCCTGGGTGTGTGATTTAGCATTCTTTGAGATGAGGAGAGTATGCCTGCAACCAGGTACCTACCCTGTCTCCCCTCTCTCCCCTCGCTCTGGGTTCTATCATCCAGTGGAGCTCTCTCTCTCTCTCTCTCTCTCTCTCTCTCTCTCTCTCTCTCTCTCTCTCTCTCTCTCTCTCTCTCTCTCCCCATTCTCTCTTTCTCTGCCTCTCTCTCTCTCTCTCTCTCTCTCTCTCTCTCTCTCTCTCTCTCGCTCTCTCTCTCTCCCCATTTCTCTCTTTCTCCGCCTCGCTCTCTCTCTCTCTCGCTCTGTGCTTCGCTCATCACGTTTGGACTTTGAAGTCACAGCTTTCTCTTCCTCTTTTTTGTCTCTGTGGTGCTTTGATGCACTTACGTTCTGTGAATAGTTCCTGTAATGCCGAGATCCTGTTGGCTTACTCTCCCTTCTCTGGTAGTGTAGAAACACTCTCTTGCCTTTGAAACAACGTCCATAAATTACAATTTGCTAAGTGTCATTTTCCTTGTTTACAGCCATTTTGGGCTCCCTGTCTCCCATGTTCCTCTCTTGTGTTTCACGTTTAATTGCACCAATAATGTTGGGGGGCCTAACCAACACGGCACATGCAGCTCGTTGATGGTAAAGGGGTACGGAAACTATAAAAATATTTTCCAGGCTTTGCGAGTTTTATGTGTGTAATTTGTGTGGATATATCCCACTGCGTTACCACCAACTATGAGAACAGAATGAAATTGTGCTGTAGCTTGTGACACAGTAGAGAGAGGGAGTCAGAAAGAATGAGCGAGAAAGAAAGGGGAGGAGTGAGAGAAAGGGAGAGAGTGAGGGAGACTAACATCTGTACAGGAAATCAGCCCTAAGTGATCCTAAAGAGCCTGTGTTTTCTCTTTCCTACACAAACAGCTTAATTTATTGCATGTCTGCTGCTGAAGTCAACAGCCCTTTAGTATCCCACAATTATTTCCCATATGCTTCATATGACCACAGAGGGAGAGAGTAGGAGAGAGATGGGAAAACAGATCTTCTAGGCTGGTAAAGGGAATGTGTACTAGGCCCTTAACACAGATACTAAGCAAGCAAATTGGAGTACTATCTTTATTTCTTAACCGTCTTTCTTCCTCTTCCATAGATGTATATATGGGTAATTCCCCGCTCACTGTGGGTCTACCTGTGGGTTGGCTATCAAATATTAAACATTCTCATTCACATTGTTTACTATCATAAGGATCAGCTCTATCAGAAGTCCTTGGTAGTACATAGAAAACATTTCTCTCCCTGGCTATGTCTCACACTGAGCTCCCTGTGAAGGCTCGACACGAACTCCACCTCCCTCCACTTCTCCTGCAGGACCGGTTTGTTCTTTTCAGAACCAATGTGCTGTGATGAGCCTGGCCGGGTGCGCTGTGGAGAGTCGTGGGAGGTAAGAAATGAGAGGGATTTGAGTCAGTCTACTCCTTCTGGGCCACAGAGGTCAAGCTAGAGGTGGAACAGAGAAGGTGTTGACCTGTACCTGTGCCCTCATAGCGACCTATTAGGGGTCAAGGGGTCTGTATGTGTGCCAACTGTGCTGATGTGAGACATCGTCGCAGGCGTCTGATTCACGGGGCCATGACCTTCAGTAGCACCAGGGGGATATGGACAGGGAGCCCCCCGCTGCTGTGATGCTGATGTGGAGTGTGTGTGTGTGAGTGAGGTGGGGTTGGGGTGTTGTGGGCAGGAGGAGCGCAAGGGAAGTGGGGTTCCAAGAGAGCCGATCGATCCCACAGCTGCAGGTGGCCAGGCAGGAGAACAGCCCTCGGCACTGCTGAACCTGCCCTGACTACCAAACACACAGCAGCATACACACACAGTAGCACACACACAGAGGAGCGCACACACAAATAAGGGCATTTCCATGTAAAAGGACCCATGAGTACCAGCGTGAGGTTCGTAGGTGCATATCCAATTGAGTGTCAGATGAAAGTTAAGAGGAAATGAAGGCATAGATACATTTTTCAACCATTTTCCATCTTAAAAATGTGGCATAAGTAAAGGCTAAACAGATGGAAAAGGGGTCTTAGAAAATATCCACCCGAAAAAGTCTTCAAAGGTATCAGAAATACACAGAGTGTACAAAACATTAGGAACACCTTCCTAATATTGCGTTGCATCCCCTTTAATCCTCAGAACAGCCTCAATTCGTCGCGGCATGGACTCTACTAGGTGGCGAAAGTGTTCCACAGGGATGCTGGCCCATGTAGACTCCAACAATTCCCACTGTTGTGTCACGTGGGCCGGATGTCCTTTAGGTGGTGGCCCATTCTCGATACACACGGAAACTGTTGAGCATGAAAAACCAAGCAGCGTTGCAGTTCTTGGCACACTCGAACCGGTACACCTGGCACCTTCTACCATACACCGTTCAAAGTCTTGCCCATTCCCCCTCTGAATGGCACACATGGGTCTTTCTATAAATAAAGGGGCCGATGTGTGACATCAGGGTCAACATATCAGAATGGTTTGATATACATTTAAATATGATTTTCTTGCGTCTTGACATGTGTAGTTAGAGGAATAAACGTCTAAGTAGGCGCAATGAGACCATAACTCCACCTAGCAACAACAAAACATCTACATATCATTCAGAATATCACAGAATGTCACAAGAAACATGGACACTGCATGTTTCTTTTTCATGCCTAGTTGCCAGGTCTTTTTGTGCTTTAGTCAACTTCATGTACAGGCATGCTAAACATCCCTGAATAATTAAAAAGATAAACAACAGAGTTTCAATATGTTTTAATAGATTATATAATAATATAATACAATACGAAATACAATGGGTTCTGTCAACAAAATCATTGACAATAATAATAACAAATAATGAAATCATTATAATCAGTAAACTCTTCAAGCATTGTGTGTGTGTGTGTGTGTGTGTGTGTGTGAGTCTATCTGAAAACTAGCCTCTCCTAGCCTCTCCTTGAAAGTGCATTGTAGCCTGAGGGTTGGAACCTTCACTCCTCTCCCCCAATGTGTTTTGAGAGGGAGGTGAGGAATGGGGGAAACAAGGGGAGAATCTCAATTGCATTTCCTTGATTCCTCATGTCCTCTCTCTTCCCCTCCTTCTCAAAACCCATTGGATAAGAAGGTGAGAGGGGAAGGACCGCTGACCTTCTCATCCAATGGGTTTTGAGAAGGGAAGACGAGGAGGGAGCATACGACGAATCAAGGAAATGCCATTGATATTCTCCTAAGGATGGAGGAAGCAAATATTTGACAACTATGAAAGCCCCAATGCAGTTTTTGTAGTTTTATTTATAAATCATCATAAAAAAAAATCATAAAAAAACAGGTAAATCAAGTTTTTAACTGCACTGCCCCTTTAACATTTTTAGACAGTGCCAGACTGACTGACTGACTGCGCTACCAAAATACCCATGGCCTGTCCAGAAACAACCCCTACTGCCCAGAGTCTAGACACTAGTGGAGATCTGAGAGGGATTGATGGGTGGTGACATGGCGAGAGCTCCACCTTACCCACTGAAAGGCTTGGTAGAATTTTGGCGGTATTGCTTACACCTGTCCAATCCTCTCAGATCTCCACAAGTGTCTAGGGGTAGAGGCTAAGGGTTACTTTTGGACAGGACCCCACTGCCCTCCGGGTGTGTGGTGGACCTACAGCACAACTTGAGGCACTGGTTGGATGTTTCATTCCATTGCTATACACACATGTATTTGCACAGGTGTATGCTGGACACACACATGGCACCTAATCAGGCTGATCAGACAGTTCTAGGTAGTTGAAGACCTGCTGTAAACAGTAAAATGATATATTTACAGTGCATTTGGAAAGTACTCAGACCCCTTCCCTTTATCCACATTTTGTTACGTTACAGCCTTATTCTAAAATGGATTAAATAAATAAAAAAATCCTCATCAATCTACACACAATACCCCATAATGACAAAGCGAAAACAGGTTTTTAGAAATTTCTGCAGATTTAATCAAAATAAAAAACAGAATTACCTTATTTTCATAAGTATTCAGACCCTTTGCGATGAGATTCTAAATAGATCTAAGGTGCATCCTGTTTCCATTGATGAAATCAAATCAAATCAAAGTTTATTTGTCACGTGCGCCGAATACAACAGGTGTAGACCTTACAGTGAAATGCTTACTTACAGGCTCTAACCAATAGTGCAAAAAAGGTATTAGGTGAACAATAGGTAAGTAAAGAAATAAAACAACAGTAAAAAAAACAGGCTATATACAGTAGCGAGGCTATAAAAGTAATGAGGCTACATACAGACACCGGTTAGTCAGGCTGATTGAGGTAGTATGTACATGTAGCTATGGTTAAACTGACTATGCATATATGATGAACAGAGAGTAGCAGTAGCGTAAAAGAGGGGTTGGCGGGTGTTGGGTGGCAGGACACAATGCAGATAGATAGCCCAGTTAGCCAATGTGCGGGAGCACTGGTTGGTCGGCCCAATTGAGGTAGTATGTACACGAATGTATAGTTAAAGTGACTATGCATATATGGTAAACAGAGAGTAGCAGCAGCGTAAAAAGAGGGGTTGGGAGGGGCACACAATGCAAATAGTCCGGGTAGCCATTTGATTACCTGTTCAGGAGTCTTATGGCTTGGGGGTAAAAACTGTTGAGAAGCCTTTTTGTCCTAGGCTTGGCACTCCGGTACCGCTTGCCATGCGGTAGTAGAGAGAACAGTCTATGACTGGGTGGCTGGGGTCTTTGACAATTTTTAGGGCCTTCCTCTGACACCGCCTGGTGTAGAGGTCCTGAATGGCAGGCAGCTTAGCCCCAGTGATGTTCTGGGCCGTACGCACTAGCCTCTGTAGTGCCTTGCGGTCAGAGGCTGAGGAATTGCCATACCAGGCAGTGATGCAAGCAGTCAGGATGCTCTCGATGTTGCAGCTGTAGAATCTTTTTAGGATCTCAGGACCCATTCCAAATCTTTTTAGTTTCCTGAGGGAGAATAGGCTTTGTCGTGCCCTCTTCACGACTGTTTTGGTGTGTTTGGACCATTCTAGTTTGTTGTTGATGTGGACACCAAGGAACTTGAAGCTCTCAACCTGCTCCACTACAACACCGTCGATGAGAATGGTGTCGTGCTCGGTCCTCCTTTTCCTGTAGTCCACAATCATCTCCTTAGTCTTGGTTACGTTGAGGGATAGGTTGTTATTCTGGCACCACCCGGCCAGGTCTCTGATCTCCTCCCTATAGGCTGTCTCGTCATTGTGGTGATCAGGCCTACCACTGTTGTGTCGTCTGCAAACTTAATGATGGTGTTGGAGTCGTGCCTGGCCATGCAGTCGTGGGTGAACAGGGAGTACATGAGGGGACTTAGCATGCACCCCTGAGGAGCTCCAGTGTTGAGGATTAGCGTGGCAGATGTGTTGCTACCTACCCTCTCCACCTGGGGGCGTCCCGTCAGGAAGTGCAGGATCCAGTTGCAGAGAGAGGGGTTTAGTCCCAGGATTCTTAGCTTAGTGATGAGCTTTGAGGGTACTATGGTGTTGAACGCTGTGCTGTAGTCAATGAATAGCATTCTCACATAAGTGTTCCTTTTGTCCAGGTGGGAAAGGGCAGTGTGGAGAGCAATAGAGATTGCATCATCTGTGGATCGGTTTGGGCGGTATGCAAATTGGAGTGGGTCTAGGGTTTCTGGGATAATGGTGTTGATGTGAGCCATTACCAATCTTTCAAAGCACTTCATGGCTACGGACGTGTGGGCTACGGGTCTGTAGTCATTTAGGCAGGTTGCCTTTGTGTTCTTGGGCACAGGGACTATGGTGGTCTACTTGAAACATGTTGGTATTACAGACTCAATCAGGGACATGTTGAAAATGTCAGTGAAGACAACTGCCAGTTGGTCAGCACATGCCCAGAGCACACTTCCTTGTAATCCTTCTGGCCCCGCGTATGTTGACCTGTTTAAAGGTCTTACTCACGTCGGCTACGGAGAGCGTCGGAGCCGGTGTAGCATGATTCAATCTTAGCCCTGTATTGACGCTTTGCCTGTTTGATGGTTCGTCGCAGGGCATAGCAGGATTTCTTGTAAGCTTCCGGGTTAGAGTCCCACACCTTGAAAGCGGCAGCTCTACCCTTTAGCTCAGTGCGAATGTTGCCTGTAATCCATGACTTCTGGTTGGGGTATGTACGTACAGTCACTGTGGGGACGACGTCCTCGATGCACTTATTGATAAAGCCAGTGACTGATGTGGTGAACTCCTCAATGCCATCGGAAGAATCCCGGAACATGTTCCAGTCTGTGATAGCAAAACAGTCCTGTAGTTTAGCATCTGCTTCATCTGACCCCTTTTTTATAGACCGAGTCACTGGTGCTTCCTGCTTTACTTTTTGCTTGTAAGCAGGAATCAGGAGGATAGAGCTGTTGTCTGATTTACCAAATGGAGGGCGAGGGAAAGCTTTGTACGCGGCTCTGTGTGTGGAGTACAGTGGATCTAGAATTTTTTTCCCTCTGTTTTTATTCCTCTGGTTGCACATAGGGAAACATCCTTGAGATGTTTATACAACTTGATGGAGTCTACTTGTGGTAAATTCAATCGACTGTACATGATTCGGAAAGGCACACACCTGTCTATATAAGGTCCCACAGTTGACAGTGCATGTCAGAGCAAAAACCAAGCCATGAGGTCGAAGGAATTGTCCATAGAGCTCCGAGACAGGATTGTGTTGAGGCACAGATCAAAATATTTCTGTAGCATTGAAGGTTCCCAAGATCACAATGGCCTCCATCATTCTTAAATGGAAGAAGTTTGGAACCACCAAGACTCTTCGTATAGCTTCCAAACTGAGCAATCGGGGGAGAAGGGCCTTGGTCAGGGAGGTGAACAAGAACCAGATGGTCACTCTGACAGAGCTCCAGAGTTCCTATGTGGAGATGAGAGAAACTTCCATTAGGACAACCATCTCTGCAGCACTCCACCAATCAGGCCTTTATGGTAGATTGACCAGACGGAAACATCTCCTCAGTATAAGTCACATGACAGCCAATTTGGAGTTAACAAAAGGCACCTAAAGGACTCTCAGACCATGAGAAACAAGTTTCTCTGGTCTGATGAAACCAAGATTGAACTCTTTGGCCTGAATGCCAAGCGTCACGTCTGGTGGAAACCTGGCATCTTCCCTACGGTGAAGCATGGTGGTGGCAGAATCATGCTGTGGGGATGTTTTTCAGCGGCAGGGACTGGGAGACTAGTCAGGATCAAGAGAAAGATGAACGGAGCAAAGTACAGAGAGATCCTTGATGAAAACCTGCTCCAGAGCGCTCAGGACCTCAGACTGGGGCGAAGGTTCACCTTCCATCAGGGCTCTATATGCATCTACTAATTCGGTCAACCTGATATCTTAAAAATACATGTTATATATGACATATCCTTCCCAGGGCTCTATATGCATCTACTATATCGGTCAACCCGATATCTTAAAAATACATGTTATATATGACATATCATAACCATACAAAGATGAGGGATTATGTTGAGAACTGGCCATAATCCATAATGTAATTTTGTTGCTTGTTAACATCAGACCTCAGAGCTCCAGTATCTCTTCATCACCTCTGTGAAGATGTTTCCTTGCAGGTCACCTAGTCGGTCCTAGCAACGTACAGTACAATACAGAGCATGCATGGCAAACGTCCGATTGATCAGATATGTCACATAAATCTCCAATCCATGGAACATCATTACTACAGCTTGCTTCCACCCCCACGTACATACAGTGGTGTGTATTCATGGATGCCAAGGGAAGCCAGGCTTCCCCATAAAATTGACAAAAATATATATATATTTATGTTTCATCTCTCTGTGTTTCATGATTTTCCTTCAATTCGCAAGAGGCTGAATGTATCTCACTGGAGAAAGCATCCGAGCGAGTGAAACAGTGCCCCTCTGTCTCTGTATGGCCATCTATCTGATGCTGTCTGGTCAAAAAGAGTATGACATTGTTGCCGCCCGAAGTATTGAATGCAAGAGAATTAGCGAGCATTTGGCCTCCCTTCATATAAAAAAGTATAAAACAGTAGCCAATCAGCGTTGAGCTAAACTGTGTGAGCTCAACTGTAAATGGTCCTGGCGCTCCCCAAAAAGGTTTCAAGGGAAGATTTGGCATGTGTCCTCAGATCCTCAAAAGGTTCTACAGCTGCACCATCGAAAGCATCCTGACTGGTTGCATCACTGCCTGGTATGGCAACTGCTCGGCCTCTGACTGCAAGGCACTACAGAGGGTAGTGCGTACGGCCCAGTACATCACTGGGGCCAAGCTTTATATCACAGTATCAAGGCATATGAACTAACAGGTTATAGAGCAAACAATGCAATTATCACAACACACAGGTTGTAATATGGCAATTTATTTTGGTTTGGCTTCCCATGTGATTTTACCCACGCACCACTACTGCGTACGTATCATATGCACAAATGAGCTGATGACTGAATGAATCATCATGTTATGCTCAATCTCTGCAACTCATTGTTCATAAAGCAATAGGTTAAGCCTGATTGTTTAAATCAGAGTACATTTCCTAAAATACTTTTATGCTTGTTAGACGAAAGGATCTTTCTCGGGAACAAGTCTTTTAGTTTGTCAGGGCAGAAACTAAATTCCAATGTTTTTGCAGTGTTTTTTTTTTCGGATTCTCCTTTTCCAAATTTGAGATTTCTGCTGTGCAAGGTTTGGCAGGTACATAAACAGAGCAGGTTACCTGAAAATGAGAGAACAATTGTTTGGAAGGCCTTGTGGGATTAGAACTGTCTGGACACACTGCTGTATGCTGTACAGCCAATAGCAGATCAATACTACTTCAATATCAACTACACCCAGCCACAGCCTCGCTCCGCCCACTACCAAGCACCAAACAACATGAAATAAAATATCATTTGATGTTTTTCAGGACAAATGATTGAAGTGTGCCTTGGGCTTAGAATAGTATCTGGTACTGGTAGGACGGGAGAAATTAAATAGGTCACCAGTTAACGACTTATGATTATATACAGTACATACAGTATAATATAGTTTAAAACATTTGTTGCTGGAACTGTGGGGAAAGTTTATGGCTAGTGATACTGATCTGAATTCAGACTTATTGCCATACTATTTCTATATACAGTATATAACTGACTTATTTCGGGGGCTCTAGTGCTGGGCCTGTGCACTTAAGGCCAGGAGTGGAGGCGAGGTCTGGACAGCAGCATGGGGCAATTTTACTGCTGCTCCAAAATGAAACAAACAGGCTTTATTTGCCCTTTCCTACTGAGACGCAGGGAAATTATTATCCACAAAGTGCAGCAATAAAGAATTGATTTTCCAGCCATGATGAATCCAGCATGTTACAGCTGAGGCTACCATTCTGACTCAGGCCCTGACTGTTTTATGGGCGCTGATGGGAGAGGAGAGAAAGAGGAAAGGGAAATTGGATCCTGCGAGAAATCCTGGCCACTCACTGGATACTTGATGAAAGCCATATCCTCAGAAATTGATATTAAAAGTAGGTATGAAGATTGTGGAGCAATATGTAAAACTAGCTTGAAATGACTTGCTGCTGCAAATGCATCTGGTCAGATAAGCAGCTTGATGCTACCTTTTTCCCTTGCTATAATAGTTGCATGTAAAGCTGCAAACCGACGAACAACAGAGCAAGTGTGAAATCAAGACTGTTTTAAATGTCAAGGACTTGGTGGGTCAATCAAATCAACAGGCAGAACTTAACACCCAGCTTTAAGTTAGCTCTGAATTTCTTAAAACGCTACTAATGGGAGATTACATGCACCTGCGTGTTAAAACAAACTTGCTTGCAACCAAAAACCTAGAAGAATAAACCGGCAGATCAGTTGATCTCCCGTTGTTACTGTGTCAAACGAGTTAGATACCAGACAGCTGAGGCTAGATTCTCTACTCCCGGCCCCAATGAAATATCGACCTATCAGGAACATTGAAAATAGCAAAGCTGGTAATTAATCTAAAGATTTATTGTAAGAATATAAACCCAGTGATTTGTAAAAAACTTGAGTCCAGTAAACTTGAGTAGAGCATAGTTCAGTACAGTACAGGAAAGTAGAGTATACTAGTTCAGTATAGTTCAGTACAGTAGAGTAGAGTACTCTAGATTAGATTAGTTTATTAGTCACATGCACAGGGTCACAGATGTAATTGCAGCATACACTGAAATTCTAAAGCTCTGAGCTCAAACAGGGCAGATCTCTTCTTATATTAGCCAAAATAATGGGCAACTGGCATTTTTATACATGACCCTAAGCATGATCGGATGTTTTAATTGCTTAATTAACTCAGGAACCACTTGTGTGGAAGCACCTGCTTTCAATATACTTTGTATCCCTCATTTACCCAAGTGTTTCCTTTATTTTGTCTGTTACCTGTAATTTGTAATTTGACACATAGTACCTTGATTAGACTGTTAGATTAGGTCATTAGATCATTTTATGAAAACATAGATTATATTAACTCAATCTTCTTCAGCTTGATTAAGTTGAAGTTTAAGTTGATACTTGATACTTTATTTTCCCCTTTTGATAAGAAATGACCATACTGTATTAAGACACGTTTTTATTAATGGATTAAATGATTTGGAAATGAAAAGTAAGTGTACCAACACAAATTTTACATTAATAAAATGTGTAGAGTAAATTTCCACAGTGGATTCTCTCTGGTAAACGAGGAAATACCTAATTTCAGTTGTACGGAAAGATTGTCAAATAGTTAAATCCGTGCTTAGTCTGTTCAAATGTTAGGTTTCATTTATACCGAAGATAATACCCACCATTTGAAAAATGTGTCAGCAACCAGTACTTAAAGTTAACACTGACATTAGGGAGGGTTAATATGGTGGCCAATAGTGGTTGGAATTGAGGCTTGATGAGTGCTAACTGCAGGTGATCTCATACATATAGATGGTTTAACGAGAGATCACCTCATGTTGGTCGCAATTGACCCGGTGTGTTTTCCAAACTGTAAACACCTCCTCAAAGCTCTGTGTCTCAATGAGCTCCTGTCAAGAGGCTGTTGCGCACACCCCACTGCCACCCTGTCCAAGCAAGTTTGTGTCCAAGTACCACATTGTTTCAAAAGGACCTCAGTCGGGACACAACAAGACAAACAGGAGGCAGGGCCTTGGACACACATGCTCTCTTAGACCAAGCCCTTTCACGCCCAAGCTAAACGTTTAGCCACCCCGGCTAATGAACTGCTGTGAAAGAGAGAACATCAAAGGGAGGCTGAGTTTGGACGTTCTCTCTCCTCCCCTTCAGGTCCTAGAGGTCACCCCCTCTTGCAGAGAGAAGCTAGGACGTCCCGGACCCAGACCTCTGGACGCTAACCCCTAACCCCTGCCAGAGCAGTTCAAAGCCCAGCTAACAGAGGGATGCGCTGCCGTCCCTGAACAAAAACAGACATCAAAGAGCCAGTTGGAAAAAGAGAGAAGGAGAAAAAAATGAATATAGGCAGCACTGATATCAAATTCCCTCTTATTTCTGTGATGCATATTCAAGAAGATTATTCAAAATTATGGACACCTGCTCGTCGAACATCTCATTCCAAAATCATCTGCATTAATATGGAGTTGGTTCCCCCTTTGCTGCTATAACAGCCTCCACTCTTCTGGGAAGGATTTCCACTAGATGTTGGAACATTGCTGCAGGGACTTGCTTCCATTCAGCCACAAACATTAGTGAGGTCAGGCACTGATGTTGGGCGATTAGGTTAGGCTCGCAGTCGGCGTTCCAATTCATCCCAAAGGTTCTCAATGGGGTTGAGGTCAGGGATCTGCGCAGGCCAGTCAAGTTCTTCCACACTTCTGTATGGACCACGCTTTGTGCACATCGTCTAGAATGCAATAGTATGCTGTAGCGTTAAGATTTCCCTTCATTGGAACTAAGGGGCCTAGCCCGAACCATGAGAAACAGCCCCATACCATTATTCCTCCTCCACCAAACTTTACAGTTGGCACTATGCATTGGGGCAGGTAGCGTTCTTTTGGCATCCGCCAAAACCAATCTACTAATTTGAAGGGGTGTCCACATGCTTTTGTATATATAGTGTATATTCCAGAAGAATAAAATGAATCTTTGTTGTCATGGGTCAAAAGGGCCCTTGCTGTGCCGTAGTCTCCTCGGGCACTTGAGGAGAATTATGTGATTAAACAGTCCTGAGCATTCTGGACACAGGCAGGCAGGCGAAGCGTAGAGAAGAATGCCTCTGTCCCCCCCATAATGCCCCTAATGAAGTGGCTGGTGGGTCCTTCAGGCCAGGCCAGGGCCGCCAGGCAGCCTGTTCACAATCTGTCTAATGACGGAGCCCAAGGAGCGGGGGCTGGGGCTTCTGAGGCCTGCTATGGGCTGCCAAGCCGAGCGCACCAGCGCTTCCCAATGAGCCACAAAGGGAGATCACAGGGCCCATTGTGGCCATGCACAGGAGCTTAGCACTCATCAAGCCCAATAAACCTGTCTGGAGTCAGGCTGGGACACTCCCCTCTGCCGTCCCTCCGCCAAGGCCCCCGCACCCACCTTCACCCGCTCACTCACTCATTACAACATCACGGTGACATGCCCTTATCACCCACTCAACAACGTCTTCTCACCTTCCCTTTCTGTGGTTCTAGCAACATTGTAGGTTAATATCTGAGGCTTATTTCTCTGGTGTTGTGTATCGTGTAGTATAGACAGTATATGTGTGTATGTGCATACACTGGGGGGTGTTTACTTGCCCGCACTTTTTGCCTCCATTTTAAACAGGGGCCGCGCCCCCTGTCCTCCACCGCCACCCGGAGTCCTCTGCCAAACGTATGCAAATAAGACCGGCCACAATGGTGCCCACAGCTGCGCACAGCCGGCCAAAGACAGAGGGCGCAGCGGCCGTCCCTTTCATCTGTAACCCATGATCCCCTCTCAGCGACACGTCATGTTCACCCCCAACACTGGCCCTGAAAGAGAAACGTCCCCCCGTCCCGTCCACCGCCCTCCGCCCTCCGCCCCCCACTGCTCTGCTCTATACACACAGACGGATGAGACTGTGGCCTTGGCTGTAGGTTTGGACAGAAGGGTCATAATCTGCTGCTGCTCTGCTTTCTCCAAACTGACCCGCTCACATACCTCCACCCACTCCATGGCCCTCGGGTTCTGTAGAGGCAAAGCGAAAGAGGAAATGCGAAGAAAAGTAAACCATTTCTTCCCCCTCTTCATCACTTTTCCTCCCTTGTCATTCTTTAGGGTAATATGACTGTGCGGAGCAGAGAAGGAGGGGGGTGTTGGAGAGAGAGAGAGAGTTGGGGAGAAAGAGAGAGGGAGAGAGAGAGGGGTAGCTAAAGAACATGATTGCTTTAATCTCGGCGCTGGCCGCGGCGCGCCCCCTTTCATAAAGCGGCTCTCCGGACCCGGGCCCCTTCTCTCCTCGCCCTCCGCATTGTTCTCACATGAAAATCAATTCCCTTGAAGACCCTCCTTAATCCCGTCTTTGGTGTCAACAATGGCCACTTGTGCACGGCCCTGATGGACTAAGAGCCGGGATGATGCGGCTGTCTGCTCTCATTCCAGCCTCATTCAGGTAATGGCGGCCCAGATCACTTTGTAGTGCCAAGTGCAGGAGCGGACAGGAAGACGTTTGCGATCATAATTTCCTGCGCAGTGTTGGCCCGGCCAGTCACCCGACGGATCCAAAACACTTTTAATTAGGCCCGACAACCACAGAGATTACAGACCAACCGGTAACAATGAACTGTCCCCTTTGAACGGGCCTCAGCCTCTGTCCCCACTGAGTCCAGATAGACAGAATATACAGGACCATGATCACACTAATAACAATCACCTCACCAACCAACAGTCTCATGGTCCACTAGACCAGTGGTTTCTCTACTGCTATGTCTCATACGTCCCTATATGCAGGGATACAAAGCTATGTCAACAGGTGTGGTGGTCAACTACTTTTCTGTAGGCATTGTTTTGTAGATTGCTAAAGAGCATGTCAATGATTTTTGTTGGTGAGCTCGCCAAACAAAAATGTCAAGCGATCAAAGCTGCATTGTTTTTTAAAAGCCCAAATCTCTCTGCAGTCGGTTTTCATAATCCTGTTTGTGTTACAGGCAGCGTTACAGATGTACAAGTACCTGCCATGCCTTCAGTGGGCTGAGGACTGTCGGGTATTGGTTTTCAACAGGGCACGGACGTCTGGTCAGCTGATCTTATTGGATTCATACATCAAACCATGGCGCAGGTTGGTTCTGCGACCGCTGGACTCCAGAAAAGATGCTTTGATGCAAGCGTCCCCCCCCCCCAAGTCTCCAAAGCCCAACAGGGGAAGGCAACAGAGAGCTACATCACAGCAACAATCCCCCTTAATTACAGTCAGAGTCTATATCTAAAAAAGATGATCAGGAATACAAAGGCTTGAGTCTACAGAGGAGTTTTCATTACCCATCCCTCTCCATACCTTTTCTGTGTTTGACAAAGAAAAGGAACAAAGGCGGAACCCTACTGATTGAAAACTAGCAGAACAGTGAAACAACAGGACACAGCTGATCGCTCATGCATGGCTGGGATTAGGGATAATAGTAGAAAGAGCACGGAGAAGAAAGAGCACAACAAAGGAAACAGGGGACTGACAAACTTTTTTCTCTTCGTTTTGAGGTGAAAGGGATAGAAAAATAAAACATCTCTGGTCATATGAAAAGATATAGAAAGAAAGGAAGATACACAATGAGAGGCAATAGTCCTTTTTAGCCTCTATACACCTCCTTCACTCCCTTCTCCTTTTAACCGACAACGTGAAAGATGAAGACCAAGGTCCCTGATGAGCAACATGAGACAAACACTCCAGGTGATAAAAATGTATTGTTTATTACCGTATTACTATTCATTTATTAATTATTTGCACATGGCGAGTGTTGCCATGTGAACCATCTTCTATGTGAATTTTTCTATGGCACAAGAATGGAATATTGCGATTCTGGTTGACCAACTGGCTTGTGAAAGTCTTCAATGCCACACCAGCTAACAAGACAGCAGTCTTTTCCTTTCACGGCACTAAGTGGAAATCATCCAACGACACTTTGCACGCCTAGCCTGGCTTTGGCCTTGGTCCAAATTGCACTCTATTCTTTTTAGTCTCCTTCATAAAAAACAAGGGGAAACGAAAGAGAGATTAGAATCTGCGTCTTTGGGTTTTCCTCATTGGAGTGTGTGGATGTACATGTGGAGAGGTGATGGGCACGCCTCTATGGGTCCAGGCTCACTGAAGTGGCACACCATCCTGCCCATTTAGTTTTGGGATGGGCTTGAATACTGCTAGAGAACGCTTAGAGGAGATGGTGGTAATGGGAGACTATGGTGAAATAGAGCACTACGCTAAAAGATAGGCATCATTTTTTTTTCTACAGGAAGTGTGGGGATAATTCAGACAGTGCTGACACCCACGCACACTTACTCCTGAAACATGTGGGGAATTGTGTAAGTGTTGCAGAGTCTGGGTCAGCACTGTTTTACTAGGCACTGTATTTAACACAGAGAAAAATGTGGAGCTGGCTTCCTCGCAACGCCTGGAGCTACTGAGTCATTAGAAGTGTACCAACGAGAGTATACAGTATTACACAGAGGAATAGGATAATTCACAGCCATACTGTAGAAACAGCAACCACAATGGATGAAAAATCCACATATTAGAGACTCTAGAGTTGACTTTGCATTAGAAATAGCAGCGAACCCACCAACTGTTCTCAGACTACGGCTCACTGCTCTCTTATTTTGAGTTTATTTCCCTCAGCGCTTAAAAAAATAACTTTTTCTTAAGAAAAAGCCCTATAATTCCAGAGGGTCTGTTGCTGTGTTGTACTACCCCCGACTCTCTCTCGCCGAGTCGCCCAGCCACCTAATCGCCATGACTGGCTGACCTATGGGCCGGCCCCCCTCTGTGACTTACAGCCTTTCACTGGCTTGACCTCTGCCTCCTCTGTCTCCCTACAGACACCCTGTTCATGTGAGTAGGCTACTGTTGAAGTGCTGATAAGTCTCCCTGACGTATTACCCTGGCTCGGCTTGTCAAACCCTCTCTAGATGGCACAATGCAGCCAGTGGTTCATTAACCTTCCACCCCCACCACCTCCACCACCCTCCACCACATTCTCCAAGCCAGCTTCCCCTCTGGCCTGGAGCTATAGGTAGGCCAGGTTAAAGCCATACAGGGTCTAATGTAGTGTGCCACGGTGGTGGAGGCTGAATGCCACCACATGTGGGGATGATTGCAGTGCTGGAAGTGGCGCAGACTGGCAGGGGACCCAGGGGAGGTTGGTGGGACACAGTTGGGGACACCGGCAGTAGCATTCCCAGAGGCCTTTGTGTGTAGCCACTCAGTGGGGCTCAGCAAAGCCCCCAGCGGCCAGGTCGCGCACGTTTGGGGCCCAATGAAACATAAGCAGCTGGGGGTCAGCCTCTCTTAATCTTCAATTAAAGAGCCCCCCATTCATTGTCTCAGCTCGACACTGACAATAAGACAGGTCAGAGAAACGGTGTCGGACTGACTTCTAGATTGGTTTTGAAATGTTGCCGTACAAGGAACACAAATCTCTGTCTGAACTTGGTGTCCATCTAGGTAAGTGGATAAGAAGGACAATGTTGTTTTGGTTCTGGGGATTTCTTCAAAACTCCCTCAGTTCACTCCCAAGACCGAATCTCTTACCCAACACAACCTCATCCTCCGTCCTCACAGCCCCCCCCCCCCTTCAGAGAAACACAGTAGCCAGAGTAATACAGGGCTTCCTCTTAGGGGGGCAGTTAATCACCTCTGAGCAAACATGTGTGTGCTGGACCGTGAAGGCACCATCTCTCACACACACTTTATAATGAACCTTGTTTTACACCGTCTCTGCTGCCCAACGTGTCCTCCGACACATCCCACACAGCCCACTGAAGAGATTGCTTTTCTGTGATTGCCTGCAATTGGGAGGGGAAAACATACTTTCTAGACGGAAGAAGAGATGATCAGACGAGAGGAATAACAGGTTTCGACTCCTCGTTCAGCAAACAATTTCTACTGACTAGAAAAGCCCCTTAAGGTAGCCTAGCGGTTAAGAGCGTTGGGCCGGTAACCGAAAGGTTGCTGGATCGAATCCCCTGACCTCACTAGGTGAAGAATCTCTTGATATTCCCCTGAGCATGGCATTTAACCCTAATCGCTGATCCTGTAAGTCTCTCTGGATAAGAGCGGCTGCTAAAATGTACATGCTCTCATTTAGAGTTGCCAGCCAGAGCAAGGCCCACTTCTCTTTTCATGCCAGTGTTCCCAACTCCTAGACTACAAAGGTCAACAGTTATTATTTGTTGACTTGTTTGACTATGGCTAATGAAATCCCCAGCGCCATCATAAGAAGACTAGTCCGTAACCTCCTACCCAATGAAGTGAGCTTTACTCTATTTTCTCACAGACAAACAAAAACAACACAACAAAGAGCAAGGGTTCATAAAGGAGTTTTGGGCAGATGGGTCACATGCTGTCCATTGAGAGTCCACCCCATCAAGCCCATTCACTGGCCTCTATAAAACCGACAGGCTGCTTAAATACCTGACATCAGAAAGGAAGCAAAAACAAAGAGGAGAGTGAGGGAACAACAGATTAAATAAATAAGGCAGCCTCTGTGACTGATGTGTATGCATGGTGCTGGAGAGTCACTGACAATTAAAGAAATGTGGATCCGGTCACAAAAGGGGGCTGGAAAATACTGAATGTTGCCTCGAGCCCCAAATTCCCCAAGCCTTTCTCTCGGGATTGAAGGAGGCTTGCTGAGCACATTTTTTATGCCGTTCCCGCTTGGACCCCCTTTAGAGTCTTTGTCTGTGCTCTGAGTCCATGAGAAAAGTCAATCACAGACACTTGGCTGTGCACGGCTCCACTGCTTCATGCACCAGCTAGTACTGTTGGAGTCCTCACAACTTCTCCTGTTGACATTATTAGTCATAATTACAAAAGGTTATCTCCATTTAATAGAAGTAGTAGGATAGTACTTCTACCATCACACACACGGAGTAAGATGTTACTCACACATGAGCCAGCAAATATGGCGGCATCAGAAGAGGAAAGGAGAAGAAAGATAAATACTGGCCGGCGATTCAAATCAAGATTTATGCAGCCCAATTTTCCTTGCGAGAGAAAATTCAGCGGCGTTGGTTAGCTGTCTCCATTTGATCTGCGCTGAGAAAAGACACGCCTGAACCTTGGGGGCCTGTGATTCCAGCCTAATGCATTGGCATAAACAGTCAATTATGTTGTAAAATGCAGCGAGAGGAGCAAATAATTTTTACAAATTAAAAAAATCAGTCAAACACAAAGAATTGTGCAAATAAACAAGTTGCGAGCGACGATGGAAAAAGTTGGGTCTGTTGACTCAGAAGGCCAATTATAGAAGGCTAATCATACTGGCTGTGCAATAGTTCAGTGCATTTCAGTCAGAAGAGACAGGGAAAATGGCATGACCCCAAACTATGTTCCAACAACACAACACTGGCACAGGCGTTCTCTAGGAGAACAGAAAGCGTCAAGAGTATAACAATGCATCCCCATTCTTCATCTCTCTCTCTCTCTCTCTCTCTCTCTCTCTCTCTCTCTCTCTCTCTCTCTCTCTCTCTCTCTCTCTCTCTCTCTCTCTCTCTCTCTCTCAGAGCCAGAACAGTGAAGAGACTGTTTTCTTTTATTTCCCAATTCCACTAAAATAATCCCCACAGCGGCAATGTTTTCCCTATCGCCTCAGAAGAATCTCCCAGTTGCGGAATCTCTGAGGAAGAATTTCACATGAACAGTAGCGTGAACAGCAGCGGCAAACTTTGCCTTCATTTCAATGGAAAGCATCTTTAAGTTGAAGCAGAAAAACAAATGAATCGTTTCCCCAAAGTCCCCTTTTCTTTACCTGTGTGTTATAAATCAATGTTAAGCAGTGTTATAGCTCCGTGGATGGTGCTTACACAGGGTGTCAGTTCCAGTCCTGTTCAATCCATGTGTGTAATCTCATATTCACTCTGCCCCTGCAGACATCAACCCTATAAATCACATAGCCCAACTTTATGTTTTCACGTTGGCTGTAACTAGATTGGGGGGCTGTTTGATCTCTCATAGCCTGGACTCCTAATCGGCAGGGAGCCATTTCTATACTGATATCATATCAGTGTATACTGTACACAAGAAGGGATGATCAATCCATGAAAATACAGTATAGCTGTTTGAGGATTATTGATGTGTGGAGAAACTGTATGTGATTGTTATCCAGATGAAGACCGTGATCAGTCGGCGATAGAAACAGACGCATAATGACATTTGCAGTCATTTTGCAGCATGCAGGAAGTGTGTTTGTTGCCTATTGCCGTATGTGTGTACATGTTAACCTGACATCACCCTCAAGGCACTGTTTGATTTGTTGCTCAGCTCAGTTTCTTGGTTGAATATCACATGGGCTTTTCTAAATGCATGAGATTTGTTTTCCTTTCCCTGAGTTAAATATGTGGGGGGGAAAGTTAATCATAGTTAATTCTCCGCTTGACATACCAGAAAGACAAACATCTCTCTTAATCAGAGAGATGTTTGCTTGCACTGGAATCCATTTCATGTTATTTCGATCAGCCTTTTGATCTGGTGCGCTCACCAGGAAGAACTAGATTAAAAGGTTCACGAAATTAAAATAAAACTCAAATTGTTTTTTAGTGGGAACGCTTAAGTCGAAAATGTACTTTATGCAAAGCATGCATGCACCAACTTATGCAGCGTGGTGAACATTTCAACAGCTGTCTCATATCCATAACTTATAATTATGATGTCCTCATTTTGAATGCTGCACGCACGCACACGTACACACCACACCAGTACCTCCCAGGTCCAGTTTTCCTAAAGCATCACATGTAACCTGCACGGCCACACTCCCGGGTTGATAAATGTGCATCAAGATCACAGTCTGTGAAATAATAAACATGTCTTTGGTCATGTCACAGTCTGGTCAAAGAGAGGAGAGACCCTTTTAGTGCAGGCAGAAGTCAGAGGGCTCACCATTTGAAGTGAGCAAAGAGGGTGGAGTTTGATTGGATACATCTTGGGCTTCAGAGAAGAGCTAGTTGGACTGTTTGAAGAGGCATTTTTCCCCATACAAGAAGAAACAACGAGGATCGGCACCAAAGCTAGGCTGGAACGTGATCATAGCCCAATACCAGACCAGAGACTCCCATTAAGGTTTGGGGTGATAAACAGCATCTGTTTCAGATATGGTTAAGACCAGAGGAGGACTCTCTCTCTCTCTCTCTCTCTCTCTCTCTCTCTCTCTCTCTCTCTCTCTCTCTCTCTCTCTCTCTCTCTCTCTCTCTCTCTCTCTCAGTATCACAGGCCTGGCGCTCACCATCAAGAGGAAGAAAGGGTCCTTCTCTCTCTCTCTTCTCTTTAGAGTTTTATACCCCCCTCTCTTGCTCATTACTGTCTCAAAAAGATGGATTTACTTACTTCGAAAGCTTGGGGCGGTGGCGGTGTAAAATCGCCAAATTGGTTTATTTGGGTGTAGAACAACTTTACTGTGCAACAGTTCCTCTCCCGAGGCCCACCAGTGATGACAAAGAAGTAATGACTCAAGTCAGAGTTTCTCAAGTCTTAGCTATTTTTTCTTATGGCAGTAACTTTGCCCCGAAAATCCTTGTGGTTAGTGTAATGCTATGACTCTTGTTCCAGATATTTCTCTCTATAACAGAGGTAGAGAGTTAAAGAATACATGTATGGGTGCTGTTGGTTGATGGTCCTATACAATAAACTGACTGTTGAAATAAGATACCAAATTGTAGGCCCAATGTATGGTCTAGTATGTGGTTACCCCGGATAGCCTAAGCCTATCCTTACCAAACAGTGTCAGCTCAGGCTATGGTTGCTCACTAATGCTTCACTAAGAGGCTAGTGACGCCCTCTACTGGACGAGAAACATCATGATTCCCCATATTGTGTTATTGTATTTTTCATTTAGTAATAATATGTAATCCTTATCTGAAAATGACAGCATTGATCAAGACGCCCTGTCTTGCATTTGTATTAATAAAAAAATACATAAATGTGCCAAAAAGGGAACATCATTTCAATGAGTAGGAATGAGCAGCATACGTTTCTAAGCCAAAAGAATGAGCTAGACAATCTTGACTGGAAACGGCTATGCTCAAACACATAGGGCAGTGTGGCATGTACAGGGTTGTACTATACACGAGTGCTCTCTGTGTTAGTTCACATAATAGTAATACCAAAGACAAAGTGTTATATTTACAGAAAAACCCACTCACCCTTCATCAGTGGACTTTTGACTTTAAGATGGTGAGTTCTTGGCCAGTTGCCTTTTGAAATCCCAGATGAACTGCTTCCAACAGCTGTTATTTGGTTCCACTTGTACACAACAAGGCAATAGACATGTTCTCTTTTGTCTTTTGTCATTGCTTAGTGTGTACTTTACAGTCCTTCTGCGTACAAGCAAGTACTCTGTGGCCTTTTGTGAAACAGTGAATGTGTTTTTTTTCAAAATGTAGTTTCCTTCTCAAACATAAATACATTAATCAATACTACATGATACTGTCAAAATTGAAAATACATTCGTCGAAGGAACACCACTGCCTACAAAAAGATAAACGTAACCAGAATTCTCTTGAGTCCAAGCTGAAAAAAAAACAGAAAGCTAGTCTGTCTTTAAAAAATCCTTGTAGATCAGTGCATTTTATTTGCAGTCACTAAATCATGATTGTCAAATGTGGAAATATAACTGTCAAAACTTTCAGAATTTTGGGCAATTACTCTCCTTTTATGCATATTTCACCCAACCCCCCAAAATAATTCACATCAAATAAAATATTATCATTGATTAAAAAAATCATCATTGATCTGTATCACGCAAACCTAAATTCCTTGTATTAAATACGTAGGCTGGTTGGCTCATCGATATTTTGACTTTCCATCAGCAAGCACAATCCCCAATAGAATAAGGAAAGGTGAATGCGGAGGAACACAACTGATATGACTGTATATGTCCACACCAAAACAAAGCTCAACAAGGGAAGGTCACAATGTCGGAGATGACAACTTAGGAGTAACACAAAGTTACTTAGAACTAACACATTCTCTGCATCTCTGCACGCCCCCAATGTTGTACAAAATAAAATGAAATTAACAATTGTATATATTGTACATCGTTTAACACTGATGGGGTGATTTACACTATTTGTATTATTTAATGGTGATGTATGAAAAGAGTGAACACAATTGCACACATTATGGTGAAATCAATGTGTTAATATTCTGTGAACAAAACACTCAACAGTGAATTTTGTGTTCATTACCGATGACATTTGTATTTCAAGTTTTGCAAAAGGGGTCTAAGATATTCAACTCAGGTACAAAGGAAAGAATATGATCAGAAGTTCAGTAATGTATTTGAGCATTTGATCATTGCTGTTTTGCTATAAATACATTTCAACACAGATCCAAAAAATGCCTGTATACGTTTGGGGAAAACTGTTCTGGTCGTGCAGAGAATTTCTTTATCTAAACAATATGTTTTTTTTAAACGACAAACAATTTATTCAAATCAAATGCCCTTTTTTGGGAGTCGATAAGAGGGATGATTCCAACTTGACAGGACTGTAGAAAAGGTGGAGGTTGGCCTTTGTTGTGTGCGAAGCCTCCCTAAGCTGCACCTTTTTAAACACGCCACATTTTAAAGCTCAGAGCAGCATGGCGCCCAGGAGTAGAGGAGATGAGAGAGGAGAGAAAGAGAGGGAGAGAGAGAAGGAGAGAGAGAGGGAGTGAAAGAGAGATGGGAGTGAGAGAAGAGAGAGAGACGGCAGAGAGAGAGAGAGACGGTGAGAGAGAGGGGGAGAGAGAGGGAGTGAAAGAAGGAGAGATGGAAAGAGAGAGAGAAGTCAAGTCACTGCTCTGTTTATTCATAACACGCCCGACAACTAGGTGCCTTGATCCTTGCCTCTTATGACTGTGACATGACAGCTGAGATGAGAGGGTGGTATAGTGAGCGTTCACATGCACCAGAGAGCCACTTTCTGTCTGCACATGTTTTGTTTTCTCTTGGATTCCTCTAAATCAACATTGCCATAAGTAAACAAATTGAAACCACATCATATGGATTACTTCATAATTAACAGAATTGTCGACTTCTAAGTCTCGCTTTCAACCAGACGTGAGTCTTATAGTAGTCTGGCACTCAAGGCTAGACAAGTACTACTGCTGCCAGTACTATTAAGAATATGTCTGTCTGGTCAGGGGTTGAGGAGCAGATGGTCACCTGGATTAATTGAGTCAATTATCTCATTGTGTAATTAAGAGTGGAGTCCGTTGAGGGAGGAGAGAGAGAGAGAGAGAGAGAGAGAGAGAGAGAGAGAGAGAGAGAGAGAGAGAGAGGGAGCGCATTGTCCAGTCAGAAGCAGAAATGCATACAGAACTGTAGGTGGCAGAAGGTTTGTCCTTTATTGTTGAGGTTTAACAATAGATGATAATACTGAACTGAGATAATTGTCATGCTGTATCATTGTACGGTACCATTTTATTCTATCTAGGTTGCCTCTCCTACAATTTCACTAGAGGGCGCTCTAATGACATGGTAGTTAACATGTCTGACAGACGCTGTGTTGCTGTTCTACCACAGAGCCACAGGGAGTGGCTCTATGGTAATATCAGTCTGAATGGCGGTATAAAAACTCTGTGATAACTCAGTGTTTTGAGGCCATTGCTGATGATGAATCAGAAGAGAGCTTCTGATGAGATTAAAAGGGTTTTAGTTTGGCTGTGTGTTTTCTGCCCTAGCTCCCCGGGTTGTCTGGAGTCAGAGAGCAATAACCCACCACCACCTGGGAGGCGGTGGCTTCCTGTGTGGTACTACTAGAGATGATGTGTGAGTGTGCGCACGTTTGTGGCATTTGTGCATGTCTGTGATCCCTTGTATGCTTGCTTGTATATCTATCACAGGAGGTTGGTGGCACCTTAATTGGGGAGGACGGGCTCGTGCTAATGGCTGGAGTGGAATTAGTGGAATGGTATCAAATACAAACACATGGTTTCCATGGTTTCCATGTGTTTGTTGCCATTCCATTCGCTCTGGTCCACTCATTGTTATGAACCGTCCTCCCTTCAGCAGCCTCCACTGATATCTATGTATGTGGCATGTTATGTCTGTGGCCTCGCGCGTGTTAGCTCTAGTGGCGTGTGATTTTTTTGTTGTTGTCAGGGCTAATGCACAGGAACTTAACTTGTCACCCTCATAGCTATGTTTTAATTAGGAGCTCTCCATCTAGTGTCATTTTTTAAAACTTGTTGAAAAAAAAAAACTGTTTTATTTTACCTAATTTTAACATTCTGTCATAAAGAGCACATGTTCAACTTAAAGATGGAATCCTTAGTTGCTACATCCATGTTTGGACTTATGCATTAATTCTATGTACCCATTGATTCTTGAATATAACTTAGAAATGCCTCGTGAGTATAGTTCAACTTTCGTGCCCCATCATAACCCAAAATACAAGTTTGTTTTACTCAGTTTGTAAACAATGTACATGTAAACAAACACTGAATAGTCTAAAAACATGGTTAAAACTATAATGTACAGGAACGCTAACAAAAAGAATTTGCAGAAACTCGTTACTGAAGACGGAGTCATTTATGATTCCCCCGAATGATATTTTAAAAGAGGAAGCGAATTATTTTAGACAGATTGTTCTCTTTTCCGTCTCATCCTCTCCCACTGAATGAAGATTACGGTAAGGAATTATTTCCAAATGATATAGAAAATGGAAAATTAACAAACGTACAGAAAGATCAGTGCGAAGGCCAAATTACAGAGGAAGAACTTTTTGAGGCTATTAAGTCCTTTCAGTCTGGAAAAACTCCAGGGCTTGATGGCATACCGTTAGAGGTATATCAAGTATTTTTTATATACTAAAAGCTTCATTGTTAGATTGTTTTAACTACTCCTATAGAAATGGTAGTCTGTCAAGTACTCAGCAGGAAGGTCTGATTTCTCTATTATTAAAACAAGACCCAGATGGCAAATACAAAGACCCAGTCTATCTAAAAAACTGGAGGCCCCTTACACTTCAATGTTGTGATGCAAAAATACTACCAAAATGCATAGCACTCAGAATTAAAAGGGTTTTACCAGGTATTGTTCATCCTGATCAGACAGGTTTTTTACATGGACGATACATTGGAGATAATGTACGACAACTACTAGAAGTAATAGAACATCATGAAACATATAAGAAGCCAGGAATGGTATTTATAGCGGATTTTGAAAAGGCATTTGATTAAGTAAGACTGGATTTTATTTATAAATGCCTGCATTTTTTCAATTTCAGTAATTCTCTTATAAAATGGGTAAAAATAATGTATGGTTCTCAAGTAGAGAATTACTATGAAAAGTTCATCCATTGTTTAAAAATTGCCTTTTTGCCTTTGTGCAGATTGCCATATCTCATTTTCGATTAATTGAAAATGATACTTTTTTCAAAGTATCTCTCTTTTTTTAAACAAGCATTGCAGAGCTGGCTACAATTTCAATGTCATCCCCCTGAAAAGATGTATGAGGGTGTATGAGTTGATATATAAAACAACACAAGATTCAAGACTTCGTGCTTTTTAGCAAAAATTATTATATATTATTATTATTATATTTGTAGCCTGGTGGTAGATTTGTCAACTGGCCTTGAGCAGGGCATTGACCCCGGATGCTTCTGTGTGTCGCTCTGAATGGGAATCTGTTGGATGACTGGTATGAGGTAGTTGTTGGGCGGCTTCAATGCAAGTATATTGTATGTTTCGGATATTCAATAAATAAAAATAAATAAAAACTTTTTAAAAAACGATCATGTTGATATCATGGATGGTCAGTCCTTGCATCCATAGCTCTGTCTATGAATTTGAGAGTGGTTACATTTCTTCAGGCCCATCCCTCAACTTTTTACCCAAACACAGGGCGCAGTGACCACTTTGTTATTGTTTCAATTAAGGAGTCTAGCTTTACACGTTTTCGATCTCAAGAGGTGAAATAAAAAATGTACTAAAGTAAGTGCCTATTAAGTGCCAAATAAAGTAACAGGGTTGACCATAACAGGATTGACGATTTCATCTTAAAACAGCCATGAACCCCCTTGTGAGAGGGGAAATGGAAGCTTGTTGTGTGTAACAGGGGCAATTGAATGTAATATTCACAAAAACATTTAAATAGTGAAAACATGTATAGCCTGTCTATCTATGGGTAACAGGGTTGACGTGTTATGCTCGACACGTTCAGTTTTCCACCACAAAACACCAGAAAAGGGCCAAGAAGACTAGTTCCAGCTCACCTGCTCTTACACTATGATTTGATTTGACTATTAGATGTTCAATGTTTCTTTGGGGAAAAAAAAGAAAAAAAGGAATAGTATTACCATATTAAAACAAGAGTTCAGTTAGCGTAACACGGTTGACTTTAAAATGATGGACAGGTTGTTATTTTTTTACCTTAAAATGAATCACTAACCACATGAAATAAATGATAAAATGATGATCTTCAAAAAGGACGTTGTCGCAGCAACAACATAACTAGAGCTTTATAATGATGGTGAGAACTTGGAAACATTTTAGGGTTAAAATGTCCCTCTGAGGATGCACAGAGGATGCACAGAGGGACATTTCAAAATGCTGAATTTTGGCACTTTAGCAAGTCTTTATTCATATTAAAGATCAGATTTATTAAGTTCTACATGTGGTTTATACTAAAGGGCACTTAATTTAATATAACAGGCTTTTCTTACTTAAAATATCAAAGGAAACAAAAGGCATTCATTTCGTGGAACGACTCTTCTGACACTATATGCTTCTGTACCTTAACATGTTTCACGGTGACGTCCCTCTGGGCCTGATCCAGTCCTTCATAGGCATGGCAATTGTGCCTCATGGGAGTTATACCTACTGTCCAGTACTGTCCGGCTAGAGGCCTCTGTGAGGAAGGGAGGGAGGGGTATCAGTACCAACCAGATACAGGCGTGCAGTACAGTAATTTTCTGCACTCCTATTAATTACCCACATACTAATCCCTGGAGTTTCACAGGTTAATGAGATGGGATCAGAGACTCTATAGTTAAGCTGATCCCTGTCTCCCCTCTTCTCACTGGAGCCCCACTTAATACCCAGACCAGACCAGTCTAACCCAGACCAGCCCAGTCTAACCCAGACCAGACTAGCCTAACCCAGACCAGACCAGCCTAACCCAGACCAGGCCAGTCTAACCCAGACCAGCCTAACCCAGACCAGACCAGTCTAACCCAGACCAGCCTAACCCAGACCAGACCAGTCTAACCCAGACCAGACCAGTCTAACCCAGACCAGACCAGCCTAACCTAGACCAGACCAGTCTAACCCAGACCAGCCTAACCCAGACCAGTCTAACCCAGACCAGACCAGCCTAACCCAGACCAGACTAACCTAACCCAGACTAGCCTAACCTAGACCAAGACCAGTCTAACCCAGACCAGACCAGCCTAACCCAGACTAGCCTAACCTAGACCAAGACCAGTCTAACCCAGACCAACCTAACCTAGACCGAGACCAGTCTAACCCAGACCAGACCAGCCTAACCCAGACCAGCTTAACCCAGACCAGCCAGAAAAGAGGATGCTAAAGGCTCTGTCTTAAGATGTGTCTAGTCGAGACTCACACCTACTCACACCCTCAGACGTCTGAAGACTTTGACTTAAAGTTATGTTGTTTGTTTTGTCCTTGTCTGCTAATTTTGTGATCCATGGGGGACAAAATGGAAGCCAAGGTCTAGCCTTTTCGGCACAGTGGCTCTCTCCGCTACAGTAATGTTAGGCTTTTGGTGAGAAACTGCAGCTCTTTACGACTGCATGGAGTCGAGAGGTCTGAGTGTTGCAAGGAGATATCCGGGCCCTGTGCGTGGTCGGAAGAGGGTGTGTCTCGCTATCCTGCAGTGGATTCCATTTACTACATCAAAGAGGCTGTCTGCTCTCCTCTCGCCCAGGGAAAGACATTCCAGTGTGGAGTTTAGTTCTCACTGGGGATCACGGGAAAATTAGGTTAGTGCACTGCACTTTAGTTCTGAGTGGAGAGAAGAGAGAGAATAGAGGTGATGGGAGAGAGGGGAGAGAGAGAAGAGAGAGAATAGAGGAGATGGGAGAGAGGGGAGAGAGAGAAGAGAGAGAATAGAGGAGATGGGAGAGAGGGGAGAGAGAGAAGAGAGAGCAGTCTACTATTTTCACAAGACTTCTTTGAACTTAAAAAACAAAATATAATAATACATGAAATAATCAAAGGCTGACCTCCTTAACTCAACCAAGTTTTAAAATAAACACTGCCATAACAATTCTTGACCTCCTCCCAGAGCCCTGCCTACTGGAAGAATGGCCTGGTAGTTTAGGGGTGTTTGACTGCTGCCTAATCTCCCTCTCTTCTTCCTCTGAGACCTGTCCCCTTTCTGTCTTTCTATTACACCAGTATGGTCTGTCTGGGCCACTCCCTATCAATAAAATGGCTCTCCAACACACTCTTCTGCTGTTTTGTAAACACGTGTCCCATATTCCACAGCCAGGCCGGGAAGTCGTCCATCCATGTGTTCTCACATCGGCTCACACAATTTAGGTAAACGCGACAAAAACTGGCAAGCATACATAACAATGTGTGTCTCATGAACGCACCTGCTATATAAAAGGCAGGGGTGATACATGTTGCAAGACACGACCAGCAGGACCTCACTGGACTTACTGCACATGACCAGCAGGACCTCACTGCACTTACTTCCCCCCGTCCGGTTTTACCTCCGGATATATTGGTAGAACGCGACACAGAATTTCCTGTTCATGTGTAACTCAATCTTGAACTTCCCAACATTATGTTTGAGGTGTGACGCAAGACTTGCAAAAGATAGCCCCCCAATATAAGCAACAGGTGGCAGTGTTGCATTCCAGATGCGCCTCCCAAGCCAGAGGCCCCCCGAGAGCTGCTAAGAGATACAAAATCCATATTGTGTCAAAGGAGCCATAATTAAATCCATCTATCTACTTGATGTATTTATATCCAGCTCATTTCTCTGTGTGTCTGCAGGAGACAGATGGACTTGTTTTTCTATTTTTTTTATTTTCAACCGAAGAAAACATGTTTTGACTTCAGTCTCGTGGGACTGTTATGTACTGATTTTTTTCTACCCTTGTCATCCTATTAATATCTTAATAAGTCATATCTGCAACAAGACAGTACAGGCTGACATCACAGAGGTTCCAAAACAAGTGAGGATGGAGATATTTGTATGTGGGTTTAGAAAGCGGGTGTCAAACTTCTAGTACTGACGGTGATGCACATAACCAGTAAGCTTGGGTCCTTAGCCTGCATTTGAATGCAATGCTCAAGTGAGTCAATGTAAGTGAAGGCAATGTTATGAAACCACTTCAAATGAGTCCATTATGCTGATCTAGTTATCCTTACATTACGTACTGTTAGTGCAGTGTATGTTTAGCACATCTGACGGCATGTACGCTACAGTAGATTACTGCTGCCCGTAGACAGGGCCTCTACTGTCTTATCTCCTGAGGTTGTGTTGACCCCTCTGTGTGAGATAAACGTGCTTGGTAGCCCTTCACTAACACAGCGACCATGTCCGCTAGAGACCCCTTAGCTCTGGAGCCACAGCCACTCAGGACAACAACCAATCGTGACAGTGGTTCACAGTAAAGATCTCTTGATGTGCCCAATGGGATGCGAGGATATGTGAAGAGCAGGAAGTGGGCAAATAAACAGGGGACGAGGGCATTCATCTCAACAGGCAGAAGTGTAGTGTACTTTAGTAGTGGTGGAGGAGGTGTGGAGTTGTTAAGAGAAACACAGCCCTGGGGCATTAGCTGAATGAAAAGAAAGAGCACTGCAGTAGGAGATCAGCTGGACCACAGTGGGCTTTAGTACTGGAGTATCTGGCCTCAGGTGTAGATTTACCTGGGGGTAGGCCTTGGGGATAAGACAAGGATAATCGGGATGAACTTGAGGTGAGCGTGGTCAATCAGACAATTTCTACTGAACCACTGCTTCAGGGTACAGGGACTCTGAGAATGAATGCCACCCCCTGTATGTCCATAGACCATCACCCCCTAGCACTGTATAAAGTTGAACGGCTTTGTCCCAAATATGAAGAAATAAAATAAAATAAAAAAGCTGCATGTGATTTAGTGTTTCTGTTTATTTTGGGAGAGTCTTTGAAGATGAAACAAGCGCATTCTGAGCCCCTTTTCTCCTCCCTGCAGACATGCTTTCTAAAGGCTAAATCACACTGCTCAAAGCCCATCAGCGATGAAACGAAAGCAGCACTGACTCCTGTGTCCATATATTTAGAAAACTATTTCTTAATGAGCATGATGAGACACAATATGCTCTTAAATACAGGGTGGGTGTCATTTCAATCATAGAAACAAAGTTCAAAGAATGGACCTATCCCTTCAAACCGCTGCAATTTAGCTGGTACTCAATTTTAAATTGAAATTGAATGGAAATTGTAACTTCCAATAACTACCAGAAAGATGGCCGGCGGGCCACCCACCGTCGAATGTCAACTTGAATAGGCTTACCCCCAGGTAAATCTACACCTGAGGCCAGATACTCCAGTACTAAAGCCCACTGTGGTCCAGCTGATCTCCTACTGCAGTGCTCTTTCTTTTCATTCAGCTAATGCCCCAGGGCTGTGTTTCTCTTAACAACTCCCCACCTCCTCCACCACTACTAAAGTACACTACACTTCTGCCTGTCGAGATTGATGTCCTCGTCCTCTGTTTATTTGCCCACGGTCTATTCTATTATCTATATTTCTATAGGTTTCCTATGGTGGATTGACAGTTTAATTTAAAACAATGGATATTCCCACTCAAGTCAACATTCTCTGATGTGTGGACCTCCAGCCATCTTTGTGATACCATTTGAAAGTTAACATTTTCATTTTATTTAAATGTTATCAGCCAAAACATGACACTTAAGATCATGCTGTGTCTCAAACGATGGCGGGCACAACACAAACACCTCAGATGATGTCAAATAGGATCTAAGCTACAACATATATGAACATGAAAAAAAATCGGAGTTCACGCCTTTTTATTATAAAAAAGAATAATAATTTTTAAAAACTTCTATTTTTTTCATGATAATATAAAATAGTTTGTGAGCTTTCAAATTATACCAAACTCAACCATTGATATTTTCCAGTGATGAAGACATGGATGTCTAATGGTAGGGTGGGGTATGCAAAATGGGTCACCTTGGAGTACCTCTATCTCCTGAATGTTTTCGTACACAGGTCCAAAAAGTTACTTTCTATCATGGGAAAACAAGTACGGAAGGTTTCGTTGGAATCAAAAAGGGTCCAATCAGAAAGTCTTTGAATTCATATGGAACGACTCAGAGTTTTTCATTTTTACAGATACAACTACTTTTCAAACTCACAAAGAAATAAATATATATACATTTTTTTGTATTCCTGGATTAGGATCAGTCTGTGGGTGCCTGCCTGCGAGTATGTGTGTGTGTGTATCATGTGTGTATTATGTGTGCAAGCATGCAAGCGTGTGTGTGTATTTTTGGTGATTGTGTGTGTGTGTGCATCCACGTTTGTGTTTGCGGGTGTGTTTGTCTGTCCAGCGTATTTGTTGTTTGGTCCTGGCTGTAAGAACAGTAGCTAGAACAGTATGCCAGGTGGAGGTTAACTGCACTGCACAAGACCCTCCAGCATCACCTGGTAGAGGACTTCATTTCTCATGTGTCACTATTCATTTAGCCTACTGGGAGAGACGCAGAGGTGTTAAGCATCAAACACCTCCCCACTATCTTTCCATGGACATTCAGGGGACAGTACTGCAGTCATTTAGATAGATAGATATATAGATAGATTGGGTTTTTCTTTATTTTCCATGTGTTTTCATAGTTTTGATGTCCTCACTATTATTCTACAATGTAGAAAATAGTAAAAATAAAGAAAAACCCTTGAATGAGTATGTGTTCTAAAACGTTGAACCGGTAGTGTAGACAGATATGTACTGTAGATAGTACATCTTCCCAAGTGTCTGAATTCATCTGGAGTTTATACGACATAAGAGATTACAGACATGTTCTCCTCTCCTTCCTCTCTCTAGTGAGAGCTCTCCCAGATGCTGAGGTGAACTTGACCCTACAGTCTGGTATTCTTTACTTCCTCCAAACCACAAGCCTGCTTCATCCACCCTTTTCCCTTCTGCCTTATTGCCTTTTTTGTTTCCTGTCAAAGTTGCTCTTTTCCTGACATTTTTTAAAGATTCCTCTCCTAGCTGTCATTCTTGTTTTCAGGGTGCAGTGTTGTAGACTCGGCATGATGTAACAGAACAGAGGCGTATCACCACGGCTATACACTCTGTGCCAGCCTATTACTGGTGAGCTTATAGAACAACATGATCAATCCCACTTAGGAGGTTCAGTCTCGTCTTGAGGGCCAAAAGAGGCTTTCAGGCTTATAAAACAAAGCCATATCTGCAGCCTGTCTGATAACCTATACTGTCAGCTCCCACAGACCAGACAGACACGCAGAGTCAATGTTGCAACCACTCAGTCTCAATATTCAAGAGAAGACAGACACGCAGAGTCATCGTTACAACCACTCAGTCTCAATATTCAAGAGAAGACAGACATGCTGAGTCAACGTTACAACCACTCAGTCTCAATATTCAAGAGAAGACAGAGACGCAGAGTCAACATTACAACCACTCAGTCTCAATATTCAAGAGAAGACAGAGACGCAGAGTCAACGTTACAACCACTCAGTCTCAATATTCAAGAGAAGACAGAGACGCAGAGTCAACGTTACAACCACTCAGTCTCAATATTCAAGAGAAGACAGAGACGCAGAGTCAACATTACAACCACTCAGTCTCAATATTCAAGAGAAGACAGAGACGCAGAGTCAACATTACAACCACTCAGTCTCAATATTCAAGAGAAGACAGAGACGCAGAGTCAACATTACAACCACTCAGTCTCAATATTCAAGAGAAGAAAGTAAAGAGTAGAGGTGGAAATCATTATCTACAGTTCAGCTTAATTTCCTGGAATTCAAGGGTGAAATGAGGACAGAAACTGCTTCTTTTAGAATAGATGGAAAGACAGCCTTTGTACATGTCACTATGTTTCAGAATGTCATAAGATCTATGGTAAGCTTTTCTTACTGCACACCAACCATGTGTGCCTGCCTGCTGGAGACCTCAATATTGATTCTGTGACCTTAGAGTTTTCTCATTTCTTTAGGAAAGCGATGGTGCATTGTTTGTTTACTCTCTCATTGATTGATGGTAATAACTTTCCCATTGAGCTTAGGCAGCTGTCACCTCACTGAAGGAAATACGAGCTTTCCCCGCTGGTATAACAGGGAACTTCGATTTCCTGTTCGTGAAAACGTCAAATATTTATTCAATCTGAACAAATGTGGATAGGAACGACTTAGACTCAGCTATCATCTCTATATTCTCTCCTCAGCCCATACCCAAGAAGACATCTCCCTGGCCATTATTTTATGGGGGAAAGGTTTTTATACGACACATACTTATTTTGACATCCTGTGCAGCAGGAGTCATGTTTATGGGCCGGTTGGTCTGTGGCTCATTATGATCTTGTGACCTCCTGGGAGAGGTGGGGAAGGGGTTAAGTGCTGTCAAAGGTCGAGCTAAGGTTAAGGCCACAGGTCACATGACTGCTGCCAGGTAAATCACTGGGAGGAAGCAGTCGAGAGAGAAAGAGAGAGAGAAGAAGAAGAAGAGAGAATAGAGTGCCTGCCGGTACTGGTGAAGCGTTTTACACCCCCTCTGCCAAGTGTAAAACTCTGTGACACCGGCTCAGAGTGCCTGGGGGAAGGAGTTCCTGTAATCCTGACACAGAGTGACGGGCAAGACTGGGACACCAGGGCCTCTCAGTACCTCCCCCCTGGAACCAATGGGCCTCAGTGTAAAACTGCAGCGCCACAAATCCTGCCGCACAGTCAGTGCCAACTGATACAATACGCAGGACAGGATACCACTGCAAACTACATGGGCATGGTGGTTTGTAGCTGGTTTGTAGCTGGTTTGTAGATGGTTTGTAGATTTTCCGTAGATGTTCAATAACTGCCAACGAAATGTCTAATCAACCTAACCTTACCCTAACTCATATTTTAAACCTAACCTTAACTTTAGCAAGCAGTTGCTTATCAACATATATTTGTTGATAGTACACTCTTAGAAAAACGGGGTTTCAAAAGGGTTCTTTGGCTGTCCCCATAGGAGAACCCTTTTTGGTTCCAGGTAGAACCATTTTTGGTTTTGGGTAGAACTCTTTTGGGTTCCGTGTAGAGCCCTCTGTGGAAAGGGTTCTACCTGGAACCAAAAGGGTTCTACATGGAACCAAAAGGGTTCTACCAAAAAGGGTTATTCAAAGGGTTCTCCTATGGGGACAGCCGAAGAATCCTTTTAGGTTCTAGATAGCACCTTTTTTTCTAAGAGTGTATAACCATCTGTAGATCGTCTATATGGGACTATTCAAATAATGTACAAGGATACCGTACAGATCACACATTCAGTCAGAGACTGATGCAGGGTGTGCAATAGGACCATATAAACCAGTTTAACTCCACCCAGTGGTCAGGAGGCCCATCGTCAGCTTACCTGCTGTGTTGCTCTGACCCTGTGGAAAGTTCTAGAAGTCTTCATCTTTCCCAAAGAGCTTTGACGACTGAGAACTGAGAATGTTTGTATCTTTGAATCATTTTGTGTGCCAGTGTGTCAGTTGGATGCCTTAATTCCTTCGTGAGTTTGGAAGCACAGCATTTGTCCAGGTAGCCTGGGTAAACTCATTCTCTATCGGTGAACGCAAGCAGGCTCACTATACCTTAAATGTCCCCTTCTGCTGTTTTGGACTCGACTTTGTGTCTAATAGTTTTCTATGACTTTATCTACTGTTCAGACTGGCATGAAACGATGTCAATTGACCCCTCATTAGTGCTCATTAGTGTAACGTCTGAGGGGGGGGCAGAGGAGAAATACTGTGTGTGCATGTGTGCTTGTGTGTGTGTGTGTGTGTGTGTGTGTGTGTGTGAGAGTGCGTGCGTGCGTGTTCGTGTATGTGCGCGCGTGTGTCTAAGTGCTGCGCGTACGTGTGTGTGTGTGTGTGTGTGTGTGTGTGTGTGTGTGGTTGGGGTATATTATTGAAACCCCACCACTGGGCTTCAAACTGTCAAACCGCTGGGGCACACTACTAAAGACTTCCCCTTCATGTCATCAGATGGATCTGAGGAATGTAAAGTAACGGTATAAAAAATGCAGTAAGATTTCTTATAATAAGTCATATTTCTCGTTAAGCATTGCCTGTAAATCTACAGTATTTACAGTCCCCCCTCATATGTTTATGTATTTGGCTTTATAGTCCAGCATTTTAGATTTGAGATAGAATGTTTCATGTTAGGTGACAGCTTTTATTTAAGGGTATTTCCATACATATTTGTTTTACCGTTATGAAAGCACTTT
The DNA here is from genome assembly GCA_030435695.1 of Brachymystax lenok tsinlingensis. NCBI lineage: Eukaryota > Metazoa > Chordata > Actinopteri > Salmoniformes > Salmonidae > Brachymystax > Brachymystax lenok. Next base: position 30,220,462 of record CM059789.1, on the reverse strand, counting down.
ATGTATCTAGTCCCCCTATTTTGAGGGCTCCCGAGTGGCGCAACGGTCTAAGGCACTGCATCTCAGTGCAAGAAGCATCACTACAGTCCCTGGATTGAATCACATCCAGCCGTGATTGGGAGTCCCAAAGGGCGGCCCACAATTGGCCCAGGTTTGGCCGGTGTAGGCCGTCATTGTAAATAAGAATTTGTTCTTAACTGACTTGCCCAGTTAAATAAAGGTTAAATAAAACAATTCAAATATATGTTATAGAAGTCTTAAGTATTTGGACAAAGTCACTTCTAGTGTATTAAAGGAGTCAAAGGTTTAGTATTTTGTCCCATATTCCTAGCACGCGATAACTACATCAAGCTTGTGACTCTTGTTGGATGCGTTTATGGTTTGTTGTGGTTGTGTTTTGGATGTTTTGTCCAATAGGAACTGAATGGTGAATAATGTATTGTGCCATTTGGGAGTCATTTTTATGTAATAATAGAAGATGTTACGGAACACTTCTAGATTCATGTGGCTGCTACTATAATTAGGGATAATCAGGAATGAACCGTGAATAATGATGAGAGAGGGAAAAAGATCACACCTCAAGTTTTCTTTTTACTCGCCCTCTTATTGGTAAAGGTGAGGGGTTAGCATGTAACTTTCTCACTCATCGTTATTCATGATATGTTCAGGATTTTTCTTAATCGGGGTCTTATCAGGATTCATTTAGAAATGGTCAGAAACATCTTATCTTCTCACTTAGAAAGAAAATGACTCCAGTCCTCATTCACCGTTCACTTCCTGTTGGGAAAAACAACACAAAACACAACCAAAACAAACTGCAAATGCATCCAACGAGTGTGTAGAGTCTAACGCTTGATGAAGTCATTGGGTGCTATGAATATGGGACCAAACTTTGGATGTTTTTAATGCACTAATTCATAAGAGATAGAGTGCTTCAATTTAGCTTATCACCCGAAATAAAGCTTTAGTCATTGAGATGATGAATAAGCACGTCTGATAAGCAGAGGTCCCAGTCCTGACTTCCTGATTTCCAGGCCATATTTCAGCCCACACCTTCCTCATCCCTCCATCGATCCCCCCCCATCCCTCCTACGTGCCGATCCTCCCCCAGGATCGGCCTCCTTCTCAGTGACTCCTGCGGTGCCTCCCTGGCACCCCGGGATGTTATCCTGGACGACATGAATTAATGATAACAGGACAGGCTTCACAGGCAGGTGCTCCTATGCTCTGTTCCACTGTTACACGAGCTGGTCTGCAGCCCTTCCCTTTATACCTTACACTCTCTGTACCTGTCTACCATCTAGCACTGAGCTCTCTCTCCGCCACCACTGCTGCTCAACATATGGTGCAGAGAGGAAATACAGGAGCAAGCATATGGTGAGTGTCAGAAGTGTTTGGGAAGAAAGTGTGTGTGTTGAACGTGAGTGAGGCAGTAGAGTGCAGTGTCCGAACTGACGAGCAGACTCAATAGATCTATTTGAAGTGTCCACAAGCATAGACAAGCCCAGCTGGTTAGGGGCCTCATGGGAGACCGTTCCTCCGTAGCAGACCGCACGGCTGCTTCTGTGTCGTACCAGCTCCTGCAGAGAAGGAGGGCAACTTGATTATAGTAATTTGAGAAATGACAATCTGCAAATCTCTTCTGCACCAGAGTCTTCTGCGTCATTAGGCAGCAGCAGGCTGCTGTTGTGTGTGTGTGTGTGTGTCTGGGTGTGTGGGTGTGTGGGTGCACGTGTGCGTGTGCATGCATGTCAGTGAGTGAAGACTAATATTTGCCCGTCTTTCTAAAACCCCAACCGACCTGGTCTCCATGGCCCCCCTTCCTTACTGGACACACCTCCTCCACACAACATTGGTTGGACCCTCTGCACCAATCAAACATGACTGATGGATTCGATCCACTCATGACTCAGCTGGCATCTTGAGAGCATCTTGATACTTTTACACCTTCTTACTCTAGGGCTCAGTCACACCACTCAGAAACCAAAGAGGCTGTGGCGACAGGGAATGCCCAAAAGACTGTAATGAAAAGGAGCCCGGTCCAATAGCTATGTCTGCTTCAGAAAGCCTTCCTGAGTGGAGAATAAAAACTCAGCAAAGTATTAAAGTCAGTGAAGTAATGCCAAAGTTTTGAGTAACAGTTTGACTTTGTTTTGGGGTAAGGAAAGCATTCTTGGAGTTTTCCCCTATGTGAGGGCTTACATGTTTTCACTCAATATGCTGCACGAAAGCCTAATGCAATATTGAGTAGTTACTGGCAGAACAACAGGTCTAAATGCAACCACTGTTCCCTTTGTTGTGTTCTGGTCCAAAGGCATGCACGTATGGGAGGAGCACAGTGAAGTCAACTCTCTGACAGCACAGAACCATGTGGGCGCATGTGTGCATGTTCGTGTTTGCGTTTGGGTGGGTGATGGTGGGTTCATGTTTTTGGTCTGCATGAATAACAAAGTTCCCTCATTGGACAACCCTCATTGGGTTGCGGATATGAGATGAATAAATGTAGATGGATGATTGATCTTTGTCTCTGTGAACATTTCTCTCTCTCTCTCTCTCTCTCTCTCTCTCTCTCTCTCTCTCTCTCTCTCTCTCTATCTCTCTCTCTCTCTCTGTATCTCTCTCTCTCTCTCTGCATCTCTCTGTATCTCTCTCTGTATCTCTCTCTCTGCATCTCTCTGTATCTCTCTCTGTATCTCTCTCTCTCTGTATCTCTCTCTCTTCTCCTACTTCAACCTAATTTCTCTCTCTCTGTATCTCTCTCTCTCTGTATCTCTCTCTCTCTTCTCCTACTTCAACCTAATTTCTCTCTCTTTCACTCTATCTCCTCTCTCTCTCTCCTCTCTGTATCTCTCTCTCTCTGTATCTCTCTCTGTATCTCTCTCTGTATCTCTCTCTCTCTCTTCTCCGACTTCAACCTCATTCCCTCTTCCTTCTGTGGTCTAACCCACAGACCTGACCCATTGTTGATGCCCACCCATCTCTGTACTCCTCGCTCATGGTCTAGATCATGGAGTCAGGAAGGAAGCAGAATGTACTGCAGTACTGTGGGCCTACATTACCGGAGGTAACCTGCCAGTGCCACTCACCACGGGCCTCCACTACCAGCCAGCCTACAGAGATGGGGAATAGGCCCTTCCATGCCCTCCGCTTCTCTAAACAAGTTGATGGCTCTGTGGTGCTCTGCTCAATATAAACAAACTGGCTGGCAGCACTGCACTGTGGTTAAGTTCTCTCTCCTCAGTGGTATGTCCTCTCTGCTTTTTCCCTATCCTTTATTCATGATGCTCCAATGTTAATGGTGCCACTGTAGGAGTCAGGGCTCTGGACTAAAAGCTACAGAGGTTCAAATATTGAAAGACACCTTGTCCCAGATACTATGACATCTCTCTCTCTCTCTCTCTCTCTCTCTCTCTCTCTCTCTCTCTCTCTCTCTCTCTCTCTCTCTCTCTCTCTCTCTCATTTCCTTTTTCGTACCTGTGTCTTTCCCTTTGCTCTTCCACCTCATCACATTTTGTCAAATGTTTAAATTAAGTTGTAATTCATTTCCTCCCATTGGCAGCCATCATACTGCCAGAGGCCTGAAACTCTGCTGATGAACATCCTGGCAGTGTCACATGCTTTATGGTTGTCCCCCATCTGAACTAGAGGTCGACTGATTAATCGGCTTGGCCACATGGAGACTGCGTGGCAGGCTGACCACCTGTTACGCGAGTGCGTAACTTCCAAGGGAAGTTGCTAGCTAGCAATAAACTTATCTTATAAATAATGATAAATCTTCACATAATCACCAGTTAACTACACGTGGTTGATTGTATTACTAGTTTAACTAGCTTGTCCTGCGTTGCATATAATCAATGCGGTGCCTGTTAATTTATCATCTATTCACAGCCTACTTCAACTTCGCCAAACGGGTGATGATTTAACAAAAGCGCATTCGCAAAAAGCACAATCGTTGCACTAATGTACCTAACCATAAACATCAATGCCTTTCTTAAAATCAATACACAGAAGTATACATTTTTAAACCTGCATATTTAGTTAAAAGAAATTCATGTTAGCAGGCAATATTAACTCTGGAAATTGTGTCACTTCTCTTGCGTTGTGCAAGCAGAGTCAGGGTATTCACAGCAGTTTGGGCCGCCTGGCTCGTTGCGAACTGTGTGAAGACCATTTCTTCCTAACAAAGACCGTAATTAATTTGCCAGAATTTTACATAATTATGACATAACATTGAAGGTTGTGCAATGTAACAGTAATATTTAGACTTAGGGTTGCCACCCGTTTGATAAAATACGGAACAGTTCCGTATTTCACTGAAAGAATAAACATTTTGTTTTCGAAATGATCGTTTCCAGATTTGACCATATTAATGACCAAAGGCTCGTATTTCTGTGTGTTTATTATAATTAAGTCTATGATTTGATATTTGATAGAGCAGTCTGACTGAGCGGTGGTAGGCAGCAGTAGGCACGTAAGCATTCATTCAAACTTTGCTGCGTTTGCGAGCATCTCTTAGCAATGCTTGAAGCACAGCGCTGTTTATGACTTCAAGCCTATCAACTCCTGGGATTAGGCTGGCAATACTAAAGTGCCTATAAGAACATCCAATAGCCAAAGGTATATGAAATACAAATGGTATAGAGAGAAATAGTCCTATAATTCCGATAATAACTACAACCTAAAACGTCTTAACTGGGAATATTGAAGACTCATGTTAAAAGGAACCACCAGCTTTTTTTGGTCCTCCAATATCGGCGTTGAAAAATCATAATCGGTCGACCTCTAATCTGAACCATCTCCTTCTTTATACCCAGTGCCCTCCACCCAGCCCAGCCACATTCTGTCTCTATACCCAGTGCCCTCCACCCAGCCTAGCCACATTCTGTCTCTATACCCAGTGCCCTCCACCCAGCCCAGCCACATTCTGTCTCTATACCCAGTGCCCTCCACCCAGCCTAGCCACATTCTGTCTCTATACACAGTGCCCTCCACCCAGCCCAGCCACATTCTGTCTCTATACCCAGTGCCCTCCACCCAGCCCAGCCACATTCTGACTCTATACCCAGTGCCCTCCACCCAGCCTAGCCACATTCTGTCTCTATACCCAGTGCCCTCCACCCAGCCCAGACACAGTCTGTCTCTATACCCAGTGCCCTCCACCCAGCCTAGCCACATTCTGTCTCTATACCCAGTGCCCTCCACCCAGCCCAGCCACATTCTGACTCTATACCCAGTGCCCTCCACCCAGCCCAGCCACATTCTGTCTCTATACCCAGTGCCCTCCACCCAGCCTAGCCACATTCTGTCTCTATACCCAGTGCCCTCCACCCAGCCCAGACACAGTCTGTCTCTATACCCAGTGCCCTCCACCCAGCCCAGACACATTCTGTCTCTATACCCAGTGCCCTCCACCCAGCCCAGACACAGTCTGTCTCTATACCCAGTGCCCTCCACCCAGCCCAGCCACATTCTGTCTCTATACCCAGTGCCCTCCACCCAGCCCAGCCACATTCTGACTCTATACCCAGTGCCCTCCACCCAGCCCAGCCACATTCTGTCTCTATACCCAGTGCCCTCCACCCAGCCCAGCCACATTCTGTCTCTATACCCAGTGCCCTCCACCCAGCCCAGCCACATTCTGACTCTATACCCAGTGCCCTCCACCCAGCCCAGCCACATTCTGTCTCTATACCCAGTGCCCTCCACCCAGCCCAGCCACATTCTGTCTCTATACCCAGTGCCCTCCACCCAGCCCAGACACATTCTGACTCTATACCCAGTGCCCTCCACCCAGCCCAGCCACAGTCTGTCTCTATACCCAGTGCCCTCCACCCAGCCCAGCCACATTCTGTCTCTATACCCAGTGCCCTCCACCCAGCCCAGCCACATTCTGACTCTATACCCAGTGCCCTCCACTCAGCCCAGCCACATTCTGTCTCTATACCCAGTGCCCTCCACCCAGCCCAGACACAGTCTGACTCGCGTGCCATTAGTGAATACAAAACTTGCAACAGTGCAAAAGCCAGGGGCCAGGTGTGGTGTCAGCCAGTTGAGCCCATAGACTGGGCACTGAGTCAGAGGTAGAGTAAATGCTGGGGGAGACAGGGAGTCTATCATACTCTCTATCTTCTCTGTGTCTCCTTTCTCTCTCTCTCTCTCTCTCTCTCTCTCTCTCTCTCTCTCTCTCTCTCTCTCTCTGTATAATTCAATTCATAGGGATTTATTGGCATGGTAAACATATGCTGTTTAGATGGTATAAAATACAATAAATACAGTTGAGTTTACATACACCTTAGCCAAATACATCTAAACTCAGTTTTTCGCAATTCCTGACATTTAATCCATGTAAAAATTCCCTGTCTTAGGTCAGTTAGGATAACCCCTTTATTTTAAGAATGTGAAATGTCAGAATAATAGTAGAGAGAATTATTTATTTCAGCTTTTATTTCTTTCATCACATTCCCAGGGGTCAGAAGTTTAAATATACTCAAGTAGTATTTGGTAGGGTCAAACTATTTGGGAAGCCTTCCACAAGCTTCCCAAAATAAGTTGGGTGAATTTTGGCCCATTCCTCCTGACAGAGCTGGTGTAACTGAGTCAGGTTTGTAGGCCTCCTTGCTCGCACACGCTTTTTCAGTTCTGCCCACACATTTTCTATAGGATTGAGGTCAGGGCACTCCAATACCTTGACTTTGTTGTCCTTAAGCCATTTTGTCACAACTTTGGAAGTATGCTTGGGGTCATTGTCCATTTGGAAGACCCATTTACGACCAAGCTTTAACTTCCTGACTGATGTCTTGAGATGTTGCTTCAATATATCCACATCATTTTCCTCCATCATTATGCCATCTATTTTGTGAAGTGCTCCAGTCCCTTCTGCAGCAAAGTACCCCCACAACAGTTTAACAGTCTGATGGCCTTGAGATAGAAGCTGTTTAACAGTCTGAGGGCTTTGAGATAGAAGCTATTTTTCAGTCTCTCGGTCCCAGATTTGATGCACCTGTACTGACCTCGCCTTCTGGATGATAGAGGTGTGAACAGGTAGTGGCTCGGGTGGTTGTTGTCCTTGATGATCTTTTTGGCCTTCCTGTTACATTGGGTGCTGTAGGTGCCCTGGAGGGCAGGTAGTTTGCCCCCGGTGATGCGTTGTGCAGACCACACCACCCTCTGGGGAGCCTTGCGGTTGTGGGCGGTGATGCAGCCCGACAGGCGGTGATGCAGCCCGACAGGATGCTCTCTATTGTGCATCTGAGGTTGAAGAGGTACTTTTGCGCCTTCTTCACCACACTGTCTGTGCGGGTGGACCATTGTATGGGTAGACCAACAATGTCTCCCTCAACGTGATCAAGACAAAGGAGATGACTGTGGACTACAGGAAAAAGAGGACAGAGCACGCCCCCATTCTCATCGACTGGGCTGCAGTGGAGCAGGTTGAGAGCTTCAAGTTCCTTGCTGTCCACATCACCAACAAACGAACATGGTCCAAGCACACCAAGATAGTCGTGAAGAGGGCACGACAAAACCTATTCCCTCTCAGGAGACTGAAAAGATTTGGCATGGGTCCTCAGATCCTCAAAAGGTTCTACAGCTGCACCATCGAGAGCATCCTGACTGGTTGCATCACTGCCTGGTATGGCAACTGCTCGGCCTCTGACCACAAGGCACTACAGAGGGTAGTGCGAACGGCCCAATACATCACTGGGGCCAAGCTTCCTGCCATCCAGGACCTCTATACCAGGCGGTGTCAGAGGAAGGCCACAAAAATTGTCAAAGACTCCAGCCACCCTAGTCATAGACTGTTCTCTCTGCTACCGCACGGCAAGCGGTACCAGAGTCTAGATCCAAGAGACTTCTAAACAGCTTCTATCCCCAAGCCATACGACTCCTGAACAGCTAATCAAATGGCTACCCAGACTATTTGCATTGCCCCCCTTTTACACCACTGCTACTCTCTGTTGTTATCATCTATGCATAGTCACTTTAATAACTCTACCTACATGTACGCATTACCTCAACAAACCGGTGCCCCCGCACATTGACTCTGTACCAGTACCCCCCTGTATATAGCCTTGCTATTGTTATTTTACTGCTGCTCTTTAATTACTTGTTACTTTTATTTCTTATTCTTATCCATATTTTTTTAAACTGCATTGTTGGTTAGGGGCTCGTAAGTAAGCATTTCACTGTAAGGTTGTATTCGGCGCATTTGACTGATAAAATTTGATTTGATTTCAGTTTGTCCGTGATGTGTACGTCGAGGAGTTTAAAACTCTATACAGTGTTGTAACGATGTAGAAATAGTTAAAGTACAAAAGGGAAAATAAATAAACATAAATATGGGTTGTATTTACAATGGTGTTTGTTCGTCACTGGTTTCCCTTGTCACGATCTTCTTTAGAAACGGACCAAGACGCAGCGATGCTTCCAGTATACATGCTTTATTTGAACGTAACGTAACTGGCAAAACAAATAAAGACCGTAACTCCGGTGTGGCTAAAACAGGCACACACACACATACAAAAGTAACATACCAGAATACAATGACCCACAAAACCCCAGTGAAAAGCACAAACATATATATGGTTCCCAATTAGAGGTAACGACAATCAGCTGCCTCTAATTGGGAACCATTAACCCAACATAGAAATATAACACCTAGAACACAAAACCCTTCTAACCCAAAACACAAAACTTAACACCAGCTGCTAAAGCAGGCCAGGACGTTACATTACCCCCAAAGAAAAGTCCATGGGGGGTCCTCAGGTGGGTCTTGGTGGCGGCTCCGGTGCCGGCCGTGCTGACCCGAGATGACTCACCGGAGGCCCGGGGCTAGGAGCCGGAACAGAGGTCATCATACTCTGGATACACCCGCTGGACCTGATGCGCTGAGCAGGAACAGGCTGTGCTGGGCTCGCGATGCGCACAGGGGACCTGGTGCGGGGAGCCGGCACCCTTCTACCAGGCTGTTCACTCACCCTAGCCTCACAGATGAGGGGAGCTGTAATGACGCGCACCGGGCTGTGGGCGCGCACCGGAGACACAGCACGCAGAGCCGGCGCAGGATATCCTGGTCCGAAGAGGCGCACCGGAGACCAGGAGCGCTGAGCCAACACCCTCCTTCCTGTCTGCAAACTCCCCCTAGCTCGACAGATGCGAGGGGCTGGCAAGTCGCGCACCGGGCTGTAAACTTGCACTGGAGACACTGTGCGCTTCACCGCATAACACGGTGTCTTACCAGTGCGACGCTCCCTCCGGTAGGCACCGGGAGTTGGCTCCGGTCTCCAACATGGCTCACACAACCTCCCCCAACATTTTCTTGGGGCTGCCTCTCGGGCTCCGCGCCAACCGTGTCCCCACGTATTTCTGCCGATCGGGTTTCCATGCTCCGTATTTCGCCTCATGATACCGCCGTTCAGCCTTTGCTGCTTCCAACTCCTCCCTGGGACGGCAATACTCCCCAGGCTGGGTCCAGGGTCCCTTTCCATCCAGTTCCATCCATCCAGGGTCCCCTTCTTCCCATGTCCAGATCTCCTGCTGACCCCGATTATCTCTCTGCTTGGTCCTCATTTGGTGGGTCATTCTGTCACGATCTTCTTTAGAAACGGACCAAGACGCAGCGATGCTCCCAGTATACATGCTTTATTTGAACGTAACGTAACTGGCAAAACAATAAACAAATAAAGATTGTAACTCCGGTGTGACTAAACCAGGCACACATACAAAACACAAACACAAAACCCTTCTAACCCAAAACACAAAACTAAACACCAGCCTGCTAAACCAGGCCTGGACGTTACAGCCCTTGTCTTGTGGTAACAGGTCACAAATAGTGTTGAAGTGATGGCACACTGTGGTATTTCACCCAATAGATATGGGAGTTTATCAAAATTGGATTTGTTTTTGTATTCTTTGTGGGTTAGTGTAAACTGAGGGAAATATGTGTCTCTAATATGGTCATACATTTGGCAGGAGGTTAGGAAGTGCAGCTCAGTTTCCACCTCATTTTGTTGGCAGTGTGCACATATCCTGTATTCTCTTGAGAGCCAGTTCTGCCTACAGAGGCCTCTCTCAATAGCAAGGCTATGCTCACTGAGTCTGTACATACTCAAAGCGTTACATAATTTTGGGTCAGTCACAGTGGTCAGGTATTCTGCCTCTCTCTCTCTCTCTCTCTCTCTCTCTCGTTCTGTCTACCTCAGGGCCCAGCCATGGGTTTGTTCTGTCCAGCCACATGGAGAACACTCTGTCCTGTCTGGCACCTCACAACTCGTTTTTAAATGAAATATTGTCCTAAAAGTGAGAAGTAAATTGGTTGATTTTGATGGGGCTTTTCTAGTCGGAGGGTTAAACACACACACGCACGCACGCACACACACACACACACACACACACACACACACACACACACACACACACACACACACACACACACACACACACACACACACACACTTGAAGGCATGCACATACATACACAAACAGACATGCACATAAAACCACATACGTAACCAGGTTATAAGTTGACATTAATGACTTCCGACCTGGCACATTTGCACACCCCAAATAAAAGTTTGAAAAAGAGAGAAGTTGGAAATAGCGCGGTGGCTGTAATGGAAGTGTCATAAATAGTTCATAGATGTTTCTGCCCAATGCTGGCAGCAGCATACCTGCCTCTGAACACTGAGAGCTGGGCACAGGCTATAGAGCTTAGAGGGGGACGTTTTTCGGCGGGTCTATTATTTCATAATGCAGTTTAAATGTGACTTATGTGCTTGTGTAGAGGCACGCCAAAGTGGCAGTCACAGCACATGCAGTCACACAGTACGGACTGTGGTAGTGGAGGTGATATGGGCATAGCATCCTGCCCTCTAGTGGTCAGTGAATGGCTGTCCATCTGCTCAGGAGACAGACAGACAGTGAAGTGTGTCAGTAGTGTCTGAGCATGTGTGTATGCAGATGTAAGAGAGGCAGTAGGTTGTTTGGAGAGTGGGGGGCAGCACTGCCTTAGAATTTACAGCTCAGCAGGTGAACCAGCTTGTGTTTCTTTCTTGAAGTCCTGAAATAAAGCTTAACTTACAAAAGACATCTCAGAGTAAACCTCTGTTGTTGCACCTATTTCCCTGTAAATCCTGTCTCCAACCAAGTTTAAGAAAAGACACGGTTTAGTGGACAAAGTCGACACAGCGAGCAGACAACACAACCTCAATTAGTGGGTAGCTCACGTAAGAACTGAACACACAACACGGATCAAAACCAGTCAACACCAACCCCCACAAATCCCCCATACAAGTGTTCCCTATTAAACAAAGCCTTATTTAGTCATCACACGGGGGGGGCTGCCTTTGAATGTTTGCCTCGGTGCTTATTGTGGAATTGAGCCGCAGCTGAGCGTGAAATAAGTTAATTGAAAAGGAGTTTGTTGCTGCGAAGCGGGCTACATCGCTTCAGTCACAACCCGATGCCCCGCACTCTTTGCTGACACCTCTGAGTGACCATGGATTGACTGGGAGATATTACTGAGAGGGGTGGGGGGTGGGGAGGGAACGAGTTACATTTGACTATCTCAGAGTCAATCGCAGCGGCTATTTTGTGGTGTATGTTTTTGCGCTCCAAAACGTGCCTGTTAAAGACTAGAAGGTGTGCTGTGTTGACCATGAATGGAACAACAAATCTACGACGAAAATAACAACACATACACAGACATGCTGTTGCCTACACGACTCAATGCTAATCAACACCCCAAATCCTTATTTATGAAATCTCTGAGGAAACCAGAAACCAAGCAGGGACATTTTTTCAAGGCTACCAACAGTAATATATACAGACCTTATTCATATCAGAGCGTTGCTTTGCACTAAGCCCCGTGATAGGGCAGAGACGCTACCCATTGCCTTTCTCTCTTGACTGGTGATGATATAGAGGCATCTGGGGTGATGAGCGTTGGCTATTGGGTTCCACAGGGTTGCTGGAGAACAGGTTGGTCCTAGGCCAAATGAGAGTATCACTATGCTGGGAAGCTTGCAGAGATATACAGTGAGTGGCTGTCGCTGACTGAGTCATCCGAAACCACAGCAAAACTTTCTCTCTGTCTGTTGCATGCTGAACAATGCAGTGTGGGTTAACAATCACTGCTGAATTGAAGTTTGGACACATCTACTCATTCTAGGGTTTTTCTTTATTTTTACTATTTTCATCATTGTAGAATAATAGTGAAGACATCCAAACTATAAAATAACACATATGGAATTATGTAGTAACCAAAAAAGTGTTAAACAAAAAATATTTGATATTCTTCAAATTAGCCAGCCTTTGCCTTGATGACAGCTTTGCACACTCTCGCTTTTCCAACTGTCTTAAAGAAGTTATCTAGCCTTTGAATGAGTAGGTGTGTCCAGACGTTTGACTGGTACTGAAACATATTGTAAACCCAGCTAAATATATAAAATTTAGTAACCCGTGCTCCTCATTTTTGCATCACTAGTGCTCTCTTTCTCTCTCTCTCTCTCTCTCTCTCTCTCTCTCTCTCTCTCTCTCTCTCTCTCTCTCTCTCTCTCTCTCTCTCTCTCTCTCTCTCTCTCTCTCTCTCTCTCTCTCTCATTGTCTCTCTCTCTCACTCTCTCACTCGCTGTCTCTCTCTCTCACTGTCTCTCTCTCTCTCATTGTCGCTCTCTCACTCGCTGTCGCTCTATCGCTGTCTCTCTCTCTCGCAGTCTCTCTCTCTCACTGTCTCTCTCTCTCTCTCTCTCTCTCTCTCTCACTGTCTCTCTCTCTGTCTGTCTCTGCTCTCTCTCTCTCTCTCTCTCTCTCTCTCTCTCTCTCTCTCTCTCTCTGTCTCTCTCTCTCTCTCTCTCTCTGTCTCTCTCTCTCACTGTCTCTCTCTCTCGCTTTCTACTGTCTCTCTCTCTGTCTGTCTCTCTCCTTCTCTCTCTCTCTCTCTCTCTCTCTCTCTCTCTCTCTCTCTCTCTCTCTCTCTCTCTCTCTCTCACTGTCTCTCTCTCTCACTCTCTCACTCGCTGTCTCTCTCTCTCACTGTCTCTCTCTCTCTCGCTTTCTTTCTCACTGTCTCTCTCTCTGTCTGTCTCTGCTCCTTCTCTCTCTCTCTCTCTCTCTCTCTCTCTCTCTCTCTCTCTCTCTCACTGTCTCTCACTCTCACTCGCTGTCTCTCTCTCTCACTGTCTCTCTCTCTCTCGCTTTCTTTCTCACTGTCTCTCTCTCTGTCTGTCTCTGCTCCTTCTCTCTCTCTCTCTCTCTCTCTCTCTCTCTCTCTCTCTCTCTCTCTCTCTCTCTCTCTCTCTCTCTCTCTCTCTCTCTCTCTCTCTCTCTCTCTCTCTCTCACTGTCTCTCTCTCATTGTCTCTCTCTCTCACTCTCTCACTCGCTGTCTCTCTCTCTCACTGTCTCTCTCTCTCTCGTTGTCGCTCTCTCACTCGCTGTCGCTCTATCGCTGTCTCTCTCTCTCGCAGTCTCTCTCTCTCACTGTCTCTCTCTCGCTGTCTCCCTCTCTCTCGCTTTCTTTCTCACTGTCTCTCTCTCTGTCTGTCTCTGCTCCTTCTCTCTCTCTCTCTCTCTCTCTCTCTCTCTCTCTCTCTCTCTCTCTCTCTCTCTCTCTCTCCTTCTCTTCCCCTCATCCCTTCTATTTCTGACCCTGACAAATCTGACCCTCATTAATATCCTAATCACCCACCTCCTCCATCTTCCCAGGCCCAGGAAGGATTATTCCCATTACCAGTTATTAACGTGACAGTGGGATCCCCAAAACAGCTTCCCTGTGCCAGAGATGGAGTTCAGACAACATACACACATGCATACTCACACACATTTCTACCCATACACTCACACACGTCATTTCTACCCATGCACTCACACACATGTCATTTCTACCCACGCACTCACACACATGTCCTTTTTACCCATACACTCACACACATTTCCACCCATTCACGTTTTTACCCACACACATATGGCCACATGCACAATGATGCATAAAAACCCACTCCAGCACACGTTCTACATTCCAACCTTAACACACCTTCATGCCCCGATAATGCACTCACTTTCTACGCTGATACACATTCACGCACATACCATACATCCCCACACACCTTTTGAATACATCCATGCGGTGCCCTCTGACACCAATATGTACTCAATGCACTGATTCCTTCCACTAGGAATCAGCAGGCTATTCATCAATGTACAGTCCAGTATACACATTCTCCCCAGCCATAAATCTTATACGGTAATTGCCCCCCAGATGACTTGCTTATCTGTTGTATTATACATATGCATACACTGCACTCAACTGCTGATTCACTGTGATGTGTTACGTAAGGGGAAAACTCCATTCTGTCCGGCTTGCTTGAGTTTTTCTGTTGTGCAGACCCAGGGGATTATTTATTCACTGTTACAGTACAAAAGAAAGATATACGGTAGGAAGTAGTTTGCCCTGAGGCTCAGTCGATTCAGCGTCTCACACTATAAGGCTTCTCTATCTCAATGCCCATATCAGTGAGAGATGGAGACCAGTGATATCACACAGGCACACCAGAAGAGTTGTTGGTTTAGTCACACGAAGCCCGTGGATCCTGTCGCTGTGACAGCACCACAGGGCATAGTGAGGATGCCAGGGGAGCCGTGGTGACGTGACATCATCATTGTGTGTCCTTCCTTCTGCCCAGCCCTATCACCATTCACTCAAATTAACACAGAGACATAGACAGGAAGAGGTAGTCCTCCTATACAGTATGTAATGTAACGTGAGGGATAGAAGTAATGCTATCACGTGGCTCTGGTCCTTTTCAATAGCATCTCTGCTATCGGTATCCGTTTGTACGTTCATGTGCCGACCAAGGTAACCCTTCGTTTCTGTACCTTTACAGAAGGTCTATATCTAACGATGAGGACTTGTTCTCCATGGAAAGACATGTTTTTCTGCAGTTGTACCCATGTACAAGACGTCCCCTGGCAGAGGGAAGTTGTTAGGTTATCACTCTATAGTTCTTGTTACTGGCTCAGTCATACAGCCCCCTGGTTGACCCTGTCGTCATAGCAGGGTGGGACTTGTAGCAGGGCCACATACTGTGTGGGAGTGCATGCATGTACAGTATTCAGGAGAGATGGGAAGAGGATGTATGGGTGGGGAGGGGGGTGTCTGTGTGTGTGTGCGTGCATGCTTTGCTATCGTTGCGTGGTATTATTCCTGGTTCATCCTGGTTATTTCAATGTGAACCATTGCTCTTTATTCCCTTTTCCACCTGGGGCTCTTTGCTCTCCACCTGCTTAGTGTCTTACTTTTGCTCACTCCACTCCTTTCCCCCCTGCTCTCTCTCTCTCTCTCTCTCTCTCTCTCTCTCTCTCTCTCTCTCTCTCTCTCTCTCTCTCTCTCTTTCTGAGCACACACACACTTACACACAACTCTCTCGGGTCTTGTAGGTAGGCTGATTTAATGAAGAGGTACTCCTCTGCCTCTCTCGGGGCTCTTTAGAATCAGTAGGGAGGTTAGGTGCCCTCTTGTCCATGTGTGTGTGTGCCTGCGTGCATGTGTGGCGTCGTTCCACCAGCCACCATTTGGGATGAGTCTCTTCCCCTCACTCAACCATACCTTGTATTATTCATGGCCAGAGTGGAGCCCCCACGCTACTTCCCTGCTCTCCACCTCTTTACTTGATTATCCTACTGCAGCCCTTTTTCACACGAGGATCCATCCCTCTCTCCCTTCCCTCCCTCCCTTACCCCCTTCTTTCCTTCTTTCATCTAACCAAAACATGCAGTGTTATGTCACTTGAGGTTGGAGCCGGTTTGAGGCCGGGCGGGGCAGTGCGGGCAACTCAGCGCCGTTCATTAAAGAACATTCCATGCATATAGATACGCTGGAGGAGCGTATTGCAAAATCTATAAGTTCCCGTGGAAGCTCTTCAAGTCTATTTGAATATCATTAGTCTGTCTCCCCATGAGCCTGGGCTCAGGGCCGCATTGTAATCAGACTTCCTTCCCTCTTCGTTCTCCCCTGAGATGTGAATGAGGCTGAGAGCGAAGGAGAGAGAGACTCTTACTGACTGAATGAGTGCTACTGATGAAAAATGCAGTGGAGACCTCTGAATTTTAAATCCATACATTTTTCATTAAAGACTCTGTTTTGCTTATCCCCATTTCCTTCCTTTCTCCTGTTCTCTTTTTTCACTTTTTTAGTATTTTTTTGCTGGATGTTTACACATGGTTGAAGTCAGTCTCTTTTTTTATCTGAAAGTTCTGGTTTATCTCTGGTCTTTCCTCTCGTCCCACTTCCTGTCCAAACAGGAAGGTCACATGACCAGGGTGATGATTTCAGAGCTACTCTGATGTAATCCACCACCTTTCGCAATCATGGCCATGCTCTAATTCAATCAAGCAGAGAACTGTGACTAAACGGATGGCAACGGATGTTTTATCCAATGAATAGTTTGAAGTAGGAGAATGGTTGCCGTCTCAGGGAACTTTAAAGAGAGTGGTGAGCGCATTTAACTACTGTACAGTGTACAGATGCATTTTAAAGTGACCTACTTGTGTCTTGAACAATCCTTCCAACCACAATAGATAGTAGACTCAAGTGTGTTCTTCTGTAGTTCTCAGTAATGCTTATTATTTTCCCATGTGCCGCACTTATATTGTATAACCATATGGTTTGACAACAAAGCACATCTTCATGATCTCATAAGTTGTGTCCCAATAACCTGCATGTAAACGCATATGTAAGGGATGATGTAATCTCTCCAACAATGTACCCACCAGTGAACAATATGGAACTAATAAAATGTGACATCACATTACAGTGTACTTACAGTTGTGGACGTTAATGCTTGTTTCTGCTTGTTCTTTTGCATGAAAAGCTCATGTGTGCGAACAAGAGCGCATTTATTTATTAATTAGACCCCAGGATGTCAAATCGAATAACATTTTATTGGTCACATACACGTGTTTAGCAGATGTTATTGCGGGTGTTGCGAAATGCTTGTGTTTCTAGCTCCAACAGTGCAGTAATATCTAACACGTAATATGTCGAGACAATCATAGAGAGGTGGTGGATTCAGTGGGCTATTTGTGCTGAAAGTGAAGGGAGTGAGAGAAAGAGGAAAGCGGTGAGTGAGTGACCCAGCGAACCAGCAAGCTACTGGTGAGTGCTAGTGCGGACGTATCCGAGTGTTAGAGTGATTCCCCCGCTCTCCATCGCACCAGCATGTGTGTGTATCAACCCTGTCAGACCCCCCCTCCCCACACTCTTAATGGTTTAATGTGCCTCCTGCGGTGGCTTTGGACCCCCTGGAGCGTGGCACACTCGGAGTGTGTGGGACCACAAAGCCTGGCCCATGTCTCTCTGAGAGGGGTCTCTTTGTGATGGAGGGCCACTGGCTCTGCTGACTGCTGCCTCATGGTGATTACGCTCACCAGGGGGGCCCCTTATTGTGGGGTCAGAGTCCCGGAACCTCACCTTTACAAGCCCTCCTGCTGCGCTTCAGCAGGGCTCCACCACGCACCGCCACCACAGCTGCAGCCGCAGCTGCCAGTCAGTCATACCACACCATGGCTACAGCACATCATCTTGTTGACTGGGCTTCATGCTATCATTTCCACCGGGTTGATCAGCGAGAGCAGACACGTCCACTGAGACGTTGAGATAGTCGTGTACGTATCGGCACAACTGAGACACAAACATGTACACACTGAGACGTTGAGAAAGGGGAAGAGATGTGTACGTATCGGTACACTGAGACACAAACGCGTACACAGAGACACAGTACCTGTACACACAGTGACTCATACGGAAATCAAAAATCACTGAAAATAAACTCACAGAAATAATCTCACTTCCATCCAATCTGCCCCTCTGCCTGACCTACATACAAAGAAATACAATCATTTTGTGTAAATATATGCACACGCACATGTGCAGACACCCACCACACACCCACTAGCAAAAACTCAAGACATAAGACATGATGCACAACAGACATTTAGAACATTGAAGGCAGAGCACTGAACGCAGAGCACTGTTCGCAGAGCACTGTACGCAGAGCACTGAACGCAGAGCACTGAACGCAGAGCACTGAACGTCTTATGCACAAGCCTGTATTGAGCTAGTCTCAGAAGCTGATATTTGAAGAGGCTTTACCCAAGGCAAGGTACAGCGGAGGAGGGCTTCAGGGCCCGTGTCCCATCAATCAGAGTCATCCTGCAGGCCAGCCCCCCTAAGGACGGTCCCTGGTGAATAGTTCAACACCCACCATGTACTGTACTCTGTGCTCCTGGAATAGAAACTGCGGCTGACTCGCTCTCTCTACAAAGAAAGGAAGACCGTAGACTACATTGTTCCTATAATACCTTTTAAGAGATACTTTGGGATTTTGGCAATGAGGCCCTTTATCTACTTCCCCAGAGGCAGATGCACTTGTGGATACCATTTTTGTGTCTCTGTGTCCGGTATGAAGCTTATTTCTCTATGGCCGAAGTTCATTGGCCATTGTAATCCTGAGCTCTTGCTACAGGACGTTTAATTTTACTGCAGGTGATTAGGCATGCATCTGTGATGTCGGCATGCCCCTCTGAGCACTGACTGGGAACAATGTTAGTGTAAAGGTCCACTTAATGTGGAAATCAATGGGCCGGGTTGCTGAGGAAATAAATGCTGATGTGAAAATGGCTTGGAGTTTTGTTGTGTCTGTGTGTGCTTTAATTTGTCTTGTAGCAATTTGTTTGGCCTTCTCTCCCCTCACAGTTCAGTGACCTGTATGATGACATCGCTACCATTTAAAACCAGCTCAGAAACCAGAGACCGACCGTGGCAATCGCTTTCTGTTCGGTGGAGCGCATTGACCTGGCCTTGTCCTTGAACCGGGGTCTGGTTGCATTGATCACGGAGTGCGGCCGTGACTTTTTAACGAGGGCCTGGATCATTAATTGAACACCACCCCTCTCCGACCGTTCAACTTCCTTGAGCACGTGTCACCGCCCAGCAACCGCTTTCCAGGAAACAGGACACGAACTGTGTGTGATGTGCGCGTGTGCGCGTATGTGCACGCGTGTGTGTGTTGGAACAGATGGTGATCAGAGTGAAGGTCAGAGTAAAGAGGCAAATTCCCTTCAGCCGAGAGGTAATGGAGGGCCACTGAGTTGGAAAAACATATGAGAAGTTTGGTTGGTGTGCATGCTTTTGTGCATGTTTTTGGGCCCTCAGTGATGTACCGCCCTATGCATCTCCAAGTTCCAGCACTATTTTTACTCTACCCAACACATATCAGACTTTAGAATATAGCTCCGAATCATAACCCATATTCCACACTCAGTCATATTCTACCTAGACAGACAGGATACCACTGCTTTTAGCGGACAATATTAAGAGAAATAGCTCTCGGTCTCCTCTTGGGAAGACGGAGACCACAGGTCACGGAAGTTCAACATCTGGGCGTGGAACTTTAAACAACATCTCAGAGACTGCTGAGACAACAGCAGCAACTCAACTCGTATTACTGTCAGACAATGCCAAAGCCCAGCGCAAACAACTCTTAGATTATGGGTGCGTTTTTTTCGAGTGTGTGTGTCTACAAAGATTATTGCACAGGTATAGATCGTAAACACTTCGGAATACAGTTGAGGATTTTCAGTAGCTGTTCACTCTGAGCTGTTTGGCAGCTGTCTAAGGTTTTTAGCTCAAAGGATGAAACAAATGCTTTGTGGAGTCGTGAAATCGTGAAAGTAGACCTGTTTGTGCTGTAAACAGAAAACTATCATTTTACACTTAATCATATTTATAACCTCTCTGCACCTATACGGACTACTGTCGGTACAACAGACCAGGAAGGGTACCAATGAAAGCCTGTTTTCCTTAGCCTTACTGATCAGACAGCCTCCATCCAGCTTTAACTCCAGTATTGACTACAGTATGGTCCTCTGAGCTCTGCATACTGTTATGAGACCCAATGCCCTCTATAGACGGCGGCTTGCCTGCTGCCAGCCACAGATCTCTCCAGACATCCATCCTAGTGTGTGATGTGTGTGTTGACAGGGTTGATATGACACATGTAGACGGGGGAGAAGGCCTGTGTGTGTTCCTGGAACCCCTAGCCAGGACTGCTCCATCTGGTGGTGTGTCTAACAGCCAGCTGCCTCCCTCCCACGGGTAAGGTAACGCCAGCCCCACAACCGATGCGCTCACCACGCAACCATGGCAACCAGAAACCCCATGACAACCCCATCCTCCTCTTCTTGTCTCCTCTTCCCCCTCTTTATCCTTCCTCCTCGTCTTCCTTTTCTTTGTTCCTAGTCCTAGAGATCTCAACCTGTGCTCTCACTCTCAATAGAGAGACGTTTGGATGTCAGTCTTGGAGGTCACGTTCGCTGATATCCCTATATTTACTCAATGCGCTTTCACACACGCAGCACTGCGGCTACGGGTCCTTACAACATATTGTATACGCATACACCCACACAGACACACAGCTCCCCATCACATCCACCCACACACGGTGAGCAGAGCAGAGCACACACCCAGTGATGAATCCATTTGTCCACTAAGTGCCCCAAGCCGTCCTCTCTGCTACTTGTCTCTTGTGGAAAGATAGATTATCAGAGATTCAGCTGCAGAGAGACCTGCCCCAGGGACTCCTACCTCATTTCAGCCCAGTCTGATAACCCACTGAGATGCACTCACACACGCGGGCGCACGGATGCGGGGACGCACGGACACACACACACACACACACACACAGCAGAGACGCAGCAGGCTGTAGGCACCCCCTGGGCCTCCAGAATAGCTGATAGACCAGTCAAGCCATGAGGGCTTGGCTAGCCAACCTACCCCTCTATTACCACCCCTCTATCCCACTGGAGCAGTAGCTGTCCTGATCCATCACTCTGCCGTGCTTCCATTCCCCATGCTTCTCACAGAGAAAGTCTCTTCTTATTTACAGCCATCTTACTCCATTTGGCCCCTTGCTACCTTGTGTTTTGTGAGCTTGTATGAGATGCAGCCAAACATCAAAGATTTTGGCTTCTGCTTTCTGCCTAACTCTGTTCCTGCCATTGACAGCTCCTCACCTGCTTGTAAGCCATCATTAAGTATTTACGAAACACGTCTGGAAAATCTGAAGTGTTGGGAAAGTAGGGCACTGCTGTGGATATGGATATGAGCTATGAAGGTTTTGTTGGTATGTGATGGTATGTAAAAAGTTATTGCTGTCAGTGTGTGTGTGTGTGTGTGTGTGTGTGTGTGTGTGTGTGTGTGTGTGTGTGTGTGTGTGTGTGTGTGTGTGTGTGTCTGTCTGTCTGTCTGTCTGTCTGTCTGTCTGTCTGTGTACTGTGCGTGTGTGTGTGTGTGTGTGCACTCTGAGGATGTGGATTGCAGTGCAGTATTTGCCTTATAAGTTGCTATTGTTGCCAGCTCACCCGGAGACGGTTGGCAGGCACTAAAGCCTCTCCGTGAAACCTGTGTAAACTCTCTGCCTCCAATGTAACGACAGATCTTTATTATGCTAATGCTAGAACAGACCATTCCCCGGCACAGCACCCACGGCTACCACCTGCCTGCTGTAACTGTACTTATTATGACTTATATTGTAATATTAAACTGTGTATCACATATTCTTATTTTGTCATATTATACTGTGTATCTGTGTATCACAGACTCTTATATTGTCATATTATACTGTGTATCTCAGACTCCTATATTGTAATATTATACTGTGTATCACAGACTCTTATATTGTCATATTGTACTGTGTATCACATACTCTTATATTGTAATATTATACTGTGTATCACAGACTTTTATATTGTCATATTATACTGTGCATCACAGACTCTTATATTGTCATATTATACTGTGTATCACAGACTTTTATATTGTCATATTATACTGTGTATCACAGACTCTTATATTGTCATATTATACTGTGTATCACAGACTCTTATATTGTCATATTATACTGTGTATAACAGACTCTTATATTGTCATATGTTACGATCTTCGTTACAATAACTGGACCAAGGCGCAGCGTGCATTGAGTTCCACATATTTAATAGTGAAACATACAACAAAAACAACAAAGATGCAACGAATTGACAAACGTAGTGCTCACACGCACTAACCAAAACAATATCCCACAAATGCAGGTGGGAAAATGAACACCCTAAGTATGATCCCCAATTAGAGGCAACGACTAACAGCTGCCTCTAATTGGGAACCATACACAAAACCAAAATATAAATGAAATACTAGAAACCCCTCTAGTCACGTCCTGACCTAAAACACCAACCCAGAGGGCTCTCTATGGCCAGGACGTGACATCATATTATACTGTGTATCTGTGTATCACAGACTCTTATATTGTCATATTATACTGTGTATCACATACTCTTATATTGTAATGTTATACTGTGTATCACATACTCTTATATTGTCATATTAAACTGTGTATCACAAACTCTTATATTGTCATATTGTACTGTGTATCACATACTCTTATATTGTCATGTTATACTGTGCATCACAGACTCTTATATTGTTATATTATACTGTGTATCGCAGACTCTTATATTGTGTATCACATACTCTTATATTGTAATGTTATACTGTGTATCACACACTCTTATATTGTCATATTAAACTGTGTATCACAAACTCTTATATTGTCATATTGTACTGTGTATCACATACTCTTATATTGTCATGTTATACTGTGCATCACAGACTCTTATATTGTCATATTGTACTGTGTATCACATACTCTTATATTGTCATGTTATACTGTGCATCACAGACTCTTATATTGTTATATTATACCGTCTTTCATCATCCTCTATTTCCTCAACTAGGGAAATAAAGGATTCTATCTGTGACTACTACTTACTTGTACAAAGTTATAGAAACATTTTCCTCTTATAGTTTCTTAAGATCACATCCCTCTCTTAACAAAAACACTG
The DNA here is from genome assembly GCA_030435695.1 of Brachymystax lenok tsinlingensis. Lineage (NCBI taxonomy): Eukaryota > Metazoa > Chordata > Actinopteri > Salmoniformes > Salmonidae > Brachymystax > Brachymystax lenok. The sequence goes on along the minus strand of CM059789.1, from coordinate 30,197,513 downwards.
TCATAATTTGGTATATTTCATACACAACGTAGAGGATGGAAACTTTGTACATGTAGTGGGTATACTTTTCAAGTTACAGTATTTCCTATATAACATTTTTAATGACATCACAAAATAACAACCGAAATAACATTATTATTATTTAGATTGCCTCTGACCATTCCCCACGTTCTATTTTAGAAATATTGTTCCAGTATTCAGAGTTTTGGAAAATGTCTATGAAACAAAGGCACATTCCTGTGTGAATTTGGAGAGGGAGATAGCTGAATGTTCTAATCCTTAATTTACAACAGAGTGTGAGCTGTCAACCCCCCACCAGCTCCCTTCTCCCCCCTCTGTGGGTGAGAGGGGGTCTGGCCAAAGTCATTCACTGCAAAGCTGATCCGACCCATATGGATCCTCACAGGACAGTCATGACAATATAGGCCCAAATCCCTGTCATTCGAATGAAGAAAATACGGATCGGGGTGCCTTGTGAGAATTTGTCGGCGAGTGGGTAACCCGCCTCTACCATCCATTCTATTGGCCAATGTGCAATCACTGGAAAATGAACTGGATGGTCTCCGTTCAAGATTATCCTACCAACGGAGCATTAAAAACTGTAATATCACCGAGTCGTGGCTGAACGACGACACGGATAATATAGAGCTGGCTGGGTTTCCGTGCATCGGCAGGACAGAACAGCTACGTCTGGTAAGATGAGGGGTGGGGGTGTCTATTTGTCATAATAAACTGGGTGGTCTGAGCCCTGAATGCTGATTGGCTGACACTTATATTTACTGCTGTAATTAAGTTGGTAAACAGTTTATAACAGCAATAAGGTGCCTTGAGGGTTTGTGATATATTGCCAATATACCACAGCTAAGGTCTGTGTCCAGGCACTCCGTGTTGCGTCCTGTCTAAGAACAGCCCTTAGCTGTGGTATATTGGCCATATACCACACCCCCTCGGGCCTTATTGCTGGTGCGCAATGTCTAATATGAAAGAAGTCTCAAAGTATTGCTCGCCTGAGGTTGAGTACCTCATGATAAGCTATAGACCACAATATTTACCAAAAGCGTTTTCATCTATAGTATTTGTAGCCGTCTATTTACCACCACTAACCGATGCTGGTACTAAGACCGCTCTCAACGAGCTGTATAAGGCCAAAAGCAAAAAAGAAAATGCTAATCCAGAAGCGGCGCTCCTACTGGACGGGGACTTTAATGCAGGCAAACTTAAATCCGTTTTACCTCATTTCTACCAGCATGTCACATGTGCAACCAGAGGGAAAAAAAAGTCTAGGCCACCTTTACTCCACACACAGAGATGCATACAAAGTTCTCCCTCGCCCTCCATTTGGCAAATCTGACCACAATTCTATCCTCCTGATTCCTGCTTACAAGCAAAAACTAAAGAAGGAAGTACAAGTGACTCGCTCAATACGGAAGTGGTCAGATCATGCGGATGCTACGCTAAAGGACTGTTTTCCTAGCAAAGACTGGAATGTGTTCCCGGGTTCATCCAATGGCATTGAGGAGTATACCACCTCAGTCACCAGATTCATCAATAAGGGCATGGGCGACGTTGTCCCCACAGTGACCGTGTGTACATTTCCCAACCAGAAGCCAGGCAGGCAACATATGCACCGAGCTAAAGGCTAGAGATGCCGCTTTCAAGGAGCGGGACACTAATCCGGACGCTTGTAAGAAATTCTGCTTTGAAAGGCTCGTCATGGCTCACATCAACACCATCATCCCGGAAACCCTAGACCCACTCCAATTTGCATACCGCACCAACAGATCCACAGATGACACAATCTCAATCGCACTCCACACTGCCCTTTTCCACCTGGACAAAAGGAACACCTATGCGAGAATGCTGTTCATTGACTACTTCCCTCTGCAACTGGATCCTGGACAGGCCGCCCCCAAGTGGTAAGGGTAGGCAACAACACATCTACCACGCTGATCCTCAACACGAGGGCCCCTCAGGGGTGTGTGCTTAGTCTCCTCCTGTACTCCCTGTTCACCCACGACTGTGTGGCCAAACACGACTCCAACAGCATCATTAAGTTTGCTGACGACACGGCAGTGGTAGGCCTGATCACCGACAACGATGAGAGCCTATAGGAGGAGGTCAGAGACCTGGCACTATGGTGCCAGGACAACAACCTTTCCCTCAATGTGAGCAAGACAAAGGAGCTGATCGTGGAATACAGGAAAAGGAGGGCTGAACAGGCCCCCATTAACATCGACAAGGCTGTAGTGGAGCGGGTCTAGAGTTGTAAGTTCCTTGGTGTCCACATCACCAACAAACTATCATGGGCCAAACACACCAAGATTGTCATGAAGAGTGCACGACAACACCTTTCCCCCCTCAGGAGACTGAAAAGATTTGTCATGGGTCCCCAGATCCTCAAAAGGTTCTACAGCTGCACCCACGAGAGCATCCTGGCCGGTTGCATCTCCGCCTGGTATGGCAACTGCTCGGCATCAGACCGTAAGGCGCTACAGAGGGTAGTACATCACTGGGGCAAAGAATTGTCAGACTCCAGTCATCCAAGTCATAGACTGCTCTCTCTGCTACCGCACGGCAAGCAGTACCGGAGCGCCAAGTCTATGTCCAAAAGGCTCCTTAACAGCTTCTACCCCCAAGCCATAAGACTGCTGAACAATTACTCAAATGGCCCCCCGGACTTTTTACATTGACCCCCCTACCTACCCCTACCTACTGTGCATGTAGAAATTACATAGAGTAACCTGTACCACCTGCTCATTGACTCGGTACCGGTACCCCCTGTATATAGCCCCATTGTTGTAATTTTTTTGTGTTACTTTTTATTTCATTAGTAAATATTTCCTTAACTTGAACTGCATTGTTGGTAAAGGGCTTGTAAGTAAACATTTCACGATAAGGTATACACCTGTTGTATTCAGCACATTTGTATTTGATTTGATAAAGCTAGAGAGAAAAGGAGGAATGTATATATAGAGAGAGTGAAATAGACAGAGAGATAACAGAGAGATTTAAAATATAAACTGAGAGAGGCAGAGAGCGTCAGAGACAAAGATGGATAGTGAGTGAGAGTGAGAGAGCGCGCGAGAGAGAGAGACAGAGAGACAGAGAGAGTAGGTGCCAGAGCGAGTTGCCAGCTGGGTGTATAAGGGAGGGGCGCGTGAATGGGATATGACAAATGGAGTGATAACTCTTCTGTAGTCAGGCCTGGCAGGCGTAAAGTAGCCCCCTAGCCCAGGACAGCTCCATCAGTCACCATGGAGACACAGCGAACCACCCTAACACTCCCTTCATGAATAGTTCAATAATTGCAAACAGCCAGCCATTGATCATGTGGAGAATTCCTCTTCAGGGGATATGATTCCTTCTATGTTTTCTTCTGAACTGGTCTTGTTATTTACTCTCTTTTCTCTCTCGATCTGTGTCTCCATCTCCTTTTCTTGTTTTCTATCTAGCCAATGCAAACTCACATGGCGTACCAGTGAAATAATGGGAGATAAATATACATTTGGTCCTCTTCAATCTATGGTGGAAGGGGTGAACGGGTCCTCTGGAACAGGTGGTGGATAGCCTTTGTCAGTATGGTAAATAGAGAAAGATGATTCATCATGGCCGTGATGAAATAAGATTTATAGATCACTGGTTGAATGGAGGAGAGGAGAGGGAATATGGCTGGTTTGGTAGAAGGAGAGGTAGAGAGTGGTAGAGAGTGGTATAAGGCTATCCCTACAAAACCAAGTTGGTTAAATTGATGTGGCAGTAAAATAGATGCTAGTGAAAATGTTATATTGCTTTGGTTAGCAGTATGATAAAGGCTATTACAGCCCATCTCATCCTTAATTCAGTGCTTTTGAAGAACGACGTACAGTATGAATGATGAAGGATTTTCTTTCAAGCCTTGGATGAAGGTTGGACCAAGGTTCTTTGTCATACCTTGGTTTGATTTCATCAATGTTTTGCTGGAAACAATTTATGAGTGCGTTTGATGTTTTAGTGTCTTGCCCTCAACCATCTAAACAGATCAATGCAGTTTGTTTATTTAGCAATATATCAGTTTATAGGTTTTAGATATCTCAGTGAAATGCTCAAAATTATTCCACATTGATCAGTTAAGAAGTCAAACAGACATCAGCTGACTTTGGAGGACTCAATTCATTTCCAGTATGTATGAGCTTAAAGCACAAACACACACCATGTGAAAAGTTGACCCCTGCTATTTGTAAAAACTACATTAGTTCATTAGTTGGCTAAGAACTAATGACCACATAATGACCCCCCCTTACCAAAAATAAAAGTCCTCTGACTATGTCATCAATGTAGATACTGCCCACATCCAGATTCATTTTACAATAATTCATTATGTGCAATACCCACATAGAGTTAGGCCAGTCAGACCCATTGTTCTGGATTATTAGCCAGGGATTATCCATTTACAGAATGTATTTTCCTTGTAGTCTGGATTATAATTATGTTTAATCCCACTCTCTTGGAAAGCGCTTGCTTGAGATGTGCACTCACTGTTTGGCTGCTTGAATCGTTATAAGATTTGAGCCCAGTGCATCAACCAATCAAATTCCACTAGCCATGATGCCTTTGCCCAGATTACACAACCAACCCATTGCCATAGAGGAAGAGGATGTCATAGCTGGCTTGGTGATGGACCGTTCAAAGAGTGTTTTTTGTTGCTGCTCCGTACTCACTAAGCAACAGGTCAAGGGTCACCTCATTCACCAAAATGGGGCTTTGAGGAATGTTCATTTTCATCTGGACGAAATTCATAAATACAACGTATCCTAATTCTTCCACAAATCGAGTGTTAGAATCTGATGTTATTATTCAGCAGGCCTATGTCCATGTTTGAGAGGACACCATGATTGGAGCCAGGGTTATGTATTAGAGTGGATTCCTAGCAGCAAGCAGCTGCGTCCTTCCTCTCTGCACTCTGTGCAAGTGATGGGCGTTCCATCGGTAGCAAAGTGGGAGTGCTACAGTCCTCTTAGTGGATTGTATAAAGCTGTCCACTGCTCTCTGAATAAACTAGCACTTCTTCATTCGCTTGCGTAATTCTTAGCGCTTCCCTCCCAAGACGAACCTACAGGTGTAGGATCTTTATTTGATCACCTCGTTGCAGGAGAATGTTCATGTAATGCAGGACATTTAAAACGTGTAGTATATTTGATGTTTAAAAAAGGCTTCTGAAGTTTGTAATTTCCAGTTCGAAATTTCAGCGTTGATGTGGTTCTTTGTAGCTCAGTTGGTGGAGCATGGCACTTGTAATGCCAGGCTAGAGGGTTTATTTCAGCAACCAGCCATACGCAAACTGTATGCATGCATGACTGTAAGTCTCTTTGGATAAAAGCACCTGCTAAATGGAATGTTATGTATCAACCCCTACAAAAATTCATCCACAATGAAGTGATTGAACAAACTTATCTTTAACCACGCATCTTTTAACTCAATACCATATAATTTGAAAGAGGATATTTTGGGAGTGCCAGACTTGTCTTATAATGGGCTTCCTCACTGAAATAATTATGTTTCTGACAGTTTTTTTCTCAAACATTTTCTTGCCATCTGATAGAGAAAGAGCTCCAGTCCGTTCCACTTCTTTCCCCACCCAATTTCATCCCTTGTGATCACATTGTTCAAGAAACCCGTCTTGAGGAGGCATTTTGTTCGCTCACCTAGTTTCTGTTCAAAGAACGTACAAAGAAAGGTATCCCTGCAGTGACATCCAGCTGCAGTGTGCTGAGCTCCTGGAGGGGAGGGAGGCAGTGCAGTGGTGTGTGTTACTATTCGTGGTGTGCGTTATCGCTGAGGTTTGCTGTGCACTGGTGTCTTATCAGGCACTTACTACTGTCCTAGCTGCTGCGATGTGCTAGCTTGGCAAATAACATCAGTGTGAGACACTCTCTCCCTGGCCAGATGAATCTACTGAGGTGACACTTCTGTTCCACCCGGTGCCATGATGGGGCTCAAAGAGAATAAGAGACAGAGAGAGAGAGAGAGAGAGAGAGAGAGAGAGAGAGAGAGAGAGAGAGAGAGAGAGAGAGAGTGAGAGTGGCTAAAGAAGAGGCTTTTAGCTCACTTTAAAGTCATGTACATGTGGTAGGATGGAATTGTTGGTCCTTCATATCTATTTGAGTTATTACAGTGGTGCGTTTCAGCTAGTTTCATCAGTTCATCAGTTCTGCACGGAAGACTAGTGTTTTATGTACAGATATAGGATCTTTATTTGATCACTTTGTTGCTGAGAATTGTCTTGCACTGCAGGAATTGCAGATGTACATAAATTCACTGAAAACCCTCACTAACACACGGTTATATTAAAGGATATTGGCCTTGTCCATTGTTTTCCGTAAGCCAAATGGAGGTAGAATAGCACAGATTAGTTTAACTTGTTAGGGAGCAGCGCATGAGGTGACCGTTTTGGAGAGCCTGGCGTGCCCAAAGTAAAATGCCTCCCATCCAGGCCCAGAAAATAGGATATGCACATATTTAGTACCATTGGATGGGAAACACTCTGAATTTTCTGAAAGTGTTAACCATTTGTCTGTGAGTAAAACAGAATGGATATGGCAGGCAAAACCCTGAGGAATTTCTGTCCTGGAAAAAGTGGTTTTGACAGAGTGCCTCATTTGGAACCCCTCCCTTATGAAAATGCCCATATAACGGCATATAAATGCAGTACCGATCGCTTCCTCTGGATGTCAACAGTCTCGAGACAGTATTCAGATTTGTTTTAGATGCTATTAGAGCATAGAAGAAGAGGAAGTGCCCCCCTTGGAAGTCAACAGAAGAGAGTGCGCGCTCCCGAGAAGGCACGCTCTGTGTTTTTTTCCGTTCTTATAGCCCAGTTTATATTCCCGGTTGATTTATTATAGTAAATATACGTAAAAGTGTTCCTAAGGATACATTTAAAATTATTTTTGATTGTTCTTGGACAAGTTTATAGGTATAAGTTGAACGAGTTCTATTCACGTTTCAATGGAGAAGTGGAGGCTGTAGTTTCTGATTATAACGCGCGAACCAAATGGAGATTTATGGATATAATACATTACTTTTTCTAACAAAAGAACCATGGATTGTCTTCGTTGGACACTTTGGAAGCCATCAGCAGAAGTTCTTCAACAGGTAATTGATTTGTTTTCGCTGTGAAATGTGTTTTGTGTGAACCGTGAAGGCTAATGAATTCATGGTAATGAGAAAATAGTGAAGGTGCTACCCTCAAACAATCAAATGTGGTGCTTTCGCCGTAAAGCCTTTTTGAAATCTGACAACGCTGTGATATTGCCAAGAAACAGAGCTTTTGATGAGTATGAAACACTTGTATATGGGTGCATGTTTAATAATTCAACTTTTGGATTTTGAATTTGGCGCCTTGCATTTCACCTGGTAGTGTCGGTAGTGGCGCCCCCACCACTCCCTAAGAAGTTAACAGTATTGCACTTTTCATGTAGCCTAATTTTGGCCAGCTAATAGCCTAACCACCGGCCAAGAAACATTATAGACTAAAGATCACTAAACGTTCAAATCCTGTTGCTGAAGGATTATTTTGCTGCGGCAATACTGGTCAAATTAAGGTCTGATGACTTGCAGGACTGCGAAGAACATCAGTCTAAAACTGCACCACAGAGAGCGACTACTGCCATTGTGTTGAATGTCTGTCAGCTTAATAATATTGCAAACATGCGCTAGTGCTCTCCGTCATGGCTGGTTTTACACAATCATTAAAGTCACACGCCATTCATCTGTTCAGGGGGTCTTGAAGTCTATACAGCTTTTTGTCTTTCTTTATCCTTATCAAACCTTTTACTCTCTCTCCCTCCCCTTTTTTTCTCACTTTCTCTCTCTCCAGTCTACAGTGTGTCTCCAGGGCTTCAAGACACATCATTTGTTGGTTATTTAAGCAATAAGGCTCGAGGGGGTGGCAAATATACAACTGCTAAGGGCTGTATCCAGGCACTCCGCGTTGCGTCGTGCTTAAGAACATATTGGCCATATATCACAATGTAATTAGAGCAGTAAAAATAAATGTTTTGTCATACCCGTGGTATAAGGTCTAATACACCACGGCTGTCAGCCAATCAGCATTTGAACCACCCAGTTTACAATCAAGATCAGCTTTCGTTTTAATTTTTTTTCACAGCGTGTTACCTATTATTTCTTTTTTTACTGTGCTGAGTCTTCAGGGTCCAGTTTCGGTGAGGGGCCAACCCTAAAGGATCAACTCCCCGTTCGAACTTTTTACCCAGACAATGTTCTTCTCAATCACTACTAACACTCACAATCAATTCCCAGTGTGTGCATGCATGCAGCAACAGTTCTAATCTGTGCAGCCGTGAGCATTGACTGTGTCTGAGTGATTGCCTTCAGAATAGTGGCAAAAAAACTTCCATGCCAATCAAGTCAGAAGCTCAGACAGAGAGAGAGAGAGAGAGACAGAGAGAGAGAGGGAGAGAGAGTGAAAGAGAGAGAGAGAGAGAGAGAGAGAGAGAGAGAGAGAGAGAGAGAGAGAGAGAGAGAGAGAGAGAGAGAGAGAGAGAGAGAGGGGGGATGGGAAAGAATAGTTAAAGAAGAGGAGGCAGCTGAGGTGAAAGGTCAGCACTACAGTCGATGGTGTTTAATTCATTTGAGGATATCAATATCAATATTTCTTGGAAACTGTACTGCACTAAATTCACAGTACCTCAAATTCTGTGAAAAGTGCAAAGGTGGAAAAAACAGAAGAAGTTGTTCATAATTACAGTAATTTCATGCACTGACGTCTTGACTGGCAGGTGGAAAATTGTTTTGTGTAAAACACCCCAGGGAGAGGGAGTCAACCTTGTACTGTAAGGGAAACAGGAAACATAATCTGCCTTGGATTGACTATGCCACCTCTTTGCTGAATTAATTGAGGAAAAAACATGACATCTCTATGAAATATTAAGCCCTATTACTAAAAATGGATGAATGAGAAGAAATGGAGCGAGATGACGGCATCATACAACTGTACATAACGTGAATTTAATGAAAAACCCACACGTTGCAGAATAAAAAAATGATGTTATGTAATTATTATGTATACTGCATATGTATTTTGCAGTGGATTGCTGAAGATTCCTTCTCATCATTACACCTTTTATTTCCCCAATATGCATCCCACTGGGCACAGATGTCAATCCAACGTCCATTCCATGTTGGTTCAATGTCATTTCACTGAAATGACATGGAAACAATGTTGATTCAACCAGTGTGTGCGCAGTGGTCTGTGTGTATGTGTGTGTCTCTGTGTGTGTGTGTGAGTTACTGTGTCAGCGTTCAACACCATTGTGCCCTCCAAGCTCATCACTAAGCTCAAGACCCTGGGACTGAACACCTCCCTCTTCAACTGACTTGCCGCCCACAGGTGGTGAGTGTACACATCCGCCACGCTGACCCTCAACACAGGTGCCCCTCAGGGGTGCGTGCTTAGTCCCCTCCTGTACTCTCTGTTCACCCACGACTGTGTGGCCGTGCATGACTCCAACACCATCATTAAGTTTGCTGATGCCACAATGGTGGCAGGCCTGATCACCGACGACGATGAGACAGCCTATAGGGAGGAGGTCAGAGACCTGGCAGTATGGCGCCACGGCAACAACCTCTCCCTAAACGTCAGCAAGGCAAAGGAGCTAATCGTGGACTACAGGAAACGGAAGGCCGAGCACATCCCCATCCACATCGATGAGGCTGTAGTGGGGCGGGTCGAGAGCTTCAAGATCCTTGGTGTCCACATCACTAAGGACCTATCATGGTCCAAACACACCATCACAGTCATAAAGAAGGTACGATAACGCCTCTTCCCCCTCAGGAAGCTGAAAAGATTTGGCATGGGCCCTCAGATCTCAAAAAGTTATACAGCTGCACCATTGAGAGCATTTTGACTGGCTGTATTGGTATGGCAACAGCTTGGTATCCAACCACAAGGCGCTACAGAGGGTAGTGCCTACGGCCCAGTACATCACTAGAGTCAAGCTCCCTGCCATCCAGGACCTCTATACCAGCCGGTGTCAGAGGAAGGCCCTAAAAATGGTCAAAGATTCCAGCCACCCAAGTCATGGACTCTTCTCTCTGCTACTACAAGGCAAGCGGTACTAATGTACTAAGTCTGGAACCAACATGACCCTGAATAGCTTCTACCCCCAAGCCATAAGACTGCTAAATAGTTATCCAAATAGCTACCCAGACTATCTGCATTGATCCCCTCTCTTTTGACTCACCACATACGCTGTGCTACAGTTTATTATCTATCCTGTTGCCTAGTCACTTTATCCCTACCTATATATACATCACAGGAGGTTGGTGGCATCTTAGTTGGGGAGAATGGGCTCGTGGTAATGACTGGAGCGGAATCAGTGGAATGGTATCAAATACATCAAACACGTTATTTCAAGGCATTTGATGCCATTCTATATGCTCCATTCCGGACATTATTATGAGCCGTTCTCCCCTCAGCAGCCTCCTGTGGTGTACATATCTACCACAATTACCTCATACCCCTGCACATGGACTCGGTACTGGTACCCCGTGTATATAGCCAAGTTATGGTTACTTATTGTGTATTTATTCCTTGTCTCTCTGCATTGTTGTAAAAGGCCCGTAAGTAAGCTTTTCACAGTTAGTCTACCTACACCTGTTGTCTACGAAGCACATGACATCATTTGATTTGATGTGATCAAACATTTTATTTCTATTCATAAGGATGATCCTGCTGAGATTAAAATCTGTTTTGCAACAGAAATCTGTCCCAAGGAGGCAGCAATCAACATTGGGAGAATTCCTTAAAACAGTTCCACTATTTCTCAGTAACCCTAGCTATGCTTTTATGTATTCACCTTGTGCATTTCCATATGACTCACTATTTGACACCAGTCAGAGCCTATAACTCCTGGCATGCTCAGTTGGTGGCCAGTGATCTTCTACAAGACCTTGTGTAAGTGAGATGACAACATTCTGAGATGCTGGAGGGAGGGAGAGGTGGGCCTCATTAGTCCTGTCATGTACTGTGTCATCGTCCTCCTGCTAACCCTCTGTCCCGGCAGAGGGTTAGCCTTTAAATTAGCATTAGCGCTGCATTGCGCTCCACAGACGGGCATGGATGGAAAGAGTATTGCATAACTGGAGTGTTCCGCCATGCCAGACGTTTCCCCATCCAATGGGAGTGGATCCTTTGTAGGGGCTGATTACATCAAGAGGCACGTGTGCTCTTTTATTTTATTACCTTTATTTAACTAGGCAAGTTCTTATTTTCAATGACGGCCGAGGAACAGTGGGTTAACTGCCTTGTTCAGGGGCAGAACGACAGGTTTTTATCTGGTCAGCTTGGGGATTCAACCATGCAACCTTCCGGTTACAAGTCCAACGCTCCAACCACTAGGCTACCAGCTCTGCATGTAAGGCTCCTCGTTTACAGGGGAACACATACTGATGGCTTAGAATTCTGAATTCTGATTTGATTTGATTTGCTGTCTTGTGCTATGAGTTCTGAGTAGATAACGGACTACAGGAAACGACATGGTGGCAGTGGAGCAGGTAGACAGCTTCAAGTACCTCGTGTGAGGCCATAGACTATTTTCTCTGCTGCCGCACAGCAAGCGGTACCGGTGCATCAAGCCTGACACCAACAGGCTCTTCAACAGCTTCTATCCCCAAGCAATACAACTGATAAATAGCTAACAAAATAGCTACAAGGACTATCTGAGTTAACCTTGTATCTTTATTGACCTTTTATTAAAATGTTTACACTGTCTCCATGCACACTCACAGGGCTCTACACACTCACAGGGCCCTGCACACTCACAGGGCTCTACACACTCACAGGGCCCTACACACTCACAGGGCCCTGCACACTCACAGGGCTCTACACACTCACAGGGCCCTACACACTCACAGAGCAAGGCACACTCACAGGGCCCTATACACTCACACGAACACTCACTCCATCATTTGGTCACTCACACATAATATGCACATACATTTATACTGACTCTACACACACCCACTCACATACAAGCTACTGCTACCCTATTTATCATATATCCTGTTGCACATGTACATATCGTATTGGAACTGACTTTTTTAATATTTCCTGTATATAGTTTGCTTACTTACTTTGTGTATTTCATATTTCTTATTCTTATTTCTTGTGTTTTTGTCTAGTAATACATTGTCATCGATTATTACAATGTTGGGTTTTCAAGAGGCATTTCACTGTACTTGTGCATGTGACATTAAAACTTGAAACTAATCTAGGATCAGTTTACCCCTCCCATATCCTAACCTTAACCATTGGGGTCTAAAATGCAAAACTGACCCTGGATCCGCACAAGGACAGATATGTAACTGTGCTCTAGCACATGGTAGGGATGGGTATGGTTATTTTAACATTCAAACTTCTGAACTGACATTAGTATTCGATTACTTGCAAGTATTCATTTTGAAGAAAAATAATAGGCCTATTTTTACAATGAAACAGCTTTGTCTAAATTAAATTAAATTATCCTTGTGACATTACTACACGCAAGTATATCATGACTTTGAAATTCGTAATTTATTAAAGCAAGTAGGCAATGACAGCGAGAGCAGCAAAATAGCCTAAATTAGCCTAGCTAGCTACCTAACATCTGGCTATCTTAGCTAGCTCCTTTACCTCGATTTGATGCAGTAAAGAGAGGTACTACCAGATGGGATGATAGATAACCTCTGGAATCTACATGTTTGTCGAACTAATCAGTATGGCTAGTCACTCTCTCTCTTTTCCTCCAGTGTCACACAGACCGGCCCCTGCTCCTCCTCTTCCCATCCCCCGCCCTTTTGCTGTAGCAGGAAGTCGTCTCCCCGAGTCGCACAGTTAAACAACATTTATTTTTAAGCACATGTATTTCGACTATATTATTTCAATATTGAAATGATTTCAAATGCAAATCTCTAGCACAGGGGCTATTTCCAGCCCTAGAGGTCCAGCGGAGATATTGATCCTTACATAGAATGGGCCCTGGGCTGTGGGCTGGTGAGGTCTATACAGTATACCCTGAGTGTATAAAACATTAGGAACACCTGCTCTTTCCATGACATAGACTGACAAGGTGAAAGCTATAATTCCTTAATGATGTCACTTGTTAAATCCATTTCAATCAGTGTAGATGAAGCACAGGAGACAGGTTAAAGAATAATTGTTAAGCCTTGAGACAATTAAGACATGGATTGTGTGTGTGCCATTCAGAGGGTAAATGGACAAGACAAATTATTTGAGTGCCTTTGAACGGGGTATGGTAGCAGGTGCCAGGCGCACCGGTTTGAGTGTGTCAAGAACTGCAACGCTGCTGGGTTTTTCAAGCTCAACGGTTTCCCGTGTGTATTTTTTAAAACTGCACTGTCGGTTAGGGGCTCGTAAGTAAGCATTTCAATGTAAAGTCTATACCTGCTGTATTCGGCACATGTGACTAATAACATTTGATTTGATCAAGAATGGTCCACCACTCAAAGGACATCCGGCCAACTTGAAACAACTGTGGGAAGCATTGGAGTCAACATGGGCCAGCATTCCTTTGGAAGACTTTCGACACCTTGTAGAGTCCATGCCCTGGCGAATTCAGGCTGTTCGGAGGGAAAAAGTGGGTGCAATTAGGCTGGTACTGGAGCCTTGACACTGCAGGCATTTAAAGCCCAATTCTGTCTGTGTACGTATGGTTCCAGGTGATTCATCTGTGTCCAGAGGCCAAGAAGATAAGAGGTGGATATGGCCTGGCTTTCTTCTCCTCTCATAAACTCCTCAGGGCCAGCAGTGTTAGGGTACCGTACACCAGTCCTGCCTAGCTACATATCAGCCACAGCTACCACATTATAACGCCTGGCTGCATCATTATTACACTGCAGAGTTGTTGTGTTGTTTTTAATTGGTATACTATCACATTCAATGTACCGGTATGCATCAAATCTGTTGTGAACCGAATGCAGAAAAGAGTGTGGAGTACGTTAGGAAAGAAAGGAAAGGAAAAGACACGTTTTAAAAGTATATCTTAATATAAACATTTTATTCAGTGCATTTTGTGTATACAACAAATAATAAACAACTTGGAAGGTAGCAGGCCGAGCGACAGCCATCTGCCTGTACAGGTTGTTTTTCATTTTTGTCCTGGTAATTAGGAACACATGATCCAACATGGGTTAATACACATAGCCTACATCATGCACTATAGCTCTATAGTCCAGAATCCCGTGCTGTCTCCCATGCAATAGATATGTTCACTTCAAAACCCCCAAAGGAAACAAAAGACAAACCAAGCCTCCCAGTAGCATGTTCCATATGAACAAGGTATGTAGCTGGGAAGGAGTACTTAGCCCAAAAAAGGGTCCTTTTTGTACACAACCGTGTTTTTGTACATGCCCTGTGCAAGAAAGGGAAGAGTTTGATGTTTCTTTCTTTTTAATTTTTTTCTTCTTTTTTTTTTGTTCACTTTTACAAATATGACATATCCTATAAAAATGTTTAAGCCACCTAAAATTCCACAGTATTTTTTAAAATGATTATATATAGAAAATTGTCACCACGATAAGTTACTCAAACACGAAACAAGTCCTGGATGGGGGCCGTCACCATATCCTTATATGGTGAACTGAATCGGCCAATAAGAGTCAACAAAGGGGAACAGGGGAAGGCATGACACAAGCACTGGATTGGAGAACAGACCACAGGAGACAATGTGACACAATAGAAACAGAAGGCGGGGACACTGAACAGTCAATTCATACCAAACTCAACCGGAGAGTTTGCCAGTAATAATAGTCTCCTTCCCTTGAGCGTTCTACAACTTTCTACACCACTGAGTCCCTGGCTCTTTTTTTCTCTATCCCTCTCTTACGTAGTCTCTTTAATCACTTTCTGTCTCTCATCAATAATGTACATAAGAAAAAGAATTCAACAACTTCCAGCTGCATCTCTATACTGGCTTGGTTTGACTGCTTAAAGGGACACTCTTTCAGCTCTGTCTTTGGTTTGCTGGAACCCCTTTCACTGTGGAGACAGCTACAAAAACACAAATACTGAGGAGGGGGAAGAGGGGAGAGAACAGAAAAAATCGAATCAAATCAAAGTTTCTTTGTCACGTGTGCCGAATACAACAGGTGTAGACCTTACAAATAAAAAAAGGTCTCAGCTAATTCCCGAAAATTAGCAAAGTAAAGGTGCAGCTATGGCGTTGTCGCTCAAACAGCTAGTGCCACACGCCTTTCCGATTATTTTCCAGGTCAGCTGAATGTAGGCTTTTTTTTAATGCCAGAGATCTCAAGTCTCTTCTGAGCTCGTGCACTAGAATGCAGGAGAGCTACCGTTACAGCTGGCTAAAGCTGCACCCCCGGGGGAACGGCTTCGTATACATAGAAGCATCATGGATGACACACGGAAACAGGGGACTGCTCCATCCACTGCAGCCCCAGCAGCCCAGACCCAGACCCTCACCAGTTGCCCTGACCGCCTGCCTCTCTACCTGCCTGCCTGCCAGATATGACTGGGTAGGTGTCTATATGATCAGGACCTATAAGTAAAAGTAGTTGTTATCTGCAGGAAGTAAACAAAAAAACATAAAAGATGAGCTAACTGGTACACAGTTCTTACCACCAGAGAGTGACCAACAGAAAATGTCTCACGGTGTAATGTGGTTGGCTGTTGACAGTATGGTGAGAGATATGGAACCTAATCAAGTGTGGTGATTGGTTGGTGGTTGTGGTGGTGTTAAGTAGTCGTAATGTTGTCCTGAACTACCGATGGTTTAGGAGAGAGAAGTCTGCTTGGAAGCCACGCTCTTCTGAGGGTGAGGTGTCTTCTTACGTCTGCCCCGGCCCGTCGCCGCCCGGCTACGTGGACTCGTTCTGGCTCACCGTCTTGCCTCCGTTGAGCACGGCCGAGGCGCTCCGGGACTTGGTTGGCGTGCCGCTGCCGGAGCGTGAGAACTCTGTCAGGTCGTGGAGGGAGGGTTCTCTGTACATGGCCACTGTGGGACAGACAGACATACGGGACAATGGTCAGACACATGGATAAGGCTGTTAGTGTAGATGAGCGGAGCTGAGAAGTAGAATAGAATAAAATAGAATAGAACAGAATAGAATAGAATTGCATGGTCCATCTGGAGATGCACATTTTCCTCTCTGGCCGGACCAAGTTCTAGTCTATTCTATTGCTCAATTCCCTCT